>CM044005.1:61614938-62814938 GCA_024085815.1 Flaveria linearis
GTTCAGTATGTTTTTAGAAGGTGTTACAGTATGTGTTTGTTAATGTAGCCTTCCGTATAGGGGAATATCCTCAAAGCAATCAAGAGAGAAATTTTCTATGATTCATTCCACAAAGCACTACTATTAGTAGTGCCTGTTTCAGTCAAACATGAGAAAATGCAAGAAAGTCCGCAACAAGAATTAGTAGCGGTAAAAAAGAAAGTGACACAAGAATCTTTCAGTTTGGACACCGATGAAGAATGGTTGTCGAAGCATATTGATGAGGTCATTGAGATTTGTAAGGCTTATGACAAAAAATGATCTTATCAAATCCAAGTAGTTGACATGCGGATATTTAATTTTAACGTACTATGTTTATGACTTGTATTCTATTATTCGTGTGCTCAGATACTTAGTTTTAACGTACTATATTTATGAAAAACATTTTCTTATTCATGTGCTATTATTCAATTGAGTTTTATGATGCTCAAGTATTCAGAAAACGATAATAGACTATACAATAGAAGCCACACAAGTATTCAGAAAACGAATATCGCATTGTAAAATATCATCAATGCCGCCGCCGCATCGCGCGGGTTCCTTACTATATATATGTATATGTATATATATGTATATGTATATATATGTATATATATAGGTGTATATATATATGTGTATATATAATATATACATATATATATATATATATATGTATACATTATATATAACATATATATATATATAAAGATATATATATATACAGATATATATGTATATATATATATATGTATGTGTATATATATATAGATGTATATATATACTATATATACATATATATATATATGCATATATATATATATACATACATATATATATATATATACATATACATATATATATATATATATATATATATACATAGGCAAGCATTCTATTGAGAACCATAAATATGTAAAGAACAACTAAAACCACATAAGCAATGGACATAACACCGTGATAAAATTGGTAAATAAAAGACGATAGTTTGATTCTATTGTTTAATCTTTAGTTTCATTTTAACACCTCTCTGTAACACCCCGAAAAGTCAAAACGAGTCATCCTGAATAATGGGCTTAAATTGTGGGTATTTAATAAAGAAAGAAAAATGGATTATGGGCTAATTAGGCTAATGGACAAGAGCCTAAGTGGATTGAGGCCCATAATCAGCCCTTAACCCACCCAAAGCAGCCACCATCTTCTTCATTTCAACCCTAACTCCAAAAATACATAGAGAGAGAAAGTAGAGAAGAAAGTGATAGAAACTCAAGGTTTGGATTTTCTAAGGTCAAGGGATTAAAGATTTGGGTGTTTGTGCATCAAATCTCAAGAAAGGAACAACAAACAAGGTAAGAATCGACCTCTAAACCTCTCTGTTGATCAAACCCGGATTCTAGGGTTTTGGGGTTTTAAAAGTCTCAAAGAAACACATAAAGGTCGAATTTTTACGTATGAAAACGTGTAAAAAGGTTAAAGTGGTTTCATGGAAGGTAAACCAAGGATTTGGACGTAAAAAGTTAAGATTTTGGGTTAAAAACGGGCTGGTTTGTCATTGATATACATCCAGCGAAACTGTGCCCCGATCCAGAGAAACTGTGCATTCACTCAGCGAAACTATGCAGCGAAACTAAGAGAAGTTCCAGCGAAACTACTAGGGCGAAACTACAGTTTTGCTGATAAGTTCGCCAGTGCCCAGGTTAACCTTAGACATTGCGAAACCAGGAAATTCCAACGAAAGTTGGGCGCTTAAGACAACGAATCTGTCTAGCGAAACTGGCAGAAGTGCTGCCCAGTGAAAATGGCAGTGAAACTGCCAGCGAAGTTGGCAGCGAAACTGCCAGCGAAACCGTGAGCGAAATTATGAGGAAAATGACGTTTTTGTGTATTAACTTTCGTACAGCTAGAGTATTTGGACTATAGCTTAAGTAACCTAGGATTGAAGCTATTTGCTAAGTTCAGGTGAGTTCTAGATCCCCTTATTTAAACGTTTTTCCATGTTTTTGGGGCTATTATGCATAGTAAACATAAGGTTTTCAAGGTAAGGATTTCAAGGTGTTTTAACAAGAAAATACATTTTTTCTAAAGTAAAATGTGACATTTAAATATCTCAAAATAATTTTCGGGCCCCAGCCAGGGGTGTTGCCCCTTGGACCCCACTAGGGGCTGCTGCCCCTAGGACCCCGCTATCAGGGCTGCGGCCCCCAAACCCCCGCTGTCCTGCGGAGGGTCGGTTACGTGTTATGATAACTAGTACTTGGTATGTTGTGTACTTAATAAGTTGCGCATTATATATTAAGTGAAAGATAATATTAATGAGAAGTGGAACTTAACGAATGTTACCCCCGGGCCCGTTTGATGATGAAAAGTCTTGCAAGCACTATGATAGACTTCACTTGTGTGAGTCTCACGTATGAAGATGGATCCGTATTCATGAGCGGGCTATGTTCCTGGCAGTGTGGATCAACTGTCGGGGGTAGCTACCATGAAGATGTGTACCGACAGGGATCGATCAACTGTCGGGGTAGCTACCATGAAAATGTGTACCGACGGGGATCGACATTCGTTGTCGATCAACATGGAGCTCTTGCTTTGTGCAATCTTGCTTATGATGAAATGAAACATAATGAAAGAATAAAAGATAATGAACATGCTTATTATGATGAAATGTTATGTATTACGTATGCGTGGTCATTATATGAAGGATAAAGTAATATTTTCTTACATATATAAAACTAGAATTCGCCCAGCAAAGCTGACTTTTATGCATAATAGTTGGCAGATAAGTGCTGATGCTGAGGATGGCACCATGGAGCTACTTGGAAATCTACGGATGGCATTTCTGTTTATGAAACTTTATTTGTAATTTTAAGAACAAGTTGACAGGATCTCAGCCTCTCGTTTGATCAATTAGATTATGTTTGCAGCGGATTTAGCACATTAATTAGCAATTATAGCAAGAACATAAAAGATATTGCAATTAAAAGCATAAACATAGAGAGAGAAGAGTTCTGCGAAACATTAAATCTTCTATTGCTAAGCACGTTTCGGCAATTAAAACAGCATGGTTCACCATCCTTTATAGGCGGCAAAAGGATGGTGGTGATGTCCTTTTTCTGACATCAACTGAATATTAAAATTACAACTGGCGGAACATGAAACTACTGAAGATGTCAACAGCTGACATCTTCTTACAAAAATGTTCCTATCTTTTACAAGTACTGACAAAAGTAAAACTACTGAAATCCTACAACGACTGAAGAACAAACTCTTCAGTCGTTTATAACTACTGAAACTATAACAGCTGAAGAACAAGCTCTTCAGCTGTTGTACAACTACTGAAACAAAAATAATAAAACTACTGAAAGAGAAAAACCATCACAACAACTGAAGAAGACTTCTTCAGCTGTTGTGACAAACTCTGAGTCTTCAGTACTTGGTCTTCAGACTTGGCTTCAGATGATGTAACAGCTGATGACTTCAGTAGATATCATCAGCTGTTGTCTTCAGTCTTTGTCTTCAGACTTTGTGCTTCAGTAGAAGGTCTTCAGTTCTTCAGTTCTTCAGCTTTTGATTCTTCAGTACTTAGTCTTCAGTACTTGAAGTCTTCAGTACTTGTATGATCAGTACTTCAGACTTCAGTACTTGGTCTTCAGTACTTTGGAGTCTTCAGATGTTGTTCTTCAGTTCTTTGATCTTTATATTTTTGTTCTTCAGACTTTGTCAGAATAGCTGATGGGAGTCTTCAGCAGTTGTTGCAGTGGCATGTGGGACTTAGAGGTTTTCCTGATCTTGGCTCATTGGTTCTTTTGGTCCAACAAACTCCCCCTGAACCAATGCAGCCAAAACCTCTAATTATTAGTTGTCCCACTTATTGGTGGCATAAAGATTGGTCTATTTCCTTCTAGATCAGATTAGAAGTTGACCCAGATAAGCACTGGCCTGAGGGTAGTCTCTAAGGTTTGATTGGCTAAGTATGGATGGGAGCTCTGTCTTGGGAATTGGACACAGAGCTGTTGTCCCATCCATGAGATCTACCACCCATGTACAAGCCGGTAGGATTGTCGGGTGTAAGCCTAAAGAAAGATCATTTGTTCTTCTTTGGAAAGATCTTCAGGCACACCATCAAACAATCCCTCCCGACCGTACAGCTCTGAGATGTACTTGGCCTGTTTACCATTTTTGAGCTCAACTGTTGTTATTTGCCTGTATGCAAATTCATCAGGTGTTTACCTTCCAACAACAGGTTGAGCTCATCATTATGGAAGTTCTCAAGCCTCTTATAGACCAAACCCTTCCTAATCACCCTATTATCTAGCATTGTTTGGGGTGATTGGTTGGCTCTATAGGCTTTATCGAACTCCTCTACTATTTCCCAGGGTGTTATTACAAGAGCCACAGAGATCACTTCATCTACGATTCTCTTTAGTTGGCTCTTGTATCTTACAGGCATGTCCTTCTTGACTATCCTGTGAGACACCCTTGGGTCAGGCCAAGTTCTCACCCTCTCCTTTTCATATTGAAAGGTTTGTTTGAGGGTGAATAATCTCAGAGCTTCCTTTTGCATGTTCATTATAGAGGTAGAAGCAGCATAGCACTTGTCAATGCTTTTCAGCATTTCCTCATCGTGTAGCCTTTGCTGCTCCTCCTCTTCTAATTTTACCCTCACAGTGTCCTGCTGTGAGGTGGGAGTGATGGTTTGTGGTTTGGCTTTAGGTAGAGGTATAACTGCTGAAATAGGCAGACTATCCTCCTCATCCTCCTCTTCTTCTTCTTGCAGCCTCAACACCCTTCTCTTCTTCATCAAGGGTGGATCATTGGCTGCGGGTTTGATGGTGAAGGGGTTGGTTTTGTGGGTTGTGGTTTGGTGGTTGGTGTGGGAATTTTGGCAGGCACTTCTAGCAATCTAGATATGAGAGAAGGCTTAGTCTGTTTTGCTAGAAGTGTCCTGTTCCCAGCACCGGCTTCGGAGAGGGCCTCAGCAACCAGTCCTTTAGTAAAAGTACCAGCTGAATAGATCTTGGTGGTTATAGCCAAGATTCTGTCCCTGGACCATGCTTTAATATCAAGGACTGGCCTGCCCAGATACTTCGAAATGAATCTACTCATAGCCTCGAGTCTCTTTTTGTCCTCTTGGCTATAAGTAGACCATCGGTGTTCAATCTCCCTAGTTTCCATCCTCCTAAGCTCCTGATCTAGCAAGGCAGTGTCCTTGTCAAAGCCTTGCCTGAACAGCTGATCAATGGCAGAATCCATTGATTTGCTATGTTCAGCATCAGCCTCCTTGACAAGGGCTGCTAGATCGGAGTCCATTCCCTCTCCCTCTCCCTTTTTCTTATAAGTGACACTGAAATCCTTTTGGATTCCAGCCACTTCTATTTGCTCAACCTCCCTCTCCTTCCTCTTCCCTTTCTCCCTCACCTTCCTAGTCTCCTCAACCATCTCCCTCTCAACCACCACCTCTTTCTCTGCCTCTAACTCCTCCTCTCCCCTCTTCCTCTTGGCTTGCACTGATGTCTCCCCCTTTTTGGGTGCATTGGTTGGGGTTTGACTATCAGCAAGCGCCCTAGTAATGGCAACCTCCACCATGGGTTGGATGTAAGTGGGAAGCCTCTCATCAATGGTTTGAATGACTATATCTTTAAGTATGGGTGTGATGAGAGGCAGGGATTTCTGGAGGATAGCATCCAGCTGCTCAGGGGGGTTTTGACCCTGAGAGCTAGTGCCAGAAGCAGGGGCTGGTGGCCAAGTTTGTGGGAGTGGCTTAGTGTGTATGAGACCTTCGGGTGAAGGTGCCATCTGTGGGGTTGTGGTGGCAGATGGACTTCTATCTCGAGTCATTTGAGCAAGCAGCTCTTTGAGTCTGCTTATCTCATCCTCTAAGATAGTATTTTGAGCTACTACATCGTAGAAGAAGCTCAGGTCATCATCAGCATGAGCTGAATCATCTGACCTCCTGACAATGTCAGGATGTACATGCCCTGAGTGTGGCTCAGTAATAGCATGTGCCCCTTGTTCATGGTACTGGGGACTTCTAGCCTCCGGATTGGATCCATCATCGGCAGTTGCCTCTGGTGAGGTCTTATGGATGTTACCAGCTTCACCCTGCTCAGATGTTGATGCAGAGGAAGTGGCAGCCTCACCAGATTGTCCTATCTCCCTGGCCATACTGGGAGATTGGACTGATTCTCTGTGCTGTGGGCTCCCACCGGCAGTTGTATCCACCCCCTCTTCGGTTGGAGTCTCCCTAGGTGTAATAGGTTTCTGGGGAGAGGGTGGAGTGCTCAGATGGGTCAGCACTTTGGCTATTGCCAATGTATGGCTTTGTGGGGCGGCCTCATCAGTGGATTGGCTCGAAGCAGAGTGCACAGGGGGAGGACTGTGCTTTTCAATGGCAATCTTCTCAAGTGAGATAGACCCCAGTAGTGTGGTTGCCCCAATATTGGTTGCATCAGGCTCCTTTGAGAGGAAACCTGTGCGGTTGTGGTGGGTGGAGTCGTGGTACCTGCTGGGAGAATCGAACAAGCAGGCACATCCTGCCTTTGTGTTGCAGGTGCATCCTCAGGGGACTCATCTCCCTGAGTAGCCTTTTTGGGCTTCTTTTTGGCTTTGGGTTTGGTGGGGACTTTGGATTTGGAGGTGGAGGCTGTGGGTTCCTGCTGCGTGGGTTTTCGCAGCCGGCCAGCCTGTTTAAGTGTGTGGTCAGTGTTGTGCCTGGAGTATACCTTGGCTAGAACAGCCATGGCAGGGACCCCAGTGCCAACTAGTCCCTCAGCCTGAAGCTGGTTTTCTATCATGGCCATTATGAACCGTGGATACAAGATCCAACGGTTAGAAAGTGGTTTTGTGGCCATGTCTTTAAGTTCCAAAAAGATTATATCAGTTAAGTTCAAGGGTTGGTTCTCAAAGATAGAAAACAATACCTGTTGCCACCTTGTGGACATCTGGTCCCACGAAGAGGTTTTGGGAGCCAGACATACGTTCACCATGTGGAAGATCAGTCGTTGAGGATCCGGGAAGTGTTTCTTCAACAAGGTGGAGGCGGAGAGGTTACCCTGGTAGTCGTTGGATGTGAATGATAGATCCAGGGCACCTTAGGGGTAGGAGGTTGGGTAGGTGGCATCCTCCAGCTTTAGGGTTTGGCGTAGAGCAGCTGGAGTGATAACCACGGGGTGGTTGTTGACGGAGGACCGGAGAGAGACCTCGCCATCCTGCTCTCCGGTTTGGACGGTTATGTTTGTCCAAAACTCCATCAAGGAGTCGGGGTATATAGTGGGGTTCAGGAGAAAATCCGTTTTGTAGGGTGAGTCGTTCATAAGATCGACGGCTTGGTGAGATGGGCGACACAGTTGTGTCGAGGTTTCATTTGCATGGTCGCCATTAATGGTGTATGGGAATTTCAGAGGTTTTGAAAGATTAGGTCAAGTGAGGAGTAAATGCTCTGAAGGTGGGGTATTTATAGGGTAGGGTAAAGGCTGAAAGAAAACTACTGAAGGTTTTGGTGTTAGTTATCAGTTGTTGTAACGACTGATGACGTGGTTTTAACCTTCAGTGGTTGTAACATCTGAGGACTTGGTGTTAGTCGTCAGTAGTTGAAACTACTGAGACCTTGTTTTTGTCCTTCAGATGTTGTAAACGTCTGAAGAGTTACTGTCAGTCTTCAGTAGTTATGAACTACTGATGACCTAATATGCTTCTTCAGACGTTGTAACAACTGAAGACTTGGTGTTAGCCTTCAGTAGTTGTAAACTACTGAGATCAGTAGTTGTGAACTACTGAAGACATGGTATTGCTTCAGTTGTTGTAAACAACTGAGGACTTGGTGTTAGTCATCAGTAGTTGTGAAACTACTAAGACATGGTTTTGTCCTTCAGTTGTTTGGGTATGAAACAGCAGCCGTTGGTATCAGCTGATGTGAAATTACTCATCAGTTGTTTCCGTCAAATCAGTTGTTTCATACTAGCCTCCACACTTACTCATCAGCTCTTTAGCTGACTTTCAGATGTTTTATTGACCCTTCAGCTCATGAGAATATTTGTCTTCAGCTCTTGTGATCAGATGTTCACAAGTGCTGATGAAATAGTCTTCAGAGCTGGTGAACAAATTTTGTCTTCAGTACTTGTGAAGATTACACATCAGTACTTGTGAGCAAAATTTGTTCTTCAGTACTTATTTATTGAAAATCATACATCAGTAGTTGTAATCCACCTCACTACATCAGTTGTTTTCAATAAATAATGTACATCAGTACTTTGAGTCATTTTAGTCTCCAGTAGTTGTGAAAGAGCTGAAGACTAAATTACTCATCAGTACTTGTATTTGACCTAATGCTCATCAGTAGATGTGAAGTAAGAGCATCAACATAGGTCAAATCAATCAAGTTGCAGCATACCAAGCCTTAGTACTAAATTTTGGAATGTGGCACTATCTAAAGGCTTAGTAAAAATGTCTGCAAGCTCATCAGCACTAGGCACAAACTTAGGATCAATCAGACCTTTCTCATAGCAATCCCTGATAAAATGATGTCTGATCTCAATATGTTTGGTCCTAGAGTGTTGGACTGGATTCTTAACAATACAAAGAGCTGAAGCACTATCCATTAATAATGGAGTCTTAGTCTCAGTAATGCCATAATCCAGAAGTTGTTCTGAAGCCAGAGTATCTGAGAGGTACAACTTGCAGCAGCAATATACTCAGCTTTAGCAGTGGATGTAGCAATTGATGTTTGTTTCTTACTCTGCCAAGAAACTAAACAATTGCCTAGGAATTGGCAACCACCAGAAGTGGATTTTCTGGTGACTTTGCATCCTGCATAGTCACTATCAGAGAAAGCAACTAATTTGCAAGAATGCCCAGCTGAATACCAAAGTCCTAGTGATTGGGTACCTTACAGATATCTAAAGATCCTTTTGACTGCAATCAAATGGGATTCTTTAGGTGCAGCCTAAAATCTAGCACAAGCACATGTTGAAAACATGATGTCTGGTCTAGAAGCTGTAAGGTACATCAAGGACCCAATCATACATCTGTAAAGGGTTTCATCAACCGCTATACCTTTCTGATCTACATCCAGTTGTGTGATGCTGCTCATGGGAGTAGAACAGGGCTTACAGGTTTGTAAATCAAACTTATTCAACAACTCTTTGGTATATTTGGACTGATGGATGAAGATTCCTTCATCCTGTTGTTTGATTTGCAAACCTAGAAAGAACTATAATTCTCCCATAGCACTCATTTCAAACCTAAGCTTCATGAGCTTTGTAAATTCATCACACAACTTTGGATCAGAGGATGCAAAGATGATGTCATCTACATATATTTGAACAAGGAGCTTATGTTGTTCTACAGTCTTGATGAATAAGGTTTTATCAATGGTGCCCCTAGTGAATTTATTCTCTAGAAGAAAGGTTGAGAGTGTCTCATACGAGGCTCTAGGTGCTTGCTTCAGCCCATAAAGAGCCTTATCAAGCTTGTACACCCAATCAGGATGTTTATTGTCCTCAAAGCCTGGTGGTTGACACACATAAACCTCTTCTTTTATTTTCCCATATAGGAAGGCACTTTTGACATCCATTTGATAAACCTTAAGACTGTGAAAGGCAGCATAAGCTAAGAACAGTCTGATTGCTTCTAGTCTAGCCACAAGTGCAAAGGTCTCATCATAATCGATGCCTTCCTCCTGTGCAAACCCTTGAACAACCAGTCTGGCCTTGTTCTTGACAATTTGGCCCTTCTCATCTGTTTTGTTCCTGAATACCCACTTGGTGCCTATAGCACACTTACCTTTGGGTAATGGAACAAGCTCCCACACTTGCTGTTTCTTGAATTGAAGAAGCTCAAGCTGCATAGCTTCCACCCATCCATTGTCTCTTAACGCAATATGATAGTTCTTTGGCTCTTGCTGACTGATGAAGAGAGCATAGAAGCAGAAGTTGGACAATTGATTCCTGGTTGAAACTCCAGCATGGATATCACCAATGATTTGTGAAGTGGGGAGATTCTTGAGCTCTTGATAGACTATGATATCTGTGCAAGTGTTTGTAGACCCATCAGCAGCAACAGATGGTGATGGTGATTCCTGAAACCATGTAGAGGATGGCAGCTCAAACAAAGTAGACCAAGCAGAAATCTCATCAGCATTTGTAGTGGATGGAGCTACTGAGGCTACAGGAGCATCAGGTTCAGTGAACTCAGGCAGGTTGTCACTAATCCTGAAGAGGTGAGTACTGACTACATCATCATCAGTATCACCAGGTGGAGATTTGTTGACAGGCTCAACAGATGGAGGTTGATAAGAAACATATTGCAGTATGTCCAGATCAAACAACTCCAGAGGGTTTTGTGGAATCTTGTCCTTTGGAGATTCATTGAACTTAACATGCAGAGTTTCTTCAACCCCCTTAGTTCTACAGTTGAAGACTCTGTATGCCTTGCAAGTTGATGAATAACCAACAAAATACCCTGCATCCACCTTACTAGCAAACTTCTGGAGTGGGTTGCTAGTGTTGAGAATGAAACATGGACACCCAAAGGCTCTAAAGAATGAAATAAGAGGGGCCAAATGATGAAGAACTTCATAAGGAGTCTTCATCAATCTCTTATTTACTAAAGCTCTATTTTGTACATAGCAAGCTGTATTGACAGCTTCAGCCCAAAAGGTCAGTGGTAACCCTGAGTCAGCCAACATTGACCTTGCTGCTTCAATGAGAGTCCTGTTCTTTCTCTCCACCACTCCATTCTGCTCAGGAGTTCTAGGAATGCTAAACTGCCTTCTAATTCCCTTGGACAGGTAGAAGTCATCAAGTGTGTGGTTTCTAAATTCTGTTCCATTGTCACTCCTCACACACTTGACCTGTAGGGAATACTGCTTTTCTACAAGTAACACAAAGTTCATTATGGTCTTGGCTGCTTCATCCTTGGAGTGCAAGAAGAAAGTCCATACAAACCTGGAGTAATCATCTACAATTACCAGGCAGTATTTCTTCTTTGCCATGCTCATTACTCTGACAGGACCAAAGAGATCCATGTGCAAAAGCTGTAAGAAGGCATTGGACTTTGGTTCTTCTATTGAAGGGAATGAAACTTTGTGTTGTTTTCCTTTCAAGCAAGCAGTGCAGTCATCTTCACACTTGAACTCCTTCTGAGGCAATCCTCTTACTAGACCATGGCTTATAAGCTGATTCATGTTCTTGAAATTAACATGACCCAGCCTTCTATGCCATAGTGTAGACTCTTGAGGAGATGCCTTGGAGAATAGACAAGGATGGCCTTTTAGATCCATCTTTTTGGAAAGATCTAAGGCATACACTCTTCCTGTCCTGTTGGCCTTCAAGAGAGTGTGTTCATCCAATGCCTTGTCAATCAAACTCAGAACTTTGGATGACAGAATCTGACAGTTCTGGCTTGTGAAAAGGGCAACATGGCCTTTGTCACACATTTGACTGACACTCAAGAGGTTGTACTTGAGATTCTCCACATGGTTAACATCATCAAACCTTATTTCCCCATTTGAAACAAAGCCTTTTCCGATGATGTAACCCTTTGCATCATTGCCAAAAAAACAAATCCCTTCTTTCCTTGAGAGTAGTCATTAAGAAGAGAGCTACTTCTTGTCATGTGCATGGATCCTCCACTGTCTACATACCAGATGCTTCTATGGCATGTTAAAGAACCCTGCAAACACAACCATGTGTTAGTTAGTCTTGGAGACCCAAACCTGCTTGGTTTTGGGTCTGTTCTCAGCTACAGGTGTAGCACTAACAGGTCTGTTATGTGTGACAGCTTGAGGTGAAGAAGATGGTACAGAAGAGGAACCCTTTGGCTTGGACTTCCTTTTCTGTGGTTTCAACACAGGAGCATCTAAGTGGTTGACTCTTCCCACTAGTTGCTGAACCATCATCACCAACTGTGTCTGATTTTGTGATAAAGCCTTCAGCTCTTCAGACACATTGGAGTTTGCTGATGATGAGTTCCTATGTTGTACCATCTTTTTCTGAGCAACCTCAGCTGTTACCTGAGTAATCCCTACCTTCTTTTTAGATTTAGCTTTGGGCTTAGGGATTTCAGGCTTGGATGTTGCTAGTACAAACTTGGTTTTAAACTCATTCTTCATTTTATTGATGTTCTCCTTAATTTTCTCCTTCTGTTTGAGTTTGGAACCCCTTTTGTACCAGCAATCATCAGTAAGATGATTGAACAAGCCACATATCTCACATGGCTTCTTCTTCATCTTATGCTGATCATCAGCTGAAGAGAATTTAACTGCTGAAGACTTGTTCTTCAGCTGTTTGTCATCAGTACTAGCAGTTTTCTTCCAAGTGCCTGCTTTCCTGGTATCCTCTCTAGCTATCTTCAAACCTTTCCTACTGTTAGTTTTCTTCTCTTCAGTGCTAACAGTATTTGAGGTTTGAACTTCAGATGTTGTCACTTGCTCTCTAGTACCTTCAGTACTTCTAGTGACAACACCTGAGTTGATCAGCCTTTTGGTCATGTGACAGTCAGCATTTGAACCATCAGCTGTTGTAGCATCAGCTGATTGGTTTTGGCAGGAGTAAATGCTGACATCTATCTCTGATGATGCTGATTCAGAGGATAGTAGGTCACATGATGAGAAGGATTGGTTATTGCTCTCCCCATCAGATTCAACTTCTGCTCTTGAAGTGAAATCTATGGGAGGAGCAGTGTGATTATAACCAATGCCAAACTTCACATTGGAAGCTGATTGCTTACTAAGAAGCATTTCAAAACCCTTGCATGATTGCACCCATCGATCACACTCAACTTGGGTGGTTGCAAGAGTTTCCTTGAGGTCTCTGTACTTCTCTAGAAGTACATCTTCCCTAGCTTTATCATCTTTGATTTGGCATTTAAGCTTGTAAATCTCATCATTTTTATCTTTTAGTGCAGCCTCAAAATCAGCTTTTCTTTTGGAAATAGTATGCTCAAGCTCAAGATTTTTATCTATTAAAGCTACATTTGCTTCTCTAATAGAAGCAAATGCTGCTATGCATGATTCTAAACAAAGCTTGGCTTTTGCCTCAGTGGATACCTGAGATGAGGCATTGGATGATGACCCTTCAGCAGAATCAAGGGCCATCAGAGCAAGATTTCCAAAAGGTTGGTCACCACCATGTTGACCAGCACCTTGGAGTAGTTGTTCCTGACCAGATAGCTCTTCTGGTAGACTACTCCAGTCAACAACACTTGGGGTGAAAAAGCTGTGTTGTTGAGGTTGTGTGTGATGATGAGATTGGGAAGATTGAGGCTCATAAGAGCATGAGGTGGTTGAGCTGGGGGTCCTTGAGTTTGACTAGGCTGAGGCATGTAGTAACAGGGGTAAGGATATGGCATATGACCCTGTGGCACAAAATAAGCAGGTGGTGCATGTGCCTGAGATGGATGGCTAGAACTGGAGGAAGGTTGCCCTTTGTGCTGTGAGCTATTGCTGGGAAAAGTCACAAAGGGTGCTGATGAGTTAGATCCAGATGATCTACACTCTCTTGCAAAGTGTCCAAGCCTTTGGCACTTGTGACACCTCAACTTGCTCTTGTCAAAACCAACTTTTGTTTTGCCAGAGAGTCCTGGGAATTTCCTACCAGTTCTCTTGTAGAACTTTTGAGAGCGGATATTTATCATTGCCATTTGGTTCAAAATATCCATCTCTTCTAGATCATCATCTGGAATGCCCTTCAAGTCCTCCATCAGAAAACACAAGTTGTCACCACCACCTCCTGAACTACTAACACCAACAAAAGGTTGTTCTGAGTTGGTAGAGAAATCAATATGCTCATCATAAGAACTTTCTGATGAAGCATATTCTGACTCATGACTTGTCAAGGCAGCATTACCTTGAACAAAGTCATCAGCAAGCTTGCTAGAAGATGACAACTTCCTCTTTTGCTCTATCTCTCTCTCAAAAGTGAGCAGTTTCCCATGAAGTTGGGTGAGAGATAGAGTTTCCAGATCAGCACTGAAGCATAGGAAAATGGTATATGTGTCCCATCTCTCAGGCAATGACCTGAGGAACCTGTTGTTCATCTGGCTGTTGGAGTATTCTTGTTTGACCATCTTCAGCTCAGAGATCAAACAAGAGAACCGCTCAAACTGCTGGGTCAGAGTCTCACCCTTTCTGTATGAGAAAGTCTCATATTGTTGGGCGAGGATTTCCCTATTGTTTGCTAAGACTGAATCAGTTCCTCCAAATTGTTCCTTTAGAGCAACCCATAGGTCATGAGCAGACTCATGATGCAAGAGCCCTGAATATATCTCATTTGGAATGGCCATGGCTAAAATTCCATGGGCTCTAGCATCAATTTCGAACATCTTTAGATCTTCGTCCGAATATTGTTCAGGTTTCTTTGCAACCTGTTCATTAGATTCCGGGACGCTCACCATAGGCTTGTATGGCCCATGCACAACTGACTTCCAACAACCAGCACTGTTGACAGCCAAGTGGTGTAGCATACGTCTTTGCCATATGTTATACTCGTTCCTAACCAGCATCGGAGGCTTGGTTGAGGAACCAGTATTGTGAGGATCATTAGTTGGTGTTGTCATCTCAGGTTTTAGTCAAAACAAGTATAAACAAGACAAACGTAACTCAAAACCACCAAAAGACCTCAAGATTTTGGCCAGAAATAGCAGAAACTCACTCTCTATGGCTAATTCTTGCAAATTGCTAATTCGATCAAACTGAGAGATCAAAAGAGCAGTTTCAAATGATCAATAGCTAAATCGATCAATGATTAACCCGCTCTGATACCATTTGACAGGATCTCACCTCTCGTTTGATCAATTAGATTATGTTTGCAGCGGATTTAGCACATTAATTAGCAATTATAGCAAGAACATAAAAGATATTGCAATTAAAAGCATAAACATAGAGAGAGAAGAGTTCTGCGAAACATTAAATGTTCTATTGCTAAGCACGTTTTGGCAATTAAAACAGCATGGTTCACCATCCTTTTATAGGCGGCAAAAGGATGGTGGTGATGTCCTTTTTCTGACATCAACTGAATATTAAAATTACAACTGGCGGAACATGAAACTACTGAAGATATCAAAAGCTGACATCTTCTTACAAAAATGTTCCTATCTTTTACAAGTACTGACAAAAGTAAAACTACTGAAATCCTACAACGACTGAAAAACAAACTCTTCAGTCGTTTATAACTACTGAAACTATAACAGCTGAAGAACAAGCTCTTCAGCTGTTGTACAACTACTGAAACAAAAATAATAAAACTACTGAAAGAGAAAAACCATCACAACAACTGAAGAAGACTTCTTCAGCTGTTGTGACAAACTCTGAGTCTTCAGTACTTGGTCTCCAGACTTGGCTTTAGATGATGTAACAGCTGATGACTTCAGTAGATATCATCAGCTGTTGTCTTCAGTCTTTGTCTTCAGACTTTGTGCTTCAGTAGAAGGTCTTCAGTTCTTCAGTTCTTCAGCTTTTGATTCTTCAGTACTTAGTCTTCAGTACTTGAAGTCTTCAGTACTTGTATGATCAGTACTTCAGACTTCATTACTTGGTCTTCAGTACTTTGGAGTCTTCAGCTATTGTTCTTCAGTTCTTTGATCTTCATATTTTGTTCTTCAGACTTTGTCAGAACAGCTGATGGGAGTCTTCAGCAGTTGTTGCAGTGGTATGTGGGACTTAGAGGTTTTCCTGGTCTTGGCTCATTGGTTCTTTTGGTCCAACACAAGTATTGTGTTTTGTTTACAATTAAGAGACAAATGTATGGGCATGATATGTTTTCTACATTTTAAATGAATGTCTAATTAATTCCACTACAATGTTTGTTATTAAACTGATTTTATGCTATGGTTAACCAACTATGAGGTTCCCCGGGAATGGGGCCTTACACTCTCTCCTCAATGTTGGACCAAAGGAACCAATGAGCAAGATCAGAAAAACCTTTAAGTCCCACAAGTCATCACAACAACTGCTAAAGACATCATCAGCTGTTTGACAAAGTCTGAAGATCAACAGCTGATGACTGAAGTACTGACGCCTTTATCAGCTGAAGACCAAAGTTTGAAGATCAACAGCTGAAGACCAAAGTCTGAAGATCAACAGCTGAAGACCAAAGTCTAAAGATCAACAGCTGAAGACCAAAGTCTGAAGATCAACAGCTGAAGACTAAAGTACTGAAGTCTATCAGCTGAAGTACAAAGACTGAAGTACAAAGATTGAAGACATCAGCTGATGTAAACAACTAAAGACATCAGCTGATGACAACAACTGAAGTTCAAGTCTGAAGTCCAAGTACTGAAGCCTTCAGAGTTTGTCATAACAGCTGAAGAAGTATTCTTCAGTTGTTGTGATGGTGTTCTTTCAGTCTTTTCTTTTTAGTAGTTTTCTTTTCAATTTCAGTACTTGTAAAATGACTGAAGAGCATGTTCTTCAGTCGTTGTAGTTTCAGTAGTTATAGTTCAGTAGTTTCTTTTCATTAGTTGTAATGATAGTTAACACTTGTCTTTTGTAAGAAGATGTCAGCTGTTGACGTCTTCAGTAGTTGTGTTAACTTTCAGTAGTTTGTTAAATAACAGTTAGATGTCACTGTCAAGTGACATCAGCTGACGTCATCTTTCCTTATAAAAGGAAAGATGACCTAATTGTAAAGGAGTCTAAGCACATATTGAATGAAATACATCCTTTGTGCATAAACTCTTTCTTATTCTATAATTGTACTCTTTGGTTCATAAATCTCTTATGTTCTTGCTTTGAGTTTGTCTAATTCGTGTGCTAATTCCACTGCAAATCTAATCTAATTGATCAAACTAGATGCTGAGATCCTTTCAAATGGTATCAGAGCAGGTTAATCATTGATCGATTTAACAATTGATCATCGAAACTGCTCTTTTGTTATCTACGTTTGATCGAATTAGCAAATTTGAAAGAATCGATTATAGAGATTGAGTTTCTGTTGCTTCTGACCATTCAATTTGAGGTTCAAAGTGGTTTTGAGATAGATTTGTTTAGTTTACCTTGAATTTGTCTGAATTCTGAAATGGTGACGCCAACAAATGATCCTCACAATACTGGCTCCTCAACAAAGCCTCCGATGCTTGTTAGGAGTGAGTATAACATATGGCAACGACGTATGCTCCATCATCTGTCTATCAACAGCGCTGGTTGTTGGAAATCAGTGGTGCATGGACCATACAAGCCTATGGTGAGCGTTCCTGAATCAAATGAGATGGTTCCGAAGAAACCTGATCAATATTCGGATGAAGATCTAAAGCTGTTCGAAATTGATGCTAAAGCCCATGGAATTCTGGCCATGGCACTGCCTAATGAAATCTATTCAGGGCTTATGCATCACGAAACTGCTTATGATCTCTGGATTGCTCTGAAGGAACAATTCGGAGGAACTGATGAGTTCTTAGCAAACACTAGGGAAATCCTCGCCCAACAATATGAGACATTTTCTCATAGGAAGGGTGAGACTCTGACTCAACAGTTTGAGTGATTCTCTTGTTTGATCTCTGAACTGAAAATGGTTAAACAATAGTATTCAAACAGCCAGATAAACAACTGATTCCTCAGATTACTGCCTGAGAGATGGGACACATACACTATTGTCCTACGCTCTAGTGCAAATCTAAGCACTCTATCTCTCACCCAACTTCATGGGAAACTGCTTACATTTGAAAGAGAGATAGAACAGAAAAGGAAGTTGTCATCATCTGGTAAGCTCACTAAGGACTTTGTATCAGGCAATACTTCACTGATAGGTCAGGAGGCAGAATATGCTGCATCAGAGAACCACATGCTCTTCCTGAACCACAACCATCCCAATCTCATCAACAACCTCAACCTCAACAACACAACTTTTTCACCCCAGGAGTTGTTGACTGGAGCAGTTTACCAGATCATATGTCTGGTCATGAACAACTGTTTCCTGGTGCTGGTCAACATGGAGGTGAAAATCCTTTTGGTAACCTTGCTCTCATGGCCCTGGAGTCTGCTGATAGCTCATCTTCTAATGCTTCCATATCACAGGTATCAGAGGTATCCTCTGAGGCCAAAGCCAAGCTATGTTCTGAATCATGCATAGCCATATTTGCTTCTATTAGAGAAGCAAATGTAGCTTTAATTAACAAAAACCTTGAGCTAGAGCAAATAATTTCCAAAAGAAAAGCTGAATTTGAGGTTGTGCTTAATGATAAGACTGATGAGATTTATAAACTTAAATGCCAAATCACTGATGATAAGGCTAGGGAAGAGGTACTTCTAGAGAAGTACAGAGACCTCAAAGAAACACTTGCAGATACCCAGGTAGAGTGTGATCGCTGGGTACAATCCTGCAAGGGTTTTGAAATGCTTCTTAGCAAGCAGTCAGCTTCCAATGTGAAGTTTGGCATTGGTTATAATCACACTGCTCCTCCTACAAATTTTACTCCCAGAGCAGAAGTAGAATCTGAAGGAGAAAGCAATAACCAATCCTTCTCATCATGTGATTTACTGTCTGATAAAGCACCATCAGAGGTTGAAGTCAGCATTAATTCCTCATAGAACCAATCAGCTGATATTGATGGTCCAAATGCTGACACTCACATGATCAAAAAGTTGATCACTTCAGGTGTTATTTCAGAAAGTACTGAAAGTACTGAAGAGCAAGTTATAACATCTAAAGAACAAACCCAAACTACTACAAGTACTAAAGGGAAGAAAACTGCAAGTAGATAGGGCGGGAAAACTACTGAAGAAGATATTAGGAAAGCAAGTACTGATACAAAACTGCTGAAGAACAAGTCTTCAGTAGTTTCATCTTCTTCAGCAGATGATCAAATTAAGATGAAGAAAAAGCCATGTGAAATATGTGGCTTATTCAATCATCTTACTGATGATTGCTGGTATAAAAAGGGCTCCAAACTCAAACACAATGAGAACATTAAAAAGAAAATGGACTAAATGAAAACTGAGTTTGAGAGCAAGTTTGTACCAGCAACATCAAAACCTGTAACCCCAAAGTCCAAGAATAAATCCAAAAAGGAAGGGGTTAATCAGGCCACAGCTGAGGTTGCTCAAAAGAAGTTGGTACAACACAGGATTCCATCAAATTCAAGTACTAATGTGTCTGATGAGCTGAAGGCTTTAACACAAAATCAGACACAACTTGTGATGATGGTTCAACATCTATTGGGGAGAGTCAACCAATTAGATGCTCCTGTGCTGAAACCACAGAAAAGGAAATCCAAGCTAAAGGAATCCTCTTCTACACCATCTCCTTCACCTCAGGCTATCACTCAGAACAAAGCAGTTAGTATACCATCTGTTGATGAGAACAGACCCAAAACCAAAAAGGTTTGGGTCTCAAAAACTAACTAATTTGTTGTAATAAATGTAGGGTTCTTCAACATGCCAAAGAAGCATCTGGTATGTAGACAGTGGAGGATCCATGCATATGACAGGGAGCAGCTCTCTTCTTCATGACTACTCTCAAGGAAAGAAGGGGTTTGTCTCTTTTGGCAATGATGCTAAGGGTTACATCATTGGCAAAGGCTTTGTTAATAATGGGGAAATAAGGTTTGATGATGTTAACCATGTGGAGAATCTCAAGTACAACCTCTTGAGTGTCGGTCAAATGTGTGATAAAGGTCATGTTGCTCTTTTCACCAGTCAGAACTGCAGGATTCTGTCATCTAAAGTTCTAAGTTTGATGGACAAGGTGTTGGATGATCATACTCTCCTGAAGGCCAACAGGACAGGAAGAGTGTATGCCTTAGATCTTTCTAAGAAAATAGATCTAAAAGGCCATCCTTGCCTATTCTCCAAGGCTTCTCCTCAAGAATCTACTCTATGGCATAGGAGGCTGGGTCATGTAAATCTCAAAAACATGAACCAGCTGATACACCATGGTTTAGTAAGAGGGTTGCCTATGAAGGAATTCAAATGTGAAGACAACTACATTGCTTGTTTAAAGGGAAAGGAACACAAAGTTTCATTCCCTCCAATAGAAGAGCCAAAGTCCACTGCCTGCTTACAATTACTACATATGGATCTTTTTGGTCCTGTCAGAGTGATGAGCATGGCAAAGAAGAAATACTGTCTGATAATTGTGGATGATTACTCCAGATTTGTATGGACTTTCTTCTTGCATTCCAAAGATGAAGCTGCAAAAGCTATTGTGAACTTTGTGTTATATGTGGAGAAGCAGTATTCCCTTCCAGTCAAGTGTGCGAGGAGTGATAATGGCACAGAATTTAGAAATCACACACTTAATGACTTCTACTTGTCAAAGGGAATCAAGAGGCAGTTTAGCATTCTAAGAACTCCTAAACAAAATGGAGTGATGGAGAGAAAGAACAGGACCCTTATTGAAGCTGCAAGGTCATTGTTGGCTGACTCGGGTTTGCCACTGACTTTTTAGGCTGAAGCTGTCAACACAGCTTGCTATGTGCACAATAGAGTGTTAGTGAATCAAAGGTTGATAAAGACTCCTTATGAAGTTCTACATCATTTGGCCCCTTTGATTTCATTCTTTAGAGCATTTGGGTGTCCATGTTACATTCTCAACACTAGCAATCCACTCTAGAAGTTTGGATCAAAGGTGGATGCAGGGTATTTTGTTGGTTATTCATCATCTTGCAAGGCATATAGAGTTTTCAACTACAGAACAAAGATACTTGAAGAGACTCTTCATGTGAAGTTTAATGAATCTCCAAAGGACAAGATTCCACAAAATCCTATGGAGCTATTTGATTTGGACATACTGCAATATGTTCCTTATCAAGCTCCAGTTGTTGCTCCTGTCAGCAGTTCTCCATCTGGTGGTACTGATGATGATGTAGCCAGTACTCACCTTTTTAGGTTTAGTGACCATCTGCCTGAGTCATCTAAACCTGATGCTCCTGTAGTTTCAGCAGCTCCATCCACAACAAATGCTGATGAGATTTTTGTATCTTCAACTTCATTTGAGTTGCCATCACCAACTTGGTTTCAAGAATCTTCATGAACATCTGTTGCTGCTTGAAGTTCTACAAACACTTGTATAGATCTCATTGTATATCAAGAATTGAAGGATCATCCAATGTCTCAAATCATTGGTGATATCAATGTTGCAGTCTCAACCAGAAGTCAATTGTCTAATTTCTGCTTCTATGCTCTCTTCATCAGTCAGCAAGATCCAAAGAACTACCATGTTTCACTAAGAGACAATAGATGGGTTGAAGCAATGCAGCTTGAGCTTTTTCAGTTCAAAAAGCATCAAGTGTGGGAGCTTGTTCCTTTACCCCAAGGTAAGTGTGCAATAAGCACTAAATGGGTGCTTAGGAATAAAACAAATGAAAAGGGCCAAATTGTTAAGAACAAGGCCAGACTGGTTGTACAGGGGTTTGCACAAGAAGAAGGTATTGATTATGATGAAACCTTTGCCCCTGTAGCCAGACTGGAGGCAATTCGATTGTTTTTAGCTTATGCTGCTTTTCATAATCTTAAAGTTTTTCAAATGGATGTCAAAGTGCATTTTTATATGGTAAAATAAAAGAGGAAGTTTATGTGTGTCAACCACCAGGTTTTTAGGACAATAAACATCCTGATTGGGTATATAAGCTTGATAAGGCTCTTTATGGTTTGAAACAAGCTCCAAGAGCTTGGTATGAAACATTGTCTAACTTTCTTCTTCAAAGTAATTTCACTAGAGGCTCCATAGATAAAACTTTATTCATTAAGAAAGTAGGGCAGCATAAGCTACTTGTTCAAATTTATGTTGATGATATAATTTTTGCATCCTCTGATCCACAGTTGTGTGATGAATTTATAAACTTAATGAAAAAGAAGTTTCAAATGAGTGCCATGGGAGAATTACAGTTCTTTCTAGGTTTGCAAATCAAACAAAGGACTGATGGAATCTTCATTCATCAGTCCAAATATACAAAAGATCTTTTGCATAAGTTTGATTTACAAAACTGTAAGCCTTGTTCTACTCCCATGAGCAGCACCACACAATTGGATGTTGATCAGAAAGGTAAAGCGGTTGATGAAACCCTTTACAGATGTATGATTGGGTCCTTGATGTACCTTACAGCTTCTAGACCAGACATTATGTTTGCAACATGTGTCTATGCTAGATTTCAGGCTGCACCTAAAGAATCCCATTTGATTGCAGTCAAAAGGATCTTTAGATACTTGCAAGGTACCCAATCTCTAGGACTTTAGTATTCGACTGGGCACTCTTGTAAATTAGTTGCTTTCTCAGATAGTGACTATGCAGGGTGTAAAGTCACTAGAAAATCAACTTCTGGTGGATGCCAATTTCTATGCAATTGTTTAGTTTCTTGACAGAGTAAGAAACAAACATCAATTGCTACATCCACTACTGAAGCTGAGTACATTGCTGCTGCAAGTTGTACATCCCAGGTACTCTGGCTTCAGAATCAATTGTTGGATTACGGCGTTACAGAGACTAAGACACCATTACTCATGGATAGTGCTTCAGCTCTTTGTATTGTGAAGAATCCAGTTCAGCATTCTAGGACCAAACATATTGAGATTAGACATCATTTTATTAGGGATTGTTATAAAAAAGGTCTGATTGATCCAAAGTTTGTTCCTAGTGCTGATGAGCTTGCAGATATATTTACTAAACCTTTAGATAGTACAACTTTTCAAATCTTGTACTAAGGCTTGGTATGCTGTAGCTAGAATAAATTGACTAATACTGATGCTCTCAGGTCACAAGTGCTGCTGAGCATCAGTATACAAAAGTCAAATATAAGTATTGATGAGGTATTTAATCTTCAGCAATTTTCGTAACTACTGAAGACTAAAATACTTCAAAGTACTAAAGTGCAGTATTTATTGAAAACAGCTGATGCAGTTACAACTACTGATGTGGTTATAACTACTGATACCTAGTTTTCACAAATAAGTACTGAAGAACAAATCTTGTCCACAAGTACTGATGAGTAATTTTACTCATAAGTACTGAAGACAACATTTGTTCACAAGCTCTGAAGAATATTTTCTTTTATCAGATCTTCTGAACATCTGTTCACAAGAGCTGAAGAATAAATATTCACAAGAGCTGAAGGCCAATGAAACATCTGAAACTCAAACAAAGTCTGATGAGTAAATGTTGAGGTCAGAATGAAACAACTGAATTGACAACAACAGCTGATGAGGAAATTTTACTCTTCAGCTGATTTCAATATCTGCTATTTCATATCCAAACAACTGAAGGACAAAACCATGTCTTCAGTAGTTTTACAACTACTGATGACTAACACCAAGTCCTCAGTTATTTACAACAACTGAAGCAAAACCATGTCTTCAGTAGTTTACAATTACTGATGACTAATACCAAGTATTCAGTTGTTTACAACGTCTGAAGACGAAAACCATATCTTCAGTAGTTCTTAACTACCTATGATTAACAACAAGTCTCAGTCGTTTACAAACTCTGAAAGCAACACCATGTCTTCACAAGTTTACAACTACTGATGACTGACACCAAGCTTTCAGTCGTTTATAAACTCTGAAGGTTAAAACCATATCATCAGTCGTTTCAAACAACTAGTGACTAACACCAAAACCTTCAGTCGTTTCCTTTCAGCTGTTTCCTAACCCTTATAAATACCTAATCCTAACTTTAGAGTTTTTCATTCTCATAACCTAACGTTCCAAAAACTCTAAAACCTCTCTCCTAACATTAATGGCGACCATGCAGCTTAAACCTCGACACAACTGTGTTGCCTACCTGACTAAATCACCATTTTGGCCCAAGTTTGATAAAGCCATTGATCTCATGGTCGATTCCCCATTCCAAACGGCCTTTCTCATCAATCCCACCATTCACGCCGACTCCTTAAGCTAGTTTTGGTCGAACGTCACCCTCACTGGAGAGAATGACGCCGAGGTCGCTCTCCAGTCGTTCGTCAATACTCGTAAGGTGGTCATCACTACGGCAATCCTTCGCCAAACCCTTAAACTGGATGATGCCACCTTCCCCACTGGATATCCAAAGGGCACCACTGATCTATCCTTTGCCCACCATGGATACGAGGGTAACCTCAGTGCTTCTACCATCCTAAAGAAAGCATTTGCATGACGCTAAATTCCTTATATTCCACATGGTGAATGTCTGCTTAGCCCCAAAAACCTCTTCATGGGACCAAATGTCCTCCAGGTGGCAGCAGGTATTATTTTCTATCCTTGAGCAACAACACTTAAATTTTTTTGAAATAATCTTTTTAGGACTTAAGGATATGGCTTCAAAACCCATTGCTAACCGATGGATATTATATCCACAGTTCATAATGGCCATCATAGAGGACCAGCTGAAAGCTGAGGGACTTGTTGGCCTTGGAGTTCCTGCCATGGCTATATTGCCTAAGGTATACTCCAGGCACAACTCTGACCAGACACTCAAAAAGGATGCCAAGCTGCGAAAACCGACGCCACTGGAACCCACAGCCTCCACCTCAAAATCCAAAGTACCCACCAAACCCAAACAAAAGAAACCCAAAAAGGCTACTCAGGGAGATGAGTCCCCTGAGGATGCCCCTGCAACACAAAGGAAGGAGATATCTACTGGCATTAATCCCCCAGTAGATACAAGGACTCCACCAGCTTCAACTGCTCAGGCCTCCTCTCAACAGGAGCCTGATGCAAACACATCAGGGGCACCCACACATCTGGAACCTTTCTCACTTAAGGAGGTTGCCATTGAAGAACACCACTCTCCCCGGGTGCACACTGCTACTACCCATCTCCCATTGTAACCGCCCCTCGAAGCCCTACTATTATTATTGCAAAAGTGCTGACTCAGCTCAACACTCCACCCTCTCCCCAGGAACCTATAACAACTGGGAAAACCCCAACCAATGAGAGGGAGGACATAAGTGTTGTTGAGAACCCCCAACACAGGGATTCCTAAGTTTGATCTCCCAATGTGGAAGAGGAGATCAGAACATCTGGTGAGGCTGCCACTTCCCCTGATTCAGCACATGAACAGGATGAAGCTGGTACTATAGCTAAGTCCTCACCAGAGGCAACTACCAATGTAGGTTCTAATCCTGAGGCAGGAAGTCCCCAGTACCAAGAACAAGGGGCACATGTGATCATTGAGCCACACTCAGCACATGTATATCCTGATTCAATCAGGAGGTCAGGTGATTCAGCAACAGCTGATGATGACCTGGGCTTCTTTTATGATGTTGTAGCCCAGAACACTATTCTTGAGGAGGAGGTAAGTAGATTAAAAGATCTCCTCGCCTAACTCTCTCAAGTATCAAGTCCATCTGCCACCAAAATAACCCAACGGATGGCACCTTCATCTGAAGGTCTCACAAACACCGAACGACTCGTAAAATCTCGACCACCAGCCTCAGCTTCTGGCACTATTTCTCAGGGACAGAACCCCCCTGAGCAAATAGCTGCTATCTTTCAAAACTCCTTGCCTCTCATCACACCTATAATCACTGATATAGTGATCAAAACCCTTGATGAGAGGCTTTCCCCTGTTATACAACCCCTGGTGGAGGATGTTGTGGCAAAGAAGCTTTCTGACAGTCAAACCCTTGCAACCAATTCAACCAAAAAGGGGGAGACTCAGTCAGTGAAAGCCATCATGAGAAAGAGGACTGAGGAGGTGAAAAAGAAAGAAGTTGAGAAAGAGGGGGAAACTAAGATGGAGTTGGTGGTGGAGACTGAGAAGGTGAAGGAGGTTGAGAAGGAAACTGAAATTCAGAAAGTGACTAAAAGTGCAAAAGACTTTCATGTCACATACAAGAAAAGAAAGAGTGGAGAGATGGAATCTGAGAAGAAGTTGGATGAGCTGGTAAAGGAAGCTGATGCCTAACACAGCCGATCAATAGATAACATCATTGATCAGTTGTTTAGGCAAGGTTTTGATACTAAACAACTTGACTCAGAGATCCGGAGGTTAGAGATACAAGAGATAGAAAACCGATGGACTTGCTATAGCCAAGAAGAGAAGGAGAGACTTGAGGCTATGGCAAGGTTCACTTCGAAGTATCTGGGGAGATCAGTCCTGGAGGTCAAGTCATGGTCCAGGGACAACATCTTGTCAATAACCAACAAGATCTGTTCTTCTGAAGAATTTACCAAAGGGTTGGTCATAGAAGCCCTGAGTGAAGCCGGTGCTGGGAACAGGACTGCTCTAGCCAAACAAACCAAAGCTTCACTCACATCAAAATTACTAGAACAGTCTGCCAAAATTCCCACACTAAAACCACTACCACAACCCACTAAGCCAGCTCCCTCTCCCATAAAACAAATAGCCGATGATGCACCCTTGAAGAGGAAGAGAAGGGTGTTGAGGCTAGAAGAAGATGATGATGATGAGGAAGAAGATAGGTTGCCAATCTCAGCTGTTATTCAGATGCCTAAGGCCAAAAGTCTCCATTCAACAATTACTCCTAAGCTTCAAAGACAAACTGTGAAAGTGAAGCTAGAAGAAGAAGAGCTTCACAAACATCATGATGAGGAATTGTTGAAGAGGGTAGATAAAGCATATGCAGCCTCCTCATCAATCATAAGTATGAGGAAACAAGCTCAGAGACTGTACACTCTCAAGCACACATTTTAATATCAGAGAGAGAGAGTGAGGATTTGGCCTGATCCCAGGTGTCTCACAGGATCCAAAAGAGAAACATTCCTCTAAGATACAATAGGCAAGTGAAAAGGATTGTAGATGCAGTGATCACACTTTCCATTGTACTATCACCCTGGGAGATCCTTGAAGATTTCAAGAAGGCTTATACATCCAACCTGCCCCCACAAAAGATGCTGGAAACTAGAATGGTGAAAAAGGGGCTGGTGTATAAGAGGCTTAATGAAATCAGAAAGGATGAGCTCCAACTGTTACTTGAGGGTAATCACCCGGATGAGTTTGCTTACAGAGAGATCACAACAGTGGAGCTCAAAAATGGAAAACAGGTCAAATTCCTATCTGAGTTCTATGGGCTTGAAGGATTCTTTGAAGGTGAGGCAGAAGAGCTTACAATGGAGGAACAGATTGTGTTTTTAGAAGCCTACACCAGAGAATCATATAGGCTTATAGTTGGGAAGTAGGTCTCCTGGATGGGATAATAGCTCTGTGTCCAGTTCCCCAAGACAGAGTTCCCATCCATTCTTTGCCAATCAGATCATTGAGACCTCTTCCCAGGCCTATGCTGACAAGGGTCACTTCTGAGCTGATCTAGAAGACAAAAGACCAATCATTCTGCCTTAATAAGTGGGACTCTTCAATAAGCTTAAAGGTTTTGGGTGCATTGGTTCAGGGGGAGTTTGTTGGACCAAAAGAACCAATGAGCCAGATCATAAAAACCTTTAAGTCCCACAAGTCATCACAACAACTGCTGAAGACATCATCAGCTGTTTGACAAAGTCTGAAGATCAACAGCTAATGACTGAAGTACTGAAGCCTTTATCAGCTGAAGACCAAAGTCTGAAGATCAACAGCTGAAGACCAAAGTCTGAAGATCATCAGCTGAAGACCAAAGTCTGAAGATCAACAGCTGAAGACCAAAGTCTGAAGATCAACAGCTAAAGACTAAAGTACTGAAGTCTATCAGCTAAAGTACAAAGACTGAAGTACAAAGACTGAAGACATTAGCTGATGTAAACAACTGAAGACATCAGCTGATGACAACAACTGAAGTTCAAGTCTGAAGTCCAAGTACTGAAGCCTTCAGAGTTTGTCACAACAGCTTAAGAAGTATTCTTCAAATGTTGTGATGGTGTTCTTTCAGTCTTTTCTTTTCAGTAGTTTTCTATTCAATTTCAGTACTTGTAAAACGACTGAAGAGCATGTTCTTCAGTCGTTGTAGTTTCAGTAGTTATAGTTCAGTAGTTTCTTTTCAGTAGTTGTAGTGATAGTTAACACTTGTCTTTTGTAAGAAGATGTCAGCTATTTGACATCTTCAGTAGTTGTGTTAACTTTCAGTAGTTTGTTAAATAACAGTTTTGATAGGATCAAATGCATCAATCTGTGACAAATTATATAAACAATTCAAAGAAACACAAATAATTGTAATCAAAACAAGCAAATATCAATAAAATTCTCAGTTCATTGATATAGTAAAGTCAATTACAAGAGTAAGAAAGCAGCACATACAAAATTGTTACGTCTACTTAGTTCTACTCTAGACTAAGCTATTTATACTATCAACAAACAAAAGACTATCTATTTACAATTCTAGTCCCTATACTAAGGCAAAATTGTAAAAGACACACTAAGACTAATGTTAATCTTTCTAGAGGACTAACAATACTCCTCCTAAGATTTACATTTGTCATCAGCCTTCAAAAGTCTCCTGTCTTCATATCTTCATTCTTCCTTTTCTTTAATCTTCATTCTTCTCTTCATCCTTTGTCTTCTATCTTTCATCTTTAAACTTCAAAGAAGTCTTCGGGTTCTTTTTTACTTTGAACATCAGTTTCTTCTTATACAACTCTATCTCTTTCAAAGCATTATCAATTGATGACTTAAATTTACCAGCAAGCACAACTTGTTCTGGTTTTGATTCATTTGTTTTGATCTCCATTATCTTCGTTCTTTCCAATGTATCCTTTGATAAGCATGCAATGTCAACATTTGCATACAACTCAATAGGATTTCTGCTTTCTTTGCAATAAACTTCTAACACTCCTTTTCTTGAAATTCTCATGAATTCAATATCTTTTATTTCTCTTTTCACAATATTAGCATACGCAAGAGCTTTTCTCAATGAGATTCTCTCCATAGCATCATTCATCACATTGATAATAGAGAGAAAATATTTCTTGTCTTGCTCTGCTATCTCAGGTGATACTTTCTCAAATTTTTGAACAGACAAAAATGAGATATAGCTCGGATGGAGTAATTTCAACTCAAAAGCACCAAACAGAGATATCATGTCCTCATCCTAATGTTCAAGATTTCGGACCAGTTTGAGTTCAAAAGTTTCTGTGTGGTAAAACCATCTAAGAATAGGTTTGGTCTTTTGATTTCCATCAATCACCTTCAAACCAGGAGTAGTCACTTTTTCAAAATACTTATCACAAAATTCAAGCATAAAGTGCTCTTCTTCCGATTGTAACCCTCTAATCTTCTTATTCTTCTTGAGCATAGAAAAGTATTTCTAGTCTTCTTGATCACATCAAGTTTGAAGGAAATTACTTGTTCTATCTAGCCCTCGGCTCAGAAGTTCTACAAACATTTCACCTCTTTTATCTCCAGAAGGGTTAATCAATGGAAGTTTGTTCAGTTCTTTCAAGTCTTGAACTGGAAGTTTAATAATGCTCGAGTAAAAGTGATAAACATCACAAACAGCATTTACTCGTTTGATCAGAAAAGCATCAAAAACTTCATCATATTTCTAAGCTATTATTTTAACTTGGTTAGTGAAGTCAGGTGCAATCATAGCATTTAACAACTCTGCTACTGATTGACCTTTCTGCAACACATTTCTAACCAAATCACCTGTCGATCTTGCATTATCAAAAATGTACTTTTGATCCGAAGAAGCTTTGTACACTTGTTGTTCAGATTGTGGAAACATTCTGATAAGCTCTTGTCTTCTTTCATGTGCACTTGTCTTCTGTGCCATTTGCTTTATTTCTTGAGGCTTCAAGACTCTTGTTCTTTTAGTGATGTCTAAATACTGAGGGTTGTCAGTATCTAGAATGATCATTTTGTTTGATTGTTTTTCAGTTTGTTGAAAACTTTGAACAAGATTTCTCAACGAAACTGATTGGAGTCTTTTCAACCTTTTCCATGGATAATTTCTAGCTTGCAACCATGACCTTAAAGCTGGAGTGCTCATTTGATCAGGATCAGGATGGTGCAGCTCTGAACTTGGAATTTCTTCAATATTAATACTTTCTTGTGCTCTGTTTCATTCACCATGTTCCATAACTATCTCGTTAGGATCAACAGGAGCAACAGATTCAGCAGCAATACATTTCTCGTACTCGTCATTGATTTGAGAAACTGTAAGCCCATCCAAAAATACTCTATTGTACTTCCTCTTCACAAGATAATTATATCTTTCTTCAAAGTCTTGGGGAACATCATCATGAACTTGCACTTGTTCAAATAAAGAAGTATTTTCAAATTCTTCTTCAATATCTTCATCATCAAGCACTTCATTGAACCATTCATCATCAAATTCTTCTTCAATGTCTTCCAATGCACCAATTTTCTCTTGACTAACTGGTTCTTGTGCTTCTTGAATCTCTTTTTCAATAGTCTTTTCAATTCTTTGAACTTTTGATGAAGATTCAGGTAAAACTGAATAGTCAACTTCATCAATCTTCCTTTTTCCTTTATTTATTTCAACATTTTCTTCAATCTCAATAGGTACAATTTCAGCCACAATCTCAACTTCAGGAGAAATTTGCTTTTGAGATTCTTTTGCTTTAATAAACTCTTCTTTTAACTTCTCAGTTTCTTCAAGCAATTTCTTGTTTTGCTCTTCAAGCATATCATAATCCTTTATCATTACTTCAAAGTTTACATCTTCTTTATCTTTTACATAAATTACAATCTTTTCTTCCTTATTCTTATTTTCTTCCTTTAATCTTTCATTTGCTTCTTTTAGCTCTATTGTCTCCTTTTCAATTGATAAGTTCATCTCTTTTAGCTTTAAATTTTCCTCTTTCAAATCATTTATAATTTTCTCTTGAGCAACATTATCATCTTTAAGCTTTTCAATCTCATCTACATCCAAGATTTCCTCAGTTTGTACAGACACATTGTGTGCTGTAGAAACAGGCACTTCTTGATTAAACAGAAAAGCATCCATGAAATCATACTCAAAAGTTTGATTTTGCACCTCAGGCTCATGATCCACCTCTATATGAATTTCAGCATCTTCATTTTCAACTTCATGAATAATTTCATCATGTACATCACCACCCATTGTTCCTTCACTTTCATGTTGAGCTTCAGTAGCATGCTCAGACATGGTTCTATCACTACTTAATGATTGGTGTGTTTTAGCTACACCATCATCATCATCATCATTATCATCAGAAGAAGATGAGCTATCATCATCATGATCTTCATCATTCTCATCATCATCATTTTGTTCATCATCTTCTTGAGGTGGAATAAGGGGAAATTCATCTATCAAATCAGCTGGATCTATTGGTTCTCCTTCCAATAAATGAAAATGATCCACTGTGATATCCACCTCATCATTAGATACATTTTTCATATAGACAAACATTGGAACATTTGGAGCACCAGTCAACATGGTTAGTTTCTTGTAAGTAACTTCAGACATGTGATCCAAGTCCAGTCTATCTCCACCTACTCCATAGACATGAATATCTGGATATTCTTCATTGATGATCATTTGAAGAAATCTTGGGTACATCAGATATTTGTTTCTTATGCCTTTCTCCAAATTAAATATGAATCCATTCAAGATCCATTTTGCCATATTAAATCTTCTATTAGTTGCAATGGCTACTATTGGAGAAGCTATGCCCACTGGGAATGAGTTCCACCCAGCACTCCTTTTGGACATACAATGTTGAAAAATGTAACAAAGATGCTTCCAATGATTGTATACACGAGCTCTGAAGAATTGTTTCTTTGGAAAATGGTCAGGATGACCCATTTCCATGAATGTTTCTCTACATTCATTGAATGTCAACTCAGCAAGATCTTCTGGATCATTGTGACCCAGTCTTAATTCAACTCTTATCGACTCTTCAGAAACTTCAATCATACGATCTCTTTTTACAAAACCTCTAACAACTTTTCTCCCTTCATCATTCACTTCAACTCTTGCTGAACTCCAGAATCTTTTAATAAGTCTATCATAGATCACTGTCTGATAACACATCGCATACACATACTTGGTTCTTAGAAGAAATCTGATAATTTCTTCATAAGATAAGGCATCTTGAACTTCTTCATTTAGCAATGCAGCAATGTTGTGCTTAGGCACAAACTTCAGATCAGCCATCTGCAAAAGTTTAAAGAAATGATATTAGACATTGTGTACAATTTAAAAAAAATATTGAATGTAAAATTGATCATGTGATAATATAAGATAGAATAACCTAATGTGTTTAATGAATTTGACTTATAAACTCAACTTGTGATTTAATTATATTCAATTAAAAAACATTTCTGTTTTTATAAAATTTTATTTGTCAAGTTGAATTTTTAAAAAAATTTAAACACATTTGATTATTGAATCTTATCAATTTTATTGAACATTTTAACAGCATTTGAAATGAGATTATTAATTTTTTTATTTATTTTCAATTAAAAACAATATTCAACTATTCATCTTCCTTTTCAATCACATGAACATTGAACAATGTCATTCAATCAAATGTCAGATTAAACCAAGTTTAATATAACAAAATGCTCGAAATCACATGATAAACAACATTCAATCATCAATTTTAGTCATTTTTGTCATTTGAATGTTCCAATCTGAGTTTTTTTATAAGTTTAGGGTTCGAACGCCCAAATAGGTTTCGAACGCCTATCAAAGAATTTTCATTTAATCACAAATCAGATGAATATGAATCATAAACTTACGTTCACAATCACATAAACACTATCAACAATCTGTGATTAATGGCTCAGATGATTTTAATCGATGTTACGAGTAATCGAGAGTTTGGATGTTCAGAGGAGAAGTCGAATGGGTTTGAAATGAGAGTGAAATGAAATTGACACAAGTGTGCTTTTTATACTAAGTGAATTTTAATTAGGCGCATGAGCACTGTACAGTCGTTTAAGAACTGTTCAGGCTCATGAGGTCCTGAATTTCACCAAGTAATTAGGCGTATTAGCACTGTTTGTGCATATGAGTTCAGAAACATGAGAACTGTTCAGTAGCATAAGCACTGTTCAGTAGCATGAGCACTGTTCAATAGCATGAGCACTGTTCAGTAGCATGAGCACTGAAATGCCCATAAACTTTCCAGAAACATGACAACTGTTCAGGCACATAAGCACTGTTGAGACTCATGAACTTTCTGAAACGCCTAACACTTGTGAATTTCACTTGAACATTTTAAATTCTGAGAAGTCTCAGCACTCTATGGACATATGAACAATATGAAACACCTAACACTTTGATAAATTTTCAGACTTATTACATCTGTTTAGGCACAAGAGAAATTGACAAATGCCTAATACTTATAAAATTTCTGAAAATTCTTCATGCTCCTATTCAGGCGTATGACACCTGTTTAGGCACATGAGATGACTTCAATGAGACTTACACTTGTCGATTTTTCAATTCTTCTCCTGCACATTGTTTAAACACATTAGTAATATTTCATACTAATATTTAAACAATTTTGCATATTTTTGACTTTCTCTCCAAATTTATACTTTTGACCCTCAAAATTGTACTTTTTACCTTTTGACCCTTCATTTTAGTTTCAAAAATAAACAAACCAATTTTTCTTGTTTTCAACTTTTCAAAGAAGCTTTTCCACTTGCTAAAAATTATAAGATCATTTTATTATAGACAAAAGTTTTACATTATCAAACACACACATACTTTGAACTTTAAGCATCATCCTTTCAATTCAACATGTTCATTTTGATTTTTTGAGAAAATTCTTATTGTTATTACTCCCCCTAAACTTTTAAGTTTTTGCAGAACTTAGAAGTTTACCAAGATAACATATGAATATCACACTTATCATTGTTATATTGCCTGCACACAAGAAAACATGCATAAAATCAAAATTAAATCAGAATGAAAATCTAATATTTACAATAGATTCATTGATTACAGTGAGATCAGATTAGTGAAGATCAGGACATTAAAATAAAAAATATATGAATAGTCATAGACAATGATTAGATTCTGATCAAGTGTGTTCCAGGTCAGTGACATCATAGCAAAGGAGACACAAGATCTAAGGACAGAAAATGAGTGTTTTTTGACAAAAATTATCAGCTCACTTAGTTGTTCAATTCTTGGATTGATTAGGGTAGAATAGTGAATGATCATGGATAACCAGAGATGTAATGAACATAGCAGCAGTGTTATCAATGTAAATGGGTGTTTTAAGAAAATTGAAACCTTAATCTAGCAGTTGGTTTTGCAACAAAAGGATTTGAGAACATCCTGCTGATGCAGCTATGTACTCAGCTTCTGCAGTTGAGACAGAAACATTTGTTTGTTTCTTACATTGCCATGAAACTAATCTGGTTCCAAGAAACTGACAACCACCCGTAGTAGATTTTCTGTCTTGACAGCATCCACCATAATCACTATTTGTGTATCCATGTAACTCAAAATTACCCTCGTAAGGATACCAAAGCCCTAAAGCTGGTTTACCTTTGAGATACCTGAATATTCTCTTGATAGCAATTAAGTGAGATTCTGTCGGGTCTGATTGATACCTTGCACAAACACAAACAACATACATTATGTCTGGTTGTGATGCAGTAAGATACATCAAAGAACCAATCATAGATCTGTATAGAGTTTGGTCTACTGATTTTCCTTTAGGATCAGGCTCAATCTTGGTGTTTACGTCAGCTGGAGTTCTTATGGACTGATAATCATGCAATTTGAATTTCTTCAAGAGTTTGTCAACAAACTTCTCTTGATTGATGAAAATACCATCTGCAGATTGTTGAACTTGCAATCCAAGAAAGAAATTGATTTCTCCTATAGAAATCATTTGGAAACGAGATTTCATGATTTCTTCAAATTCATTGCACAATGTTGGACTGGTAGAACCAAATATGATATCATCTACATACACTTGCACACATAAGAGATCATCATTATCCTTCTTTATGAATAAACTAGGATCGATTTCCCTCTTGTGTATCCATGTTGGATTAAGTGTTGAGATAATGTTTCATACCAAATTCTAGGAGCTTGATGTAGGCCATACAAAGCTTTGCTAAGCTTATACACCCGATGTGGAAATTTTGCATCCTCAAAGCTCGGAGGTTGCTTCACATACACATCATCAGTGATTGGACCATACAAGAATGCACCTTTGACGTCCATTTGATACACCTTGAATTTCATGAATGATGCATAAGACAGGAAAACACGAATGGATTCGAGTCTTGCAACTGGAGCAAATACTTCATTATAGTAAATTCCTTCTTCCTGTGTGTATCCTTGTGTAACAAGTCTAGCTTTATTTTGGATTACGATACCACGATCATCAGTTTTGTTCCTAAACAACCATTTAGTGCCTTTGGCATTTTCTCCTTCAGGTAATTCTACTAACTTCCACACTTCTTGTTTGCGAAATTGAAGAAGTTCTTCTTGCATTGCTTCAATCCAACCATTATCCTTTAACGCCTCGGTGACGTTTTTAGGAACAATCTGTGAAAGAAAACAAGAGTATAAACAAACATTTTCATGTACAGATTTACTCCTAGTAGTTCTTTCATTTAGAGGACCAATAATCTGTGATGTTGGATGGTTCCTATGGATACGAGATGTCGGTATCTCAGTTCCTTGAACATTAACATCCAGATTTGTTTGGTTCAGATTGGAGAGCTGTTGCAATAAGGTAGAAGAATGTGCAGTGAAATTTGGAACTTGAGTCGGTGTATTGAGAAAGTAATCAAGGTTACTATGATCAATTGCATCTCCAGAGATGTAAGATGTGCCAGAGTCAGGTTGTCCAATTTCTATACCATTCTTAGGAATAGGTTGAGATTCTTCTTGATCTGCTGAAACTGAATGATCTAAAGTTGAAGAAGCATGAACATTGTCATTGAATTTTATTGTTGAATCCTTGACAAATAAGAAGAATAGATACTCTGGGCGAGCATCATCTGAATCATCAGAATCTGAATCATCACTGAAAGATCCAAGATCTCCTCTTGAGTTCTTCTTACCTGTAAAATCATCAGATTGATTAAACAAGTTAGGTTGAAATGAGTTTGACAACGAATCTATATCAAATAACCATGCAGGACCATTTGAAACTGATGGAAAAGAATTTTCCAGAAATTTAATGTTGAATGTTTCATTAATAGTGTTTGTCCTATGTGACACCCCGTAATTTCAGATTAACATTTTTCAAATTGTTGTCGTTAACATTGACCCGTACTCGCAAATACTCGAAACGTATACAAACACCGCCACCGACATCGTTAAACTAATTGTGATAAATACTAATGCGGGTGTTTGTAGAGGATCAACATAAACGAGATTACCTAAGGAATCCTGTTAATTAATAGGGCTCGCTCATCTACGTCGTTATCAACCGAAACAAATTCGGGAACTCGGTACCTAAGTACAGGGACCAAACCTGACAATTGCCAAACTGGGGCTGGGTATAAATACCCATCCACCAGCCCAAACAACTCACATTTGCTCTCTTTCTCTCCTACGCTCTCTACACTCCGATTCTTCACTCTAGCACCAAATTCCACCCGATTGAGCCCGTTTTCGCCGGCTAAACCACGCAACAGCTGAGCAATCACGTTCCCAGCAGGTAGGCGACCATTTTCATCCGTTTTATCACCCGTTTCACTGCTACAAGTATGGGATTCGGGTGTGGGATTCGGGTGTTCGGGTTCAACCTGAATGCATGTGGTCATGGGGGTGCGTGTGTGGTCAATCAGCGTGTGCATTTCACTTAGACATGTTAGGAGAGTGTTTCTAGAAGTCCTGATTGTGAGAAAACCGAGCACGGAACAGTCGAAGGCAGTTCGACCCACCCTGCAGTCGCGACCTGCTGCAGTCCGCGACTGGGCCAACCGCGCGACTGAGTTATGCGACTGGGCCCTTCGCGCGATTTATCGGGGCGACTAGGGTGAGACGTGCGAATGAAATCGTGCGACTGAGTCAACCGAATGAATGTGTGCGATTGAGTCGACCGAATGAATGCATGCGACTGAGTATCACCCGACTGAAGGTCCAACCGCACGAATGAAGGTTCATTCGTGCGATTCGTTATTGATTCGAGTGAATGAGTGATGTGTGGCACGACTGAAGGCTGAGTCGCATGAATGAGGGTTCAATCATACGAGGGAAGTTGATTCATACGATTGAAGTCCCATTCGTGCGAATGAAGTGTCCAGTCGTGCGTCTAGCCTTGTTATGCGATTAGAGTCATTGTTAGCAAATTCTCCTGGTGTGCGAAGTGTCTATTGTGTGATGACAAGTTAACATCAATAAAATGTCATATCTTGACCACAAAGATTAAAGTCAACGCAATCAACAAGCACATACTTTTCAACCTGAAACAACCTAACTGTTTACAAATATCGACAACCCAATTGAAATCTACATGAAGTCTAATACGTGTATGCCTGCTTGTGTGTGTGACACCCCCGACCGAACCCATGCGACCCGGCCCGACTAAACATGTCTATTAAAGCTAAACACAACATTAACGCAAAACATAACTGTCAATAGGTGTTTGACAGCGCATCGTAAACAACACTTGGGAGACGTACATCCTACATATTGGTTACATCATCTGTGAGTTTCACGGCCCCTTTTTACATCTCTTTCCGTTTGGGGGAGAAAACATGCAAAACAAATTTACATAAATGGTTGTAGTAATATTGATATTGCTTGTTACGTTAGTGCAAACACACTCATGTCCTCACACACTCGAACCGTTAGTAATGGGATTAGCGAGGTAATTTTGAGTAGTACTACTGGGTCTAACAAACCCCGCCCGGGCTAGTCGCGCTAGCTTGATTAGAGGTCAAACGGGCGCACAATTGACCTAACATACGATTGCCACGGTCGGTTAAGACGTGGAGGAAACACATTGTCATGGTCTGATGAGACATGACGGAACATACGATTGCCACGGTCGGTTAAGACGTGGAGAAAACACAATAGGACGTAAACAGTCAGCTTCGGTTCGAAACACTAAGTAACAAGAACATAAGCTAGCTACCTAACGATATGCTTTATGTACTAAACCATTGAAACGCATAACATGGAACGCTTACGAATACATTTCTTGTTAAATTAAACCTGTGAACTCACCAACTTTATGTTGACACATTTTAGCATGTTTTCTCAGGTCACAGGAACGCATAAGCTTTTGAGGCTCGCTTCAGGATATGCACACAGGACATGCATTCATCTAGTTTATTTTCAGCATTGAACATTTTGTATAAACATGGCTATTGTAGCAGTTCTGTAATGGATTTACCACTTTTGTAAACGCTTCCGCACTATTGTAAACTTTGTTTATGTTCTGTTGAATGAAGTCAAATGTTTATTTTAAATTCATATAGTGTCGTTCGATATGACTGTGTCTGAGATCCTGGTATGTCACACGCCTAACGGTAAAACCCCGTTTGTGGAAATTGAGGGTGTGACAGATTGGTATCAGAGCCACATGTTATAGAGAACTAGGATTGCATTGCATGTAGACTATAGCCTTAGACACAACACTAGTATTGCACAGACACTTTTATATGGTTACCACTATTGTGCAAACAACTTTCTGGTGTATTGACATCACACTGCTGAGCAAACATAAACACTATGGGTATGACATGTGTGTTATTACCGGCTGACAGAGGGGCGGAGAATCCCGCTCGCTCACAACCAACGCTTACACTTGATCCTTCACTCACGGAGTGAAAGCAACAATGAATTGAATCAAACATTTCCATGATTGGAACACGAAACCCTTTTCTAACACACGCGATAAGCTTAACGATGACAAACAAAAAGAACAATACCTCACTCTTCCAACTCTCTCACACTTGTTACTATTCCCAACATATCCTATCCTCTACGCTAGTCCGAGCAGTAAATGAGGGATAACTAAGATATTCAAGTCGATTTGAGAATTGGACTTGGACACCCAAACACTTAGAACCACGAAGGGAAAGAGACCAAATTGTCTTGATTCCCGTTGTTACCTAAACCGACTCTCTTGAACAACTCTAGTTATTTGACTCTTGGTATAACAAATACATCTTTGATGCTTTTATCATTGATAACACTCGGTACTGGACAAGGTATGTTATCTCGAATAGGAGGAACCATGTGTGACCATGCAAAGCAAATTAAAATCACGGGTGCACACGTAATTGTAATTTGTCGTGCATGAGAATTCTGGCAACTCTATTGGGTGATAACGGTAATGGCCAGTACCAATTTTCAATTCCATACTTAGGAGGCATAAGGCCTCGGATCCTCATAAAGCCTTACTATCGATATGCAACCAAACCCCTCATTCTTACTAGCATGATACAATATATATTATTGTCAATAATTGTTATCCGGTTATTGATTAATATGTGTTGTGAATTGAAGAAATCATGTCTGGAAGAAGACCTGGACGCCCGGGTGGACGAGGAAATATCACCCTAACACAAGCCGAGCTGAATGCTATCATCAACGAGCGCGTGGCTGATGCGCTTGCAGCTTATGAGCAGGCCCGCAATCAGGACCAGAACAACCAGAATCCGAATCGAGGAGATCCAACAGTCTATACCTTCAAGATGTTTATGGATTGCAAGCCTCATTCATTCAGCGGCTCTGAGGGCGCTGTCACACTGCTTCGCTGGCTAGAGAAACTTGAGTCAGTGTTTGCCATGTGCAGCTGTCCTGACGGAAATCGGGTCAAGTACGCCTCCGGTACTTTGGAGGGACCAGCCCTGACATGGTGGAATTCACAGGTCCAAACCTTAGGACTTGGTGCTGCAAACGGTATGCCATGGGAAGACTTCAAGATTCTGATGAAAGAAGAGTACTGCCCCAGGAACGAAGTCCAGAAACTGGAAGCAGAATTTTGGAACTTAAAGATGATTGGTTCAGACATTGAGGAGTACACGACTCGTTCGCACGAGTTGGCTGCGTTATGTCCACAGACGGTGACTCCTGCCTACAAAAGGATTGAAAAGTACATTGATGGTCTAGCTCCTCAGATTCAAGCTAGTGTTATGGCTGCTGATCCTGTCACTATTCAGCAGGCCATCCGACTGGCTCACAAACTCACCGACCAGGCGGTGGCACAGGGCACTTTGCCTAAACGAGGCGCTGCCTCTGGTTCGTCTGATCACAAAAGGAAATGGGAAGGTAACAACAGCAAGTCTTCAAGCTTCAACAACCCTCAGCAACAATCGACCAAAAAGTTTGACCCATCAAGAAACTTCACCAACAACAACCAGAACAGCAACAACAACAATTATGTTCAGGGATCGAGCAGCTACGCGGGCAAGAACCTAGGTGTAACCGGTGCAACCTCCATCATTATGGCCCATGTGATCGACTCCGTTGTCAGAGATATGGAAAGATGGGTCACGCAGCCAAAGACTGCCGGGGTGAAATAATGACTCAGCAGCAACAACCTCAACAACAACGCCAGGGCGGAGCGACTAGAGGCTGTTATGAATGTGGTAAGGAGGGCCACTACAGGAAGGATTGCCCGCAGCTGAAGGGTGGAAACAAGGGAAATATCGGGGGCAATGCCAAGGGTCGCGCATTCGTGATCGGTTCCGGCGAGGCAAGGGATGACCAGAACGTGGTTACTGGTACGTTTCCCCTGAATGGTCGTTTTTCTTCTATACTATTTGATACTGGAGCTGATAGGAGTTTTGTTTCCAACAAGTTCATTAAGTTCTTAGATGTAACCTTAGCTGTCGTGGAACCTAGTTATGTTGTAGAATTAGCCGACGTAAAACTCATTGAGGCAACTCATGTCGCCAAGGGGTGCAGACTAGGATTGTGTGGTCATGAGATAGATATAGATCTGATGCCTGTCACACTTGGTAGTTTCGACGTAGTCGTGGGTATGGACTGGCTATCCAAGAATCAAGCTGAGATCATCTGTGGAGAGAAAATCGTTCGTATCCCACTTCCTAGCGGTGAAATTTTATCGGTTCAGGGCGAAAGGAGTGGCATGGTCTCTGGAATCATCTCCTACATGAAAGCTCAGAAGTGTTTGCGTAAGGGTCATATCGCTTTCCTAGCCATGGTCACTGGAAAAGAACCCGATGAAAAGAAAATTGAAGATATCCTTGTTGTACGCGATTATCCCGAGGTTTTCCTTGAAGACCTACCCGGTCTTCCACCGCATCGCCAAGTCGAGTTCCAAATTGATTTGGTTCCGGGAGCCGCCCTATCGCAAGGGCACCATACAGATTAGCTCCAAGGGAACTGCAAGAGCTATCTACGCAATTGCGGGAACTGTTGGATAAAGGCTTCATCAGACCTAGCTCATCACCGTGGGGAGCCCCAGTTCTGTTTGTCAAGAAGAAGGACGGAACTTTTCGCATGTGTATCGATTACAGAGAACTGAACAAGGCGACAATTAAGAATCGTTACCCCCTCCCGCGCATCGATGATCTGTTCGATCAACTACAAGGGTCGAGTTACTATTCAAAGATAGACCTAAGATCGGGTTATCACCAGCTAAGGATTCGAGAAGAAGACATTTCAAAGACTGCTTTCAGAACGAGGTATGGTCACTATGAGTTCTTGGTTATGCCATTCGGGTTGACCAATACACCAGCGGTTTTCATGGACCTAATGAACCGAGTGTGCAAACCCTATCTAGACAAGTTCGTCATTGTCTTCATCGATGACATCCTTATTTACTCAAGGAATAAGGAAGAACACGAAGAGCACCTTAGACTGATTCTGGAGCGGTTGAGACGAGAACAACTGTATGCAAAATTTTCAAAGTGTGACTTCTGGATGCGAGAGGTCCACTTTTTGGGTCATGTGGTCAATGAGACTGGGATACACGTTGATCCGGCAAAGATAGCAGCTATCAAGAACTGGGCTACGCCTAAGACTCCGACTGAGGTACGACAGTTTCTCGGGTTGGCTGGCTATTATCGACGGTTCATCGAAGGGTTCTCAAAGATTGCTCAACCTCTCACCGCATTAACTCATAAAGGCATCACGTATGATTGGGGTGATAAACAAGAATCTGCATTCCAGATCCTGAAGCAGAAACTCTGTACAGCACCGATTCTATCCCTGCCTGAAGGAACAGATGACTTTGTAGTCTACTGTGATGCTTCTATACAAGGCCTCGGTTGCGTGCTAATGCAACGCAATAAGGTGATTGCCTATGCATCTCGACAACTGAAGATACATGAGAAAAACTACACGACACATGATCTAGAGCTTGGAGCAGTGGTATTTGAACTCAAGATATGGAGACACTACTTGTACGGTACCAAGTGCACCATTTAAACTGATCACAAGAGTCTCCAGCACATCTTTGAACAGAAGGAGCTAAATATGAGGCAACATCGTTGGGTCGAGTTGTTGAACGACTACGACTGTACGATCAAGTATCATCCGGGCAAGGCCAATGTGGTAGCAGACGCCCTAAGCCGGAAGGAAACACCCAAGCCAAGACGAGTTCGAGCATTGCAACTCACCATTCACACCGGTTTACCCGATCAGATTCGCAAAGCTCAACTTGAGGCGTTAAAAGACGAGAACCTGAAAGCCGAATCGCTACGAGGCATGGAGAAACAATTGGAAACCAAATCTGACGGAAGCCGCTACTTCATGGATCGAACATGGATTCCCTCGTATGGGGACTTACGAGAACTAGTCTTGGACGAATCTCACAAATCACGGTACTCAGTCCACCCAGGTTCAGACAAGATGTATCATGATCTCAAAGTCCTTTACTGGTGGCCGAATATGAAAGCTGACATTGCCACATATGTAAGCAGATGCCTAACCTGTTCTAAGGTTAAGGTGGAGTATCAACGACCGTCTGGTCTACTCCAACAGCCAGAAATACCAGTATGGAAATGGGAGCAAATTTCCATGGACTTTATCATGAAACTCCCTCGGACTCCCGGCGGATGCGATACCATTTGGGTAATCGTGGATCGCTTGACGAAATCCGCACACTTCCTGGCAATTCAGGAGACTGATCGCATGGAAAAGTTAACTCGTATCTACCTCAGGGAAATAGTCTCTCGGCATGGCGTGCCGACTTCCATTATCTCTGATCGTGACGCTCGATTCACTTCACACTTCTGGCAGTCCTTACAACGAGCACTAGGAACGCGGCTGGATATGAGCACCGCGTACAACCCCCAAACTGATGGCCAAAGTGAGCGTACGATCCAGACTCTAGAATACATGTTACGTGCCTGCGTCATAGATTTCGGCAGCAGTTGGGAAACTCACTTACCGTTAGTTGAGTTTTCTTACAACAATAGCTATCACACATCGATCAAAGCTGCTCCATTTGAGGCACTGTACGGGCGTAACTGCCGATCACCTATCTGTTGGGCGGAAGTTGGGGAAAGTCAACTCACCGGCCCTGAACTGGTGCACGAGATGACTGAGAAGATCGTGCAAATCCGTAACCGTATGGCAGCAGCCCGTGACCGACAGCAGAGTTACGCTGATAAGCGTCGCCGACCGTTGGAATTTAAAATAGGTGACAGGGTGCTTTTGAAAGTGTCACCTTGGAAGGGTGTGATCCGTTTCGGAAAACGTGGGAAAATAAGCCCTAGGTACGTGGGACCGTTTGAGATTGTCAAACGGGTTGGCCCCGTGGCCTATCAGTTGAACCTACCCGAAGAACTCCGTGGGGTACACGATGGGTTCCACGTCTCCAACTTGAGGAAATGCCTTGCAGACGAGACTCTTATCGTCCCATTAGACGAGATACATGTGGACGAACAACTACATTACCTCTAGGAACCAGTGGAAGTTATGGACCGAGAGGTCAAGACGCTCAAACGTAGTCGTATCCCTATCATCAAAATCCGTTGGAACTCGGAGCGTGGACCAGAATTTACCCGGGAATGCGAGGACCAGATGAAGAGGAAGTACCCTCAACTGTTCCAAAACCAGGCATCCACCTCTTAGATACACAGGTACTCCGTTCCACATGCGTCACCAACTGTTGAGTCTTGTACTACCCCGTAAAAACCACGTAACATGATGTACTAATTTTCGGGACGAAAATTCCTGCAACAAGGGGATGATGTGACACCCCGTAATTTCAGATTAACATTTTTCAAATTGTTGTCGTTAACATTGACCCGTACTCGCAAATACTCGAAACGTATACAAACACCGCCACCGACATCGTTAAACTAATTGTGATAAATACTAATGCGGGTGTTTGTAGAGGATCCACATAAACGAGATTACCTAAGGAATCCTGTTAATTAATAGGGCTCGCTCATCTACGTCGTTATCAACCGAAACAAATTCGGGAACTCGGTACCTAAGTACAGGGACCAAACTGACAATTGCCAAACTGGGGCTGGGTATAAATACCCATCCACCAGCCCAAACAACTCACATTCTGCTCTCTTTCTCTCCTACGCTCTCTACACTCCGATTCTTCACTCTAGCACCAAATTCCACCCGATTGAGCCCGTTTTCGCCGGCTAAACCACGCAACAGCTGAGCAATCACGTTCCCAGCAGGTAGGCGACCATTTTCATCCATTTTATCACCCGTTTCACTGCTGCAAGTATGGGATTCGGGTGTTCGGGTTCAACCCGAATGCATGTGGTCGTGGGGGTGCGTGTGTGGTCAATCAGCGTGTGCATTTCACTTAGACATGTTAGGAGAGTGTTTCTGGAAGTCCTGATTGTGAGAAAACCGAGCACGGAACAGCCGAAGGCAGTTCGACCCACCCTACAGTCGCGACCTGCTGCAGTCCGCGACTGGGCCAACCGCGCGACTGAGTTATGCGACTGGGCCTTCGCGTGATTTATCGGGGCGACTGGGGTGAGACGTGCGAATGAAATCGTGCGACTGAGTCAACCGAATGAATGTGTGCGATTGAGTCGACCGAATGAATGCATGCGACTGAGTATCACCCGACTGAAGGTCCAACCGCACGAATGAAGGTTCATTCGTGCGATTCGTTATTGATTCGAGTGAATGAGTGATGTGTGGCACGACTGAAGGCTGAGTCGCATGAATGAGGGTTCAATCGTACGAGGGAAGTTGATTCATACGATTGAAGGCCCATTCATGCGAATGAAGTGTCCAGTCGTGCGTCTAGCCTTGTTATGCGATTGGAGTCATTGTTAGCAAATTCTCCTGGTGTGCGAAGTGTCTATTGTGTGATGACAAGTTAACATCAATAAATGTCATATCTTGACCACAAAGATTAAAGTCAACACAATCAACAAGCACATACTTTTCAACCTGAAACAACCTAACTGTTTACAAATATCGACAACCCAATTGAAATCTACATGAAGTCTCCCAAGTGTATTTACGATGCGCTGTCAAACATAAATAACACTTGGAAGTTGATTCATATTGGTTACATCATCTGTGAGTTTCACGGCCCCTTTTTACATCTCTTTCCGTTTAGGGGAGAAAACATGCAAAACAAATTTACATAAATGGTTGTAGTAATATTGATATCGCTTGTTACGTTAGTGCAAACACACTCATGTCCTCACACACTCGAACCGTTAGTAATGGGATTAACGAGGTAATTTTGAGTAGTACTACTGGGTCTGACAAACCCCGCCCGGGCTAGTCGCGCTAGCTTGATTGGAGGTCAAACGGGTGCACAATTGACCTAACATACGATTGCCATGGTCGGTTAAGACGTGGAGGAAACACATTGTCATGGTCTGATGAGACAAGACGGAACATACGATTGCCACGGTCGGTTAAGACGTGGAGAAAACACAATAGGACGTAAACAGTCAGCTTCGGTTCGAAACACTAAGTAATAAGAACATAGGCTAGCTACCTAACGATATGCTTTATGCACTAAACCATTGAAACGCATAACATGGAAACGCTTACGAATATATTTCTTGTTAAATTAAACCTGTGAACTCACCAACTTTATGTTGACACATTTTAGCATGTTTTCTCAGGTCACAGGAACGTATAAGCTTTTGAGGCACGCTTCAGGATATGCACACAGGGCATGCATTCATCTAGTTTATTTTCAGCATTGAACATTTGTATAAACATGGCTATTGTAGCAGTTCTGTAATGGATTTACCACTTTTGTAAACGCCTCCGCACTATTGTAAACTTTGTTTATGTTCTGTTGAATGAAGTCAAATGTTATTTTAAATTCATATAGTGTCGTTCGATATGACTGTGTCTGAGATCCTGGTATGTCACACGCCTAACGGTAAAACCCCGTTTGTGGAAATTGAGGGTGTGACATCCTAGAGTTATAAACTCGATAGGCTTTGGAAAAAGATGAATATCCAATGAAAAATCTATTATCAGCTTTTTCTTCAATTTTCCTAAATAATCACTTGAGTTAAGAATCATAACTGGACAACCAAATGATTTTAAAAAATTTATGTTTGGTTTCCTGTCAAACATTAACTCATATGGAGTTTTCTTTTATCTTTCACAAGCAAGATTCTATTCTGAATAAAACAGGCTGTGGAGATTGCTTCATCCCAGAAAGTGATAGGAATTTTGGCATCAGCTGACATGTTCCGGGCAGCTTCAATCAGAGTTTGGTTCTTCCTTTCAGCAACTCCATTTTGTTATGGAGTTCTGGGAGCACTGAACTGATGAACTATCCCTTTTTCTGCACAAAACAAATCAATGTTAGCATTTTTAAATTCCGTTCCATTATCACTTCTTATTATTTTCACTTTTTGTTCAAGCTGATTTTCAACTTTATTAATAAATTCTTTTAGAAGATCTGCAGTTTCAAATTTAGCTTGAAGAAAGAAAATCCAAGAAAATCTTGTATAGTCATCTATCATAACTAAATAGTATGATTTTCGACCAATACTCCTAACATTAGTTGGTCTAAAAAGGTCCATATGTAACATCTGGAGTGGCTTGGTATTTGAGTTTATCAAGTTGGACTTATAAGACGCTCTATGTTGCTTTCCCTTTAGACATGCTGAGCAATGATCAGTTGTTGAAAACTTCTTGGAAGGAAGTCCAATAACATGATTTCCTGCTACAAGCTTGTTCATGTTTTTGAAGTTTGAATGACCGAGACGTCTATGCCAAAGCTGGCTTTCATCATTTGATGCTTTAGCAATCAGGCAAGTTGTTTCTATTACAGGATCCACTTGAGACATATCCAGTTTGTATACATCTCTGTCCCGTGCAGCTTTAACTATGACCCAATCATTGCTAATCTGAAAACCTGGTTTCAAGACATAACAGTGAGAATCATCAAAAGAACAGAATAAGATTTGTCACAAATTTGGGAAACACTTAGAAGATTAAAGTTCAACTGTGAACCGAAGTTGACTTTATTAAAACTGATAATCCCATTTGACACTGTTCCCTCTCCTGTTATCTTTCCACCTGCATCACCTCCAAAAGCAACGTGTGTTCCATCTTTTAACTGAAAATCTTGCAACAAGGCTTGATTGCCTGTCATATGCCGGCTGCACCCACTGTCAACATACCATGAGTTTATTGGTCTCCGTGGGCGTACTTGCATTCAAAAATAGTTTAAGAAGAGTTAGTAACCAAGCTGAGATGGTCTTGGGCTTGCCAAATTTGTCAATAATTGTAAACTGTTTAAAATGAAGTTTGTTTACATTAGGTTTCTTTGAAAATTTTGGATTTTCATATCCTCGTTGAAAAACTTGTTGATTATCTCTTTGTTGTTTGATTTTAAGCATTATATCTGTTTTCAAGATCATCATCAAGAGATCTTGAATCATTATATGAAGCATTTGAGATGTTCCATTTTTTGGGATTTCTTGGGTGTGAATTTGGTCATTTGATTCTTAGGATTTTTCTTTTGGACTTGATCACATCCTTTGACTCCTTAGATTCAAATCTTTTATACACAGCGGAAGTCTTATGACCTGAACTTGTTTTCAGATCAGAGTTAGATTTGATCTTTGGTTTAGATGTCATTTTTGTGATTGTGTTCATGTCAAAAGTTCCTACAGACACAAAATTCACAGGTGTAATTTGAATGTTTTCTTTGTCTGATTGATTGATTCAGCTTTCTTAGCTTTAGCAGCTTTTCTTCTTCTTTGATTTCTTAATCTTGATGATGTTTTATTACTTTGAATTTTGATTGAATCTTGAGAAGATTCTTTTTGACAATTTATATTTACATTCAATTCAATTGAACTTGAATCATCAGAAAAAGTGTTATCTGAGTTAAGCTCTTCACATTTCCCTTTCATTTTGTTACTGTCATCAGTAGATTTTTCATTCTTTTGTTCATTTTGTTCAATAACATTTTCACTTTTTGGTATAAACATCTTTTTCTGTATTTGTTGAGGTTCATAAGATTTGACTTTGATTGGATGACCATGCTTTATCTTTTCTAAGTCTGTTTCTTCATAAATTTCAATATTTATCTTTGTGAAATTCTTTTGGTCTTGATATTCTTTAAGCTTAGCTTTACTTTCTGGTGAATGATCATGAGTGTTAAAATTTTCAGGTAAGGTGTTTGAGATAGATTCAGGCATAGGTTCATGTGTAATACCTAATCCTATTTTATCTTTATCTTTCCTTCCATTCACCAGTTGCTCAATAATTTTCTTTGAGCTTTTAACTTTGGCTAAATCAATTTGAGTTGCTGCATGTGCCAATTTTTCTTGTTCAAGAGTTTTGGTTATCTCTTAAAGTTGTTTCTTAACAAGTTCAAGTTCTTTAAGAGTTTTGTTCCAAGAAGCTTGAAGAGATATGATCTTGTCATCAGCAATCTTATGATCTGTTTTTAGCTTGTTGTGCTTTAATTCCTCTTGTTTGAGTTTATCACATATTTTGAATGAGTATGATCTGTAATGTTCAACCTGTTCAAAACATGCTTTAGTGCACATTTTCTCTCTACTTCCACTGGTATTTCTGGATAAGAATTAGCATATCAGAAGATGAGTTAACAACCTTTGGTTGTTCAGATTGTGCCATAAGAGCAACTTCTTCAGTACTTTCTTTTGGATCTGATTTGTCACTTCAGTCATAATCTTCCTCTTGATCTGAATCATCATCTTTCTTAAGATCCTTATCTTTAGACCAGTCTTCATCATCCAGTTCAGCAATCAAAGCTAGACCATTAGTGAGATCAGCATTAAACTGTTCTGCATATGCACTCCAATCATAACCATCTTTGATGTTTACAACCAGTGCCTTCTTTGGTTCCTCACTCGTCTTCTCTTCTTTAGGTTCTGGCATAGGTAGGCTTTGATACGGCTTTTGAAATATCTTGTTAGCCTATTGCTGATATTTCTGACTATTTGAGCTACCTTGACCATTTCCTCCTTGATTCCTTGGAGCTTTACACTCTCTTGAAAAATGACCATAGCTATTACAGTTAAAGCACCTTGATTTGGATTTATCAAACCCAACAGTTTTGTTTGCATTGGGTTTGTAGTTTTGTTTGCATATGAGTGCTTTTGTGTCCTGTAAGCTATCATGACCATTTGCCAATTGAGATCCATTTCTTCTACATCAACAGGATCCATCTCAAACAGATCTTGTAGAACTAACTCAACTTGAGTCAGATGACTGCCTTGGTAAGCTTGAAAGCTTGCCATGAAAGCTATAAATGCAGATTTTGACTCTTCATCCTGTAAAAGAATATTAATGACATCTTTACTTTGCTAGGATTGGGAGAGTTTGAGGATGGAATTTCAGTTTGTGATTTAGGCATTTGAGCTTTAGGAGGAGACTATGGTTGTGGTTGAGTAGAATAAGCAGGTGTACTAGAGAAGAATCCTGCTCCCACAAACAAATCACCTTCATCTTCAGGAGTAATCTGATCTTTTGCAAGAAATGCATTCTCAACTGTATTTGCTGGAGAAGCAACATACTTATATTGTGATGTTGATGCATGTCTGTCATTGTTTCTTGAACTTTCATCAATTTCTACTGATTCAATCTATTCAATGAGAAAATCAAGATCCATTGGAAACTTTTCAGTGTGTTTCAACAAAGTAACAGTCTGTTTCCATGATGATGGTAGTGCATTCAGAAGTCTATTATTCAGATCTTCAAGATCATTCTTGATTCCAAAGTAGACATTTCTGTTATAAGTTGCACAAATCTGTTCATCATTTGATTAATTGTTTCTCCTGAGATGTGCTTAAATAATTCCAGTTGCCTTTTCAGTTTCTGTTTTTTAAGATCTTGAATTTCCTTTCCTCCTTCACAGATAATCTTCAATGCTTTGTACATTGTATATCCAGTTTGATAGTTTTCAAGCCTGGAGGGTACTTCCAATGGTAGCCCTTTACACATGAGAGAATAAGCCTTGATATCATTTTTCACCTTCTTAAGATCATCTCCATGTAGATTGTCTTCAGGATAAGGTTCTTGTGTATCTTTTGTATACACAAAACCTCTGTCTGGACTATCAGTAGTCACAGGAATATAAGGTCCTTTTTCAATTGATTTCCATAGATCAGTGTCTATGGAATTCAAGTGATGTTTCAGCCTAAGAGACCAGTTTTTGGAATCAGCTCTATTTTTATGTTTTGGAACTCTGTTTTCAAAATCTTCTGATTTTGCCATTCTTATTTTTTGTTGTTTTTCTAAGTTTTTGAATTAAGAAAAGACTTAAAAATATTTTTGGATTTTTTGAATTTTTTAAAAAAAATTTCTAAGTGTCAATGAAGATGAGTCTGAACAGTGGTGATAAGTCCCGATAGTAAGAAACGCCCCAACAGTGATGAAACGCCTCAACAGCTGATAAGTCTAAGGGCTTGCCTTAGAAAATTTCTCAACACTAACAGTGTTAGAACTCCCAAACAGTAGTGAAACGTCTTCACAGTTGAAACTCCCGCACAGTGGTAATACTCCCACACAGTAGTTATACGCCTAGGGTTAAAAAGTCTGAACAGTTGAAAAACGCCTAAACAGTGCTCAAACGCCTGAACACTTAGGCAAATTTCAGTGATTTTCCAACCCTAATACGCCACATTCATCATGTTCTTGTGAATGTAACGAATTCTGAAATTTTGAAATCTTCCAAATGTTGATGAATTGAACTGAAACTTTACAATTAGTTCATTATGATGCCGCTAATCAATCTTCTAACATCAATTGCAGTAATTATCAACAATTATTCACTCAATTTCAGAAATCTCAGTTCGTAAACTTAAGAACAACTTTTCGAACACTTTTTCACTGATTCACTCAATTTTGATGAGATATACTGCAATTTGTGATTCAAATCATGTTTTTGATGATGAAACACAACTCTAATTCACAATATTTCACTTGAATTGTCTATCTATTACAGATTTCAATGGATTTTTGAAGTTTCTATGTTTGACAAAACTTCAAAAACACTCAACCGAAAGCTCTGATACCATTGATAGGATCAAATGCATCAATCTGTAACAAATTATATGAACAATTCAAAGAAACACAAACAATTGTAATCAAAACAAGCAAATATCAATAAAATTCTCAGTTCATTGATATAGCAAAGTCAATTACAAGAGTAAGAAAGCAGCACATACAAAATTGTTACGTCTACTTAATTCTACTCTAGACTAAGCTATTTATACTATCAACAAACAAAAGACTATCTATTTACAATTCTAGTCCCTATACTAAGGCAAAATTGTAAAAGACACACTAAGACTAATGTTAATCTTTCTAGAGGACTAACAAGTTAGATGTCACTGTCAAGTGACATCAGCTGACGTCATCTTTCCCTATAAAAGGAAAGATGACCTAATTGTAAAGGAGTCGAAGCATATATTGAATGAAATACATCCTTTGTGCAGAAACTCTTTCTTATTCTATAATTGTACTGTTTGATTGATAAATCTCTTATGTTCTTGCTTTGAGTTTGTCTAATTCGTGTGCTAATTCCGCTGCAAATCTAATCTAATTGATCAAACTAGATACTGAGATCCTTTCACTTAATTTTTTAGAAAAACTTTAAAATGATCATATATGCAATACAATGTGTGTGCATTGATGCACATTATCAAAAAACTATAAATATCGTGATTTTTAAAAATTTATCTTAAAAGTAGTAAAATTACAAGTATTTTGATATATTTATTTAATAAATAGTATAAGAGTTAAAGTGGTTCTTTCTGGTTTTTTACAGATTTATGGTTCTCAATTAAATGTCATTCTATATCTATCTATATATATATATATATACATATATAGACATCTATATATACACATATATATATACACACCATATATACATATATATACACACACATATATATACATATATATATATATACATATATATATACATATATATACACATATATATATACAAATATATATATACATATATATATTGAAAGAATTGATCTGCCCAAGATACATATTAATTGATGTGGCTAGTGTGATATGATCCAAGTCGTGTCATACCCAATAACAAGCCAAACAAACACCGATAATATTTATTCGTTGATAAGATCACACAAATAAATATTAGCACCAATTTAGAAACCGGGTTTTCTAAATTATTGCTTTTGTAAATGAACAAATTATATATATATATATATATATATATATATATAGATAATTTGTTCATGAGGAATTATTGTTTCATTATTTAAATTAGTTAAACAATGACAAATAATAGTGTGTGTTAGTGCTATAAAATTAAGGTGTTTTAATTTTATAAAAACAAGAGGTGCAAGAGTGTATTTTTTATAAAATTTAGAATGAGAGGGAAGCCAAATGAGGCCAAATTTGGCCGCCCATTTTGGTCTTGGGAACATCCTTGTTTATTTCAAGGGCATGCAAGACTCATTCCATAGACACTCACACACTTGCACTTCTCTCTCACACACAACAAGAGCAAAAATAGTTCTCTCCTCTCTCTCTCAATTCTCGGTTTTTTGGGCAGAAACAGAAGATTTTTCAGCTCTCAAGAAGTGTTCTTGGCTGGAAAAATCCATCTTGAAGAGGGTTCTATAACTTGGTGTTGGAAGACCTAGCAAGTGGGTGTTTTGTACAAGCTTGGGGTATCACCTCTTGAGGTTTTCTTGCTTGAAAACTCAGCCACGATTTCATCTTCATTCACCTCAAGAAATTCGTTTTTGAGCAGCTACAAAGGTTGTATTCTTAACCTCCTATGTTCATTCTATTGTATGTATTTCGTATAATGATCCATGGTTAAGGGGTTTGCTTATTAAATGGGTTTAATAATCAAGAGATTAACATGTTTTAAAACTAGAAATCCGTTGCGTTTTCATATAAACAAGGTTATATGAGCTTTGTTAAACATGTTAAACCCCAACAATGGCATCAAGAGACACTTATACGAATGCATACATGTATAATACATGCTAGTTCACGGTTTTGTGGTGTTTGACACCACATACCCGTGAGTTAGAAGGCTGAAATGTGACCCCCTTTTGATTTTTTAAAGATGTTACTTTATGTATGTAAGGATCTTTAAAATCTAGATCATAAGATGTTGTTTGTTTGGACAAAACCCATTAGTTCTTGGTTTTATGTTGGCCAAGAACATGGGTCAAAAAGGGGCTGCCAAAATCGTGACTTATTGGTATATTTGGATATATTGTTTTGGTTATGCATAACAAAGCCTAGACCTTGTGGATGATTGATTGGTTGTCATGTTATATTCATTTGGGCATGTAATAATTTAATTTTTTGTTTCAAGTCTTGTTTTGTAATCTATTCATTCATATGGTTTGTAATAAATAGATTAGGAGTTTTTCCTTTACTAGAAAAAATGTATTAGGATATATATTTTGTAAGGATGCTCAAGATCAAGACTTGAAGAAAAGATGGACAAAGAGGATGCTTGAAGATGTGGATTCAAGTGGGAGTCCTTTTGTCAACCATGTGTCATGTTCTTAACCCTTAGGACAAGTCCTTTTGACACACTTGTTTTGGCTAAACAAGTGTGCTCAACTTAGTATGCTTTGTTATGCATAAGTGAATTGTTTGTTTATGCTTATGATGATGTTTGTTTTGAATATTTGGATGTGATTAACAAACCATCAATTATAACAAGCTATAACAAGAAATTGGTTCTCAAATCATTAAGTATAAATAGAATGGTTCTATAAAAGGAGTTAATGGTTTGTTAAATAAAATGGGTTTTATTTAAAAGAACCAATAGGGTACCATATGGTTGAATGCATACAATCATATGGTACATAGACTTTTCTAAACAAGAATTGTGAAAATGGAAATCCCTTTAGAAAACAAGTTAAACACCATCCTTTTACACAACACTTAGGTTACTTGCACACTCTTAGTGTGATAAAGGTCACCTAACCACTTTGAGAGAACTTGTAACTTGAGGTGAGAATACTATGTTTGTGGGATAAAGGTCACCTAACCACTTATGTAGTAAACTCACACGTGTGTGTAAGTAGGACGACTTGATTTGTAAAATATATTGAATGGATCACCTAAAATATGTTTTACAAAAGGTGTTGATGGGATAAACATGCCGTTATAAACATAAGATGTTCAAATGATCCCATACCACTAGAAGTTGCAATAGGTTGCAATTGTCATTATGACTACCTTGTTTATTTAAATAATGGGATAAAGGTCACCTAACCATATTTAAATATAACGTTGGATTCTAAATTTTATTTACTAATAGTCTATGAGACATAAAGGGTATTAATAAATGAAATATATAATTATATCAACAATTACTAAAATGGAACTTTGTAAAATCTTGTAGATGTGTGACACCCCGTAATTTCAGGCTAACACTATTCAAAACGTTGTCGTTATCATTGCCACATAATTGTTAATACACGAAACGTGTACAAACACCGCCACCGACATCGTTAAATAAATTATGATAAAATACTAACACGGGTGTTTGTAGAGGATTCACATAAACGAGATTTCCTAAAGAACACTCTTAATTAACATAGCTCGCTCATCTACGTCGTTATCAACCGAAACAATTCGGGAACTCGGTACCTAAGTGCAGGGACTAAACTTGTAAATTGACAAACTGGGGCTGGGTATAAATACCCATCCACCAGCACAAACACTTCACAACTGCTCTTTCTTCTCTCCTACGCTCTCTGCTCCTCCCTTTCTTCATCCTAGCACCAAATTCACCCCGATTGAGCTCGTTTTCGTCGATTAGACCACGCAATAGCTGAGAAATCACGTTCCCAGCAGGTAGGCGACCTTGTTCATCCGTTCTATTGCTCGTTTCACTGCTGCAAATATGGGGTTCGGGTGTTCGGGTTCAACCCGAATGCATGTGGTCGTGGGGGTGCGTGTGAGGTCAATCAGCGTGTGCATTTCACTTAGACATGTTAGGAGAGTGTTTCTGGAAGTCCTGATTGTGAGAAAACCGAGCACGGAATAGCCGAAGGCTGTTCGACCCGCCAGCAGTCGCGACCTGCTGCAGTCCGTGCGACTGAGTCATGCGACTGGGTCCTTCGCGCGATTGATCGGGCGACTGGGGTGAGACATGCGAACGAATGCATGCGATTGAGAGTGTGTGCGACTGAGTCAACCGAATGAATGTGTGCGACTGATGTCAACCGAATGAATGTGTGCGACTGAGTCAACCGAATGAATGTGTGCGATTGAGTCAACCGAATGAATGTGTGCGACTGAGTATCACCCGACTGAAGGTCCAACCGCACGAATAAAGGTTCATTCGTGCGATTGGTTATTGATTCAGGTGAATGGGGGATGTGTGGTACGACTGAAGGCTAAATCGTACGAGTGAGGGTTCAACCGTACGAATGAGGTTGATTCGTACGATTGAAGGCCCATTCATGCGAATGAAGTGTCCAGTCGTGCGTCTAGCCTTGATATGCGATTGGGGTCATTATGAGTGGATTCTCCTTGTGCGCAGTGTGCCTATCGTGTGATGATATGGTAACAATCAGTAAAGTGTCATTTCTTGACCACAAAGATTAAAGTCAACGCAATCAACAGGCACATACTTTTTTCAACATAACATAACCTAACCATCTACAGATATCGATAACTCATTTGGGAATCTACCTAAAGACTGATACGTCTATGCCTGCTTGTGTGTGTGACACCCACGGCCGAACCCATGCGACCCGACCCGACTAAACATGTCTATTAACGCTAAACACAACATTAACGCTTAACATAACTGTCAATAGGTGTTTGACAGCGCATCGTAAACAATACTTGGGAGACTTTCATCCTACATACTTGCTACATCATCAGTGAGTTTCACGGCCCCTATTTTACATCTCTTTCCTTTTGGGGAGAAAACATGCAAACAGATTTACATAAATGGTTGTAGTAATATTGATATCGCTTGTTACGTTAGTGCAAACACACAACATGTCCTGACATAATCGAACCGTTAGTAATGGGATTGGCGCGGTAATTTTGAGTAGTACTACTGGGTCTGACAAACCCCGCCCGGGCTAGTCGCGCTAGCTTGATTGGAGGTCAAACGGGTGCTTGATTGACCTAACGCATTGTCATGTTCTGATGAGACATGACGGGGATACAACAAACACATATAGGACGTAAACAGTCAGCTTTGGTTCGAAAAGCTAAGTAACAAGAACATAGGCTAGCTACCTAACGATATGCTCTATATACTAAACCATTGAAACGCAAACCATGGATACGCTTACAAACACATTTCTTGTTGATTAAACCTGTGAACTCACCAACTTTATGTTGACACATCTTAGCATGTTTTCTCAGGTCACAGGAACGCATAAGCTCATGATGCACGCTACAGGAAACGCACTCAGGACATGCATTCATCTAGTTATTTTCAGCATTGAACATTTTGTCTAAACATGGCTATTGTAACATTACTGTAATGGATTTACAAATTATGTACATGCTTCCGCGCTATTGTAAACTTTGTTTATGTTCTTTTGAATGAAGTCAAATGGTCATTTTAAATTCATATAGTGTCGTTCGATATGACTATGTCTGAGATCCTGGTATGTCACATGCCTAACGGTAAAATCCCGTTCGTGGAAATTGAGGGTGTGACAGATTGTTATCAAAGCCACAGGTTATAGAGAACTAGGATTGCATTGCATCTAGACTATAGCCTTAGACACAACACTAGTATTGCACAGACACTTTTACATGGTTACCACTGTTGTGCAAACAACCTTCTAGTGTACTGACATTACACTGCTGAGCAAACATAACACTATGGGTATGACATGTGTGTCATTACCAGCTGACAGAGGGGCGGAGAATCCCGCTCGCTCACAACCAACGCTTACGCTTGATCCTTCACTCGCGGAGTGAAAGCAACAACGAATTGAATCAAACATTTCCATGATTGGAACACGAAACTCTTTTCTAACACACGCGATAAGCTTAACGATGACAAACCAAAAAAAGAATAATACCTCACTCTTCCAACTCTCTCACACTTGTTACTATTCCCAACATATCCTATCCTCTACACTAGTCCGAGCAGTAAATGAGGGACAACTAAGATATTCAAGTCGATTAGAGAATCGGACTTAGACATCCAAACACCTAGAACTTCGAAGGGAAAAAGGGTCAAATTGTCTTGATTCTCGTTGTTATCTTAACCTAATCACGTGTACAACCTTAGTACAACCTTAGTTATTTGACTCTTGGTATAACAAATATATCTTTGATGCTTCTATCATTGATAACACTCGGTACTGGACAAGGTATGTTGTCTCGAATAGGAGGAACTATGTGTGACCATGCAAAACAAACTAGAATCACGGGTGCACACGTAATTGTAATTTGTCGTGCATGAGAACTCTGGCAACTCTATTGGGTGATAACGGATACGGTCGGTACAAATTCTCAATTCCATACTTAGAGGCATGGGGCCTCGAAATCAACACAAAGCCACACTATCGATATGCAAACAAACCCTTCATTCTTGCTAGCATGATACCATTTATTATTGTCAATAATTATTATCCGGTTATTGATTAATATGTGTTGTAAATTGAAGAAGTCATGTCTGGAAGAAGAGCGGGACGACCGGGTGGGCGAGGAAATATCACCCTCACTTAAGCCGAGCTGAATGCTATCATCAATGAGCGTGTGGCTGATGCGCTTGCAGCTTATGAGCAGGCCCACAATCAGGACCAGAACGACCAAAATCCGAATCAAGGAGGTCCAACAGTCTGTACCTTCAAGATGTTTATGGATTGCAAGCCTCATTCTTTCAGCGGCTTTGAGGGTGCTGTCACACTGCTTCGCTGGCTGGAGAAACTCGATTCAGTGTTTGCCATGTGCAACTGTCCTGATGGAAATCGCGTCAAGTACGCCTCCGGCACACTGGAAGGACCAGCCCTGACGTGGTGGAACTCACAAGTCCAAACCTTAGGGCTTGGTGCTGCTAATGGTATGCCATGGGATGACTTCAAGATTCTGATGAAAGAAGAGTACTGCCCCAGGAGCGAAGTCTAGAAACTGGAAGCAGAATTTTGGAATTTAAAGATGATTGGTTCTGACATTGAGGAGTACACGGCTCGTTCGCACGAGTTGGCTGCATTATGTCCTCAGATGGTGACTCCGGCCTACAAGCGGATTGAAAAATACATTGATGGTCTAGCTCCTCAGATCCAGGCTAGTGTGATGGCTGTTGATCCTGTTACCATTCAGAAGGCCATCCGACTGGCTCACAAACTCACTGACCAGGCAGTGGCACAGGGCACCTTGCCTAAACGTGGCACTACATCTGGTTCGTCTGATCACAAAAGGAAATGGGAAGGTAACAACAGCAAGTCTTCAAGCTCCAACAACACCCAGCAACAACAGACCAAAAAGTTTGACCCGTCAAGAAACTTCAACAACAACAACCAGAACAGCAACAACAACAATTATGGTCAGGGATCGAGCAGCTACGCGGGCAAGAATCCTAGGTGTAACCGGTGCAACTTCCATCATCATGGCCCGTGTGATCGACTCTGTTGTCAGAGATGTGGAAAGATGGGTCACGCAACCAAAGACTGCAGGGGTGAACTAATGACTCAACAACAACAACCCCAACAACAACGCCAGGGCGGAGCGACCCGAGGCTGCTATGAGTGTGGTAAGGAGGGCCACTACAGGAAGGATTGCCCGCAGCTGAAGGGTGGAAACAAGGGTAATAACGGGGCAATGCCAAGGGTCGTGCATTCGTGATCGGTTCCGGCGAGGCAAGGGATGACCAGAATGTGGTTACTGGTACGTTTCCCCTGAATGGTTGTTTTGCTTCTATACTATTTGATACTGGAGCTGATAGGAGTTTTGTTTCTAACAAGTTCATTAAGTTCTTAGATGTAACCCTAGCTGTCATGGAACCTAGTTATGTGGTAGAACTAGCTGACGGAAACTAATTGAGGCAACTCATATCGCCAAGGGGTGCAGACTAGGATTATGTGGTCATGAGATAGATATAGATCTGATGCCTATCACACTTGGTAGTTTTGACGTAGTTGTGGGTATGGACTGGCTATCCAAGAATCAAGCTGAGATCATCTGTGGAGAGAAAATCGTTCGTATCCCACTTCCTAGTGGTGAAATTTTATCGGTTCAGGGCGAGAGGAGTGGCATGGTCTCTGGAATCATCTCCTACATGAAAGCTCAGAAGTGTTTGCGTAAGAGTCATACCGCTTTCCTAGCCATGGTCACTGAAAAAGAACCCGATGAAAAGAAAATTGAAGACATCCTTGTTGTACGTGATTATCCTGAGGTTTTCCCTGAAGACCTACCCGGTCTTCCACCGCATCGCCAAGTCGAGTTCCAAATTGATTTGGTTCCGGGAGCCGCCCCTATCGCGAGGGCACCGTACAGATTAGCTCCAAGGGAACTGCAAGAGCTGTCTACGCAATTGCAGGAACTATTGGATAAAGGTTTTATCAGACCTAGCTCATCACCGTGGGGAGCCCCAGTTCTGTTTGTCAAGAAGAAGGACGGAACTTTTCGCATGTGTATCGATTACAGAGAACTGAACAAGGAGACAATTAAGAATCGTTATCCCCTCCCGCGCATCGATGATCTGTTCGATCAACTACAAGGGTCGAGTTACTATTCAAAGATAGACCTAAGATTGGGTTATCACCAACTAAGGATTCGAGAAGAAGACATTTCAAAGACTGCTTTCAGAACGAGGTATGGCCACTACGAGTTCTTGGTTATGCCATTCGGGTTGACCAATGCACCAGCGGTTTTCATGGACTTAATGAACCCAGTGTGCAAACCCTACCTAGACAAGTTCGTCATTGTCTTCATCGATGACATCCTTATTTACTCAAGGAATAAGGAAGAACACGAAGCACACCTTAGACTGATTCTGGAACTGTTGAGACGAGAACAGTTGTATGCAAAATTTTCAAAGTGGGACTTCTGGATACGAGAGGTCCATTTCTTGGGCCATGTGGTCAATGAGAATGGGATACACGTTGATCCGGCAAAGATAGCAGCTATCAAGAACTGGGCTACGCCTAAGACTCCGACCGAGGTACGACAGTTTCTCGGGTTGGCTGGCTATTATCGACGATTCATCGAAGGGTTCTCAAAGATTGCTCAACCTCTCACCGCATTAACTCATAAAGGCACCACGTACGATTGGGGTGATAAACAAGAATCTGCATTCCAGGTCCTGAAGCAGAAACTCTGTACAGCACCGATTTTATCCCTGCCTGAGGGAACAGATGATTTTGTAGTTTACTGTGATGCTTCTATACAAGGCCTCGGTTGCGTGCTAATGCAACGCAATAAGGTGATTGCGTATGCATCTCGACAACTGAAGATACATGATAAAAACTACACGACACACGACCTAGAGCTTGGAGCAGTCGTGTTTGCACTCAAGATATGGAGACACTACTTGTACGGTACCAAGTGCACCATTTACACCGATCACAAGAGTCTCCAGCACATCTTTGAATAGAAGGAGCTAAATATGAGACAATGTCGTTGGGTGGAGTTGTTAAACGACTATGACTGTACGATCAAGTATCATCCGGGCAAGGCCAATGTAGTAGCAGACGCCCTAAGCCGGAAGGAAACACTCAAGCCAAGACGAGTTCGAGCATTGCAACTTACCATCCACACCGGTTTACCCGATCAGATCCGCAATGCTCAACTTGTGGCCTTAAAAGACGAGAACCTGAAAGCCGAATCGCTACGAGGCATGGAGAAGCAACTAGAAACCAAGCCTGACGGAATCCGCTACTTCATGGATCGAACATGGATTCCCTCATATGGAGGCCTACGAGAACTGGTAATGGACGAAGCTCACAAGTCCCGGTACTCAATCCACCCAGGTTCAGACAAGATATATCACGATCTCAAAGTCCTTTACTGGTGGCCGAATATGAAAGCTGACATTGCCACATACGTAAGCAGATGCCTAACCTGTTCTAAGGTTAAGGTGGAGTATCAACGACCGTCTGGTTTACTCCAACAGCCAGAAATACCAGTATGGAAGTGGGAGCAGATATCTACGGACTTTATCACGAAACTTCCTCGAACTCCCAGCGGATGCGACACCATTTGGGTGATCGTGGATCGCTTGACGAAATCCGCACACTTCCTGGCAATCCGAGAGACTGATCGCATGGAAAAGTTAACTCGTATCTACCTCAGGGAAATAGTCTCTAGGCATGGTGTGCCGACCTCCATTATCTCTGATCGTGATGCTCGATTCACTTCACACTTCTGGCAGTCCTTACAACGAGCACTAGGAACGCGGCTGGATATGAGCACCGCGTACCACCCTCAAACTGATGGCCAAAGTGAGCGTACGATCCAGACTCTAGAAGACATGTTGCGTGCCTGCGTCACAGATTTCGGAAGCAGTTGGGAAACTCACTTACCGCTAGTTGAGTTTTCTTACAACAATAGCTATCACACATCGATCAAAGCTGCTCCATTTGAGGCACTGTATGGGCGTAAGTGCCGATCACCTATCTGTTGGGTGGAAGTTGGGGAAAGTCAACTCACCGGCCCTGAACTCGTGCACGAGACGACTGAGAAGATCGTGCAAATCCGTAACCGTGTGGCAGCAGCCCGTGACCGACAGAAGAGTTACGCTGATAAGCGTCGCCGACCGTTGGAATTCCAAATAGGTGACAAGGTGCTTTTGAAAGTGTCACCTTGGAAGGGTGTGATCCGTTTCGGAAAACGTGGGAAACTAAGCCCTAGGTACGTGGGACCGTTTGAGATTGTCAAACGGGTTGGCCCCGTGGCCTATCAGTTGAACCTACCCGAAGAACTCCGTGGGGTACACGATGTGTTCCATGTCTCCAACTTGCGGAAATGCCTTGCAGACGAGACTCTTATCGTTCCGTTAGACGAGATATATGTGGACGAACAACTACATTTCGTCGAGGAACCAGTGGAAGTCATGGATCGAGAGGTCAAGACGCTCAAACATAGTCGTATCCCTATCGTCAAAATCCGTTGGAACTCAAAGCATGGACCAGAATTTACCTGGGAACGTGAAGATCAGATAAATAAGAAGTACCCTCAACTGTTCCAAAATCAGGCATCTACCTCTTAGATACGCAGGTACTCTATTCAACATGCGTCACAAACCGTTGAGCCTTGTACTCCCCCGTAAAACCACGTAACATGATGTACTAATTTTCGGGACGAAAATTCCTGCAACAAGGGGATGATATGACACCCCGTAATTTCAGGCTAACACTATTCAAAACGTTGTCGTTATCATTGCCACATACTCGTTAATACATGAAACGTGTACAAACACCGCCATCGACATCGTTAAATAAATTATGATTAAATACTAACACGGGTGTTTGTAGAGGATTCACATAAACGAGATTTCCTAAAGAATCCTCTTAATTAACATAGCTCGCTCATCTACGTCGTTATCAACCGAAACAAATTCGGGAACTCGGTACCTAAATGCAGGGATTAAACTTGTCAATTGACAAACTGGGGCTGGGTATAAATACCCATCCACCAGCCCAAACACTTCACAACTGCTCTTTCTTCTCTCCTACGCTCTCTGCTCCTCCCTTTCTTCATCCTAGCACCAAATTCACCCCGATTGAGCTCGTTTTCATCGATTAGACCACGCAACAGCTGAGAAATCACGTTCCCAGCAGGTAGGCGACCTTGTTCATCCGTTCTATTGCTCGTTTCACTGCTGCAAATATGGGGTTCGGGTGTTCAGGTTCAACCCGAATGCATGTGGTCGTGGGGGTGCGTGTGAGGTCAATCAGCGTGTGCATTTCACTTAGACATGTTAGGAGAGTGTTTCTGGAAGTCCTGATTGTGAGAAAACCGAGCACGGAACAGCCGAAGGCTGTTCGACCCGCCCAGCAGTCGCGACCTGCTGCAGTCCGTGACTGGGCCAACCGTGCAACTGAATCAAGCGACTTGGTCCTTCGCGCGATTGATCGGGGCGACTGGGGTGAGACGTGCGAACGAATGCATGCGATTGAGAGTGTGTGCGACTGAGTCAACCAATGAATGTGTGCGACTGATGTCAACCGAATGAATGTGTGCGACTGAGTCAACCGAATGAATGTGTGCGATTGAGTCAACCGAATGAATGTGTGCGACTAAGTATCACCCGACTGAAGGTCCAACCGCACGAATGAAGGTTCATTCGTGCGATTGGTTATTGATTCGGATGAATGGGGGATGTGTGGTACGACTGAAGGCTAAATCGTACGAGTGAGGGTTCAACCGTACGAATGAGGTTGATTCGTACGATTGAAGGCCCATTCGTGTGAATGAAGTGTCCAGTCGTGCGTCTAGCCTTGATATGCGATTGGGGTCATTATGAGTGGATTCTCCTTGTGTGCGGTGAGCCTATCGTGTGATGATATGGTAACAATCAGTAAAGTATCATTTCTTGACCACAAAGATTAAAGTCAACGCAATCAACAGGCACATACTTTTTTTCAACATAACATAACCTAACCATCTACAGATATCGATAACTCATTTGGGAATCTACCTAAAGACTGATACGTCTATGCCTGCTTGTGTGTGTGACACCCACGACCGAACCCATGCGACCCGACCCGACTAAACATGTCTATTAACGCTAAACACAACATTAACGCTTAACATAACTGTCAATAGGTGTTTGACAACGCATCGTAAACAACACTTGGGAGACTTTCATCCTACATACTTGCTACATCATCAGTGAGTTTCACGGCCCCTATTTTACATCTCTTTCCTTTTGGGGAGAAAACATGCAAACAGATTTACATAAATGGTTGTAGTAATATTGATATCGCTTTTTACGTTAGTGCAAACACACAACATGTCCTGACACACTCGAAGCGTTAGTAATGGGATTAGCGAGGTAATTTTGAGTAGTACTACTGGGTCTGACAAACCCCGCTCGGGCTAGTTGCGCTAGCTTGATTGGAGGTCAAACGGGTGCTTGATTGACCTAACACATTGTCATGGTCTGATGAGACATGACGGATACGCTTACAAACACATTTCTTGTTGATTAAACCTGTCAACTCACCAACTTTATGTTGACACATCTTAGCATGTTTTCTCAGGTCATAGGAACGCATAAGCTCATGATGCACGCTACAGGAAACGCACTCAGCACATGCATTCATCTAGTTTATTTTCAGCATTGAACATTTTGTCTAAACATGGCTATTGTAACATTACTGTAATGGATTTATAAATTATGTACATGCTTCCACGCTATTGTAAACTTTGTTTATGTTCTTTTGAATGAAGTCAAATGGTCATTTTAAATTCATATAGTGTCGTTTGATATGACTGTGTCTGAGATCCTGGTATGTCACATGCCTAACGGTAAAATCCCGTTCGTGGAAATTGAGGGTGTGACAAGATGGCCGACAACAACAACGCTAATAACGATGTACCAAATCAAAACAACCAATCCCTAAGGGCGATCCTTCAAAGGGATCGTCTAACACCTAACAATTTCATGGATTGGTACCGCAACTTGAGAATTGTTCTCAAGCAAGAAAAGCGGGCCTACATCCTTAATGATCCCATCCCCGATGAACCTAACGAGGAGGATGTGGAAGCCTATAATGATTGGGTTAGATATGTGGAAGACTCCATCCAGGTCTCTTGCTTAATGTTAGCAAGTATGACACCCGAACTCCAAAAGGAGTATGAGCTCCATGGAGCCTATGACATGATCACTCAGTTGCGGGAAACGTTCCAGCAACAAGCTAGAGTGGAGCGCTTCGAAACGGTTCGAGTGCTTCATGCATGTCAGATGGAGGAATCCCAATCAGTTTCATCTTATGTTCTTAAGATGAAAAGCCACATCGACCGCCTTCAAAGGCTAAACTGTCCTGTCTCAAAGGAGTTGGCCACGGATTTGATCCTTAACGGCCTAACTAAAAAGTTTGAGGCGTTCGTCATGAACTACAACATGAACGGATGGGACAAGAGCATAAATGAACTTCATTCAATGCTCAAATCATCCGAGGAGGGAATGGGTAAAAGGGTTTTACCCGTTCTCACCATTAATGAAGGTGGGAGAAGGAGAAGGTCTCTACCCCCTCCCAAGGCAACTGTTGCCAAAGGAAAAGGGCACGTTGGGGGAAGGGGAAGATGGTTGTTAGGGCGGAACCTCCGAAGCCTAAGGAGAAGAAGCAAAAGGTTGATGTAAATGACCCATGCTTCAAATGTGGTGAGATAGGGTATTGGATGAGAAATTGTCCAGTCTATCTCAAAGAGTTGAGAGAAAAGAGGGATGTGGGGCAAACCTCAGGTATAATTTACATGATACATGTTGAGCTAAACGTTATTTCTTCTAACACATGGGTATTATATACCGGATGTGGAACTCACATTTGCAATTTGTTGCAGGGGTTCAAAAGAAATGAGCATTATGCAAAAGGGGAAATAAGTCTCTTCATGGGCAATGGTGCAAAGGTTCACGTAGAAGCCCAAGGAGACTACATTTTGAAGCTTCCAAGTGGTTTGGAAGTAATTTTAAATAATGTATTATATGCTCCTAGTTTGACTAGGAACATTATTTTTGTTTCCCGTTTAAGACAATATGATTATGATTTCAAGTTTGTTGACAATGATATTCATGTTTCTTTAAATCATGTATTTTATCTTAAGGCTATACCTTGTAATGGTATTTATGAATTGGTTCATGAAAACGCAACATATGATAGCTCAATATACCAAGCAACCACCAAAAGGCTCAAATTAGATTTGAGTGATACCTACCTTTGGCATTATCGTCTTGGTCATATAAACAAGAAACGTATACAAACACTTCGAAAGAATGGTCTTTTAAAAACAAATGAATATGATTCATTTGATGTATGTGAATCTTGTTTACAAGGAAAAATGACGAAGGCACTCTTTAGTGGAACTAACGAAAGGGCAAAAGATTTATAAGGTATCATAAATTCGGATGTATGTGGTCCTTTTAAGCCAATGACTAGGAATGGTGAAAGATACTTCATTACCTTTACCGACGATTATAGTCGCTATGGGTATGTGTACTTATTGAGGCACAAAGATGAAGCTTTTGAAATGTTCAAAATCTTCAAGAATGAAGTAGAAAATCAACTCAACAAGTCAATTAAAGTTCTCCGCACCGATAGAGGTGGTGAATACCTAAGTGATGTTTTTCAAGATCATCTTAGGAGTTGTGGGATTGTCTCACAACTCACTCCACCCGGAACACCACAACATAATGGTGTGTCTGAGAGGAGAAATCGAACCTTATTGGATATGGTTCGATCTATGATGGCTAGAAGCACATTGCCTCTATCATTTTGGGGTTTCGCTTTGCTCTCCGCGGCCCGTATTCTGAATATGGCCCCAACCAAAAAGGTGGAAAAGACACCTTTTGAGATATGGTATGGAAGAGTTCCATCCCTATCATACTTAAGGGTCTGGGGTTGTGAGGCTTATGTTAAGACGCCCACCCCAAACAAATTGGATGTCCGGTCCACCAAGTGTATCTTTGTTGGATATCCTAGAGATTCTATGGGATATTATTTCTATGATCCACTGGAACAAAAGGTATTTGTTGCCAGAAAGGGTGAGTTCTTAGAAACAAAGTTCCTTATGGAAGGAACTAGCAGTAGAACAGTGGATCTTGAGGTGGATCAAGAACCACAGCCCGATGCACGTTTGGTTGAAACTAGCACTCAACATAAGGATGTTGAGGATGATCAAGCGGTTAATCAATACACACAATACGTTCGCAGAAGTGGTAGAACTAGTAATCCACCTGAAAGATACGGATTTTTCATGGATGGATGCTATGTGGTAGATTCAGATGAACCAACCATATATCATGATGTAGTGTCCAATTTGGATTGTGACAAATGGCTTGAAGCCATGAACGTTGAGATGCAATCCATGTATGACAATCAAGTTTGGGAACTTGTTGTACCACCTCTTAATTCCAAAGTAGTTGGAAGTAAGTGGGTTTTCAAGAAGAAAACCGATATGCATGGAAACTTGGATACTTACAAACCTAGACTTGTAGCAAAGGGTTTCACTCAAACTCAAGGGGTTGATTATGATGAAACCTTCTCACCTGTTGCAATGCTAAAGTCTATAAGGATATTGTTTGCCATAGCAGCTCATTATGATTATGAGATTTGGCAAATGGATGTCAAAACCGCTTTCCTAAATGGATATCTTGAGGAAGATGTCTATATGGTTCAGCCTAAAGGTTTTGTCGATCCAAAACATCCTAACAAAGTATGCAAGTTAAAGAAATCAATCTATGGATTGAAACAAGCATCGGGAAGTTGGAATCACCGTTTTGATGATGAAGTAAAGAAATTTGGCTTCATCAAAAACACTGATGAAGCTTGCGTATATAAGAAGGCTAGTGGGAGCACAATAACCTTCCTAGTATTGTATGTTGATGACATACTACTATTTGGAAATGACATTCCAACCTTGGAAGGTGTAAAAACCTATCTTGGAAGTTGTTTTTCCATCAAGGATCTTGGTGAAGCCGCCTATATTCTGGGAATAAAGATCTATAGGGATAGATCAAGGCGGCTGATTGGTTTGAATCAAAGTGCATACATTGACAAAATCTTGAAAAGGTTCAAGATGGAAAACTCTAAGAAAGGTACTGTACCTATTCAGAGAGAGACAATATTGAGTACGACTCAATGTCCAAGCTCAAAGGAGGAGCAGGATAGAATGAAGGCAATCCCATATGCATCTGCTATAGGATCCATCATGTATGCAATGATATGCACTAGACCGGACGTGTCATGCGCCTTAAGCATGACAAGTAGATACCAGCAAAATCCTGGTGATAGTCATTGGATGGCTGTCAAGAACATTCTAAAGTACCTAAGGAGGACTAAGGACATGTTCTTGATCTACGGGTCTGGTGAAGAGGAACTCGTTGTAAAAGGTTACACGGATGCGAGTTTCCAAACCGATCGAGATGATTCACGATCTCAATCGGGGTATATCTTTATTCTGAATGGGGGAGCTGTTTCTTGGAAAAGCTCAAAGCAAGAAGTCGTAGCGTTGTCCACTACAGAGTCAGAATATGTCGTCGCTTCAATGGCAGCACAGGAAGCTGCATGGCTGAAGAAATTCATAGCTGATCTAGGGGTAGTCCCTTCCATTCAGGATCCCCTAGAGATCTTTTGTGACAACGAGGGTGCGATTGCTCAAATCAAGGAACCTCGTACTCATCAAAAGACTCGGCACATTGAACGAAAATTCAACTACATAAGGGATGAAGTTGAAAAAGGAAAGATATGTATTCGCAAAGTCCACACTGATAAAAACATTGTGGATCCACTCACAAAGCTCCTTGAAAAGGCAAAGCATGAAGATCATGCTTGTGCCATGGGACTTAGATATTCAAGTGACTGGGTTTGATGTTGTATTTTGTATTTGGATATTGGAACTTATGTTATTTGACTTAATTATATGGTTATAATTTTCATTTGTTCTCCTATTTTATCATGTTTAAATCCGTGAATAAATAAGTTATTCTAAATGTCCGTAGTCGATCATACTTGTGGGAACAACTATGAATGTAAGACTATAATGAACTTGGATTGGTTGATATTCATAAGGTATGAATATAGAGCAAGAGGTTGCTACCAAGGTTGATTGATATCTATGGGATATGGATATTGGACCGACCCGCTCTCAATTATTTCTACATGGAATCTTTGCGATTAGTCATAAGAGATATTGAGTAAAGGCAAATATCATTATATCCTCAGACCTGAGATACATATTGGGTCTTGATATTCACCAAGTATTGTACTTTGACTTAGTACTTTGCTGTTCTCAAATATTAGCAGTACATAAGACTGAGTTCAGGTATGATATGAGGTGATTGTGAGATACGTATGTAGTCAAGATGGAATTTGTTCCTCTTATTCGTTGAGAGTTAGATGTCTAAGGCCTGTTAAAGTTAAATCATCGGAGAATGACAATTCTGTGTCTTTTGGATTTAACATGACATCTGCAACAAAAGGATAGATGATTAATTCACCTAAATCATATTCAAGTAAGGTACTTGAAAAGGATGATGTTATTGAATGGCACTTAGTCATATACATTAGGGGTAGCAAACCGTTGCTAGGCGTTATTTGCTACTTGCATCAATCTTCTATGAATCTTGTGCAAGTGGGAGATTGAAAGAATTGATCTGCCCAAGATACATATTAAATTGATGTGGCTAGTGTGATATGATCCAAGTCGGGTCATACCCAATAACAAGCCAAACAAACACCGATAAATATTTATTCGTTGATAAGATCACACAAATAAATATTAGCACCAATTTAGAAACCGGGTTTTCTAAATTATTGCTTTTGTAAATGAACAAAATTATATATATAGAGATAATTTCTTCATGAGGAATTATTTGTTTCATTATTTAAATTAGTTAAACAATGACAAATAATAGTGTGTGTTAGTGCTATAAAATTAAAGTGGTTTAATTTTATAAAAACAAGAGGTGCAAGAGTGTATTTTTTATAAAAATTTAGAATCAGAGGGAAGCCAAATGGGGCCAAATTTGGCTGCCCATTTTGGTCTTGGGAACATCCTTGTTTTATTTCAAGGGCATGCAAGACTCATTCCATAGACACTCTTACACTTGCACTTCTCTCTCACACACAACAAGAGCAAAAATAGTTATCTCCTCTCTCTCTCAATTCTCGGTTTTTTGGGTAGAAACAAGAAGATTTTTCAGCTCTCAAGAAGTGTTCTTGGCTGGAAAAATCCATCTTGAAGAGGGTTCTATAACTTGGTGTTGGAAGACCTAGCAAGTGGGTGTTTTGTACAAGCTTGGGGTATCACCTCTTCAGGTTTTCTTGCTTGAAAACTCAGCCACGATTTCATCTTCATTCACCTCAAGAAAGTCATTTTTGAGAAGCTACAAAGGTTGTATTCTTAACCTCCTATGTTTATTATATTGTATGTATTTCGTATAATGATCCATGGTTAAGGGGTTTGCTTATTAAATGGGTTTAATAATCAAGAGATTAACATGTTTTAAAACTAGAAATCCGCTGCGTTTTCATATAAACAAGGTTATATGAACTTTGATAAACATGTTAAACCCCAACATATATATATAAATATATATATATACACATATATATACGTATATATATACATATATATATACATATATATATACATACATACACACATACACATACATCTATACTATATTAATAAGCATTTGGGTAGGGCAAGAAAGTAATTTCACCCAAAACTCTTAAAATTAAGAGATGTACAAGTTGTGTTACATATGGTACAAGCAGGAGACACACAAACAAATCTCTACAATCGAAAGAGGACACAAACAAATCTATGCAATCGAAAGACACACAAGCCAAGCAACTGGGTTTTGGTTTTATCTAAAAGAAGACACTGCTCCAATTGCTCTGCAATCAGGCAAAAGAAGAAGTCCTCAGATTATCTTTTCTTCTCCAGATCTATACATGGCATGAAATACGCTTAATCTTGGGCATTGGTGCGATTCAAATGGGCGGGCAATTTCAAATGGCCGGACATTTTCAAATGGGTGGGCAATTGTGTTCCATAAAGGCACACATCTCTGTACTTCTGATTCCATAAATGTTTTGAGTTGTAAGAGATTAGCACAATAGGTATTGCATTTCATTTTTGATGATTTCATTTTCTTTTTGAGTTGCAATCGTGTTCTTCTGTTGTTGTAATGCTTATGTCTCAAGAGTTTAGAATCAACCAATTTACGTTCTTAAATTGGGTTTGTAGGTTTGCCAATCACGAACTTGAAGCAGATTAGTATTGGTTACCAATCATCGAGCACTATGAAGGCGAACAAACTGTAATCATCAAGGATGACGATCTCTTCAAATCCACCGAAAACGGCGACGTTTTATTTTTTGAATCCCTCTCTCAACCGCAGTTGCTCCGTTCTCTCACTCTTCGTAACGAAGATGGCCGATCGCTACTTCATGTTGCCGTTTCTTCAGGCCGCACAGAGGTTAATCATTCTACTTTTTTACTTAGTGGTTTGCTAACAATATTGAAGTTACATGAATATGTAGGAAATTGAACGAATTAATTAGGAGTTTTTAGGAAATTGAACGAATTAACCTCTTTACTGTAGAAATGAAAGTTGAAGTTGAATTCTAAGGTGTTTAATTTGCAGTAGAACTCTTTACCAACTCGTGTTTGTATTTTTTTAGGTTTGAACTTAAACTAATTCGGGTTTTAGGAAGAATGTGGATGTAGGCATTTTATGAATTTCTTCATGTGCGTATATTGAGTAATAAAATTGTAATGAGAGGATTGATTAAATGTATTCTAGGGTTTTTTCTGTTATTTTTTATGAACCAGTGCAACTTTGATTTAGGGTGCAGAATGTTGTAAAGGCTTTTTTATAATAATTGTAGAGCATTGATTACATTGAATCAGGTGGTGAAGATACTTTCAGCTTTTGATCAATCAGTTAGTGGGATCAACAGTGCTGATGAAGAAGGTTAGGCACCATTGCATTCTGCTGCAAGCAGTGGAAATGTTGAGATTGTCAAGATTTTGCTAGACCGAGGTTGGAATGTTCTTTTATCCCGACTCGCTTAATAAGACTTTTGGCTCCATTTCTAACTCAGTGGTAGATGTTCTTAACAATAGTAAAAGTAAGCTTGTTACATTGGTTAATTCAAAGTGTTTGCTTTGTTGAGTAAGATCTGTTTGAATTCCAAAAATAGTTTCTTTTAATTGCAAACTGGATGATGAATATGAGGAACCCGCATATGTTGAAGCATTATCATAACTTGAAGCCATCGCTATTATCTGACCTAGCGCTGAGGTTGTTTTCATACATAAAATTTTGTTTCTATATTGATTAAAGTTTGATGTCATGCCAATGAGTAATTATTTGTATGTTTGGAACTATTTTGTTTGTTTTTATATGTGTGCCTATATATGTTTATTCAACTCTTATTATTTTCTTAATTTTTACTTGTGTAACAGTGTGAAGATGACTACTGTATGATGAATATGAGGAGTTAGTAGTGTTGTTAGTTGTATAAGGTGTGATTGGGAAATTAGTTGATCAGATGAAACTGGCTCACTCAGGATTCAAGGTTCTGGTTAGCAGCTTCAAGAATTAAGAAGGTATATATTATTCAAACCCATGTTTTAGGTTTGTTCTTTTGTATATGTCAAATTATCAATGGCAGAGTGTTAGATTCTTTAGATTAGTTTATTGGTTAGCTGCTGCTTGCTTATCAAGTTTTATTGTTGTGCATCTAAGTGCATATGTAAAGAGCTTTATAACTATATCAAACAGATTGGGTTTTTGGTTTACCTGTTGTTTGCTTAAAAACTTTAGATTAGTTTATTGGTTAGCTGTTTGCATAGCAACAACAGATTGCATAATCATATGCATCTTTTAATATTATTTTGCTTTTATTTCAATATAAAGAGCTTTAAAACTATATCAAACACTTCAATGGAGTTATAAACTTATGAATGGATTAAAATCTTATGCTTCACATTCTTTATTTTGATAATTTTATATGAGTTTTTCAATTTATAAAAAACCTATTATCATATAGAGTTGGTTGGGGATGCTACCTGGAACACATGCTTATGTTAGCGCTGATGCATTTGGTCGAGCAATCATTATGAGTTTTATTTCTAAATTGAATGTAAAAATTAAATGGTCATTGCAGTAAGAAGAATCGAGATTGGATTTAGCAGAGTGGACTAATCAGCTACTGCGTTGGGTTATAATAACATTCTTGTTTTCATGAAATTTTGTGGGCAAATATAAATATAGATTATAAACATACTGTTAATGTAGGCTTTTCACAAGTCTTATTTATTAAAGCTATGAGTTGTTCTTTGTTTTTACACGTCTTAAGCATAAATATGTTAGATCATCCTAATATAGTGAATTTTATTGAGATGATTACTGATCCTAACACAGATCACTTTTACAAACGTATGGACCATCATAACCTGGGTGCGTTCTCTGTAGCTATTGGTATGAGTATCACTTTTTCTTTCATCCCAGCTTCATTTGGTGTTGCTACTGTGAAGGCATGCATTATGACTTAATTACTGGCACTAAAATCCAGGATAGTGGTAATTTTTTAAGGATTTCATTTTTGGGTTATGACATGGTTCATGCACGGGTACTTTAAACATGGAAAGAAAGTTACAGTTCATTCATTCACTTTTTTAGTTCAAGAAGAAGAATGTTTTTGTTTTCTAGGAACAAATAAAGGTGGAAATACCACTACTTTGTCCATGCTATCAGGTAGAGGACAACAATGGCTTGATTTGGTCCTCAGTTTTCCTATATCTTATTTCTTTAGAAAGAAATTAATACATGTGACTAATAGTCAACCTATTTGTTTTATGACACCATGTGTGTTTTTGTGCTATGCTTATTAAATCACTTTATGATGAACTTTTGGTATTTAAGGCCAACTTCTTCTTATTCCACGTGGAAACTGGACATATTTATGATCATGAAAGTTATTGTTTCGCAGGCTCCAAAAATTTTCATCAACATGACATTTTATTTTATTGGGGATTTTGTTCAAGCTTTCAAGACTTGTCTCATAAACTTGGTTAAGACTGCTGGAGGCACAATTAGTGAGACCAAGGATCAAGCAACTTTACTTATTTACAATGCTAATCTTTCAAATTATGTTGCAGAAGAGGATGCAACTCAAGAATACGGGTCGCGGGTTATTGGGCATACTTGTGTTATAGAATCAATTGCTGCATATAGCTTATTTCCTTTTACATCAAGGGTCTAATAATGTTTTATATAGTTGTTAGGGTCCTTGATACCTTGTGGCATAACTTTTTTGGGGTGTTGTTTTATCACCCTTTATTCTGTATGCCTGGACTTTTGTTAGAAATGATCAGCAAGCCACATGGGTATTGGTTATATGTTTGTGATTGGAAGCAGTTTCAACTTTCAACACTGAACCTTTTTAACAATTGTAAGTAAATTTTACTAATTGTAAATTGCCCTTCTAACTTTTCAAAAGTAGTAATTATAAGACTATTTCTTTATCGTCTACTCCCAGGCTGATGAACCTGTCTGTAAGCTCCACCCTCTTTTGGTTATTGCTATTCTCTTGAGCAGCAGTTGCTGCTTTATTGCTTGCGGTTGCCAGTATCAAGTCTACCTTTCTGCTTCAGCTTTTTCAACCGTTCTTCCTCTATAAGATCTTTAGTAGTGAGCTTTCTCTTCCCTTTAGGATCAGAGGAGGAAGATTCAGCCTTTGGAGATTCTGGTTTAGAAGATTCAGGTTGGGGTGGTGAGATTGAACTTGTGGTGCTCGAGAGATGGGAGTTATATGAAAGTCCTCTCGGTTTACCTCAGAGGCTAGATCAAGAATGGCCTCTTTGATGAATAGGTCATCGGATAAGATAGTTTCATTATTCCTTCCGCAGCTTGGATTTCTACTTTGGAAGTAATTGGAGCTACACTACCTGTCCCTTCTATGTTGGTTACTGGGCCATCAGTTTGTATTTCCCCTTCGAAGTTAATCTGAGGTTCAATAGAGACCTTAGGTTGACCAACTTCCTCCTCGGAGGTAAGTGGTGCACTTAGCTTTTGAAGCTCTTAAGCTCTAAAATAGGAAATGGCCACATCAAGGGAGGGTTGTTCAAGGGTGCTTATCAGAAATTTGGTTAAAAATCTATTAAGGGGAATAAGCATCCTTGGGTCCACTTGAATGGTAATGGAAGGCGGTTGTGGGAAGATGGTTGCAGGTGTTGTTGTGCGGGAGTCAGGATAGGTTTTTCAAACAAAAAAAGTATTTTTCTTCATCTTTAGAAGAGATGGCAAGGCAAGGTTTCATAATCTTAAGAAGTAGATGAGCTAGAGGAAGAACTCAAAGAAACCTGGGTATGTACTATTGGATCTTATATGCCCGAGACACATATAAGATTGATGTGGTTAGTACGTTATGATCCAAGTCAGGTCTTACCCAATAACAAGTTATACAAACACCATCAAATATTTGTTTAATGATACGATCATGGAACAAATATAGACACCCAATTTAGAAAATTGGTTTTCTAATATTGCTTTTGTGTTAGAGCAAATATATGGATGATTTTGTTCTTCATTGTGTTAAAATGGTTAAATAATGACTTAAAGTGTTGTATAAAATTATAAGTAGGTTTTAATTTTATAACATGAGTAAATAAGAGAGTGTAACTAATACAAAATTAATAAATTAAAAAAAAGGGTGGGAAAACCCACTTTGAAAGGACCTTGCGGCCGCCCAAAGGGGTATTGGGATACCCCCCTTTTGTATTGATTCTTGTATGTTTTAACTCTTGCAACACTCAACCATCAACCTCTCCAACTTTCTCTCTCACACACACTACAAACTCTCTCAAGTAAGCTGCCATTTTTCGAGCTTGGAGCAGGGATTTGGGGCTGAAAAATTCGAGTTTTGGTGAAGCAAGAAGAAGAGGTTCTCTTGGGTGAAGCAACCTAACAAGCAAGGTGTTTGAAAGGCTTGGGGTATCACGGATTTGAGGCCTTCTCTTTTGAAGATTAGTCACTCAAAAGCATCATCATCTTCATCCCTTTTCAACCTTGTTTTGCTGCAGTAAGGTAGTTTATGGCAGCTTGTTTATGGCTGTCCATAATGCACGTTTTATGCTTGCATGGCTTGTCTATTCACATAAAAATGATCCTTGTGATTTGGGTTTGTTTATACATAAATATGGTCACCTAATAAACACGTTTTCAGCTTATAAAAGGGTTTATAAAGCTATATATATCCGCTGCGTTTTCTGAAAGTTTAAAAGGTTAAACTTGGTTTTTATGTTCTAACAAACCCAACAATGGCATCAAGAGCCGGTTATGTGGATGATTTGCTTGTTTAGTCTTTAAAATAGGTTTTAAATCATGATTATAAACTTAGTTTAGGCTGATTATGGGATGCTATATTTCTGTTTTGATGAATCCCCAACTTTCAAGATTATATCATGCATGCTTGTGATGAAATCTTGAAAGAAATACATGTTAATGAAATGTTGATTGTTTGGACAATATTTAAAACCAAAAATTTCAGTTTATGTTGGCTGAAATTTGGTGGTTTTAAGTGGGGTTTCATTATATGAATAGATGATATGATCATTGGTTGTTAAAGTGCATAACCTAGCTTAAGGCCTTGTGTTGTTTGGATGATTCAAGTGGTTGTTTTATTCATTCAATTGGGTTGTAATATTTGTGTTTATTCAATTGGGTTGTAATTATTTATTCTTATGGTTATGTAATTAATAGATTAGGTGCATTTCTTTTATTAGAAAAATGTATTAGGATACAAATTTGTAAAAGGAAGATGCACAAGATCAAGACCCAAAGATGGACACAAAGACATGGAACTTGAAGCATATGGATGCAAGTTCAAGTGGGGGTCCATGATGACCTCAATTTTGTGTTGGTTTCAACCCTTAGGAAAGACCTAATTACCACACTTATGATGGCAAACAAGTATGGTCATAATAGATGCTATGGTTATGCACATATGCACATATGGTTGTTTATGTTTATGCTTGGTTGATTGTTTGTTGTTTTGATTGTTTGGTTGATATTTGGATATTCAAAACAAACTCATTAACAAACTTAACAAGCTGAAAATTGATGGTTCTTAAAGTTTAATAAAAGGTTATTAAAATGATTTAATGATTTTAAAGATTAAAATAGGTTTTAATCAAAGAACCATAGAGTACCTTGTATTTGAAAGCATGCAAATACAAGTACATAGAGTTTTCTAAACTAGAATTATGAAACCTCTAAACATTTAACAAACAAGTTTAACACCATCCTTTTGCACAACACTTAAGTCATTTGGAAACTCTTAATGGGATAAAGGTCACCTAACCATTTTGAGGTAACTTGTGACTTAAGGTGGGAATACCACATTGGTGGGATAAAGGTCACCTAACCACTTATGTTGGTAAACTCACATGTGTGTGCAAGTAGGGTAACTTGATTTGCAAACCATATTAAATGGATCACCTAAAATATGGTTTCCAAATGGTGTTGATGGGATTAACATGCTGACTTTGCATATGATGTTTAAAGTCGATCCCATACCTCTAGAAGTTGCAAATGGTTGCAATCGTCAATCGTTGACCACCTTATTAATTTAAATAGTGGGATAAAGGTCACCTAACCACAATTTAAATGTAATGTTGGGTTCTAGATTTTAATATAAAATTGACCTTAAAAGGCATTAAATATTAAAATTAGCAATATCGAAAATACTAAAATTGATCTTTATTAAATTTTGTAGATGGCCACCAATAATGAAAATCACGATAACTCATCCGCGTCAAACCAATCACTACGACCGATCCTACAAAAGGAACGTCTAAATCATAACAACTTTATTTATTGGTATCGAAACTTGAGAATTGTTCTCAAGCAAGAGAGAAGATCATATGTTTTAGACGACCCTATCCCCGATCAACCTAGCGAGGATGATGAGGAGGCCTTTAACGATTGGCTGAAATACACTGAGGACTCCGTCCAAGTGTCTTGTCTCATGCTAGCGAGCATGACCCCAGATCTCCAAAAGGAGTATGAACATCACGGAGCTTACGACATGATAACCCAGCTGAAGGAAACGTTCCAACAACAAGCAAGGGTTGAGCGCTTCGAAACGCTTCGAGCACTCCATGCATGTCGTATGGACGACAACCAATCTGTTTCATCTTATGTACTTAAGATGAAATGTCATATTGACCGCCTCGAGAGGCTAAATTGTCCTGTCTCGAAGGAGTTGGCCACGGATTTGATCCTAAATGGCCTAACCAAAAAGTTCGAGCATTCGTGTTGAACTACAACATGAATGCATGGGACAAAAGCATTGGTGAGCTTCACTCAATGCTCAAAACGGCCGAGGCGGCCATGGGTAAAAGGGTTTTACCCGTTCTCACCATCAATGAAGGTGGGAACAACAAAAGGCCTCATCCCACACCCAAGGCAAAGGTTGCCAAGGGTAAGGGACCTGTTTGGGGAAAGGGGAAAGGGGTGGTAAGGGTACCACCCAAACCACAAGAGAAGAAGCAAAAGGTTGCTACTAATGACCCATGCTTCAAGTGTGGGGAGATAGGACATTGGGCAAGGAATTGTCCTGTCCATCTCCAAGAGTTCAAAGCCAAGAGGGATGCCGGGAAGACCTCAGGTACAATATACATGATTCACATTGATCTTAATGTTACATCTTCTAACACATGGGTATTGGATACCGGATGTGGAACTCATATTTGCAATTTGTTGCAGGGGTTCACAAGAAGTAGGGACTTCAAACAAGGGTATGTTAGCCTCTTCATGGGCAGTGGAACTAAAGTCTTAGTTTAAGCTCGTGGGGACTACATCCTAAGACTTCCAAGTGGTTTGGAAGTTATTTTGAAGAATGTTTTGTATGCTCCTAGTTTGACTAGGAACATTATTTCTGTATCCCAATTAAGACATTATGATTATGTATTATCCTTTATTGAAAATGATATTCATGTTTCTTAAAATGGTATGTTCTATTTTAAAGCTATTCCAATTAATGGTATTTATGAATTGGTTCATGAAAATACTTAAATAGTTCATTGTACCAGACTAACACCAAGAAACTCAAGTTGGACTTGAGTGATACCTATCTTTGGCATTGTCGTCTTGGTCATATAAACAAGAAACGTTTACAAACACTTCAAAAGAATGGCCTTTTAGAAACAAATGAATATGATTCATTTGATGTTTGTGAATCTTGTTTACAAGGTAAGATGACTAAGGCACCCTTTAATGGAACTACCAAAAGGGCAAAAGATTTATTAGGAATCATACATTCGGATGTATGTGGTGCTTTTAAGCCAATGACTAGGAATGGTGAAAGATACTTCATTACCTTTACCGACGACTATAGTCGCTATGGGTATGTGTACTTATTAAGGCACAAAGATGAAGCTTTTGAAATGTTCAAAATCTTCAAGAATGAAGTAGAAAATCAACTCAATAAGTCAATTAAAATTCTCCGTACCGATAGAGGAGATGAATACCTAAGTGATGTTTATCAAGATCATACTAGGAGCTGTGGGATTGTCTCACAACTCACTCCACCTGGAACACCACAACATAATGGTGTGTCTGAGAGGAGGAATCGAACCTTATTGGATATGGTCCGATCTATGATGGTTAGAAGCACATTACCTCTATCATTTTGGGGTTTCGCTTTGCTCTCCACGGCCCGTATTCTAAATATGGCCCCAACCAAAAAGGTGGAAAAGTCACCTTTTGAGATATGGCATGGAAGAGTTCCATCCCTATCATATTTAAAGGTTTGGGGATGTGAGGCTTATGTTAAGACTCCCACCCCAAACAAATTGGAAGTCCGTTCCACCAAGTGTATCTTTGTTGGATATCCTAGAGATTCTATGGGATATTATTTCTATGATCCACTGGAACAAAAGGTGTTTGTTGCCAGAAAGGGTGAGTTCTTAGAGGCAAAGTTCCTTATGGAAGGAGCTGGCAGTAGAACAGTGGATCTTGAAGAGGATCAAGAACCACAACCCGATACACGTTTGGTTGAAACTAGCACTCAACATGAGGATGTTGAAGATGATCAAAGGGTTGATCAAAACACACAAGACGTTCGCAGAAGTGGTAGAACTAGTAATCCACCTGAAAGATATGGATTTTTCATGGATGGATGCTATGTGGTAGATTCAGATGAACCAACCACATACCATAATACTATGTCCAATTCGGATTGTGACAAATGGCTAGAAGCCATGAACGTTGAGATGCAATCCATGTATGACAACCAAGTTTGGGAACTTGTTGTACCACCTCTTAATTCCAAGGTAGTTGGAAGTAAGTGGGTTTTCAAGAAGAAAACCGATATGCATGGGAACTTGGATATTTATAAAGCTAGACTTGTAGCAAAGGGTTTCACTCAAACTCAAGGGGTTGATTATGATGAAACCTTCTCACCTGTTGCGATGCTAAAGTCTATAAGGATATTGTTTGCCATAGCTGCTCATTATGATTATGAGATTTGGCAAATGGATGTCAAAACCGCTTTCCTAAATGGGTATCTTGAGGAAGATGTCTATATGGTTCAGCCTGAAGGTTTTGTCGATCCAAAACATCCTAATAAAGTATGCAAGTTAAAGAAATCAATATATGGATTGAAACAAGCATCGAGAAGCTGGAATCACCGTTTTGATGAGGAGGTAAAGAAATTTGGCTTCATCAAAAACGCTGATGAGGCTTGTGTGTATAAGAAAGCTAGTGGGAGCACAATAACTTTCCTAGTATTGTATGTTGATGACATACTACTATTTGGAAATGACATTCCAACCATGGAAGGTGTAAAAACCTGGCTTGGAAGTTGTTTTTCCATCAAGGATCTTGGTGAAGCCGCCTATATTCTGGGAATAAAGATCTATAGGGATAGATCAAGGCGGTTGATTGGTTTGAATCAAAGTGCATACATTGATAAGTTCTTGAAAAGGTTCAAGATGGAAAACTCTAAGAAAGGTACCGTACCTATTCAAAGAGGAACGATGTTCAGTACGACTCAATGTCCAAGCTCAAACGATGAGCAAGATAAAATGAAGGGAATCCCATACGCATCTGCTATTGGATCCATCATGTATGCAATGATATGCACTCGACCGGACGTGTCATGCGCCTTAAGCATGACAAGCCGTTACCAGCAAAATCCTGGAAACAGTCATTGGATGGCTGTTAAGAACATACTTAAGTACCTAAGAAGGACAAGAGATATGTTCCTAATCTATGGATCTGGTGAACAGGAACTCGTTGTAAAAGGTTACACAGATGCGAGTTTCCAAACCGATCGTGATGATTCTCGATCACAATCGGGATACATCTTCATTCTGAATGAAGGAGCGGTCTCTTGGAAGAGCTCCAAGCAGGATGTGGTGGCTCTATCAACTACAGAATCAGAATACGTCGCCGCCTCATTGGCAGCTCAAGAAGCTGCATGGTTGAAGAAATTCATTGCCGATCTAGGGGTTGTCCCTTCCATTCAGGACCCCCTAGAGATCTTTTGTGATAACGAGGGTGCGATTGCTCAAATCAAGGAACCCCGTGCTCATCAAAAGACTAGGCACATTGAGCGGAGATTCAACTACATACGAGATGAAGTTGAAAAGGGAAAGATATGTATTCGCAAAGTTCACACGGATCAAAACATTGTTGATCCTCTCACGAAGCTCCTTGAAAAGGCAAAGCATGAAGGTCATACTTGTGCCATGGGACTTCGATATTCTAGTGATTAGATTTGATCTGTAAAATTTTGTATTTTGATATGTGGAACTCTTTATTATTTGAATAAAATTATTTGGTTATAATGTTTCAATTAATGTTCCAATTTAGCATGTTTAATCCATGAGTAAAATGTTTACTCTAAATGTCCGTAGTCGTTCAGACTTGTGGGAACAAGTATGAGGGTAAGATTATTATGAACTTGGATTGGTTGATATTCATAAGGATGAATATAGAGCAATGGGTTGCTACCAAGGTTCATAGATATTTGTGGGATGCAAATATTGGACTGACCTGCATCTCAAATATTACTACATGGAATCTTCGTGATTGATCATAAGTAATTTTGAGTAAAGGCGAACATCATTTGCTATCCTCTGACCTGAGATGCATATTGGGTCTTGATATTTACCAAATATTATACTTTGGCTCAGTTCTTTACTATTCTGAAATATGGCAGTACAAAAGGCTGAATTCAGGTATAATATAAGGTAATTATGAGAGACGTATGTAGTCAAGATGGGATTTGTCCCTCTTATTCGTAGAGAGTAAGATGTCTAAGGCCTGATAAAGTTAAATCAATGGAGAATGATCATTCCATGTTTCTAGGATATAACATGACATCTGTGACAAGAGGATAGATGATTAATTCACCTAAAACATTTCAAGTATGGTACTTGAAGAGGATGATGTTATTGAATGGCACTTAGTCATACGTATTAAGGGTAGTAAACCGTTGTTAGGCGGTATTTACTGCTTGCATCAACCTTCTATGAATCTTGTGCAAGTGGGAGATTATTGGATCTTATATGCCCAAGACACATATAAGATTGATGTGGTTAGCACGTTATGATCCAAGTCAGGTCATACCCAATAACAAGTTATACAAACACCATCAAATATTTGTTTAATGATACGATCATGGAACAAATATAGACACCCAATTTAGAAAATTGGTTTTCTAAATATTGCTTTTGTGTTAGAGCAAAATTATATGGATGATTTTGTTCAAGAGAGATTCATTTGTTTCATTGTTTAAAATGGTTAAATAATGACTTATGAAAGATTGTTGTGTTATAAAATTATAAGTAGGTTTTAATTTTATAACATGAGTAAATAAGAGAGTGTAACTAATACAAAATTAATAGATTAAAAAAAAGGGTGGGAAAACCCACTTTGAAAGGACCTTGCGGCCGCCCAAAAGGGTATTGGGATACCCCCCTTTTGTATTGATTCTTGTATGTTTTAACTCTTGCAACACTCAACCATCAACCTCTCCAACTTTCTCTCTCACACACACTACAAACTCTCTCAAGTAAGCTGCCATTTTTCGAGCTTGGAGCAGGGATTTGGGGCTGAAAAATTCGAGTTTTGGTGAAGCAAGAAGAAGAGGTTCTCTTGGGTGAAGCAACCTAACAAGCAAGGTGTTTGAAAGGCTTGGGGTATCACGGATTTGAGGCCTTCTCTTTTGAAGATTAGTCACTCAAAAGCATCATCATCTTCATCCCTTTTCAACCTTGTTTTGCTGCAGTAAGGTAGTTTATGGCAGCTTGTTTATGGCTGTCCATAATGCACGTTTTATGCTTGCATGGCTTGTCTATTCACATAAAAATGATCCTTGTTATTTGGGTTTGTTTATACATGAATATGGTCACCTAATAAACACGTTTTCAGCTTATAAAAGGGTTTATAAAGCTATATATATCCGCTGCGTTTTCTGAAAGTTTAAAAGGTTAAACTTGGTTTTTATGTTCTAACAAACCCAACATGTACATGCCTAACAGACTTCTCAATCTGTTTCTCAGCAAGGTGAGCCTTGAGATTTTCAATCTCAAGTTGCTGAGTGGTAGACCTATCCTATAAAGTCTTAACCTTTGATTCAAGGTTTGAGACTTTAGAAAGTAGGTCTCTGATAATGAGCTGCATACTACCCTCATCTTGTTTTAAATTATCACTGGAGATGAGATACCATACCTAGTATGTTCATCATCACCACCAGTAGTGGTTCTTGGCACCCCTGATACCCTTGCATAATGATGTCCTTTCAGAGGCATGAATTGGCAAGGTTGTCATAGACTTAGTGTCACTGATGTTACCATTGTCCTAATAGGCTAATGAAACTCTCTCAGTAGTGGAAGCTGAGTCTATATGAGTCACCTCCACTCTAGTTGGACTCATCTTAGTTTGGTGTAGCTAATGTGGCCTAGATATCAGAGGTTCCCTTAGGCTCAGTTGATCTGGAGAGTGGTGTGGTAGATCAACATCATGGTCCTGATCATAATTACTCACCAGGTCAGTTAGTAGGTCAACAAAGGATACAGAGGTTATTTCTAATGACACAGGACTTTGGTCAACACCTAATGGCTCCTCTACATTAATAGTTGAGCCAATGATGTGGCTGACCCTTTTTGGCTGCTCAGGGGAGTGTTAAGACTCACACTGAAGGCTTAAGGCTTAGGTCGTGGACTCAACAGATTGAGACTAAGGAGACTCAACACTGACATTGAGGTTAAAGGTGGAGGATTATTGGACCTCTGGCTGAGTGGGAGCCATTGATTCCACTCTAGCCTTTTTGGTTTGAACAGAGGGGACTTGATCAATCAGAGTAGATGGATTAATGGTTTGTTTAGGGCATCTTTTGTATGTTAATTTGATTGGGTGGGAAGAAGTGATTAGCATTGTAGTAGTGGTATCTTGTTTGGGTTCATCACCTGCTAGGTGTGCAGGGATGCCACCAGGAGCCCAGCCGCATGTGAGGGCTAGTAATACATGAGCAAACTGAAGTTTGTCCTAGTCAAGCTCACAGTTGATTATTTGCTGAATGAACCTGGGACACTAATAGAATGGATCCCTCATGATATTGCCTCTTAGATTATTCAACAAAAATCTTGAGTAGTTGAATCGAAGGCCTTTTACCAACCCATGGACTAGGCAGCCCAGATTACATGGGATTTGATTCCAACCCTTGATTTTTTGGATAGCATGTGCAGGCTAATATGTAGCAAAAACTTGCAGTTGTAGGAGAAATTGAACTTGTAAACTATAGATTTGCTAACATCACCGCTATATCCCGTCTGAGTATGGGTATCCTCCAGCTCAGACTTGGGGAATTCAATTGGGGCTCCTTCACCATGGAGTTCCAGATGCTCCTTAATGATTTTTTAGTGATGATGATCTCTTGTTCACATATCCTTGATCTGATGACCCTCTCATCGTTGATCGTCTTGCTTCGACCATTGGTCCAAAATTCGGCCATATGGTTTGAATAGATGGTGGGGTTAACAGTAAGGGTAGTAAAGTATGCGGATTGTGACAGAAATTTGATAATGGGGGCAAAATCGACATCCTTTAAGGAATCAAGGATGGTGACCTGGTTGTGTTGGGGATACAAGGACATTGTTCTAAAGATACTGTTTGATTAAAGGAATTTGAGAGTGAGTGGAGAAAATGATGGAAATTTTGGGGCTTTTGCAATGGTAGAGAAAGTAAAGAAAAAGAGTGGGAAGTTTTTAAATGGGGGGCAAAAAACAAACCGATAAGGTGAAAGGATAGTTTAGTTTTTGATTTGACAGGGGCGGTAAGATAAACCATTTAAAATATTCCGATAATCATCAATAAAATCTTACTTTTTATAGAGTGGGGCCCAAAGATTTCAGTTACACAGTAAGAGTTTTTCTTCCAAAGGTAAAATTGCTTCCGAGAGAAAACAGTTGTGTTTCTTAGTATTGTCTTCTAAAGCCATTTTTGTTTCCAAAGGACAATCATATTCCAAAGACAAATTTTCTTTCCAGAGTAAAGTGTTCTTTTGATAAATGAAGTTAGTAAGCTTCAAGGATTTGATCTATGATCAAATTTTCTTCCGAGGCTAAAAACTCTTCGGAAGAGAATACTAGTGCTAAGGAATTTGCCTTCCGAAGATAGATAAAGATATCTTCCGAGGGTAAATTTCTCTTTGGAAGAAGTAGTACTTAGAAAGTTTGAAAAACACCTTTTGTAACAGGACTTAGATTGTATAAAGACAACATAAACAAGACAAATTGTAAAGGTTTTCAAAACAGATTGACTAGTCAATGTTAATCATCCCAATAGCTATAATTAAATACTTAAATCTTTATTCATCAAAGGCTTTTATGAACAAATCGCCATATTGTTCATTTGAATTGACTTTTACTAATTTGATTAAGTTTTTCTCATGAATATCTCAAATGAAATGGTACCTAATGTCAATATTCTTTGTCTTAGAGTGCTTGACAGGATTTTCTGTGATAGAAATGGCACTTATGGTGTCTATATGGATAGGAGTCTCTATGAAGTTGAAACCATAGTATAACATCTGATTTTGAATCCATAGCAGTTGAGCCAGCAGCTTGCAGCAGCAATGTATTCAGCTTTAGCAGTTGATATATAGACATATGAGTGCTTCTTGCATTACTAGGAGATGATCCTTCCACCAAGAAATTGACATCCTCCTGATGTGGATTTCTTTTTGATGTTGCAGCCACCATAATCACTATGAGTGTAACCATAGAGATTGAAATCCTTATTCTTAAGATACCAAAGACCCTGTTTGGAAGCTCCTTTATGGTATCTAATAATTCTCTTATCAATAATTAGGTGTGACACCTTAGGAGCAGCCTAATATCTTGCACATATGCAAGTTGCAAACATGATATCAGGTCTACTTCCAGTTAGATACATCAGAGATCCAATAATTGCCTTGTACTGATGCTGATTAGTATCCTTCCCCTCAGAATCAGGACAAAGATTATGATTTCTAGGCATAGGTGTCTTAGCTGGCTTATAATCTTTCATCTTAAATCTTTCTAAGATGTCCTTGACATACATAGGTTGATTTACGAAGAAACCATCTTCCATCTATTTCACTTGAATCCCAAGGAATAAATCCATCTTTCTTATAGAACTCATCTCAAATTTCTTTCTCATGATGCTTGTCATTTGAAGAACTAAATATTATGTCATCAACATAGACTTGTACAGGCAACATATCCTTCCTAGACTTCATTATGAATAATATATTGTCTATGGTGCCTCTAGTATAGCCATTCTTCATAAGAAACTATGACAATGTCCTATACCACAGTCTAGGTACCTCATGTAACCTAAACAGAGCTTTATCTATTTTACACACATAGTTGGGGTGTTGTGGGTCTTCAAATCTAGGTGGCTGGCACACATAGACTTCTCTATCACTATCCCCATAAAAAATGTGCATTTGATATCAAGTTGATAGACTGTGAAGTTATTGGATGCTGTAAAATCAAGGAAGATTTGCATAGCCTCAAGTCTTGCAATAGATGCAAATACATCAGTGTAATCTATGCCTTCCTCTTGTGTGTATCCTTGAACCACAAGTCTTGTTTTGTTCTTGATGATTAAACCTCTATCATCTCTTTTTTTTTTGAACACCCACTTAGTGCCAATGGGAACTTGGTCATGTGGTAATGAACATATGTTCCATACCTTTTTCCTCTTGAACTGAAGCAATTCCTCTTGCATTGCTTTAACCCAATTGTTGTACTTAAGGACTTCTTCCACCTTGTTTGGTTCTATCTCAGAGAGAAAGTATGAGTACAAGCAGACATTCCTATTATGGATCTGAGTTCTTGTTTTCACACCTTCTGAAACATCCCCATTGATGTTCTCAGCGTGATGATTGTTAGGTATCCTGAGCCTAGGAATCACATCTAGTTGTATAGATAGATCCAAGTTGGAGAAATTTTGCTTAGGATTTTGAACATAATCACGAGCTGATGTCTCACACTCATTCAATAAGGACTGATTGAATGAATGTGTGACAGCATCAATGGTATTTTGCTATGAAGTAGCATCAATAGTTGCCTGTTCCTCCAGATCATTGTCTTCATCCGCTTGGAGTTGAATGCTGGACTTGTCAGCTAATGAGTTTTGAGGCTCAGGTGACTGACAAGTTGTTAAACCTCCATTGTTTCCTGAGATGTTCAAGCTTTTAGGACTTCCAGTACTGGGAGCTTGATCTTAATGACTTCTTGGAGAAATTGGAATAGGTCTGGGTAATTTGAACAATTGACCTTTATAGAGGTCACTTTGACTTTCTGTTCCAGCTGAAACACTCTCACAAGATGGTTTGGAATAGTTTGGAAAGAATTCTAAGTCAAAGATATGATCATGACCATTTCAATTAACACAAGGAGTGTGCTCATTAAAAACAATGTTGGATGACTCCTGAAATTGTTAGTTTTTAATGTTATATACTCTATAAGCGATGGATTTTTAGGAATATTCAACAAAGATAGCATTATTTGACTTTTCAGCAAACTTTGTCAAATTATCTTTTGTGTTAAGTATGGTACACCTGTTGCAAAAGGACCTAAGAAAGCCAATGAATGGTGGCCTCTTGTTCCATAGCTCATAAGGGGTCTTTCCATGGGGCTTAATAATAAGAACCTTGTTCTGCACATAACATGCAGTACTGAATGCCTCTGCCCAGAAAGTTAGAGGCAGCTTTAAATCAACTAACATAGTTCGTGCAGCCTCAATAAGTGTCATGTTCCTTCTCTCAACTACACCATTTTGTTGAGGAGTTTTAGGAGCACAGTATTGTCTAGAAATCCCTTTAGACTTATAGAATGAATCAAGAACTTGATTCTTAAACTCAGTCCCTTCATCACCTCTAATAATTTTTACCTTATGATCAATTTTCTTTTCAATTTTAAGAATAAAGGATTTTAAAGTTTCAACAGTTTCATCTTTAGTTTTTAATAAAAACACCCATGTAAATCTTGTAAAATCATCAACAATCACAAAGGCATTATGATTTCATTCCAATGCTTATTATACTTATGGGACCAAAAAGATCCATGTGAAATAAGTATAATGGGGTGGTGATAGAGTTAACCTATTTGGATTTGTGAGAGACCTTGTGTTACTTCCCTTTCAGACAAGCAACACAGTTATCTTTACGGAAACATTCCTTTTTAGGCACACCATGTACCAAGTTATTTTTAACTAGTTTGTTCATGGTTTTAAAATTAACACGACACATTCTTTTATGCCCAAGAGTTGACTCATCAGCGTTAGGTTTGGAAAGCAAGCATGATACTTCTCCTATTGGGGAAGAATTGTTCATATCTAGCTTGTACATATCCCCTCTCCTGGGAGATCTAAGAAGCACCAATTCTTGCGGAATTGTCATCCTAGGTTTGAGGATAATGCACTCATGTTCTGTGAAAAGCGTATGGTGCTTTTGATCACAAAATTGAGAAACACTAAAGACATTGTGGTCAAGCTGTTTGACAAAGTTTACTTTGTCAACTTTTAACTTATCGTTGGAAACATTACCGCTACCAGAAATATATACTCCGGCTTCAGTCCCAAACTTGAACGGGACCTCCGTCAAAATGTTCAAACTGTTATAGGCCAGATCTGTTCCCTATCATGTGCCGGGAGCATCCACTGTCCACAATCCATACATTTCCATTCTTATCATGTGGATTTCCCTACATATAAAGTGAAATGATTAATTATTATTAGAAACCCAAACCTTATTGGTCATGGGTTTTTCCAATGTAGATGAGATAATTGAACCAAAATGTATACATGGGGGTTCAACTATGGTTTGTGAAGAAGAGGTTTGGGCTACAACATCTTTTTTCATCTTCCATTACATCCTATGATTGATCAGTGTAGGTGAGCCTGATAAGGCTTAAACAACATGACTTGCTTCCGTGGCTTCTTTCTTCTCGGAAGAAGTTGTTACCACCTATTCTTTGGAAGCAATCTGTTTTTCAGAAGGTTTCAAAGGATTCCTTTTGCTACTTTGTTTGTCCTTTGGCTTATATTCCAAAGCCATTTTCCTTTCGGAAGAATGAGTTTCTTCCGAAAGCAACTTGGCTTTGGAAATAAGCTTTCCTTTCCTTAACAATTGGACCATATCATAAGGTCCAAATGTGAACCCATCCTTGACTCCTTCTTTCTTAACATTAGTTGCATACTGTGTGCTTGCTGGATTGTAGTAACAATCTTTAGCCATGTGGTTATGCAGACCACAGATTATGTATTCAACGTTATTCTTAATGGGTATGAGGTTTGTTATTTCTTGCACTTCTTTTCTTCTTCTATAGTCTTCCCCTTTAATTTTTAATCCTTCAGCTGGACAAGAAATCTGGTACTACACACCATTTCTGAATCAGTACATCCTACCACTTATAATACAAATCGGATTTTTTTCCAAACCGGTTTGGGATCCAAACCGAAACCAGTTTGGTCAACCATAGTCAAAACAGGTTTGGCCCCATACCGGTTCGGGACTTAAACCGATTTCTAGCCCCTAAAGCACAAACCTGTTATACCGGTTTGGGCCGGTTTGGAAACCAGTTCGGGCCCAAACCGGTTCAGTTTTTATTTTTTTTTATATTAATTAAATCATATTTAATATTGTTACTAATAGTATGCAAAAAAATTTTATATAAATATTTAGATAAATAAAAATCATATTAAATAGTATGTTGGGCCGGTTTGGGCCGGGTTGGAAACCGGTTGGGCCGGTTTATATAAGTTTTAATATAAATGTTTTAATATAAATTAACAGTTTCCAATTGTTTGGGCCGGTTTGGAAACCGACTGTGCCGGTTTGTAAACCGATTGGGCCGATTTATATAAATTTTTAATATAAATGTTTTAAATTTTTTGTTATTAATATTGTTATTAATAGTATGCAAAGAAAGTGAAATACATTATATATAAAACATATGACGAAAGTGAAATATACAATAAACATACAAAAAATTTGAACAACATAGAAGTTTAAATAATAGTTTTTTTAAAAACTAAACATTTAGCCTAGTCGACTAGTCGTTCTCCGTTCGCTCGTTCGTTGCATACTTGTACGTTTATTCTTTCCAGCAGAACCGGAGTTGTTACGAAGATACTAATCATTTGCCACTTCATTATCGGTCATTCCGAGTGTCAATCCGCTCTCTACCTCGTCCTCGTATAATTTTGCTTCGTATTCCAATTCTCCTTCAAGTGAACATTTGTCTTGTACTCTTTTCGCGACATCCAAATAATCTGTCAAGCAAATTGACATTTCAACTGCTTGGGTAGTGATTCGAGTTCGTCTTATTGATATAACCCTGCCACTAACAGAAACAGTAGATTCCGAAGCTATCGTGAAAGCTTGGACGGTTAGTAAATCTCGGACCATGGTGGATAGGATGGGAAATTGATCTTCCTTACCTTTCCGCCAAGCCTACAAGTCAAAATTATTAAATTCATGTGGACTCATGGTGGATAAAAAGTTTGTTCCACCATACCTCCCGAGTTCACTACTCGGAGTGTTACCACGTTGACGTTTATTACATTCATCCCTTAAAGTATTATATAAATCAAACATTGGATCATTTGAATGTTTAGAATTTTCCACATGCCTTAATGACTCATGGATTTGTGATGCTTCACTATATTTTAATAAATGAACATTATACATTTTTCCTAATTGATCGTTAAAGGTAGCTTTTAAAATTTTACCATAAAATGGGTTATCAACTTCTAAATCCAAATTAGAAGTAATTTTATCAACTAAAGTTTCAGCCCCCCCCCTCAATTTAAACAAGGGTTGAATACAACAGCACATGAATTACAAAATGCGCCATTTGCTCCTGAACCGCATTAACGTTATAAGCCCAAACATTTCCTTCGTTTGCCATCGAAGCTTGACCTTGAGACGGTTCACCTTTCAACGCCTTACAATAAGCCCAAACATTTAAACACGGCTTGAGCCTCAGTCAACTTGGAGATTAAATCTTTTATTTGAGCCATATAGTTTAATGTTCATGTTTTAAAGAGGATATAGTTTACTCTAACTCTTCAATTTTGTGTTTGTAGTCAGATTCTGTTCTCTTAAAATCAGATTTTAGTATGTTTAATGACTCAATATCGTATTTAATTTCCATGTTGTGGTCCTGATACAATTTGACCTTTGCAATACAAGCTAGAGTACAGAGATGTTCATATACCTTATTGTCTCTAGTTCCAGCCATGAGAGCTTAAGTGGGACTGACATCTTGCACCATAAAACTCCAATCAACTTCTTGAGCAATAGCTACAGTCCGTTGTTCAATGGGTTTGGCTGCATCTTTTGGGGTTATAGTATGTTCGGAGGCTTGAGTTGCTCTTGGATTAGATCTAGGAGCCTTGCATTTCCTTGCAAAGTGATCAAGTTGGTTGCAGTTGTAGCACTTGGCCTTTGACTTATCTAAACCCAAATTTTCTATTGTTTGGGTTATGAGGGAATTGCCTTCCGGTTCTCTTGAAGAACTTCTTTGATTTGTAGGTCAGGAGGGCCATCTGCTGGACAATGTCCATATACTCCACATCATCTGGGCTAAAACACTCTAAATTATCAAAAGGAATTAAAAATCTCCAGAGTGCTTATTTTCTAAACAAAAGTACAACTATAATTTTGTTGAGCCTTTTGGGACCTGGGTGTCTCAGGAAATATGTTATAAGGTCCAGAAGAGGATGATGGTTGTTGGGGGTTGTTCAGGTACAACTGGGGCTGGGGAGTTCTGAACCTTAAGTAACATGTAAAGCATTGCTAACTAGAAGGTTTGAGTGTCTACTCATCTATGGCCTTTCTAAGTTTCTATCTCCATACGGTATCCATTAACAATTCTGTATAGTTCAGTCATGGTGAGAATATTGAGATTCTAAGTTCTATTGATTGAGACACAGTAAAAAGTCCACTAATAAGGAAGTGCACTCATGAATTTTCTCACTATGGGTCTTTTCTCAAGAACCATTCTGAGAGACTAAAGAGATGTGATCAAGTCCATGTATCTGAAGTATTATTTAGTCAATGTCTCACCAACAATGTATATAAAGTTTCCAAACTTCTACTTCAGCACGTCTTTCTTGGACTCCTTGGATTCAGTAGAATCAGAGTACATCAACGTCAAAGCATCAAATAATTCTTTGGCAGTCTCATATTGCTGAAAGCCTATAATAATGGAGTTTGGTATGGCTGTAAGCAACAGAGTCGTAGCTTTGCTATCGATGTCCATCTTCTAGAAGTCTTTATTAGAGTATTTTTCAACAGCCTTCTCTATCATGGCACCATTACCGGTTGCAGATTCCACCTTTACGTTGTAAGGACCATGATTAACTGATCTCCACATGCGGCTGTCTTGACGCTTGATAAAGCCTTTAGTTCATTTGGACCAGGCTCTAATATCATCAGGAGTTATGATAGGATCCTTGGTCATGGTTCCTATCTCAAACTCAGAAAATTTCTGATTAAGAGCCATTTAAGTGAAGTGAAAAACTGTGATGGAACAATGGTGATTTTGGATGGTTAGACCTCACAAACAAGAGCCTAAAAATCTCTGATACCAATTGAAGGAGTTCGTATAACAACACCATTTTATCTCACAAACTCACTAAATGTCACTCTGTTTGATGAAGCAAAATCTCTAACTAAGTTCACAAGTAAAATAACAAGTTAATGAAAACACAAAAGAATACAAGGAGTGTTTTTTCACGATACTTGTATATATTACGTCTCAACTCAGTATTACAAGACTCGTACAAGCTTGTTACAGAGTTACAATAAGAAGCTATATATACTATAACCAACAGGCGTTTGTACTTAGATGACCAGCTAGAATTTACAACTAGAAAAATACTACATTGCTAGAAGTAAAGCATCTAAGATATAATATTATCCTAGATTAGGTAGTCATGAAAAGTCTATCACTTACCTTTTGTCCCAACTAAAAATGGTAACTGTACTAACTGAAAATGGGTGAACAGTAGATTAAGGTATAGTCAACTACATGGGCATGGGAAAGCACCATGCAGTATTTCAGAGGCTGCAGTAGAGATTAGACAGACCATACTTATGTTCACTCTTTCATAGTTAGTTCTTCTGAAGCTAAATGGCTTTGGAAGAATAAGTTCTTTCGAGGCCATCTATACTTTGGAAGAATGAACCTCTTCCGAGTCTTTTGCAGGTCTTCATGACTCTATTCTTTGGAAGACTTTGTCTTAAATCTTCTAAGTTGATATACTTTGGAAAAAGAACTACTTAGTCTCGGAAGATTGAGTTCTACCTTCAAAAGTTCTTCATACCTTAGCTTCAGAAGATCTTTACCTTGTCTTTGGAAGAACAACTTTAGCTTTGAAAGACTTCTTTAGTTGAACATCAAAATTTTCCAAGTATTTTTTTAGTTGCTCCAGCCTCATATGATCCAATAGATGAAGACTTGTTTCTGCTTGTAGTTGAAAGTAGCCTTGATCTCTTGAGTCTTCTTTGATCTTCTCTTGGCTATTTTGATCAAGTTTGTTCTCTTGGACTTTGTCATCCCTGGTTCTTTCCTCTCCTCAGGAGAATAGTGACCCTTCTTAGGATGATCATCTTCACTCATCTTAGATCCATCCTTCACTATCTCCTCTTCGTCCTCTTCTTGAATGGGGTCTATGAGGGGAAGCTCATCTTGACAAGCTCCACACCTTTGAGATCTTACATATAGTAGAGTATGTGGAGGAGCTATCTTAGTAGTTCCTAGTCCTTGCTTGTTCTGATAACACACTTTTGAATGTAAGGGTGAGGATATAATGTTCTTGAACGTCTCTTCTTCAATAACACATTTTTCTACCCTAGCTTTGTTGATCACAAGCTCAACCTAGCATTCAGTTAACTTAGTGATGAGGTCTTTGATTTAAGTCCTGTAGTTGGTGTGTTCATGCTTAAGAGTTGAAATAGTTTTCTATAGATCTTCTATTTGAAGTTTATAATCATTTTCAGCTCTTTTAAAATAAGCTTTTAATATGTTTAAGGACTCAAGGTCAGATCTGATCTCTAAGTTATAGGACCTGTATCTGTTAACTTTAAAATAAGCTTTTAATATGTTTAAGGACTCAAGGTCAGATCTGATCTCTAAGTTATAGGACCTGTATCTGTTAACTTTAGCAATACATTTTGGGGTACAAAGATGTTCCAATACCTTGGCTATTTCATGATCAACCATCAGTGCTTGGTTTGGAGATGCATCTTCAACCTGAAACGTCTAATCAAAGCCTTTTTCTTTAACAATAACTAAAACTTGCCTTTTATGCTTCTTAGTGTATGGAGCTCCATTAGTGTACTTTGGTCGGGATTGTGCTTGGCCACCATTTGTCCTTAGTGCCTTGAACTCCTTAGTAAAGTGTCCTATTTGTTTATAGTTGTAACTCTTCACCTTGCTTTTATCTAGCCCAAACTTTCCACTGGTTGCATCGCTGGGAAACTTCCTCCCTATCCTCTTATAGAACTTTTTAGCTCTGTGAGTGAGAAGAGCCATCTTTGAACTATCTCCATGTATTCTAGATGATCTGGATGGATGCAGTCCAAGTTTTCAAGGGTGAAGAGAAAGTTTCCATTGCTTTTATCAGTAGACATAAAGGCTTGAGAAGAGCTTGTCTCTTGCAATGGGCTTCCTTGGATGTAGCTCTCCCTTGGTGTCTTTAGGAAGGTAATGAAAGAACCCTGTAAGGACCCATTCCCGGGCACCTCACAGTTAGTCGTTCGTAGCACTAAACATACATCATAATATATATTTTTTAAAATGAGCAGCAGAATTTGGTTAACAAAACCCATTCCATTCATTTATAATTATTGTTGTTAAGAAATACATCGTTATTCATTTGTTACAAAAAGATTGTATAAATGCATTACAAAACAACAATATCATCCAAACATGAATGGATGTCAGTCTTGCCCCGTCGAGTAGTTTCACCTTCATGCCATCCTAAACAATATTTACCTGCCAACTGAAAATGTATAAAAGTTAGCGTTGCCGAGTGAGTTCTAGTTTTAAAAGTATTAAAATACCTTGTATAGATATATGAAAATATCCCTGTTTGTAAAATACCTCCTTTATTTTGGTATGTGACCACACATCATACATACATCAAGGTAATACTTTCTTTCATTCTTTATAGTACACATTCATTCATTTTGCACTTTTATCATTATCTTTCATTTTTTTCGGACCAATGTGCAATACCCCGAATATTGTGCACGAAGCTAATGTTGGGCATGTGGTCTATAAGTAGACCATGAACATTGTGCACTAAGCTGGCCTAGTCACCTAGGGTATGCTACAAGGGTCCCTGTCAGTCTCATTGACTGACCATGTGTGCATCCTTCGGGTTAGCTAAACCGCGCACAGTTGAGCTAACGACAACATGGTCATGCACCTCCTTCCATTTGCTTGGAAGAATTTTATTTATTCTTTTGTGTTCCACTTTTCTTTATTATTAATTTTTCAATTTTATTAATGATAATACTTTACGTATACGATCATAAGCGTACCCCGTAAAGTCAACAATATAACATAATATAATATAATATAATATGGAACATAGGAATAGATCATAATCATGCATAACATAGACAATTATAGCCCTAAAGGCAAACTAGGGTCAAGCCCTAATTATTCTGTTCTTCCTAAAATTTCAGAACAAATTTCTAAGTGTTGGGCGCATGGGAACTATGTAGGCGCGTGAGCCCTGTTTGGGCGCACCAACACTATACAGGCGCTTGGACCAACACTTAACTATTTTTCCACTAAGTTTGGGCGCATGAACTGTACAGGCGCATGAGCCTATACTTAGGCGCCTGAATAAAAATTTTGGGTGCATGAGCACTATTGGGGCCTGACCCCAACACTTGGGCGTCTGACCAAGTTTTCTAGGCACATGAACTACTGTTCAGGCGCATGGGTTATACTTAGTTATTCTAAGGCATAATTGGGGCGCATGCGGTAGTATTTGGGCGCATGGGCCATACTTAATCTTTTCTAAGGCAAAATTTCAGGCGCATGAGTCTTATATAGGCACATGAGTAACCTGTTTAACATACTTCTCAATTATTTTCAACCCCAAACATCATTTCATCTTATTCTAAGCTTCTTAATACCATTCTAAACATAAACATCACATAAACATCCATAAAACATCATCATCCAACATAAAACATATGGGTACACAAGCTTAAAAATTATAAAATCATTTTAATACATTTTCAGCCCCAAGAAGTGTTAAAACATGTAAAAAGACGAGGTCAAGAACTCACCTAAGCTGCTTCCAAGCTTAACTCCTTCGACTTGAACTTTTCAGGATTTCTAACACCTAGACATGTCCAAAAACACATACCCTGAGTACATATAAACAAAAAAGAACACGTAGAAATCGGTTTCATTGTTGAAAATCCATAAAAACCGAACCAATTATTCAAAATTTACTTACCTAAGCCCAGATTTGTTGCTTTCTCTCCCTAGAAACTGAAAACCCATCTTTCTTCTTCTTCTTCTTTTTCAATCGACAAAAAAGGTAGATGGAGTTGACATATATGGGAGGCCATGCCCGTAATATATTAAAACTAGTAAGGAACCCACGCGATGCGGCGGCGGCATCGACAATATTTTACAATGCGATATTCATTTTTTGAATACTTGTGCGGTTTTCAAAGTACAGATAAATAGAAACACACAATCTTGATTTATGTATCTGATATCTTCACTTCAGTAAGCTTGATCCCCTTAAATCATCAACTCATTCCCCACAAGCTTATGAGGTATACTAATTCTGTTGCTGAATTACTTTGCATACAAAGTGTTTGATAAAATTACTCAAAGAGATAAATGATGCAGATGCTATTTAATTTTAAGATTTTGTACTAAATCTTGAAGTCTTATTTATAGTCTTATTCATGAAATTGTTGTGTGATTGAATCTTAGGGGCCAATTTATGCTAGCACTGTGGTGATTGGGAATCTTGCTATGTTGATTCAGTGTGTCTATGAGAAGGATGTAAAGGGGATTGTTGTGCATTGTTTCAGCTTATTGTTATATATCCTTACCCTTTTGAAGGCATTTATGAGGAAAAATAATAATAAGTTGATGTTGGTTTCGATTTTATCGATGGGAGTAGTCTACTATAAAATATCATGTCCAAGAATTTGAAAGGGCTTTTTGTGAGAAATTTCCTGCTTGTTCAATTGCAGCAAAGAAACGAATTTGTTCTACTACAACCATTCTTGATGTGCAAGCATGGTATGTGATATCAGTTGTTGATACTCCATGCACAGACATGGCAATTTTAATCCTTTTACTTCTCAATGGGCCAGTTTGGGATTCTGGGGTTGTGTTTTACGTATAATCAGCTATAAAGGTCTCCTGTCATACTGGTTGAATGTCACCAAAAATGCATTTTAATGCATTAAACCTGAAACTGTTTTATTCACACCAATATTTGCAATCTTATTTCTCACACAAATTGGATATAGAAATATTTACAAATGTAAGGCAAAATGTGTTTCTGGTCAAGCCTATCTGTGACATGTTTCAACCCACCCAAAATATCAATCTGTCATGACCCAAGCCTGTTTGACCTACCCATTTTGCCACCTCTAGCTCTGCATATAGTTTGTGTATCTCAATTCATTGTTTTCTTTAATATGCAAGTATTCTTGGAGCTATGGCAAAAGTTGACAATAACTATTATCCGGAGGCAAACTAATCCTTCCAGTAATTTAAATAAATCTTAATCAATATTTGTTTTTAGATGATGACTTCCAATATTTATGTGCAGACACTAAACCGTATGTTTGTTGTCAACGCTGGCTCTACCTTCAAAAGATATATATGGCCTGCTGCTCAAAAATTCCTCGATGCAAAAACAATTGCAAATATTCATGTGCTGCCCAAGTCAATGGGAAAGCTACTTGAAACCATTGACCCAAGGTTTGTGGGTTATAATTATCTTTTTGCTATTTTTTATTTCCTTATTTGGTTGACTTTTTTAAGTATAATATCCTTACCAATGAATTGCTACAGCCAATTGCCTGATTTCCTTGGTGGTTCCTGTATGTGTTCTGTTGAGGGCGGTTGCATTAGGTCTAACATGGGAATGACCCTGAAATCATGAAGGTATTCATTTCAAGAGAATAACTTATTATGTACTTTTGATGTAAATAAACTATTTTGTAACTATTTTTGTTTTTCTTTTCAGGTTGTGAGTAACGCAGATGCCACATTCATAAGACAAATCACCAGTGTTTCAAGGGATCAAGAGAAAGTTGATTCCTCTTTGGATGTATATGAATATTAGAAGAACAATTGCTAGGAGATGCATTTGGAAGACATGGAATTGGGCTGCCTCTCATGGATTATTCATATACATCCAAAGAGGATATCCCAAGCAACTTGTAAAGATCTATTAACAACAGGTAAGTACCCTGAACAAAGTAGATGCTTAATTTAAAACTCTACTACTCCCCTACACAAATACATAACTTGACATGTTGCTGCTAAATCTTTGGCTGCTTGGTTTTTTCGTCTTCTATGACGTAGACACCAAGTAAGATTATTACCCCCCCCCCTTTCCTTTCCTCATTTTCTATACATTTAATACCAGATGTTGCTGTCTTTATAGCTATGATGTAGACACCAACTAAGTTTGCAGCGTTGTCATTATAATTTCTCCCATCCGCAACGCCCTTTTGGTTGAAAGCAAACCAAGCACTGCAAAGATGGAAACTAACAATAACTAACTCACGATGCAAAACACACAAATTCATTGAAAATTAAATCAATATATAAAACAAAAATAAATAATTTGATACTCCTTTGTAGAACGTTGGTTAAATTGATCTGATCTTTTTTACTCTGTACATCTATATCATCATTGCATCTTGATCTTTAACCCCACAAATAACAATACTTGTAAGTCATGGAATGAGTTAGACTTCAGTAAGGCCTTACATTTTGGTAATGAGAATCTTATTTGATCCAAAAAGACATGCAATTATGTATATTATTTTGATTTATGCTCCATATAATCAACTTTAAGAAAGCAGGGGTGGTGCTATTGTTGGCAGTAAGGAAAGATTTTGTAAACTCTAATCCTGTTGTCCAAACGTTGGTATCAATCGTTTTATGCGTGTTTGTGGGCTTTAGCAGTAGATGTTGTTTATAAATAAGAAAAGGAATATCATATTTACCTCAACTGTGCTTTCACTGAAAACCACTCAATCGGAGCCGAACCGTAATCTCAACCGCGCTTTCATGGAAAAGTGCTCAATTGGAGCCTCACTCAATTCTGCAACAACTCCATAAGGTAAAAACAAAAACAAAGGTGATCAATCCTTCTCCACTCTACCAAACATAATTCGTTGATAACTGAATGCTATTGATCATAGACCCAGGTTTGTAAATTGTAATTTCAAAACCATGAGTTCCTCTGTAACTGTTTGATATACAAACTAACTGCACAAAAAGTCATAAACCCGAGATGCAAGAAAGAAAACACTAACATGTTTGTTTATCCGATGCAAATAAACCACACAAAACCAAAAACAAGTAAGATGTGAAAAAGATTATAAAACATTGAAAGATGATGATTCACTATGTAAGTCTGACAAAAAACAGGCAAATACATGAGCTCCTCCGACTCACCCCAAGCCCTAATCAACTGCACCGCCTTAGCCCTATTCCGATGATCAGTCCGACCATCACGAACCATCGCCACCATGTCATCAAGCACCTTCTCCGACACCACTTCAGAGAACACCTTATCACAGTTCGACGTACACGTCTCCAGCAGATCAAGGCTTAGCCTTTGACTAACAACGCTTTTGCTAGAACCAATCTTCTTCTTAATTGCCTTGACGATCTCCGTCCCGTTGAACTCTTCGTTGTTGATCATACCGCAGATGCACAAATTCAGCCCCCAATTGAGCTCCTCCATCGTCGGCGACGTCGGAGACGATCTTTGACTCGGGTGTTGGGGATTGTAGAATCTCCTTTATCTTCGTGCTCACCATGCGACTCATCTGAACTCCACCGGTCATCAATCGCTCACCGAAGGATGATGAAGCTAGTTTGAATTTGTCGAGTTTATCCATGGTGGTTGAAATCAAATTGAAATTGGAAGAGTTGATTAAGCCCTAATGGGGATTTGGTGTGTGTGTGTAAAGGGGAAAGTGAAGATGGTGTATGTGTGTGTGATGAAGTCTTGTGAGAGAGATACGTGTGGCGGTTTATTTGCAGCAGTTCCTGTTCCGTCTGAAGCCACCCTCGCAACCATTGTCGCTTGGGTTAGACCATCGCTCTTATGTCACTGCCATCAGAAACGTGGTTGGCCAGACCATTACCGCCGCAGCTTGAGGTGGTTAGGGTCATGGAGAAGGCGGCTGTTGCCGCTAACGACAACTCTCGATCTCTTCTTGATCTTGGTGATATGAGAGAATGAGGTTGCAGCTACTTAGCTTAGGATATGGAGGTATTTCAGGCGGGATAGTTGATCCGAGAGCGAGAGTGATTGAACAAAGCCATATGTTTGAAATTTGAAATAGGAGCAGGGTTAAAGATGGTTGCAGAGGTTGCAGAGGAATTCAAAGTTTAATGGGTTGTATGCTATGCTTTAATAATTGTACAACACTGAGTTTTCCAAAAGCAAAAGCAACTCTGATCAAAGATCCATGTTTTTGATCTGCGAAAGAAAGCAACTCTGATTGTAACTTATGTTTTAAGAGATGTACATCTCTTAAATTTAAGAGATTTGTGTGAAATTACATTGATGCCCTTCTTAAATGAATATTAAGGTAGTATAGATATTAAACTTTGTACCTTTTTGCACTTTAACCCCTCCACTTTGGCCTCTTCCTTTTCTTTTCAAGATACTTTTGTTTTCTTTTTCTCATTTCTTTTCTTTTATTCTAGACAAAATTTCCAGGTGTTACAAGTCCACCCCCTTAAAGAGGTTTCGTCCCCGAAACCCGTCACTATTAGAACAACCGTGGGTAATGATGTCTCATCTGTTCTTCAGTCTCCCACGTAGACTGTGAACCTTTTCTGTGTTTCTAACGCACACGTACCAGTGGAACTATTTTATTCCGCAGCCTATTCTCTTTTCGATTAATGATTACCGCTGTTTGCTCTATATAATTGAGCCGGTCGTCCGCCTCGATATCCTCCAGTGGTGCAATCATATATTCACCGGCTAAACATTTTCTTAGATAAGATACATGGAATGTCGGATGAATTTCACTTAGCTCATCGGGTAGCTCTAGCCTATAGGCCACCTCTCATACTCGAGCAATAATTCGGAAAGGCCCTATGTACATCGGACTTAGCTTACCTCGCTTTCAGAACTGGATGATCCCTTTCCAAGGTGAGACCTTCAACATAACTCGGTCGCCCACCTTGAATTCAATCGGTCTTCGCCTCTTGTCAGCGTATGACTTTTGTCTATCTTTTGCTGCCTTCATGAAGGCTTTGCTCCTTTCTAAATTCTCAGTGGTAGCCTCGATCACCTCGAGGCTTCCCAACTCTTTCTGCCCAATGTCACCCCAACATACGGGCGTCCTACACCTCCTACCGTATAGCATCTCATATAGGGGCATGCCAATACTGGCATGATAACTGTTGTTGTATGAGAATTCTGCTAACGGTAAGTGATCATCCTAACTTTCTCTAAAATTGATCACACACGCTTGAAGCATATCCTTAAGCATCTGGATCGTCCTCTCAGACTGACCATCTGTCTGAGGATGTAAACCGAGTGTCACAATCAGCTACAATCTTTTTCATAAACAGATCCACTAATCTCTCGAATGAATACGTCTCACGGATTGGTAGGAAGTGAGCACTCTTGGTCAGACGATCAACAATCACCCAAATGGTATCATACCCCCTCGTCGTACGAGGTAGCTTTGTTATGAAGTCCATGGTGATGTGCTCCCACTTACACTCGGGTATATCCAGTGGTTGGATCTTCTCGTATGGCTTTTGGTGTTCTGCCTTCAATTACAAACAAGTAAGTCACTTGCTCACGTACTATACTACGTCGCGCTTCATTCCCGGCCATCAATAATTTTCTTCATATCCTGATACATCTTCGTGGCACCAGGATGAACTGAGTATCGAGTTTTATGAGCCCCATCTATGATTCGCCCACGTAGATCTCCGTAGCGAGGGATCCATATCCGTCCATTTTGGGTTTTAACACCAAGAGTGTTTTCACCTAATTCTGCAACTAGCCCTTCATTCACTCGAAATTAAGGCGATCTTCTTTCAACGCCTCATCTTGAAAGTATTTCACTTGGGTCATCACATCAGCGGTCATAACCAACTGATAAGCTTTCACCCGAATCGGCTCAGGTCTCTCTTTTCGACTAAGGGCATCGGCCACGATGTTGGCCTTACCCGGATGGTAATAGATCTCACAATCATAATCCTTGATAAGCTCTAACCATCTCCTCTATCTCATGTTGAGATCCTTTTGCTGGAAGAAGTACTTCATGCTCTTGGGGTCGGTGAAGATGGTGCACTTCGTCCCGTATAATTAGTGCCGCCAAATCTTCAACGCAAAGACCACGGTCGCTAACTCCAAATCATGGGTGAGATAATTGACTTCGTGGTTTTTCAGCTGTCGGGATGCGTAGGCTATTACCCTTCCACGTTGCATTAACACGCAACCTAATCCCGAATAAGAAGCATCTGAATATACCTCTAAGTCCTCACTCTCCTCGGGTAACGTCAAAACAGGAGCTTGAGTCAATATCGGCTTTAACTCCTCAAAAGCACACTCCTGTTCACGACCCCCACACCAACTTCACATCCTTACGAGTCAATTTAGTCATAGGTAAGGCTACCTTGGAAAAGTCCTGGATGAACCTCTTGTAATAACCCGCCAAACCCAAGAAACTACGGATCTCGGATGACGTCTTTGAAAACATCCATTGCATCACTGCCTCAACCTTTGCTGGGTCCACCATGATTCCTTCAACATTAACCACATGACCCAGAAACTAAACCTTACGCAACCAAAAAGCACACTTAGAGGACTTAGCGTACAAGTTCTCTCTTCTAAGTGTCTCCAACACCTCGCGTAAGCGTACAAGTTCTCTCTTCTAAGTGTCTCCAACACCTCGCGTATGTGGCCAACATGTTCTTCCTCACTTCTTGAATAAATCAGGATATCATCAATAAACATAGTCACTGATTTATCTAACATAGGCTGACACACTCGGTTCATTAAATCCATAAAGGCAGCTGGCACGTTAGTTAGACCAAAGGACATGATGTGAAACTCGTAGTGTCCTTAACGCGTTTGAAAAGCTATCTTAGGGATATCCTGCTTCTTCACCTTTAGTTGATGATAACCAGATCGAAGATCTATCCTTTAGAACCAACTGGCACCATGCACCTGATCCAACAAGTCCTCAATCCTTGGTAACACATATCGATTCTTCACCGTCAGCTTATTCAACTCTCAGCAGTCGATGCACATCCGCATACTACCGTCCTTCTTTTTCACAAACAGTATCGGAGCACCCCATGGAGAGATACTCGGTCGGATGAACCCTTTGTCCATCAACTCTTGCAGCTGAACCATGAGTTCATTCATCTCGATCCAAGCTAACTGATACGGTGCTTTGGCAACGGGTTGAGCATCGGGTATCAGATCCATCTGAAACTCGATCTCACAATCCGGTGGCATACCTGGTAAGTTTTCTAGGAATACGTCTGGAAAATCACATACCACTGAGTACATCAGACAACTGTGGTACTGACGCGTCCACATCCTTCACGTAGGCCAGGTAGGCACTATATCCACGTCTCATGTACTTCCCCACCACTGCCATCGAAATCACGTCCAGAACAGTAGTAACACGATCACCGTAGACCGTCACTGAACTCTCATCGGACGCAACTAATCGAATCATCTTCTTGCAACACATGATGTTTGCCTCGTAGGTTGCTAACCAATCCTTCTCTAGCACTACATCGAATCCGCCTTGGGGCATCACATGTAAATTGGCAGAAAACCTATGGCCTTCTAGTTTTATAGCACAATCCTCTATCATATCAGTAGTTCTAGTAGACTTACCAATAGTTGTTTCTAAATCAAACAGCTCATCAATACTCCTACCACTAATAGATAATTTAGCACAGAAAATAGTAGAGATAAAACTCCTACTAGCACCAGAATCAAATAATACAGAGGCACAAAAGTTTGGTTTACTATAAATATACCTGACATGACATCAGGGTCCACTCTAGCCTCTTCCCGAGTCATCATGCAAGCTCTAGCACTTGCCCTCTACCCTCCTTCTTCAGCCTTCTTCCTCGCACCCGTACTCTCGGCCCTTGGCTTCTTAGAGTCCTTGCTCACATGGCCCTCCTCCCCACAGCTATAACACCTCAGCATCATGCAGTCTCTAGCAATGTGGCCAGGCTTCCCACACTTGAAGCATATATTTAATTCTAACCTACACTCACCGGTATGCTCCCTTCCACATCTACTGCACTTCCTCAGCCCCGAGCTTGACGTCACCCTACGATCATCCATCTTCACCTTTTTGTTGTTTGGAGTGAAACCACCACGTCCAAACCGCTTCCTATTCCAGTTCTTATCACCACCCCTGTCTTCTTCGCCTCCACCACAGTCTCCTCTCGCTCATCATACAACCTACCCGCCAGATCAACAGCTGATCGAAAGGTACTTGGTTAGGTAGCAACCAAATGCCTACGTATATCAGCCGGCAACCCCTGGACATACCTCTTAATCTTCCTTGATATTGGAGTCGCCTGATCAGGCACCAGCCTTGCCATCTCGTTAAACTTGGTGGTATACTGTTTATGCGTCATAGTTCCCGCTTCCAGCTGTAAGAACTCCCTCTTAATCTTGTCTAACTCCCTATGAGGATAGAACTCCTTAATCACCAACTTTTTCAGTTCTGGCCACCTTATCTTTCCAATGGCCTTGCTACCCTCGGCCTGGACATATTGTCCCACCAGCATAAGGCCGAGTCCACCAACAAATGGGTGGCAAACTTCACCTTCTAGTCTTCTCGGCACTCACTGATATTAGGCACCGCCTCTATCTCCCTCACCCAATGGTGAGCAGTAGCAGCATTACCGTTCCCATCAAAAGTCGGGCTCTTCATGGGCCCTCTCAGTAGCCTTAGTCTTATTCCTAGTAACACGTGGTTCAGCACCACGTCCTCCCTGTGCTCCACTCCTTGAGGCCTTAGATGATCTACCTCCAGCCATTCTCTAATCACTATAAGATTCAAACACTAACACGGTCATTCAAGAAATAGCTCAGTTTATGTTAAGTATAGTAAGTTCCTAATTACAGTGGCTAGTTATGACCAGCCACTTACTTTACTCTTCAAACCCTAAGCATTTCCTATCCTGACTGCATCAGTATCTAAATTTACTAATGTTGGGTCTGAATGATAGTCTAATATTATCAACACAGTCAAAGTCAACAAAGTCAACGTCAAAGGTCAAAGTCAACGCACAGTCAACACGACGCGTTCGGGACGAAGATTAGAGACAAGACGTTGAAGATATATTTGTCTAGGATGTTTATTGTTAATAAATATATTTTGTGTGAACAAAATATATTTTATCTTGTTTTTAGATATTTTGGGTTTTAATTGTAATTTCTAATTGTCATAGTTTAGGGTCCTAAGTGTAATTAGTAAATTGTCATTTACTATAAATAGTAAAGTATGGCAATTAGGGTTTTGAGCTTGAATGAGCTAGTGATTAGGGTTTCCACTTTCAAATTATTTTGTAATCACATTTTTTGGATCAAACAAGGGTTTTGAGTTGTTCTTGAGATGTTCTTAATTGTTCATCTTATTTTTGTTTGATCCAAATCTTCATTGTTGTTTGATTGATTCAAGTGCTCCTGGACTAACAATTTGGTATCAGAGCCAATTTGAATCAATTACTACTTCAGATTTGAAGATTTTGTTACTGATTTTTGAAATTTCTTAGAGAGACAAAATTGGGTTTTAGAGAGAGAAACTAGATCTGAGTTTTTATGTTCATCCATATCACTGTTTTGATCAGATCTACAACATTTCAGAATAGATTTACAACATCTGATATCATATTTTACATCTACAAATCGTTTTATATAAGAAATTTGAAAAGAAATTCGAATTTAAAGTTGTTTCTCTCACACACAGTTGTGTGTGTGTTCTTGGTGTTCTTGGAAGCCTTGAAAAACCTTCAAATCTTCATCCTGCGAAACTACATCATTTGAACGAAAGTTCATCAGTTTCCAGCGAAACTACAAGTTTATCTGGCGAAAGTGCTGACGAAACTAGTAATTTCGCTAGGTTTTCCGGCGAAACTAAATGTTTTTCCGGCGAATCTGCCGGCGAACTTGTGTTTTCCGGTGAATCTGTGTTTATACCCGGCGAAACTATAACCTACGACTATGAAATTACACAGCCAAACCCAAATCAGAACCACAACCCACCTGACCAAACCAACAACCACTAACTGCTCTATCAACAACAACAAACCCTACCCACAACCATAACCATCTCCACCTCACCTGCGCTCACCTCCTTAGACCACCGCTGCGACCACAGCCAACAACAACCTCCCAACCCTTATTGAACAAAAAAGAAACAGAAAGGAAGAAGAAGAATCGACAATATCGCAGCCATCAACAACAAACCCAAACCACAGCCACTATCACCCAAATCAGAACCACAAACCGACGGTCGGAGCCCCACCCTAGCACCCGACAACACCCATAAGCATCACAACCGAGACCACCTCCTCCTACAACCACAGCCTCCACTCCCTCCGGCGAACCAAGAGCTCATCGACTGAAACGACGACGTTTGATCCGCAACCGTAACAGATCGTTTCACCGAACACTCGGGGGAACAAATCGGATCCTTCACCAGCTTGCCATCGGATTGAGACGATACACACGGCGTTGTCATCGGTAATGAGCTGAAAATCAAGGTTAAGATGCTTGAAGTTGCGAACGAGGGTTCCTCTGGGACCTTTGACCTCGATAACCTTGGCCTTGATTTGGATTTCGACACCCTCTGGGATGTCCATGGTCTCCGATGACAAGATCATCTTCATCCTTGGGTCGTGAGTGCAGAGGAGAAACCTAGGTTTTTTTTTGGAGGCTGAAGATTGAAGAGAGTAGAGAGAGAGAGAAGAGTTGTCTGTTGTTTGGAGAAGAGCTATTAATGTGTGTGTTAAAAGACATACGAGAGAGAGAGACTAGAGTTTGAGGCTTATGTTTAGATCTTGATATGTTCAAAATGTTAGGATTAGGGTTTATATTGTTAACGGGCTTTTCTCATTAAATTGGGTTTGGATTAGAAAAATTTTGGGCTTGTTAAACGTTAATACTTGGGTTAACAAATAATAGTTGGGTTAATTAAAAGTTTATAATTAGGTTGGGTTGGGCTCATTTAAAGATAGTCTGGGCTAATAAAAAAAATCAACTAAATTTGACTAGTTGGTATTAATTGAGTTCAAATCGATAAAGAAATTTTCAACAATTTTCAACAATCAACTAAATTTGACTAGTTGGTATTAATTGACCCCAGTTGCTAAGATTTTCTAGCGTGACATTTAAAACAAATTAATTTTCCCGGGAGAGAATTATTCTAAATGTTTTGAGAAAAATATTTTTAGGCCGTTTAATTGTTCACAATTAATTTTTTTTTTTAAAAATGGCTTTTGCAGGACTGTTTAAATCCTTCGAATCTGATAATCTCACAATTGCACAATGTCGGTTTGATAATTTTGCAGCTTTAAAGAATGAAAAGATGTCTGATTTTGTTGATCGTTTTCTATTGGTGGCAAGCAATCTGAAAAAGTTTGATGCTCAATTGGGAAATCATGAACAAGTTCTGAGATTCCTTGATGCCCTCCCACCAGAATGGAGTTCACACGACAAGTCGATTAAGCGAGATAGAAATTTTCAGGATTACAAACTGATGGAGGTGGTCAACAAACTGAAACAAATTGAGTTGGATATCAAACGTTGTGAGTACTATGAAGCGACATATCCAACTCCAATGATCACTTCAAACTCTAAAGAGAAATCAGAAGAGAGATCAGATTCTGGCACCAATTCCGACGGTTTACCGAAACCTGGAACTAAAGAGGTACAAGAAGAGATTAAGCAGACATCAATGGGAAAAGATGGAGCTGAGTTGAATGCTGAAGTTTGTGATGCTGAGAAGGAAGAGGAATGGAAGCGACATACCAGAGTTTGCAACTGTGAGAAGGCTCTTACTGCTGAAAGAGTCATCTTGGATCTTCCATATGAGATAGTTCAGGATATGTGTTCTTCTGCTTGTAAAATTCGTTTATTTGGTGTGTATAAAGCTAATAGGTTACTTTCAGATAACCAAAAAGAGTTAACTACCATAAACGCAGAACTTAAAAAGAATGAAGCCAAGTACTTCATAAAATTAAATGAAGCTTTAAAAGAAAATGATCATTTAAAACGAACTCTTCTTGAAAGAAATGTTGAAATCAATCTTTTAAATGAGAGAGTCACTTTGGCTGAATTTGAAACAAGCAAGGTTAAAACAAAGCTTGATAGATGGACCATATCTGGAATGAAACAGGAAGAGCTACTGTGTAAATAGAGGGGAGCTAGGATTAAAACGGGAGTGGGTTGTGGTGAAAAACCATACGTCTATCCTCCCCCTAGCACCCATTGTTACTCTCCCATGCCTCAACCTCATCCATCTAATGATTTGATTGAAGTTGTAGACACTAATAGTTTAAATGCAGGGTTAAGCAGCGTTAATTTTCAAGTGGTTAGAGATGTGCAGGATTCTCCTATAGGTTTGGGATTCCTCAGGCAGGGGTCTGATAAGAAGATTAATGACGATTCCACCTCTGATGCTCCAAAATCAATATCAGTTGCTTCTCCAACCTTCTTCAATAAATTCAAAACAGGTAGCATTCCTTCGTTTGTTCCTGTCAGGTTTGTCAAAGAAGGAACAGTTGTCGAATCGTCAGGCAATCAAAATTCTATAACCAAAGCTGACACAAAAGGAGGTGTCAATCAAGATCCGTTGGAGAAAGATCTATGTATATGAGACTGGATAAGCTCAGATGATGAATCAAACACAGAGGAGCGTGTTGGTTCATCACAGGTCAAGATATCTCCTTAAATTGTCAAGTCTCAAAAGCTTCCAAAAGCTGAATCAAGACCTATCCGGATCTCATCTCCAACTGCTAAACAAATCAGTAGTTTCTCCAAAACTCAGCAGAAGCACTCACCATCTTCATCTGCTATCCATCAAGCTTGTCACAAATCTACCTCATAGTGTGCCAAGTCACCCGTCATAAAAAAGGATTCTTGGGAGAATGCTCCGATTTCATCTCCTCAAACATCACACTTCAAATCGCAGATCAGTTGAAAATCCAAGTCGACAAAGCCTCAAAAGGTTCACTCTCCTGATATCCAAAAGATGAAGATTCAAGGTTGTCAACAAGCTGCAACAACCTCAAAGGAGGATCCACCCTCTCCTGATGAACACGAGACTACAAACAACCAAAAGCCTTTCAAGGCTTGTTTTAGATGTGGAAAAGAAGGTCATGTGCTAAAGAAGTGCCCTCAGGTTCAGAGGAATGTTCCAGACGGTAAAGGCAACACGGGTTGCTTCTCTGCATCAAGAGGTAAACAACATACATCTTTAAATGGTTCGATGAAAAACCCTCCATCCAAACCTTTTCATGTGAAGCCGGTTTCACATGATACAAAGATGAAAATGACCAAAGCTTCAAAACCAAATTCTTTTCCTTTTAGTCTTAAACAGAAAGTGATTTCCAAATTTAATTCATTCAAATCCAAGTTAATTGAACCAAAACAAATTTGGCAAATTAAAAAGAAGGATACAGCAATCCCCGATTGTTTAAAAGGTTGTGTGTAGAAGCTTGTTACTTATCTTGATAAAAAAGAACTTTCAGGACTACGATGGCATGGGTTCCTCTTTCTAACTAATCTGTTTATGAGTGCAGGAACAATTCAGGCGGACCGTTAGTAATCCGGTTTACTGACAGAGATTGTTCCTAATTCAAATTTGAGGCGGAACAAACAGGTTAAGGTCATGGTATTATATCCACAATCTGTATTTTTATCTGCATTCTCACAGTTCTCACTTCACAGTCACTGCATATTTCTTGATAATTCATTTCTTATCTTGATAATCGGTGTAGTTTGGAAAACCTTCTTTTGTAAATTTCTATTTTTGTATAGTTTAAAAAAATATAAAAAAACATAAAAAATATTAACAAAAAATTAAAAAAAATAGGTTTGCTAAAAATAAAAATTTAGGGGGAGAGTATAAGTAAATAAAAATGAAAAGAGAACTGAGAACTTGATTCGAGATGATTGAGAAATGATTGTATATCTTCTTGAAATACTTATTTTTGCATGACTTGCGTTTTTAAAATGAGAAATGATAGTAACTGATGCTGTTATCTGATTTACATCTTATTTTTAATTGTAAATAATAGAAAAACAAACAGATTCTTTAATGATATACTTGGTAGGCTCAGCTTGAAGAATAAAGTAGACAACAACATGATGATTTAAATTAAATATATGCTTAAGAATGTTTGGATTTACGCAATCATTTTGGCCTGCACGAAAACTGAGTCCCGACAAAAATTGGATTGAGAATTGATCTTTCACCCACCATGATGCAAATCAAATAAGCTATATCTCTATCTCTTTGCCATGTTTGGTGTATTTATGTGTCTTGTGTTTATGCTAATCTCCTCTGCTGTACAGAAGTACTGACCTGGAGTGATGATCTCCTTTGCTGTACGATAGTACTGACCTGGAGCTCTCATCGGCACATGATTAAATGGTCATCTCCTTTGTTATACGTGAGTATAGACCAGGAGCTCTCATCATTTGAATCTAAGTTGTGTCAAATCATCTAAATGACATCATCTAAATGATGAATTCGTCACAGAATACAATATTCTGTTGATAATCACTTACACACTCATGCACAAGCCTTGTTCTATAAAGATCATAACAAAATTCAAGAAATCCTGAGATTGGGTGAGGGTTTTTGCCAAATTATTATGGGGTCCTAGCATTCTAAAGTGCTTAATCGAACGTTAACGAATCATCTGATACTTGTTGAAAAAGATAGGGCATGGGTTTAAGTGGACAAACATATCAGCAATCGTTATTGATCTGTTTAAGAATTTCAAAATCATTCAAAGACTGTGATTGGATTCAGTTATCAGTATGATCTCATTGCTTGTCGGTGATTAATTTCATCTTTATGCTAAAGAATATTTTGAGGATGTGATCTCATGATCGATTCAGTTCTCGGTTATAAAAAAAAATTTTATAGCTATATAAAATTAAAAAAAATTAATTAAAATTAAAATATATATATATAATAATAATAAAATATAATAAATTTTCATTTCAAAATTCTTTTAGCTCTTCCATATTATGCTGTTACAATTTTATCATTTTCATGCATTTCACGGGAAATTGCACACACAAACGAACACGGGTTCGCTTGTTTTCATACACAGATAAACACGGGTTTATCTTGTTAAAATGAAATGATCTAATTAGAAATGTCGAGATTGTGTTTGTGATTGTCTTGCAGATTTTGCTACAAGTGATGGCTGATCATCACATGAGCAATGAACCAGACCAGGGATCCTGTTCCTCAAATTTACAGAAGATACCGAGCTAGGAATCCTCCTCCTACATCTTCTGAACCGCTCAGAGATTCAAGAAAGGGTTTCCATTATAATCAAGAGGATGCACACAACAAGGGGGAGCATGCAAAAAGGGGGAACTTGTGAGATAAAGATCTTCAGTTACAAAATTTGGGAAGCATCAGTCTAGGGGAATATTGGTGGACCTCAACATTGAGACTGAAGCTTACCAAATTGAAGATCAAGTTCAGTTGACTTATTGGTACTGATCACGATAAAAGACGTTGATAATAGTAGACTAAGGGGGAATATTGTTGGGTCTGAATGATAGTCTAATATTATCAACACAGTCAAAGTCAACAAAGTCAACGTCAAAGGTCAAAGTCAACGCACAGTCAACACGACGCGTTCGGGACGAAGATTAGAGACAAGACGTTGAAGATATATTTGTCTAGGATGTTATTGTTAATAAATATATTTTGTGTGAACAAAATATATTTTATCTTGTTTTTAGACATTTTGGGTTTTAATTGTAATTTCTAATTGTCATAGTTTAGGGTCCTAAGTGTAATTAGTAAATTGTCATTTACTATAAATAGTAAAGTATGGCAATTAGGGTTTTGAGCTTGAATGAGCTAGTGATTAGGGTTTCCACTTTCAAATTATTTTGTAATCATATTTTTGGATCAAACAAGGGTTTTGAGTTGATCTTGAGATGTTCTTCATTGTTCATCTTATTTTGTGTTTGATCCAAATCTTCATTGTTGTTTGATTGATTCAAGTGCTCCTGGACTAACAACTAATAACATATAATTCAAATAGCACACACATATAATATTGGTTAACTATAAGGAAAGAAATACCTGATGGCACGTAGCTACTCGGGCTGACATCCTTCCATTCATCCCATTTTCAGTTTAAGTTTAGCTTTTTCAAAAATATTTGCCCAATTCTCTTAAACTATGCCTCTAATACCAACTTGTAAGGCCCCGTTCCCGGGCACATCATAGTTGTTCATTCATAGCACTAAACATATATCATAATATATATTTCTTAAAATGAGCAGCGGAATTTGGTTAACAAAACCATTCAATTCATTTATAATTACTGTTGTTAAGCAATACGTCGTTGTTCATTAGTTACAAAAATATTGTCTAAATGCATTACAAAACAACAATATCATCAAAACATGAATGGATGTCTGTCTTGCCCCACCAAGTAGCTTCACCCTCGTGCCATCCTTAACAATATTTACCTGCCAACTAAAAGTGTATAAAAGTTAGCGTTGCTGAGTGAGTTCTAGTTTTAAAAGTATTAAAATACCTTGTATAGATATACTATGGATATATCCCTGTTTGTAAAATACCTCCTTTATTTTGGTATGTGACCACAGATCATACATACATCAAGGTAATGCTTTCCTTCATTCTTTACTGAACGCATTCGTTCATTTCTGTCGTTATCTTTGACTTTCTCCCGGACCAATGTGCAATACCTTGAACATTGTGCACGAAGCTGATGCTGGGCCTATGGTCTATAAATATACCACGAACATTGTGCACTAAGCTGACCCAGTCACCTAGGGTATGCTACAAGGGTCCCTGTCAGTCTCAATGACTGACCCTGTGTGCATCCTTCGGGTTAGCTAAACCGCACACAAGTGAGCTAACGGCAACATGGTCGTGTACCTCCTTTCATTTGCTTGCAAGACTTTCATTTATTCTTTTATGTTCCACTTTTCTTTATCATTAATCTTTCACTTTTATTAATGATAATACTTTACGTATACTATCATAAGCATACCACGTAAAGTCACACAATATAACATAATATAATATGAAACATAGGAACAGATCACAATCATGCATAATATAGACAATTATAGCCCTAAAGTCAAACTAGGGTCAAAACCTAATTATTCCGTTCTTCCTAAAATTTCAGAAAAAATTTCCAAGAGTTGGGCGCATGGGACTATGCAGGCGCATGAGCCCTGTTTGGGCGCATCAACACTAATTAGGCACTTAGCCTTATGCTTAACCTTTTTTTCCTCTAATTTTGGACGCATGAACTGTTCAGGAGCATGGGCCTATACTTAGGTGCATGAGCCTAAACTTAGGCACCTGAATAAAAAGTTTGGGTGCATGAGCATTATTGGGGCACCTGACCCCAACACTTGCACATCTGACCAAGTTTTCTAGGCGCATGAACTACTATTCAGGCGTATGGATTATACTTAGTTATTCTAAGGCATAATTGGGGCGCATGGGCTACTATTTGGATGCATGGGCCATAATCTTTTCTAAGGCAAAATGTCAGGCACATGAGCCTTATATAGGCGCATGAGAAACCTGTTTAACATACTTCTCAATTATTTTCAACCCCAAACATCATTTCATCCTATTCTAATCTTCTTAAAACCACTCTAAGCATAAACATCCCATAAACATCCATAAAACATCATCATACAATATAAAACATACGGGTACACAAGCTTAAAAATTATAAAATCATTTTAATACCTAAGTTGCTTCCAAGCTTAAATCATTCAACTTGAACTTTTCAGGAGTTTCTAACACCTAGACATGTCTAAAAACACATACCCCGAGTACATATAAACAAATAAGAACACATAGAAATCGGTTTCATTGTTGAAAATCCATAAAAACCGAACCAATTATTCAAATTTACTTACCTAAGCCCATATTTGCTGCTTTCTCTCTCTAGAAACTGAAAACCCAGCTTTCTTTTTCTTCTTCTTTTTCAACTGACTAAAAAGGCAGATGGAGTTGAGATATATGGGCGGCCATGCCCATAATAAATTAAGACATTAAAATTTATACCTTTTTGCGCTTTAACCCCTCCACTTTGGCCTCTTCCTTTTCTTTTCAAGATACTTTTGTTTTCTTTTTCTCATTTCTTTTCTTTTATTCTAGACAAAATTTCTAGGTGTTACAGACCCTTTTATGAGTTTTTAGGGTAGCAGATGAAATGATGTTGTGCTTCTCTATAATCCCTTTCAACCGTATGAAGGGCTAACTCTTCTGATTGATTGTGTTAGCAGATGGATCTTACATGTTCATCTCCATCTGGTATCCACTAAGGATACCATAGAACTCAGTGAGAGTGAGGGTCTTGTGGTTTTCAATCCTCTTAATGACCATGTAATAATGTGTCCATTGTCTGGGAAGATAGGGCATGAACTTCCTCACAATGTCCATATTCTTAAGAGTTAATCTAACATCCATTAGAGTATCCATAACCCAACATACCAAAAGTATTTTTGACTCATGGTTTTACCTAGTTTGAAGGTGAAGTTCTCAAACTTCTACTTGAAGAGGTTTTTCTTCTTTTTTTAGCTTCATTAGACCCCTCATACATGAGCTTCAATTCATCCCATAGTTGCTTAGTAGTTTTGCACTTCTTGAAGCCTTTATAGATAGAATTTGGAAGAGAAGTATGGAGGGCGGTCATGGCTTTCTAATCTACATCAATCTTCTTCCAGTCTTCTTCAGAGCAGTCAGCCACTTCGTTTGGTATCATGCCACCAGTACTAGCAACTGAAGAGGTGGTACATGAGGTCCTGAGACAATAGATCCCCACATCCTACTGTCTTGTGACTTGATGAAGCCTTCCCTTCTTTGGCACCAAGTATCAAAGTCATCAGGAGTGATAAGTGGAGACTTTATTATAGTACCGGTTTCCATATTAGCCTTTATGAGAGCTGCCATTTGAAATTGTAGGTATTTAAGATGGTGAGATCTTAAATGTTTGCAACGTGGAGACTTTGTCATAGTACCGGTTTCCATATTAGCCATTTTAACAAGTGAAATTTTTAAATATATGCTTCTCTTCAAAACAACCTTTATATTCAATGTTTGCAAAGAAGGTAAGGATTTCATCTTCATCCATCTCTTGTGGTTAACCAGCATCATCTTGAAAATGTAGACACTATCTCTCAGTTTATTTAGAAATAACAAGAACATGTTAATTATCATTCCTGCTAGTAATGGTTGGTACATCATCAACTTTATTCACTTCAACAGCTATTCAAAATGATCCAATGAAGTTCTCATAGATCACTGGCCTTACTATGATGAATCTAATCATTATCTCAAGTCAGTAGCTTTAGGCACATCTGGGTCTTAACCACTGACGTTGTGACTTTTTCTCATGTTAAGACTGGCCTTTTCCACACAAGATACTAATATGTAAGTTGATATGATGAATTTGAACAAGTGAGACAAGATTTCACATTTAAAAGTCAAAATTAATTTCATAACTCAATGTTGTATCTCTGAGAAAATGATATCGAATCTCGACATGTTTTGTTTTTGAATGTTGGATAGGATTATCTGTAATGAACATAGCAATAGTGTTATCAATGCAAATTGGAGTTTTAAAAATGTTTAACCCGTAATCCAGCAGTTGGTTTTGTAACCAAAGTATTTGAGAACATCATGCTGAAGCAGCGATGTACTCAGCTTCTGCGGTTGAAACAGAGACATTTGTTTGTTTCTTACATTGCCACGAGACTAATCTGGGTCCTAAGAAATAACAATCACCCATAATAGAATTTTTTTCTTGACAACATGCGCCATAATCACTGTGAGTATATCCATGTAACTCGAAGTTTCCTTCGTAAGGATACCATAGCCCTAAAGCTAGTTTACCTTTGAGATACCTGAATATTCTTTTAACAACAATTAAGTGGGATTCCTTCGGGTCTAATTGATACCTGGCATAGACACAAACAACATACATTATGTCTGGTCTTGATATAGTAAGATACATCAATAAACCAATCTTTCTGTATAAGATTTGGTCTACAGATTTTCCTTTTGGATCAGGCTCAATCTTGGTGTTTACGTCAGTTGGAGTTCTAATGGACTGATAATCTGCAGTTTAAATTTCTTCAAGAGCTTGTCAACGAACTTCTCTTGATTGATGAAAATACCAACTGCAGATTGCTTGACTTGAAGTCCAAGAAAGAAATTTATTTCTCCCATAGAACTTATTTGAAATCAACACTTTATTATTTATTTGAATTCATTGCATAATTTTGGATTTATAGAACCAAATATGATATCATCGACATACACTTATACACATAAGAGATCATCAGCATCTTTCTTTATAAACAAAGTTGGATCGATTTTCCCTCGCGTGTATCCATGTTGGATTAAGTGTTGTGACAATGTTTCGTACCAGATTCTTGGGCCTTGATGGAGTCCATACAAAGCTTTGCTAAGCTTGTACATACGATATGGAAATTCTGAATCTTCAAAACCCGGAGGTTGCTTCATATACACATCATTAGTGATTGGACCATACAAGAACACATCTTTAACGTCCATTTGATACACTTTGAATTTCATGAATGATGCATAATCCAGAAAGACACGAATCGATTCAAGTCTTGTAATTGGAGCAAATACTTCATCATAATCATTACCTTCTTCTTGAGTGTATGCTTGTGCAATGAGTCTCGCTTTAGTTTTAATGACTATGCCTTGATCATCTGCTTAGTTTCTGAACAACCATTTTATGCCTATGGCATTTTCACCTTTAGGTAAATCCACAAGATTCCATACTTCTTGTTTGCGGAATTGCAATAATTTTTCATGCATAGCCTCAATCCAACCATTGTCCTTTAACGTTTCGGTAATATTTTTAGGAACAATTTGAGAAAGAAAACACGAGTATAAGCAAAGATTTGCTTGTTCTGATTTACTCCTCATAGTTCTCTCATTCAAAGGACTAATAATCTGAGATGTTGGATGCTTCTTGTGAATACGAGATGTTGGAATCTCTTTCCCTTAAACATGAACATCCAAATTTATTTGATTCAGGTTGGAAAGCTGATGCAATAGGCTTGAAGAATGTTGGTACACATGTCCCTAGTTCTAGTTCTAATGTGCTTAAATGTAAATGACTTTTATTTTGTTACATTGATGTAATTTTTTGATATATATAATGAAAACTCTTTGTTGGATGTTTATTTGTTATTGAATGTTATATCTATTTATATTATTGTTTATTACAAGCTTATATGAACATGTTATATGTGTTTACAGTTGTTAGACATAGTTCTGTATCGTTAAAGGTTCAGAAATGTGTTTATCTAAGTCTTATGATCCAATCGCATGACTAGACCATGCTAATGGGCCAGTTGCACGACTGAACCATGTGATTAAGCCAAACGCACGATTGAGTCATAAGACTGGCTTAGTCGTACGATGAATCAATCGTGTGGGTCAGTCGTACGTGTGAATGGATCATATGACTCAGTCGCATGACTGAGCCATACGCATGACTCAGTCGTACGAATGAAGACTGTAACCTATAAATACCACTTAATTCGTGGAAAAAGATGACACTTCGAGAATTCACAACCCTAGCCGTCCCAGAGCGTCCAAGTCGTCCCTTCCAACTTCATAGAGCGTTCCTGATCATTGCTAATCAATTCTTAACGTTTTCTAATCGTTAGTTTTGATCGGATTAACGTTCTCCCTGATTGGATCACCAATCAAATAGGATTCCTCACTATTTGATCTGGTTTCACGTAGTTTCGGTTAGTACCAGTTTGTACGCGTACCTAACAAGTCTTATCAGAGCTTTGGCTCTTGATTCTATGTGGATTCAATCGTGTTTTTGCAAAAGTCAACGTTTTCAATCAAAAGATATGTTCTGTTTGCATTAAAAATTTGATTTTTACGAGTGCATGTGTTTAAAAGTTAGTATTTTTTGAGTTCTAGCCGACTAGGGTTTTCAAAATCGTGATTTTAGTCGAATCGAATGAAAATTCTAAAAAATTTTAAAGTCAGACGTCTCAGTCGCACGATTGATCCAATCGCACGACTGAACTCCATACGCACAGCTCAGTCGCACGATTGGTCCATTCGTTTGCTTCATTCGCATGTTTTAAGCTCATTCATTCAGTTTAACTCAGTTGTATAGTTCATTCGTACGACTGAACTCATACACATAGGTTCATAGGCACGATTGACCTCAATCGCACGTGTGAACTCAATCGCACACTTCAATCGTCCGATTGACTTCAATCGCACGGTTGAAACTCATTCGCATTCCCCAGTCGCATCAGTCAGTTAGATCATAAAGTTCTTTAGTCTAAGTCATCATGGATGAACAGCAATTCGCTTTCTCAGCCGGGAAGGATTCCAAAATTTAGAATCTCTTGCTTCTGAAAAATGAGATCGGAAATCATAACAAACCACCAAAGCTTCTGTCGCTTGACGAATATCCTCAATGGAAGCAATGGTTTGAGATTCATTTAAATGGAGTGGACACCAACTTATGGAGCACTATTGAGACTAGCTACACTATGCCAGTTGGAGCTGACGGTGTTCCACCGACTCTAAGTGGTTTGAATGAGGCACAAAAATTTACGTACAATGCTAAGGAGAAGGCCTATGCTTTGCTGACACAGTCCATCCCAAAGGACATTTTCCATCAGTTCTCAAAACACAAGCAGTGCAAGAATTTGTGGAAGGCTTTAGAGAAACGTTATGAAGGAAATGCTACACTTAAGTCTTTAAAGGCTAAAGCTTTGAAGAAGGAGTTTGATAACTTCTCGTCAATTAGAAATGAGAGTCTGGACGACATTATCGATCGCTTCCATCATTTGATGAGTGAACTGCACACTCATGGGGTTAAAACATCTATGGAAGAAAAATTGTCGAGTATTGCTGATGGTTTACCTGATAAGTGGGATTCATTTGTTTCCACTCTAAGACATAATCAAGTGCTAGAAACATTAGATATTAATGACTTCATTCTGAAATTGAGGGAGGAAGAGTTTCGACAGAAGTACAAGTCCAAAAAGGGTACCTACACACAGAATCCGTCTCTCTACAATGTGACTCCTACTACTGTTGTGTCTTCAAGTGCCCCTTTGCAGATACCTTTCGTGTCTAACACATCGGCAAGCATCCCAAGTACATCTTCAAGTTGTGATTCAGGTGGATCATCAAGTGTCCAATTAAGTGCTCCAGAAGCTAATTCGACGAAGTTGAAAACAGAGAACTTGAGCAACGTAACTGTTGAAGTCGCCAAAGAACATATGGACTTACTTGCTGCAGTGGTTCAATCGTATGACGGGTTAGTTGCAGGAAAGATCGGAAATTGCCATCTAGCAGATGAAGATTACGAGCAGGTTGATGAAACAGAGCTTGAACAGATGGATATTATGTTGGCTCTCGCTAGTGCTGTGCGTAGAGCAAAGAAGTTTGTTAAGAAGACGGGACAGAACCTGGTGGCTACAAAGGATGCTACTTTTGGATTTGACAAGTCAAAAGTCACCTGTTTCAACTGTGGTGAAAAAGGCCATTTCAAGAGAGAGTGTGTCAAACCTAAAAAGACTGGAAATGGCAACCCGTTTTCTTTAATCAACAGGAAGGATAAGGACAAAAAGGGATCTTCAACCAGTCAAGACTCCAAAGCCATGGTAGCACAGGGTGATGAAGGACAAGACTGGTCCTTCCATTTCTTATCTGATGGTGAAGCAAACATTGCATTGGTTGATGATCTGAATGACGACTCAGCGAGTGAGGGGGAGAACTCGACTGAGTTGGATACCGCTGATGTGAATGAAATTATGGCTGCTGTTGATCACCTAGTAGAGGATGAACTGAATGCAGGATCTGTAACACACCAAGAACCTCAGGCTGCTTTCATGGCTGGCACCTCTACATCTGCACAGGTAGAATCTAAAGAAGCTCTCTTTGATAAACATGCTTGTGTTGATTGTAATAAATTTAGAGAAAGCATAGATTTAAAATTTGCTAGGTTGTTAGATCATAATGACAATTTGGTAAAAGACTTAGCTGTGCACTGAGGCTAATCGGGTGTTAAAACAAAGTGAGAGCCGTTATAAAGAAAAAATTGAAGTTTTGAGAAAACAACTAAGGGAAACCGAAGTTTTAGCACTTAGTCAGGAAAATGACATAAAGTTTTACATAAAGACAATTGAGGAAACTAAAAAGGAAAGAGCTATTTTACAAGTTGAAAATGAGTCCTTAAAGCAAAGACTACATAGTTTAGCTAGTTCCTCTCACATCTTACAAAACTTGGTTAAAGAAAGAAACAATGGGGAAGGGCTGGGTTATAAAGTTGTACCCCCACCACATGAGATCCTTCTAAACACCAAAAAGAGACCTGTTAACAATAAACCCATCAAGGACCATGTGGTGAGTGCTCCTCTGGTTAGTGATCCGGACACTACAGTTAAACCTGCACCTCCGGTTGCTGATCAGAAGCCTTTAACAGCTGGCACAAAGAATAAAATCATCATTGATGTTAGGGTGGAAGAGGATGATAATGTACCTCTTGGGTTGGGTTCACATTCTACTATTACACAACCAAAGCCTTCAAAACCTACTTATTCTAAACCTCTTAAGCAAGATCTCGACCATTTTAAAAGACAAAGTAATCATAACGCTAAACAAATTAAATTTGTCAAAGAAGGTGAAAAACCAAAGGTTGAGACCAAAAGGCCCATGCCTGAAATGTACTCCCCACCCCACAAGAGATCTCCTAGTCCTGTTGAGAGTAGATCATGCTATAGTTATGGACAAAGAGGCCTCGTTTCTTCACACTGTCCTCGCTATCAGACACCTAGGCGTAAAGTTGAACTAGATCAGGAAGTCAAACTGTTTTCTTCAAAACAGAGATCTAAAACACCTGCTAGGTCTAAAACACCTACTAGGGCTAAAACACCTGCTAGGGCTAAAACACCTGCTAGGTCTTACACCCCTCCCCAACACCACAGACAACACAGACAAGCCACTGGAAAGTCTGTGATGCCTGAGGTAACACAAGTTTTTGAAAATAGACCTAAAGTTCAAACTATCAATCAATCATCGGTTTACTACAAACAGGCCTTACACAAGGATGGTCTGTGGAAAGTCAAAACTTCTGATGTGTCTGATAGTGGTGATAAGCAGAAGAATGAGGTTTCTCTAACTCCAAATGGACAGTGGGTAGAGTTCGTGATGTGCGATGCCTCTGGGAAACCCAAGCCAGTAAAGGCTTAGGTCCCCCTCCTTAACTAATTATTTTCTATTGTGTGCAGGTTATCCGCTATAGTGCTTCTACCAACACATGGATTGTAGATAGCGGAGCATCCAGGCACATGACGGGAAATCAGTCTCTCCTTTTTAACGTCAAACAAATTAAAGGGGGACATGTTTCGTTCGCTGGAAACAAAGGAGGCTACATTACCGTGCAAGGAGAAGTAGGTAATGGAAAGGTAAAGTTTGATAAAGTAAATTATGTTCAGTAATTAGAAAACAATTTACTTTCAGTTTCTCAGATATGTGATAAGGGCTTCAAAGTAATGTTTGACAATAGGAAGTGTTACATTCTACAGAAGGAGATGGATATTCCTGAGGAGCAAGTATTAATGTCAGCATCAAGGTACAACAATTTGTACGTCTTGGACATGTCCAATGCTTCTCCTACTGAGTCCACTGCTCAGTGCTTTTTGTCAAAGGCAACAGAGAAGGAGTCCATCTCATGGCACAGGAGAATGGGACATATAAATCCTAGGAAGATGAATCATCTGATTCACAACAACCTAGTTGAAGGAGTTACAGTCAAGAACTTCAAACTTTCAGATTTTTGTGTATCATGCAAGAAGGGAAAGCAAACCAGGAAGTCTCACAAGTCTAAGCACATTAACTCTATCGAGATGCCCCTGGAGCTTTTGCATATGGATCTTTTCGGTCCTGTCAGCATGAAGAGTATCGCTGGAGATTGGTACTGCTTTGTAGTCATGGATGACTACTCACGTTTCTCCTAGGTGATGTTTCTGAAAGCTAAGTCAGAAACATTTGAATCGTTCAAGGTGCTCATCACAACACTGGAGTCTTTTTACGATCTAAAGGTCAGGAAGGTTCGTTCAGACAATGGAACTGAATTCAAGAATCAGTGGATGGATGCTTTCTGCAAAGAAAAGGGAATTGTTCATCAGTTCTCCTCTGCATACATGCCACAGATGAATGGAGTGGCTGAACGCAAGAATAGGAGCTTGATCGAGACTGCAAGGACTATGTTGGCAGATTCAAAGGTGCCAGTACAGTTCGGGAATGAAGCAGTTGCCAATGCGTGCTACACTCTTAATCGAGTGTTAGTAGTCAAGCGGCATGAGAAGACTTGCTATAAGTTACTTCAAAAGCGCAAACCGAACCTGGAGTATCTGGAACCATTCGGAGCTCCGTGCATGTTACTGAAGAAAACTCCGGAGGGCATGTTCAGCGAGAAAGCAGATCAGGGGATCTTTCTTGGATACAGCATACCAGACAAACGGGTTTATAACAACTCGATAGGTCAGGTAGAAGTGTGGTGCAATGTAGATGTGCAAAGATACACGACCCCCCCTGCTGGAAAAGGTCCGTCCTCATTCTTCGATTACGAAGGATTTTTCAAATCATTCAACCTTCCTCCGACATGTTCAGATGACGAGATTGCTGCTCAGATGATGTTTGATGTCTTAAATACACTGAATCTAGATATCAGCAATATGGCACCAGCCAGTGATGCTTCGCGATCTTCAGCAGCTGCTCGGGACGAGAGTGATGATTCATCAGACGATGAAGAAGCAGTTGAGACAAGCAATGAGCATAACATTAATCAAAATGGAAGCTCAACAGATGCTGAGAATGAGTAAGGGAATCTGGATACTGAACCTACCATCACAAATCTGGATACTGAAGTTGTCGTTCCTACGACACCTGTGACTAGGATCAGTGTGAATCATCCCCCGGAGACTATCATTGGGGATCTTCACTCCAGCGTACAGACGAGAAATCAGCTATACTCCGCTGATTATGCTTCGATTATGGAAAAGGGCTACGTGAATGATGGGGCTTTCAAATGTTTTGTTTCTCAAGTCGAGCCCAAACACGTGAGTGATGCCCTAAAGGATGAGGCTTGGGTCAATGCTATGCAGGAAGAGCTGCTACAGTTCAAGAAGCTTGGAGTGTGGACACTCATTGATATGCCCAAAGGAGTTAAAGTGATAGGCACCAAATGGGTGCTACGCAGCAAGAAGGACGACCCAGGTGTCGTAATCAGAAACAAAGCAAGATTGGTCGTTCAAGGCTTCAGACAAGTCGAGGGAGTCGACTATAATGAAGTGTTTGCACCTGTGGCTAGAATGGAAGCAATCCGTATCTTCCTAGCCTATGCATCTTATATGAAGATCAAAGTCTATCAACTAGATGTAAAGAGTGCATTCCTTCATGGGGAAATCTGCGAAGAAGTCTACGTCAGTCAACCCGAAGGATTTGAGGATCCTTACCATCAGGACAGAGTCTACAAACTAGAAAAGGCTCTGTATAGGCTACACCACGCTCCTCGAGCTTGGTATGAGAAGCTCTCTACCAACCTGTTAAAGCATGGTTTTCACCGGGGTGTGATTGACTGCACGTTGTTTATAAAAGAGAAAGATGGAGATTTACTAATGGTGCAGATTTATGTGGATGACATAATCTTCAGTTCTCGAAATGAAGAATTATGTAAAGAATTCGAATCTGTGATGAAGGCAGAATTTAAAATGAGTGCAATGGGAGAGATGAAGTTCTTCCTAGGTTTACAGGTGGATCAGACACCTACCGGCATTTTTCTACATCAGACTAAGTATGTTGGAGACATTCTGAGTCGTTTTGATATGGAAAATGTCACTGTTGCCGGTACCCCTCTTGCCATAAACCATGATGTGGCACCAGTTGATAATGGGGATTTGGTGGATGCCATAATGTATCGTGGGATGATCGGATCTCTCATGTATCTCACTGCCTCGCATCCAGATATCATGTACGCCACATGTTTATGCTCCAGATATGAAACAAAACCAAAAGTAAATCATCTCATCAGAGTGAAAAGGATTTTTTGTTATCTGAAAGGTACACCAACACTGGGGTTGTGGTATCCTAATGATGATGACTTTGAGCTAACTGCGTATAGTGATTCAGACTACGGTGGCTGCAAGATGAACTTCAAGTCAACATCAGCTGGGTGTCAGTTTTTTGGAAGGCGTTTAGTCACCTGGCAATGCAAGAAGCAGACATCTGATGCCTTGTCAACATGTGAAGCTGAATACGTTGCTGCTGCAAGTTGCTGCTCTCAGATCATTTGGATTCAACAGCAAATGCGGGACTACGGTTTGCAATTTTCTAATACCCCTATTTTTGTTGATAACTCTACCACCATAGCTGTCACTAAAAATCTTGTTCAACACCCTAAAACAAAACACATCGGCATAAAGTATCATTTCGTACGTGATTGCTATGAAAAACAATTAATTGATGTGGTTAAAATAAACACAGATTTTCAACGCACCGACCTCTACACAAAACCGTTTGATAAACCCAGATTTTTATATCCGTTAGAGGTCAACTGCGTGAAAAAGAAAAGTGACGTCATTCCCGAAGATGCAAATGCTTAGTCCGACACTTGTTTCGTTTCTTTTTCTTTTTAATTTCATTTTCATTTATTTTTTTAAGTCACTTTTCCTGTCTTACAAATTCCAAAAACACAAAAAGATTTTCTGTTTTAGAATTTTAAGGGGAGATTAGTTTAGTTTCAGTATTTATTTACTCAAAAAAAGGGGGGAAGGGCAGATAAGCTAAAAGGGCAAAAACAACATATTTAAGAATGTGATTCAACACTATGGAAGTGATGGTACACAGGCGTCGGGTTACTTGGAACACCAAAAAGATTTTCACTTTTTGCAATCTTAGTTTAATTAAATCACAGAAAATTGTTAGTTAGAGAATTCTAAGTCTAACAAATTGGGAAAATAATAGTACGCTTAGTTGTTACTGTAATTACATGGAGAAAGTCGATCTAGGGAGGTGCTAGTTCATGATACGATGTGTCGCTAGATTCAACATAATAGACTAGTAGACATCATTGGTGATTAAACTTAAAATTAAATCAATCAACAAGTTGTGGGTTCCCATAGTAACCCTGCTCTGCACAATCAATCAATTTCCAATAAGGGGTGAGGAGCAATTAAATGCCACAAATGTGTGCAGAGACCTGAAAAACAGAGCAAAAGATGACAAAAGTCACTGCTGAAATGTATATTATAGTATACTGCTGTAAGAAGAAGATAGGTCTTACGCCTCTCTACTGTACGATGGCACTGACCTGATGCCTGGCATAACCTATCCGTTCTAAGAATTCATTATTGTTTGCGCCTCTCTGTTGTGTGATGGCACTGACCTGAGGCTGAGCATCTCTTTGAAAGCTCTTAGAACCAAAATCTTCTTATTCCCTGGACCGCTCAAAAATCTCCTGAGGAAGATTGATTACTATATACCAGTGGGACACACAAATACTAGTTGATCAAATTCTCCTAATTAATCACTGATGTGTGTCAAAAATCTGTGTATGGATTTAAGTGGACAATTATACTGACAATCATTGTGGCTGTACTGCCTGATGTTCAAAATCAATGTGTGTTACATAACAGACCAAGCATGATTTCCAGTTAGCGCTTAGAAGTCTCAGATGAATGAGAAACTGTGATATGTAAATATGTGTGTTTCCATTTCAATATATCTACAAAAGTTCCAAGTAATTGTGTTTATGCCTGTCTAATTCCATATGAATCTGTCTTAAAAATGACGTTAATGCTAATAGGCTGTTCTTCTCAGGGGAAGAATCATTTTAAAACGATTGTTAAAGTGTTTTAAACCCTACCCTAACAAAATCACAAAAACATGTTTATTTTTTCTACTTAGTTTAGTTTTCTAGTTTTACAAGTTTTATGTATAGTGTGTCAGTGTCGGATTGTGCTACGAGATTCATCTCTGTGAATGTCATAAAATGAACATAACGTAAATCTTGAATCACTTGTTTCTAAAAAGGTAAAAAGATCACGTCTGAGGTAATCGGGTGGATAAATGGATCATGTCTGAGGTGATCGAGTGGATAAATGGATCACGTCTGAGGTGATTGGGTGGATAAATGGATCACGTCTGAGGTGATCAATGGGTTCTTTAAGTTAAAGTGATCATGTCTGAGATGATCGTATGCTCAAAATGTTCTATCAACTGTCAAAAGAGGCTTAGTGTCAAATGGTCATAAAGTCAAAATTCACAAGTATGAGCCATTCGCACGACTGGACCATGAGTATGGACCAATCGTACGATTGGACCATAAGTATAAACACAATCGCACGATAGGAGGTGACCGACTGTGACAGTCGCATGAACGACCCTCAACCGTACGATTGGAGGTGACCGACTGTGATAGTCGCACGAATGACCCTTAATCGCACGATTGGAGGTGACCAAATGGGCAAGTCGCACGACTGACCCTCAGTCTCACGAATCAATCATGCGACTAGGTTCACTCACATGACTGGAGGAAACCCTAGTATAAATAGAGGGGGAGTCGATCGCAGTTGTTCATTCACTCCAATCGCCCTCTCAAACGCACGACCTAAACTCACTCTGCCAAAATTTCGTTTGATCATTATAGACTATTGTTTGACATATTCTGACGATCTGTATTGATACTACAGGTAATGCACAATGATGTTCGACCTCAAAGATCAGAAATACACGTTCAAATGACCGAACATAAGATCTAACTAAAACCGAGACTTAGCTTAACAAATAAACCATTAAAACTAGGAATCTTGATCAAAGAAAAGTTATTAGGAGTTTAGTCGGCCATATGCAAACCTAACGAGCCAATCCACAACGTTTAACATCAAGTTCTACTCAAAAATTGATTTTGAATGGAAAACCGTCTGTCATGCGAATAGACACCCGGATGAACTTTAATCGCACGACCGAGCTATGCGAATGGCTCAATTGCATGACTGAGATGGACGAATCACTCAATTGCACAACTGAACCATGCGTATGAGTTCAGTCACATAACTGATGGAACCGCATGATAGAAGATACGTCTACGCCCATTCGCACGACTCAGTCGTACGCATGAGCTCATTCACACGACTAGATCTTAGTCGCACAGTCTATGCGCACGACTAGATCTTAGTCGCAAAGTTCACTCGCATGACTGAACAAAATTTTCAACATCATTGAACCAAACTGTTACTCGTTGACACTTACTAACGTTTATTTATTTTGTGTCACAGATGGAGGGTCGGTGGACGATGAGCACAAAGCACAATATTTGTGCTCATCTTGACCTGTCATCCCGCAACGCAACGGAGTTTGCTGGCATCATTACCTTTCTACGGCGATCGAGGATTTTCAGGGCTATCTTGACACCGTGCACACCATATAGATCAGTACAGCAGGCTTTCTGGGAAAGAGCTGCAGTAGACGGATCCTCTGAGCTTCATCGTATCAGGAGCTCCATTTTTGTAGAGGATATAGAGATCACTGAGGAAGATCTTAGACTGTCCTAGAGTTCGGGGATGACGCTGATTGCCCCACATGATTGCACCCCCTTACAGTCCGAGGATGTTTCCTGATAGTCAAGTACTCTGGGGACATCAACGCAAGTGTGCTCAACAAGAGCAACCTGTGCCCCCAGTTCAAGTACTTGGCACACGTGCTGCTGAGATGCATCGCCTCTAGTAAGGGAGGCTTTGACGAGCTTTCTGATCAGATGCAGAACGCCTATATGGCGTTGGTGCTAAACCACCCTTTCAGCTTCTCGAGGATGATCTTCACCTATCTGGTGGAGAACATTGAGGCTAAGGGCAAAGACAGCTTCTGCATGTACCCTCAATTCATGCAGATGATCATCGATCAGAAGCTCCCGTCATTGCCCAAGGAGAAGGAGGATGTTGTGGTCCTTGAGGTGATGGATGACACCACCCTGAGGGGTTTGTTAGAACATGAAACACAAGTTTAACCACTTAAACTTTCTGAAAAACGCAGCGGAGTTGCAACTTTATAAAACCCATTTTATAAGCTGAAAATAATGTTCCTTTTGTGACCATTTAAGATGGAAAACAAACCCAAGCAAAGTGATCTTTAATATGTGAATGAACAAGCTATTAGCATATGTTAAACTACATAAAATCACAGCTTTAATGAGCTGTGATTAACTACCTTGTTCCAGCTGAAAAATCGACCAAAAGAGAGTGTTTTGGGATGCAAAATCGGCCAAGAACTCAAGTGTAGAGGTCCTCAAGCAAGTATACCCCAAGCCTTGATCATACACCACTCTTGCTAGGTAGAATTACACCAAGAATCAACTTCAAAACACCACAATTCCCAGCTGTTTGTTCCGTGAACTAGAGAGAGAAAAGAGAGAGTTTTGAGAGTTATTTTGCATGTAAGAATTGATGGAATGGTTGAGTGTCTTGCTTGTTATTATTTTGTGTATTCTCAAGACAAGATGGTCCAATAAGGCTCAAGGGAGGGGGCGGCCAAATGCAGCCTTTCAAAGTGGTTTTCCCTCCCTTTAAAACACCAACATGACTTAAAAGAATTCACATTATGTCACACATATTAAAATGTCATTCTAGACTTATGTTAAATGTGACATGTCCCTCTTAATTAACCAATTAATTAAGGTACACTCATATATTATTATTGTTATTTAAAACCTTTTTAAATAACAAGAATAACAATAATTCATCAACAAATTATAAATTTGTTCCATCTCTTATGCAAGTTATTTAGAAAACCCATTTTCTAAATTTGGTGTAAATATTTAATTGCATGATCATATCATCAATTTAATATTAATTGGTGTTTGCTAAGCTTGTTATTGGGTATAACCCGACTTGGATCATGACGTACTAACCACATCAATATTTTATGTGTCTTGGGCACATAGAATCCTACAATCTCCCACTTGCCCAAGATTCATAGAAGATTGATGCAAGCAGTAAATACCGCCTAACAACGGTTTACTACCCTTAATACGCATGACTTATGGCCATTCAATAACATCATCCATTTCAAGTACCCTACTTGAAATGATTTAGGTGAATTAATCATCTATCCTTTTGTTACAGATGTCATGTTAAATCCAAGGACACAGAATGATCATTCCTTGTTGATTTAACTTAATCAGGCCTTAGACATCTAACTCTCAACGAATAAGAGGAACAAATCCCATCTTGACTACATACGTTTCTCACAAACACCTCGTGTTATACCTGAACATATCCTTATGTACTGTCCACTATTTCAGGACAGTGAAGAATATGCTCAAGGTATAATACTTGGTGAATATCAAAACCCAATATGTATCTCAGGTCGGAGGATACCAAATGATATTCGCCTTTACTCAAATTTACTTATGATCAATCAATAAGATTCCATGTAGTAAAATTTGAGCTGCGAGTTAGTCCAATATTTGTATCCCACAAATATCTATGAACCTTGGTAGCAACCCATTGCTCTATATTCATCCTTATGAATATCAACCAATCCATGTTCATAATAGTCTTACCTTCAAACTTGTTCCCACAAGTGTGAACGACTACGGACATTTAGAGTAAACATTTTACTCATGGATTAAACATGCTAAATTGGAATATTATTTGAAACATTATAACCAAATAATTTTATTCAAATAATAGAAAGTTCCATATATCCAAATACAAAATTTACAGATCATATCCAATCACTAGAATATCGAAGTCCCATGGCACAAGTATGACCTTCATGCTTTGCCTTTTCAAGGAGCTTCGTGAGAGGATCCGCAACGTTTTGATCCGTGTGAACTTTGCGAATACATATCTTTCCCTTTTCAACTTCATCTCGTATGTAGTTGAATCTCCGCTCAATGTGCCTAGTCTTTTGATGAGCACGGGGTTCCTTGATTTGTGCAATCGCACCCTCGTTATCACAAAAGATCTCTAGGGGGTCCTGAATGGAAGGGACAACCCCTAGATCGGCAATGAATTTCTTCAACCATGCAGCTTCTTGAGCTGCCAATGAGGCGGCGACGTATTCTGATTCTGTAGTTGATAGAGCCACCACATCCTGCTTGGAGCTCTTCCAGGAAACCGCTCCTCCATTCAGAATGAAAATGTATCCCGATTGTGACCGAGAATCATCACGATCGGTTTGGAAACTCGCATCCGTGTAACCTTTTACTATGAGTTCCTCGTCACCAGATCCATAGATTAGGAACATATCTCTTGTCCTCCTTAGGTACTTAAGTATGTTCTTAACAGCCATCCAATGACTGTTTCCAGGATTCTGCTGGTAACGGCTTGTCATGCTTAAAGCGCATGACACGTCCGGTCGAGTGCATATCATTGCATACATGATGGATCCTATAGCAGATGCGTATGGGATTGCCTTCATGCTTTCTTGCTCATCCTTTGAGCTTGGACATTGAGTCGTACTCAATATCGTTCCTCTTTGAATAGGTACTGTACCTTTCTTAGAGTTTTCCATCTTGAACCTTTTCAAGATCTTATCAATGTATGCACTTTGATTCAAACCAATCAACCGCCTTGATCTATCCCTATAGATCTTTATTCCCAGAATATAGGCGGCTTCACCTAGATCCTTGATGGAAAAACAACTTCCAAGCCAGGTTTTTACACCTTCCAAGGTTGGAATGTCATTTCCAAATAGTAGTATGTCATCAACATACAATACTAGGAAAGTTATTATGCTCCCACTAGCCTTTTTATACACGCAAGCCTCATCAGCGTTTTTGATGAAGCCAAATTTCTTGACCTCCTCATCAAAACGATGATTCCAGCTTCTCGATGCTTGTTTCAATCCATAGATTGATTTCTTTAACTTGCATACTTTATTAGGATGTTTTGGATCAACAAAACCTTCAGGCTAAACCATATAGACATCTTCCTCAAGATATCCATTTAGGAAAGCGGTTTTGACATCCATTTGCCAAATCTCATAATCATAATGAGCAGCTATGGCAAACAATATCCTTATAGACTTTAGCATCGCAACAGGTGAGAAGGTTTCATCATAATCAACCCCTTGAGTTTGAGTGAAACCCTTTGCTACAAGCCTAGCTTTATAAGTATCCAAGTTTCCATGCATATCGGTTTTCTTCTTGAAAACCCACTTACTTCCAACTACTTTGGAATTAAGAGGTGGTACAACAAGTTCCCAAACTTGATTGTCATACATGGATTGCATCTCAATGTTCATGGCTTCTAGCCATTTGTCACAATCTGAATTGGACATTGCATTATGGTATGTGGTTGGTTCATCAGAATCTACCACATAGCATCCATCCATGAAAAATCCATATCTTTCAGGTGGATTACTAGTTCTACCACTTCTGCGAACGTCTTGTGTGTATTGATCAACCCTTTGATCTTCCTCAACATCCTCATGTTGAGTGCTAGTTTCAACCAAACGTGTATCGGCTTGTGGTTCTTGATCCTCTTCAAGATCCACTGTTCTACTGCCAGCTCCTTCCATAAGGAACTTAGCTTCTAAGAACTCACCCTTTCTGGCAACAAACACCTTTTGTTCCAGTGGATCGTAGAAATAATATCCCATAGAATCTCTAGGATATCCAACAAAGATACACTTGGTGGATCGGACTTCCAATTTGTTTGGGGTGGGAGTCTTAACATAAGCCTCACATCCCCAAACCCTTAAGTATGATAGGGATGGAACTCTTCCATGCCATATCTCAAAAGGTGTCCTTTCCACCTTTTTGGTTGGGGCCATATTTAGAATACGGACCGCGGAGAGCAAAGCGAAACCCCAAAATGATAGAGGTAATGTGCTTCTAGCCATCATAGATCGGACCATATCTAATAAGGTTCGATTCCTCCTTTCAGACACACCATTATGTTGTGGTGTTCCAGGTGGAGTGAGTTGTGAGACAATCCCACAACTCCTAAGATGATCTTGAAAAACATCACTTAGGTATTCACCTCCTCTATCAGTACGGAGAATTTTAATTGACTTATTGAGTTGATTTTCTACTTCATTCTTGAAGATTTTGAACATTTCAAAAGCTTCATCTTTGTGCCTCAATAAGTACACATACCCATAGCGACTATAGTCGTCGGTAAAGGTAATGAAGTATCTTTCACCATTCCTAGTCATTGGCTTAAAAGGACCACATACATCCGAATGTATGATTCCTAATAAATCTTTTACCCTTTCAGTAGTTCCACTAAAGGGCGCCTTAGTCATCTTGCCTTGTAAACAAGATTCACAAACATCAAATGAATCACATTCATTTGCTTTCAAAAGACCATTCTTTTGAAGTGTTTGTAAACGTTTCTTGTTTATATGACCAAGACGACAATGCCAAAGATAGGTGTCACTCAAGTCCAACTTGAGTTTCTTGGTGTTTGTTTGGTACAATGAACTATTTAAAGTATTTTCATGAACCAATTCATAAATACCATTAATTGGTATAGCTTTAAAATAGAACATACCATTTAAAGAAACATGAATATCATTTTCAATAAAAGATAATACATAATCATAATGTCTTAATTGAGATACAGAAATAATGTTCCTAGTCAAACTAGGAGCATACAAAACATTCTTCAAAATAACTTCCAAACCATTTGGAAGTCTTAGGATGTAGTCCCCACGAGCTTCAACTAAGACTTTAGTTCCATTGCCCATGAAGAGGCTAACATCCCCTTTCTTGAAGTCCCTACTTCTTGTGAACCCCTGCAACAAATTGCAAATATGAGTTCCACATCCGGTATCCAATACCCATGTGTTTGAATATGTAACATTAAGATCAATATGAATCATGTATATTGTACCTGAGGTCTGCCCGGCATCCCTCTTGGCTTTCAACTCTTGGAGATGGGCAGGACAATTCCTTGCCCAATGTCCTATCTCCCCACACTTGAAGCATGGGTCATTTGTAGCAACCTTTTGCTTCTTCTCTTGTGGTTTGGGTGGTACCCTTACCACCCCTTTCCCTTTTCCCCAAACGGGTCCCTTACCCTTGGCAACCTTTGCCTTAGGTGTGGGATGAGGCCTCTTGTTGTTCCCACCTTCATTGATGGTGAGAACGGGTAAAACCTTTTTACCCATGGCCGCCTCGGCCGTTTTAAGCATTGAGTGAAGCTCACCAATGCTTTTGTCCCATGCATTCATGTTGTAGTTCAACATGAATGTCTCGAACCTCTTGGTTAGGCCATTTAGGATCAAATCCGTGGCTAACTCCTTCGAGACGGGACAATTTAGCCTCTCGAGGCGGTCAATATGACTTTTCATCTTAAGTACATAAGATGAAACAGATTGGTTGTCGTCCATACGACATGCATGGAGCGCTTGAACCGTTTCGAACCGCTCAACCCTTGCTTGCTGTTGGAACGTTTCCTTCAGCTGGGTTATCATGTCGTAAGCTCCGTGATGTTCATACTCCTTTTGGAGATCCGGAGTCATGCTCGCTAGCATGAGACAAGACACTTGGACGGAGTCCTCAGTGTATTTCAGCCAATCATTAAAGGCCTCCTCATCATCCTCGTTAGGTTGATCGGGGATAGGGTCGTCTAAAACATATGATCTTCTCTCTTGCTTGAGAACAATTCTCAAGTTTCGATGCCAATCAATAAAGTTGTTATGATTTAGACGTTCCTTTTGGAGGATCGCTCGTAGTGATTGGTTTGACGCGGACGAGTTATCGTGATTTTCATTATTGGTGGCCATCTACAAAATTTAACAAAGATCAATTTTAGTATTCTCGATATTGCTTATTTTAATATTTAATGCCTTTTAAGGTCAATTTTATATTAAAATCTAGAACCCAACATTACATTTAAATTGTGGTTAGGTGACCTTTATCCCACTATTTAAATTAATAAGGTGGTCAACGATTGACGATTGCAACCATTTGCAACTTCTAGAGGTATGGGATCGACTTTAAACATCATATGCAAAGTCGGCATGTTAATCCCATCAACACCTATTTGGAAACCATATTTTAGGTGATCCATTCAACATGGTTTGCAAATCAAGTTACCCTACTTGCACATACATGTGAGTTTACCAACATAGGTGGTTAGGTGACCTTTATCGCACCAATGTGGTATTCCCACCTTAAGTCATAAGTTCCCTTAAAATGGTTAGGTGACCTTTATCCCATTTAGAGTTTCCAAATGACTTAAGTGTTGTGCAAAAGGATGGTGTTAAACTTGTTTGTTAAATGTTTAGAGGTTTCATAATTCTAGTTTAGAAAACTCTATGTACTTGTATTTGCATGCTTTCAAATACAAGGTACCCTATGGTTCTTTGATTAAAACCTATTTTAATCTTTAAAATCATTTTAATAACCTTTTATTAACCTTTAATAATCATCAATTTTCAGCTTGTTAAGTTTGTTAATGAGTTTGTTTTGAATATCCAAATATCAACCAAACAATCAAAACAACAAACAATCAACCAAGCATAAACATTAACAATCATATGTGCATAACCATAGCCCTTATGTTGACAACACTTGTTTGCCATCACAAGTGTTGTCTTTGGTCTTTCTAAGGGTCAAACATATCATAAAGGTTCCAAGAACCTCCCACTAGAAACCGCATCCAAATGCTCCATGTTTCTTGTGTCTTTGTGTCCATCTTTGGGTCTTGATCTTGTACATCTTCCTTTTACAAAATTGTATCCTAATACATTTTTCTAGTAAAGGAAATGAACCTAATCTATTATTACATAACCAAATGAATGAATAATTACAACCCAAATGAATAAACACAAATATTACAACCAAATTGAATGAATAAAACAACCACTTGAATCATCCAAACAACACAAGGCCTTAAGCTAGGTTATGCACTTTAACAACCAATGATCATATCATCTATTCATATAATGAAAACCCCATTTAAAACCCCAAATTTCAGCCAACATAAACTGAAATTTTGGGTTTTAATCATTGTCCAAACAATCAACATTTCATAAACATGTATTTCTTTCAAGATTTCATCACAAGCATGTATGATATAATCTTGAAAGTTGGGGATTCATCAAAACAGAAATATAGCAGCCCATAATCAGCCTAAACTAAGTTTATTATCATGCTTTAAAACCTATTTTAAAGACTAAACAAGCAAGTCATCCACATAACCGGCTCTTGATGCCATTTGAGGGGTTTGTTAGAACATGAAACACAAGTTTAACCACTTAAACTTTCTGAAAAACGCAGCGGAGTTGCAACTTTATAAAACCCATTTTATAAGCTGAAAATAATGTTCCTTTTGTGACCATTTAAGATGGAAAACAAACCCAAGCAAAGTGATCTTTAATATGTGAATGAACAAGCTATTAGCATATGTTAAACTACATAAAATCACAGCTTTAATGAGCTGTGATTAACTACCTTGTTCCAGCTGAAAAATCGACCAAAAGAGAGTGTTTTGGGATGCAAAATCGGCCAAGAACTCAAGTGTAGAGGTCCTCAAGCAAGTATACCCCAAGCCTTGATCATACACCACTCTTGCTAGGTAGAATTACACCAAGAATCAACTTCAAAACACCACAATTCCCAGCTGTTTGTTCCGTGAACTAGAGAGAGAAAAGAGAGAGTTTTGAGAGTTATTTTGCATGTAAGAATTGATGGAATGGTTGAGTGTCTTGCTTGTTATTATTTGTGTATTCTCAAGACAAGATGGTCCAATAAGGCTCAAGGGAGGGGCCGGCCAAATGCAGCCTTTCAAAGTGGTTTTCCCTCCCTTTAAAACACCAACATGACTTAAAAGAATTCACATTATGTCACACATATTAAAATGTCATTCTAGACTTATGTTAAATGTGACATGTCCCTCTTAATTAACCAATTAATTAAGGTACACTCATATATTATTATTGTTATTTAAAACCTTTTTAAATAACAAGAATAACAATAATTCATCAACAAATTATCCTTATAATTTGTTCCATCTCTTATGCAAGTTATTTAGAAAACCCATTTTCTAAATTTGGTGTAAATATTTAATTGCATGATCATATCATCAATTTAATATTAATTGGTGTTTGCTAAGCTTGTTATTGGGTATAACCCGACTTGGATCATGACGTACTAACCACATCAATATTTTATGTGTCTTGGGCACATAGAATCCTACACACCCTCGGGCGGATGAGGGTGTACCAGGGTAAGCAGGTAAAGCCCCCGGTAAGGAGACTGTTTGGGCATTTGGCCCGTGAAGACTATATGGCGCCAACAAAGAGGAAGTGGTGCCACGAGGATAGTGATTCAGATGTTGAGCAGATGGCTCTACCCTCTGATGAGTCAGACGGTGATGATCATGATACAAATCAGGGAGGAGACGGTCAAGGTGAACCCGAACCAGCTCCTATTCACCTTGACTTTCAGCCTGATGAGGAGGAGGAGTCAAACGAGGAGCCTCTGGTACGAATGGTGGGAAGCCGTGTCGTAGCCACTGAGAGGGGCGTGAGGGCGGTTGGAGGATGCCAGGGCGGGGCTAGGGAGGCTACTTCAGATCCATCATACACCCTAGACAAGCCCAGTAGCCAAGGGGGAGCCTCCAGGTCAAAAGGGACTCGGAAGAAGAGGATGGCTCAGCCCTATGGGAAGAAGGGGAAGCGGCCGAGATTAACACTGCATACCACCACCTCTACCACTTTAGCCACCACCTCTACCACTACACCACCCACTACCACTACACCACCCACCACCACTACTCCACCTTCAATAGCTACACCACATACCTCTCCACCCATTCATTCACTACCTCCTATATTCACCACAGCCACTGCTACCACCACCAACCACCAAGCTGGACCATCATCCCATTCCACATTCCCCCCGGATCTACTCTACCCTCAATTGGGGTAGAGGAACAGCTGTCAGCACTGAACAGAATGGTGCTGAAGCTGTTAGCCATTGATGAAGAAAATACTGCACAGCTACGTCAGCTAGTGGAGCTGAATGCTTCCCAAGCTCAGCAGATCTCACAGCAGGCACATCAGATTGCTCAACTCCAAGAGCATAAGGAGGAGTCTGCTAAGAAGTTGGAGGAGTTCGAGGCTACTAATAAGAAGATCATGCTCAAACTCAAAGGATCTAAGGATGAGCCTCTGAATATTGAAGAAGGAGATGATGATGAGGATGATGGTGAAGATGATGACAGTGATGACGATGATGTGAGGGGTGATGGAGAAGCAAGAGGGAGGCAGGATGATGATGAGGACAATAAAGGAGATGCATCTGCATCTGCCTCTGCTCATGGTCAAGAGCAAAGAATGAAGAAAACGCAAGACCAAGGAGCATCATCGTCTGCCCCACCAACCTCCCCGTCTGTAGAAGACCCGGCCATGATTCAAGGCAAAATTACAGCTTAGATGTCTATATGTTATTAAACATTTGTACTTGAAATCATGTATTAATGTTGTTTTAAATAAATAAATGAAAAAGTTGAACTGTCATGTGTTATGTGCATAATCTATACTAACTCTTAATGTGTTTGTCTATTTCTTTAACAGGTTCAACTAAACAGGCTAATGAGCATGATGTGGTACCCCTTCGACAAATCAAGACTCAATTGACAATGATTCTTGGTTTGCAAGGGATTGTACAACGCTCAGTCAGCTGTGCACCTGAAGAGGGAGAGATCATCCATGATTTGACAGATGAACAAATTACTAAAATGTTCCGTCTGAATCCGGATGATTTGGTGAAGGATGCTCCCGAAGTCGACGTAGTCAGTGATGAAGAACTACAAGGTGTCGATGAGGTGGAGATCGAGGATGTGACTGCTGACCATTATCCCTAGTATACTAAAGCTGAAGGCGAGGTTCTACCAGATCTGGGAGAAACATTTGGCAGTAGTGCATTCGATAAAGTTGAAGAAAAGATAGCTGAAAAGGAAGCTTTAGAAGAAGTTCCTCAAGCGGATGATGCTGATCTAGCAAACAAAAAGGCTGAGTGGGCAGTCTGCCTGGAGGAAATGAGGAAACAGCGGGAGCCTGTAAAGTATAATGCCTACACGAAAATCTACAAAGTAAAGAAGCATCAGAAGGTGTCTGGCAAGATCATAAGCTGGGCATATTTTGAGGACTTAAACGTATATGCTGTGAAGAGAGAGAAGGAATAGAGTATTTCAGATTCCCACATGATCTGAAAACTCTCCCTGTATTTGAGCTTAACGTCTTGCTAACTTGAACCTGCTTTATGCAGTTCCCGGAAAGAAATCGCGATGGTTCGAGAAGGCATTGAAAAGGGAATACCATATGAGATGGGTCAACTTCAAACCTCAACAGCCAAGAAGGTTCATTCATAAGACAGAGGTTGACCCTACCTCCAGAAGACCAAAGGTAGTCTTGAAATGGCACCCTCCGCGAACAATGTCACGTATACCTTTGAGGGAGATGCCACAAGACATTACACCCCATTTCAAATGGTGGTATTATGACTGGCGCACTGGGGAAGTCGTCATAGTTTTGGATCGGGAGGGGACTGTAGAGACAATAAGGGTGTTTGACCCAATGTGGCTCACAAACTTGTCAGCAGCTGATGTCTATACATTGTACAAGTGGCCACTATTTTTTGATACACAAGATATCGTGCAAGCACTTCAGTTTCAACAAGTTATACATTTATGCTTTGCACTTGATATTCATGCTGGGGTTTCAAAAGAAGAAAGAGTCAAGAGATATGAAGAGTTTACAAAGGAGGTCAAAGAATAGATAGAACTAGGTCCAAGGGGGAGTTTGTTGGTACACATGTCCCTAGTTCTAGTTCTTGTGTGCTTAATTGTAAATGACTTTCATTTTGTTACATTGATGTAATGTTTTGATATATGTAATGAAAACTCTTTGTTGAATGTTTATTGGTTATTGAATGTTATATCTATTTATATTATTGTTTATTACAAGCTTATATGAACATGTTATATGGGTTTACAGTTGTTAGACATAGTTCTGTATTGTTAAAGGTTCAGAAATGTGTTTATCTAAGTCTTATGATCCAGTCGCACGACTAGACCATGCTAATGGGCCAGTCGCATGACTGAACCATGTGAATGAGCCAAACGCACGATTGAGTCATAAGACTAGCTCAGTCGTACGAATGAATCAATCGTGTTGGTCAGTCGTACGTGTGAATGGATCGTATGACTCAGTCGCACAACTGAGCCATACGCATGGCTCAGTCGTACGAATGAAAACTGTAACCTATAAATACCACTTAATTTGTGGAAAAAGATGACACTTCGAGAATTCACAATCCTAGCCGTCCCAGAGCGTCCAAGTCGTCCCTTCCAACTTCATAGAGCATTCCTGATCTTTGCTAATCAATTCTTAAAGTTTTCTAATCGTTAGTTTTGATTGGATTAACGTTCTCCCTTATTGGATCGCCAATCAAATAGGATGCACTATTTGATCTGGTTTCATGTAGTTTCGATTAGTACCAGTTCGTACTCGGTCTTAACAAAGAATATGGATTGAAATTTGGAACATTTTGATCTTCTAAAATGAAATGATCTTCAACTTGATGAGATTGATCATCATTAATCTGCATTATTGAATCTTTGACAAAAGAGAAAAATGGATAATCTGGGCTTGAGTCATCATTATCATCAGAATCTAAATCATCACTGAAAGAACTGAGATCTCCATTTAGATTGAAAAGAGTTTGACAATGAATCTAAATCAAATAACCATGTTGGACCATTTGAAACTGATGGAAATGAATTTTTCAGGAATTTAACGTTGAATGTTTCAAGTATAACATTTGTCCTAGAGTTATAAACTCAATAGGCTTTTAAAACAGATGAATATCCAGTGAAAAGTCCACTATCAGATTTTGCATCAAATTTTCCTAGAAGATCACTTGACTTTAAAATCAAAACTGGATAACCAAAAGATTTAAGAAAATCTATGTTTGCTTTCCTTCCAAACATCAATTCATAAGGAGTTTTTCAGTTTGTCTTTCACAATCAAAGTACGATTCTGAACGAAACATGCAGTCGATATGGCTTCATTCCAAAAAGTGATAGGAATTTTTGCATCTGCTAACATGGACCGTGCAGCCTCAATCTAAGTTCTGTTCTTCCTTTCAGCAACACCGTTTTGTTGAGGAGTTCTGGAAGCACTAAACTAATGAGCAATTCCTTTTTCTACACAGAACATGTCAATATTAGCATTTTTGAATTCCATACCATTATCACTTCTTATTATTTTCACTTTTTGTTCTAATTGATTTTCAACTTTTATGATGAATTCTTTTAATAATTCAGTCGTTTCAGATTCATCATTCAAAAGAAAACCCATGAAATTCTTGTAAAGTCATCAATGATAACTAAACAATTAGATTTTCTTCCAATACTCCTGACGTTAGTTGGTCCAAAAAGGTCCATATGCAACATCTGAAGATGTTTGGAATTTGAGTTTATCTGTTTGGACTTATAAGATGCTCTGTGTTGCTTCCCCTTTAAACATGCTAAGCAGTGATCAGTAGTTGCAAACTTTTTTGATCAAAGACCAATAACATGATTTCCTGCTACAAGCTTGTTCATATTCTTGAAGTTAGAATCCTGAAACATCTATGCCAAAGCTGACTTTCGTCATTTGAAGCTTTAGCAATGAGGCAAGTTGTTTCTGTAGATGGATCAACTTGAGACATATCCTGTTTGTATACATCTCGATCCCTAACAGCTTTAACAATCACTCAATCTTTGCTAATTTAAAAACCTGGCTTCAAAACATAACAAAAAGAATCATCAAAGAAAACAGAATAGGATTTATCACAAATTTGGGAAATACTAAGCAAATTATAATTCAACTATGAACAATAGTTGACTTTATCAAAGCTTTTTATCTTGTTGGATATTGTTCCCTCTCCTCTGATTTTTCATCCTACATCACCACCAAAAGCAACATGTGTACCATCTTTTAACTTAAAGTCTTGTAGTAATGCATGATTGTCCGTCATGTGCCGGCTACACCCGCTATCCACATACCATGTGTTGATAGGACTTCTTGGGTGTACCTGCACAACAAAGAAATTAAGTTGAGTTATCTTGTTAGGACCGTGTACGTACGGAGTACTAACTGATTCTTTGTTATACCGGATCAAATAGTGCGGAATCCTATTTGATTGGTGATCCAATCAGGGAGAACGTAATCAAGATCAATCCTAACAATTAGAAAACGTTAAGAATGGACTAGGATTGATCTGGGACGTTCTATGAACTTGGAATGGACGAACTGGACGCTCTGGGTCGACTAGGGTTTCACGTATTCGAAGTGTTCCGTTTTTCCACGAATTAAGTGGTATTTATAGGTAAGGGTTTCTCATTCGTGCGACTGAACCATACGCATGGTTCAGTCGTGCGATTAAGCTATGCGTTTGATCCATACGTACGATTGAGCCTTCAGTCGTACGACTGGTTCAATCTCATGCTTCAGTCTTACGACTGATCCAGTCTCCTGCTTCAATCGTGCGACTGAGCCATTCGCATGAAGTTATTCATGCATATGGTCCATTGGCATGGCCTATTTGCATGATAACTTCATAATGTTAGGTTTGAATGTGTTAATTATCATAACATTAAGCATATCAATTCAAACAACCATCTACCTATATAATCTATCAACCATTCATTGCACAATCCATTAATGAAACATTTAAACATTATAAGCATCCACAATCACTTGCATTTCATTAATCATCTTTCAATTACATATATGTAAGACATTACAAAGATATAACATTGAGATCAGAATCTAGGTACATATGTATCAACAAACTCCCCCTTGGACCTAGATTCATCTAACGTCTTACTTGACCCATAACCTCTTCAAATTTCTTGTACTTCTCCTCTCTTATAACTCCTGCATGTATTTCAAATGCAAAGCAGAGTCTGATCACATTTTGGAATTGGAGAGCTTGTACAATATCTTGCGCGTCATAGGACAGTGGCCACTTGTAGAGAGTATAAACATCATCCGCTGACAAGTTCGTGAGCCACATTGGGTCAAATACCCTGATGACATCCATCTGTCCATCTCTGTTCAGAACTATGACTGCTTCTGTTGTTTGCCAATCATAGTACCACCACTTGAAGTGTGGAGTGATGTCCTGAGGCATTTCCCTAAGAGGGATCTTCGACATAGTATGTGGAGGACGCCACTTCAACACAATCTTTGGCTTCCCGGTTCGTGGATCCACTTCAGACCTTCGAATGTACCTCGTAGGTTGTTGAGGCGTGAAGTTTACCCACCGGGTGTGGTACTCTTTCTTTAACGCAGCATCGAACCAACCTGACATCTTTCTCGGATCAGCATAAAGCAGCTTCAGCTTTGCCAGTTGGTTGAGCTCAAAACCAGGTAGAGTTTTTAGATCGTGTGGAAATCTAAAATACTCGATACCTTTCTCCCTCTTAACCGCATAAGCGTTAAGGTCATCAAAATACGCCCACGATATAATCTTGCCAGACACTTTTTGATGTTTATTCACTCTGTAGAGCTTGGTGTAGGCATCAGACGTTGGAGCACTTCATTAGGCACGAAGATCCGCAAAAGAAGCAGCCCATTCAGCCTTTCTCTCTTTGACTTCCTCCTCAGTAGCTCTGGTTGTATCTTCTTGTTTGTCGGACTCTTCTTCCATCTTATCCAGAGTATCAAAAGTCTCGCTGACCAGATTGTCATCCAGATTTGGAATGACATGACCTTTAGTGTCAGTGTACTCTGGATAGCATTGGTCTGTTATATCCTCAATCTCAATCTCATCTACATCGTGTAGTTCTTCATCACTATCAACTTGGACTTCGGGAGCATCTTTCACTGTGTCGTCGGCGTTGAGTTTGAACATTTCTGCCAACTGTTCCTTAGTGAAGCTGTGAATAATCTCTCCCTCTTCAGGGGTATACTCAACCGATCTCCTTACGATACCCTGCAGATCAAGAATCATTGTTAACTGACTCTTGACCTGTTGTAGGGGTTCGACATCGTATTCATCTCTTTGAAAGTTTGGATCTGCTTGATTTAAACACGCAACCCAATACTTGTTAGTAAGTAATCAAACACAATCATTATTAAGACAAAAGATATAAACATTAATTACATAAGTGTTACACAATTTTCCAAGTACAAAAGCCTTTTAAATATAGAAACATAAATAACTAATCAGTACTTTTGTCTTGAATCTCAGGAGTATCTTCAGGTGGGGCAGACGTAGAGGTCCCTTGATCTCGACGTTGTTTAGTACGCCTCTCATCTGCTGCTTCATCACTTTGTTCTCCTGTAGCCTCTCCTCCTTCATCATCGTCATCATCTTTCTTGTCATCACTATCATCACCTTCCTCACTTTCATCATTCTCATCATCGTCATCCTCATCATCATCGTCCTCCTCATCATCGTCCCCTTCACCAATCTTGAGGGGCTCACCCTGAGTTCCTTTCAGCTTTAGCAAGATAGACTTGTTTTCAGCCTTTAACTCCTCCAACTTCCTATCCGTCTCAATCTCGTGCTCTAATAGACCAGTGATCTTATCAGTCTGTGCAGCGATCAGCTGAGCTTGAGATGAAGTCAGCTCCCTTAACTGATGAATCTCAGCTGTCTGGGAGGAACACTGCTCTGTTAACTGCTGAATCTGAGCAGTCTTAGCCTTATCAGAAGCTAGCAGCTGGAGTACCATGCTGTTGAGTGCTGCAAGCTGCTCTACCACTGAGACAGGTGGTATGAATGAGCTAGTTGGAGCAGATGAGGGTCCGGTTTAGTGAGTAGTGGTGGTTGTGGTGGCAGTGGTGAATATGGGAGAGGATGGGAATGATGTAGTAGGGGGTACAGTGGTGGTGGTGGTGGTGGATGTGGGAGTGTGAGATGTAGGGATAGTGGTGGTGGCTTGAGGTGTTTGGGATGGAGTGGATGTGGTGGCTGTGGTAGTGACTGAGGTGGTGAATCGTATTCGTTTACTCTTCTTACCATGCGGTCTCGCCATGATCTTCCTCCTTTTCCCAGTAGACACCGGGGTTCCTACTCTAGTACTGGGTTCATCAGGGGCATAAGCCGGATCAGACTCTGTGTGTGGTTCCCCTGATGTGCCCGACTGACCACCCACTCCCCTCAGTCCTCTCTCTGTGGCAACCACTTCGCTGCTAACTCTCTTGGTCAGACCTTCTTCCTCGCTCTCTTCCTCAACATCGTCTGGCGGGCAGAAATCAGGTACAAACCCGACAGCAGCCGTGTCTGTATGTGGTGAAGGCTGAGCTGTGTGAGTGGAGGGACCCTCAAAATAACTGGCCCACCATCGCCATCATGGCCATCATCATCATCTAAGTCATCAGATGGTATCGCAATCACCTCAGTGTCAGATCCGCTATCATCATGACGCCATTTGCGTCTCCTTGGTGCAACATAATCAGCCCGGGCCAGATGCCCTATCAACCTCTTCATAACTGGCTTCACCTGCTTGCCCCTATACACCTTCATTCTCCCAAGAGTGGTGTCATCCATGATCTCTAATGCCACTGAATCACTCTTTTCCTTGGGCAGGTCAGGCAACTTCTTATCAAAAATCAGCTATAGGAATCGGGGGTACATGCAAAAGCCTTCCTTCCCCTTTGCCTCTAAATTCTCTATCAGATACGTGAAGATCATATTGGAGAAGCTGAAGGGGTGGTTTAGGACCAATGCAACACAGGCATTCTGGATTTGGTCCGACAGATCATCAAACCCACCCCTCCTGGATGCTATGCACTTCAGTATGACGTGTGCTAGGTACTTGTACTGGGCCCTCAGGTTGCTCTTGTTCAGCACACCAGAGTTGATGTCCCCGCAGTACCCGATCCTCATAAAGCAACCTCGAACCATCAGAGGATGCAGCTTAAGTGGATGATCCTCATCATCTCCAAATCCCAATACTCTCCTGATATCTACCACTGTGATCTCGATCTCCCTACCAAAGGTAGTACTTCGGATGCGGTAGGGTTCCACAGATCGATCTACCGAAGCTCCCTCCTAGAATGATTGTTGAATGGACTGGTAGGGAGTACAGGGTGTAGATATGGCTCTATATATCCGTGATCTTCTCAAAAAGTCGATGATCCCTGCAAACTCACCACCAGTCCTCGAGGTGGAATCCAAGTGAGCACAAATGTTGTGCTTTGGATTAATGGACCAACGATTAGCCATATTCCTGTAACAAATAGCAAATGCACTTGAGAACACATGAAAAACAAAGTTTGACCAATTCAGAAGAACATTTCAGTTCAATCGTGCGATTGAACTACGCGACTGAGTTCAGTTGGGTGAATGAACCTGCGATTGGGTTAGTCGACCGAATGAATTCATTCGGTTGATTCATTCGGCCGATTGAATGAATCGTCCCTTACATTCGTGCGATTAAAGTTCATTCTGGAGTCCAGTCGTATGACACACTCAACCCATTCGTATTATTCATTCGGCCGATTGACTGAGTCGCCCCTTTCAACCGTGCAATTGAAGTTCATTCTGGGGACCAGTCGCATGGTAGACAAAACTGTTCCATTTAAAACACAGATTTATCAAATGGCTAAATTAAACATTAAGTTCATGTTCATTAGACTCGCAATCATGTATCTAAACCACCTAATCCATTGATTTTAACATTGTATGTGATTAAGGTAGTTTATTGTACAAAGTTGGTGTCGGTTCAAGAACTAGGTCGAATACGATCGGATTCAAACCCCATTCGACTGTAAGCATCATCAATCATTTGTGTAATACCTGTATAACAATGCCAAAGTGTCAGAAATCGAATATAATAAATGTTTGAGATCAAATGAAATTTGGGCAGCGTAACAGTGCGATTTTGAGTTTAGGGCGAATGGGGTCTGCGATCGACTGAGGGTCTTATTTATACTAAAACTCAGTTTAGTCGGGCGAATGAACCCATTCGCTCACTTCATTCGGCCGATTCAATCTCCAGTCGTACGACCGAGTCTAATCACATGACTTAGTCGTGCGATTGAAACTGGGTCGTACGATTCACTCAATCGACCAGTTCCATTCGCTCAATTGACCTCCATTCACATGTTTGACCTAGACGGTCACTTTCAATCGGCCGATTGGGCTCATTCGCATGGCCCAATCTTACGATTGTGTTCAATCGTATACCCCATTCATACGACTAGGTCAGACCAGAATTTAGTCGTGCGATTGGGCTATACTTGGGCCATTTTAGTCACTTTCTTGACCGACCCTTAGTTTTCTTAACCAATTGATAAAACATTATGAGCCTTTGATCATCTCAGACATGATCACTTTTAAATTAACACACCCATTGATCACCTCAGACGTGATCCATTTATCCACCCGATCACCTCAGACGTGATCCATTTATCCACCCGATCACCTTAGATGTGATCCTTTTAACCCTCCAGAAACAATTTGTTCAAATAAATGTTAAGCTCGTTTAGTGACATTAACAGATAACAATATACACAGTCCGACATTGACACACTTGTACTAATAAAATTAAAAATTTTAAACTACGAACAAAATGAACATCTTTTTGTGATTTTTGTTAGGGCAGGTTTGTGTAGCCTATTAGCATTGACATTATATCAGGAACAGACTCATTTAGAATCAGACAGGCATATACACCATTACTTGGAACATTTTGAGCTAATTACACCTTTCATGATGACATATCACAGTTTGTTCTGATCTAAGACTTCTAAGTACAAACTGGGAATCATGTTTGATATGATACGTAACACACTTTGATCGTCAACTTCAGTTGGTGCCTTCACGACGATTGTCAGTATACTTGTCCACTTAAATTCATACACAGACTTTTGACACGCGTTGGTAATGAATTATGTTATATTATTTCAAACAACATTTGTGTATCCCACGCTTATATGGTAATCAACATTCCTTAAAGAACTTTCGAACGGTCTATAGGTATTTTTACAAGAAGAGACTATTCTTAGATCTTTCAAAGAGAAGCCAATCCTCAGGTCAGTGCCATCGCACAGCAGAGAGGCGGTAAACAACAATGAAATCTAGAATATGTAGGTTATGCTTATCCTCAGGTCAGTGCCATCGCACGGCAGAGAGGCACACAACCTATCTCCTTGTTAGACCATTTCTTATTTTCTTTTGCACATAACGCACCAACAACATAAGTTATCAGCTTGATTGCGCTTGTATTTATTTTTTTCGTTCTTTGCTCTTTTTGTGGTCATTTGCACACCTTTGGTGGCGTTTATTTGCTCGTTATCCCTTATCGGAAATAGCTGATTGTGTTAACCAGTGATAAGATAAGAACCCATAGTTGATTGAACCGTTTAGATTAGATTAAGTTTACCAATGACGTCTACTTGTCTATTGTGTTGAATCTACCGACACATCATATAGTGAACTAGCACCTCCCTAGATTAACTTTCTCCGTGTACTTACAGAAACAATCAAACGTACTATCATTTTCCCATTTTGTTAGACTTATACTTCTCTGATTTCTAAATTTTCAGTGATTTAATTAACATATCTGATCAGAAAATCATTTTGGTGTTCCAAGTAACTCGATGCCTGTGTACTATCATTTTCCAATTTTCATCGAGTCACATATCCAGTTTTGTTGTCTATGCCTTTTCAGCTCTACTCACCTTGCCCCCCCCCCCCCCCCGTTTTTTATAGTAAATAAATACTACTAAATTTAACCTAATCTCCCTCTAAAATTCTAAAACAGAAAATCTTTTGTGTTTTTGGATTTTTTATAGTAAATAAATACTACTAAATTTAACCTAATCTCCCTTTAGACTGATTTACAGTTTGTGCAAATGATTTAGATTCAGAAACAGGTTTCGCTGCTGGTATCACAGACTTGTCAGTGACTTGTCTGTGTTGCTTTTGGCGTGGAGGAGACGAAAATGACTTAGAAGGTGTTTTAGACCTAATAGGTGTTTTCGATCTAGCCGGAGTCTTAGATCGCTGTTTTGAATCTAGATTAACCTTGTTGTTCAGCTCAACCTTAATTCTTGGAGTCTGATTGCGAGGACAATTTGAAGAAATATGACCGCGCTGTCCACAAGTATAGCAGGATCTCCATTCATCAGGGCTAGGAGATCTCTTGTGGGGCGGTGAATAAACTTCAGATTCTATCCTTTTATTATCACTTTTAAGACTTTCACCTCCTTTGACAAATTTAACTTGTTTAATATTATTTGTGTTTTGTCTTAGAAACTGGTGATTATCTTGCTTCACTGGTTTAGCTTGAGTGGTTTTGGAAATCTTAGGTTTTGTGGAAGTCGATTTTTGACCCAACCAAAGAGATGCTTGAACATTCTCTTCCACTCGTTTGCCAGTGTTATGTGTGCTAGTTGTGCCTGATGTAGAAGCTGTCTGGTCAGGAACCGAAGGGGCAGAGTTAACTGCTGTATCCGGATCCCTGACTAGAGGAGTTGTCACCACATGATCCTTTATGGGGTTATCATTAATTGGACGTTGTTTGGTGTTCAAAAAGATCTCATGTGGTGGTGGCACAACCCTGTATCCCAAACCCTCCCCGTTGTTGCGTTCTTTAACCAAGTTTTTCAAAATATGTGAGGAACTAGCTAGACTGTGGAGTTTTTGTTTCAAAGACTCGTCTTCGACTTGTAAAACCGCTCGTTCCTTCTTAGTTTCCTCGATTGTCTTTAAATAAAACTTGATATCATTTTCTTGGTTAAATACAACAACTTCAGTTTCTTTTAACTGTTTATTTAACGCTTCAACCTTTTTTTATAACTATTTTCATTCTGTTTTAAGATTCTGTTTGCCTCAGTGCACAATTTTAAGTCATTTACTAAGTTATCGTTATGATCTAATAACCTAGCAAATTTCAGGTCAATGCTTTCCCTAAAATTTTCACATTCAATACAAGCATGTTTAGTAAATAACTCATCCTTTGATTCTACCTGTGCTGATGTAGATGTTCCAGCCATGAAAGCATTTTGGAGTTCAGATTGTGCTTCAGATTCAGCATTCAGTTCATTCTCAACAAGCTATCAACATCAGCTATGTCATCATCCAATTCAGCAGTGTCAGGCTCAGCCGAGTTCTCCCCCTCGCTCGCTGAGTCTTCATTCGGGTCCTCAACAGAAGCAATGTTGGCTTCACCATCAGATAAGAAACGGAAGGACCAGTCCTGTCCTTCATCACCTTGTGCCACCATAGCCTTGGAATCACTGCTGGTTGAAGCTGCCTTTTTCTCTCTCTCTTGTTTAGTGAAGGAGAAGAATGGATTTTCATTTCCAGTCTTCTTTGGTTTGACACATTCCCTCTTGAAGTGCCCTTTCTCCCCGCAGTTGAAACAGGTGACCTTTGACTTGCCGAAACCAAACGTAGTATTTTTTGTAGCCACCAGATTCTGACCTGTTTTCTTCACAAACTTCTTAGCTCGTCACACAGCACTCGCGAGAGCCCACATAATATCCATCCTCTCCAACTCATTTTCATCCACTTGCTCATAATCTTCATCAGCTAAGTGGCAGTTCCCTATCTTCCCTGCAACCAACCCATCATAGGAATGAACCACTACAGCAAGTAGGTCCATGTGTTCCTTGGCCACTTCCACAGTGACTTTACCCAGGTTCTCAGCTATTAACTTCGTCGATTGAGCTTCAGTAAAACTATGTTGAACCCCTGAAGAGACAGTTGACTCACCCACAGACGATGAGCTTTGACCAGATGTAGATGTATTAGAAACAAAAGCGGTCTGCTGAGGAGCATTGGAAGACTTTGCAATAGGAGTTGGAGTCATATTGTAGAGAGTAGGATCCTGAGCATATGAACCCTTCTTTGCCTTATACTTATGTCTAACCTCTTCCTCTCGCAGTTTCAGAATAAAGTCGTTTATATCTAATGTCTCAAGAACTAAATTGTGTCTCAAGGTGGAAATAAATGAATCCCACTTTTCTGGAAGACCCTCAGCCAAACTAGAGACCTTTTCTTCTTTAGACGTGGTTACCCCATGAGTGTGAAGTTCACTCATTAGATGATAGAAGCGGTCAATAATGTCATCCAAGCTCTCGTTCCCAATAGCAGAAAAATTGTCAAACTCCTTTTTGAGTGCTTTGGCCTTCAAAGATTTCAGAGTTGAGCTCCCTTCATATCTTTTCTCGAGAGCTTTCCATAATTTCTTACTTTGTTTCTAATCAAAATACTGATGGAAGATCTCTTTAGGAATAGGCTGGGTGAGCATCGTGTAAGCCTTCTTTTCAGCATTATAAGCAGTCTTTTGAGCATCAGTCATTCCACTCAACGTTAATGGCAAACCATCAGCACCAACTGGCATGGTGTAACCAGTTTCAATATGACAGGATCTCAGCCTCTAGTTTGATCAATCAGATTATGTTTGCAGCAGATTTAGCACAAGTTAGCAATTATAACAAGAACATAAAAGATATTGCAATTAAAAGCATAAACATAGAGAGAGAAGAGTTCTGTGAAAAATAAATTTTCTATTACTCAACACGTTTCGGCGATTAAAACAGCATGGTTCACCATCCTTTTATAGGCGGCAAAAGGATGGGTGATGATGTGACATGTCTGTCAGATCAACCGATTATTAAAGTTAGAACATAAAACTACTGAAGATGTCAACAGCTGACATCTTCTTACAAAAAGTTCTAACTGTTACAAGTACTGACAAAAGTAAACTACTGAAAGCCTACAACGACTGAAAAACAACTCTTCGGTCGTTTATAACTACTGATACTATAACAGCTGAAGAACAAGCTCTTCAGCTGTTGTACAGACTACTGAAATAAAATTATAAAACTACTGAAAGGGAAAAACCATCACAACAACTGAAGAAGACTTCTTCAGCTGTTGTGACAAACTCTGAATCTTTCAGCACTTGTTCTTCAAACTTGGACTTCAGATGATGTATCAGCTGATGACTTCAGTTGATGTCATCAGCTGTTGTCTTCAGTCTTTGTCTTCAGACGTTGTGCATCAGTAGATGATCTTCAGTTCTTCAGTTCTTCAACTTTGGTCTTCAGCACTTGTCTTCAGTACTTGAAGTCTTCAGTACTTGCATGATTCAGTACTTCAGACTTCAGTACTTATCTTCAGTACTTTAGATCCTTCAGCTGTTGCACTTCAGTTCTTTGATCTTCAGACTTTGATTCTTCAGACTTTGTCAGAACAGCTGATGGGAGTCTTCAGCAGTTGTTGTAATGGCATGTGGGACTTAAAGGTTTTCCTGATCTTGGCTCATTGGTTCTTTTGGTCCAACAAACTCCCCCTGAACCAATGCAGCCAAAACCTCTAATTATTTGTTGTCCCACTTATTGTTGGCATAAGGATTGGTCTATTTCCTTTTAGATCAGATTAGAAGTTGACCCTGATAAGCACTGTCCTGAGAGGTAGTCTCTATGATTTGATTGGCTGAGTATGGATGGGAGCTCTGTTTTGGGGAATTGGACACAGAGCTGTTGTCCCATCCATGAGATCTACCTCCCATGTACAAGCCGGTAGGATTCTCGGGTGTAGGCTTGAAGAAAGATCATCTGTTCTTCTTTGGTTAGGTCTTCAGCCACACCTTCGAATAACCCCTCCCGACCGTACAGCTCCGAGACATACTTGGCCTGTCTTCCATTTTTGAGCTCAACTGTTGTGATTTGCCTGTATGCAAATTCATCAGGATGTTTTCCTTCTAACAACAGGTTGAGCTCATCCCTATGGAAGTTCTCAAGTCTCTTATAGACCAACCCTTTCCTAATCACCCTATTATCTAGCATTGTTTGGGGTGATTGGTTGGCTCTATAGGCTTTCTCAAACTCCTCTACTATTTCCCAGGGTGTTATTACAAGAGCCACAGAGATTACTTCATCTACAACTCTCTTCAGTTGGCTCTTGTATCTCACAAGCATAGCTTTCTGAACTATCCTGTGAGCCACCCTAGGATCAGGCCAAGTCCTCACTCTTTCCTTTTCATACTGAAAGGTTTGCTTGAGAGTGAAGAGTCTCAGAGCCTTCTTCTTAATATTCATGATAGAAGTAGAAGCAGCATATGATTTGTCAATGCTTTTCAGCATTGCCTCATCGTGTAGTCTTTGCTGCTCCTCTTCTTCTAATTTTACCCTCACAGTGTCCATCTATGAGGTGGGAGTGATGGTTTGGGATTTGGCTTTTGGTTGAGAGATAACTGCTGAAATGGGCAGTCTATCCTCCTCATCCTCCTCTTCTTCTTCTTCTTGCAGCCTCAACACCCTTCTTTTCTTCTACAAGGGTGGATCATTGGCTGCGGGTTTTGATGGTGAAGGGATTGGTTTTGTGGGTTTGGTTGGGTGGTTGGTGTGGGAATATGGGCAGGCACTGCTAGCAATCTAGAAATTAGTGATGGTTTGGTCTGTTTGCTAGCAGTGTCCTGTTCCCAACACCGGCTTCTGAGAGGGCCTCAGCGACCAGTCCTTTGGTGAAAGTTCCAGCCGAACAGATCTTGGTGGTTATAGCCAAGATTCTGTCCCTGGTCCATGCTTTGACATCAAGGACTGGCCTGCCCAGATACTTCGAAATGAATCTACTCATAGCCTCGAGTCTCTTTTTGTCCTCTTGGCTATAAGTAGACCATCGGTAATCTATTTCTCTCATCTCCATCTTTCGGATATCCTGATCTAGCATGGCAGTGTCCTTGTCAAAGCCTTGCCTGAACAACTGATCAATGGCAGAGTCCATTGATTTGCTATGTTCAGCATCAGCCTCCTTGACAAGGGCTGCTAGATCAGAGTCAATCTTTTCTCCCTCCTTCTCTCCCATTTTCTTATGATAAGTGACACTGAAATCCTTTTGGATTCCAGCCACTTCAATAGGCTCGCTTTCCTTCACCCTCTTCCCTTTCTCCCTCACCCTAATACTCTCCTCAGCCTTCTCCCTCTCAGCTACCACCTCTCTTTCTACTTCTAACTCCTCCTCACCCCTCTTCCTCTTAGCTTGCACTGATGTCTCCCCCTTTTTGGGTGCATTGGTTGGGGTTTGACTATCAGCAAGCGCGTTAGCAACGGCAACCTCCACCATAGGTTGGATGTGAGTGGGAAGCCTCTCATCAATGGTTTTGATTACAATATTTATGATTAATGGTGTGATGAGAGGCAGGGATTTCTGGAGGATAGCATCTAGCTGCTCAGGGGGGTTCTGGCCCTGAGAGCTAGTGCCAGAAGCAGGGGCTGGTAGCCGAGTTTGTGGGAGTGGCTCAGTATTTGTGAGACCTTCGGGTGAAGGTGCCATCTGTGGGTTTGTGGTGGTAGATGGACTTCTATCTTGAGTCATTTGAGCAAGCAGCTCTTTGAGTCTGCTTATCTCATCCTCTAAGATAGTGTTGTGAGCAACTACGTCAAAGAAGAAGCTCAGGTCATCATCAGTGGAAACTGAATCACCTGACCTCCTGACTATGTCAGGATGTACATGCTCTGAGTGAGGCTCAGATGTAGCATGTGCCCCTTGTTCATGGCACTGGGGACTTCCAGCCTCCGGATTGGATCCATCATCGGCAGTTGCCTCTGGTGAGGACTTTTTGATGGTACCAGTTTCACCCTGCTCAGATGTTGATGTAGGAGAAGTGGCAGCCTCACCAGAATGTCATGTCTCCCTAGTCACACTGGGATATCGGACATGTGATTCTCTGTGCTGTGGGCTCCCACCGGCACTAGTGTCCACCCCCTCTTCTGTTGGAGTCTCCCCAGTGGTAATTGGTTTCTGGGGAGAGGGTGGAGTGCTCAGATGGGTCAGCACTTTGGCGACTATTATAGTTGGGCTTTGTGGGGCGGTCGCAGTGGGTGATGGGCTGGAAGCAGAGTGCACATGGGGAGGACTGTGCATTTCAATGGTAGTCTTCTCAAGTGAGATAGACCCCAGAATTGTGGCTGCCCCAGAAGTGGTTGCATCAGGCTCCTGTTGAGAGGAAGCCTGTGCGGTTGTGGTGGGTGGAGTCGTGGTAGCTGCTGGGAGAATCGAACCAGCAGCCACATCCTGCGTTTGTGTTGCAGGGGCATCCTCAGGGGACTCATTTCCCTGAGTAGCCTTTTTGGGCTTCTTTTTGGCTTTTGGCTTGGTGGGGACTTTGGATTTGGAGGTGGAGGCTGTGGGTTCCTGCTGCGTGGGTTTTCGCAGCCGGCCAACCTGTTTTAGTGTGGGGTCGGAGTTGTGCCTGGAGTATACCTCGGCTAGAACAGCCATGGCAGGGACCCCAGTGCCAACTAGTCCCTCAGCCTAAAGCTGGTTCTCTATTATGGCCATTATGAACCGAGGATACAAGATCCATCGGTTAGAAATTGGTTTTGTGGCCATATCCTTGATTTCCAAAAAGATAATGTCAGTTAAGTTTAATGGTTGTTTTTCAAGGATAGAGAATAATACCTGTTGCCACCTTGTTGACATCTGGTCCCATGAAGAGGTTTTGGGAGCCAGACACACGTTCACCATGTGAAAAAATAGTCTTTGGGGATCTGGGAAGTGCTTTTTCAACAAGGTGGAGGCGGAGAGGTCACCCTGATATTCATTGGATGTGAAGGATAGATCAAGGGCGCCTTTGGGGTAGGAGGTTGGGTAGGTGGCATCCTCCAGCTTTAGGGTTTGGCGCTAGGTAACTGGAGTGATAACCACTGGGTGGTTGTTGACGGAGGACCGGAGAGAGACCTCGCCATCCTGCTCTCCGGTTTGGACGGTGATGTTCGTCCAAAACTCCGTCAGGGAGTCGGTGTATATGGTAGGGTTCAAAAGGAATGCCGTTTGGTAAGGTGAGTCGTGCATCAGATCGACGGCATGGTGAAATTTTGGCCATAATGGCGATTTGGTGAGATGAGCGACACAGTTGTGTCGAGGTTTGAGTTGCATGGTCGCCATTAATGGTGTATGGGAAGGTCAGAGGTTTTGAAAGATTAGGTCAAGTGAGGAGTAAATGCTCTAAAGGTTGGGTATTTATAGGGTAGGGCAAAGGCTGAAAGAAAACTACTGAAGGTTTTGGTGTTAGTTATCAGTTGTTGTAACGACTGATGACGTGGTTTTAACCTTCAGTGGTTGGAACATCTGAGGACTTGGTGTTAGTCTTCGTAGTTGAAACTACCGAGACCTTGGTTTTGTCCTTCAGATGTTGTAAACGGCTGAAGACTTGTTGTCAGTCTTCAGTAGTTATAAACTACTAAAGACGTAATCGTCCTCTTCAGACGTTGTAACAACTGAAGACTTGGTGTTAGTCTTCAGTAGTTGTAAACTACTGATATCAGTAGTTGTGAACTACTGAAGACATGGTATTGCTTTAGTTGTTGTAAACAACTGAGGACTTGGTGTTAGTCATCAGTAGTTATGAAACTACTAAAGACATGGTTTTGTCCTTCAGTTGTTTAGGTATGAAACAGCAGCTGTTGGCATCAGCTGATGAGAAATTACTCATCAGCTGTTTCCGTCAAATCAGTTGTTTCATGCTAGCCTCTACACTTACTCATCAGCTCTTTGGCTGACTTTTAGATGTTTCATTGCCCTTCAGCTCTTGTGAGTATTTAAGCCTTCAGCTCTTGTGATCAGATGTTCACAAGTGCTGATGAAATACTCTTCAGAGCTGGTGAACAAATTTTGTCTTCAGTACTTGTGTAAGATTACACATCAGTACTTGTGAGCAAATTTATTCTTCATTACTTATTTGTTTGAAAATCATACATCAGTAGTTGTAATCCACCTCACTACATCAGTTGTTTTCAACAAATAATGTACATCAGTACTTTTGAGGCATTTTAGTCTTCAGTAGTTGTGAAGGAGCTGAAGACTAAATTACTCATCAGTACTTATATTTGACCTAATGCTCATCAGTACTTGTGAATTGAAAGCATCAGCATTGGTCAAATTATTCTAGCTGCAGCATACCAAGCCTTAGTACCAAGTTTTGAAATGTGGCACTGTCTAAAGGTTTAGTAAAGATATCTGCAAGCTCATCAGCACTAGGCACAAACTTAGGATCAATCAGACCTTTTTCATAGCAATCCCTGATAAAATGATGTCTAATCTCTATATGTTTGGTCCTAGAGTGATGGACTGGATTTTTACAATACAAAGAGCTGAAGCACTATCCATTAGCAATGGAGTCTTAGTCTCTGTAATGCCATAATCCAAAAGTTGATTCTGAAGCCATAGTATCTGAGAGGTACAACTTGCAGCAACAATGTACTCAGCTTCAGCAGTGGATGTAGCAATTGATGTTTGTTTCTTACTCTGCCAAGAAACTAAACAATTGCCTAGGAATTGGCAACCACCAGAAGTGGATTTTCTGGTGACTTTGCATCCTGCATAGTCACTATCAGAGAAAGCAACTAATTTGCAAGAATGCCCAGTTGAATACCAAAGACCTAGTGATTGGGTACCTTGCAGATATCTAAAGATCCTTTTGACTGCAATCAAATAGGATTCTTTAGGTGCAGCCTGAAATCTAGCACAGGCACATGTTGCAAACATGATGTCCGGCCTAGAAGCAGTAAGGTACATCAAGGACCCAATCATACATCTGTAAAGGGTTTCATCAACCGCTTTACCTTTCTGATCTACATCTAGTTGTGTGATGCTGCTCATGGGAGTAGAACAGGGCTTACAGGTTTGTAAATCAAACTTATTCAATAACTCTTTGGTATATTTGGACTGATGGATGAAGATTCCATCATCCTGTTGTTTGATTTGCAAACCTAGAAAGAACTGTAATTCTCCCATAGCACTCATTTCAAATCTTAGCTTCATGAGCTTTGTAAATTCATCACACAACTTTTGATCAGAGGATGCAAAGATGATGTCATCAACATAGATTTGAACAAGGAGCTTATGTTGTCCCACAGTCTTGATGAATAAGGTTTTATCAATGGTGCCTCTAGTGAACTTATTTTGTAAAAGAAAAGTTGAGAATGTCTCATACCAGGCTCTGGGTGCTTGCTTCAGCCCATAAAGAGCCTTATCAAGCTTGTACACCCAATCAGGATGTTTATTGTCCTTAAAGCCTGGTGGTTGACACACATAAACTTCTTCTTTTATTTTGCCATATAAGAAATCACTTTTGACATCCATTTGATAAACCTTAAGACTGTGAAAATCAGCATAAGCTAGGAACAGTCTGATTGCTTCAAGTCTGGCCACAGGGGCAAAGGTCTCATCATAATCGATGCCTTCCTCCTGTGCAAATCCTTGAACCACCAGTCTGGCCTTGTTCTTGATAATTTGGCCCTTCTCATCTGTTTTGTTCCTAAATACCCACTTGGTGCCTATAGCACACTTACCTTTCGGTAAAGGAACAAGCTCCCACACTTGCTGTTTCTTGAACTGAAGAAGCTCAAGCTGCATAGCTTCCACCCATCCATTGTCTCTTAAAGCAACATGATAGTTCTTTGGCTCTTGCTGACTGATGAAGAGAGCATAAAAGCAGAAGTTGGACAATTGATTCCTGGTTGAAACTCCAGCATGGATATTACCAATGATTTGAGAGGTGGGGTGATTCTTGAGCTCCTGATAGACTATTATATCTGTGCAAGTGTTTGTAGACCCATCAGCAGCAACAGATGGTGATGGAGATTCCTGAAACTATGTAGAAGATGGCAGCTCAAACGAAGTAGAGCAAGCAGAAATCTTATCAGCGTTTGTAGTGGATGGAGCTGCTGAGGCTACAGGAGCATCAGGTTCAGTGGACTCAGGCAGGTTTTCACTAAACCTGAAGAGGTGAGTACTGACTACATCATCATTAGTACCACCAGGTGGAGATCTGTTGACAGGCTCAACAGCTGGAGGTTGATAAGGAACATATTGCAGTATGTCCAAATCAAACAACTCCACGGGGTTTTGTGGAATCTTGTCCTTTGGAGATTCATTGAACTTAACATGCAGAGTTTCTTCAACCACCTTTGTTCTACAGTTGAAGACTCTGTATGCCTTGCAAGTTGATGAATAACCAACAAAATACCCTGCATTCACCTTACTAACAAACTTCTGGAGTGGGTTGCTAGTGTTGAGAATGAAACATGGACACCCAAAGGCTCTAAAGAATGAAATCAGAGGAGCCAAATGATGAAGAACTTCATAAGGAGTCTTCATCAGCCTCTTATTCACTAAAGCTCTATTCTGTACATAGCAAGCTGTATTGATAGCTTCAGCCCAAAAGGTCAGTGGCAACCCTGAGTCAGCCAGCATTGACCTTGCTACTTCAATGAGAGTCCTGTTCTTTCTCTCCACCATTCCATTCTGCTTAGGAGTTCTAGGAATACTATACTGCCTTCTAATTCCCTTGGACAGGTAGAAGTCATCAAGTGTGTGGTTTCTAAACTCTGTTCCATTGTCACTTCTCACACACTTGACCTATAGGGAATACTGCTTTTCTACAAGTAACACAAAGTTCATGATAGTCTTGGCTGCTTCATCCTTGGAGTGCAAGAAGAAAGTCCATACAAACCTGGAATAATCATCCACAATTACCAGGCAGTATTTCTTCTTTGCCATGCTCATCACTCTGACAGGACCAAAGAGATCCATGTGCAGGAGCTGCAAGCAGGCAGTGGACTTTGGTTCTTCTATTGAAGGGAATGAAACTTTGTGTTGTTTTCCTTTCAAGCAAGCAGTGCAGTCATCTTCACACTTGAACTCCTTCAAAGGCAATCCTCTTACTAAACCATGGCTTATCAGCTGATTCATGTTCTTGAAATTAACATGACCCAGCCTTCTATGCCATAGTGTAGACTCTTGAGGAGAGGCCTTGGAGAATAGGCAAGGATGGCCTTTTAGATCTATCTTTTTGGAAAGATCTAAGGCATACACTCTTCCTGTCCTGTTGGCCTTCAGGAGAGTGTGTTCATCCAACACCTTGTCAATCAAACTCAGAACTTTGGATGACAGAATCCTACAGTTCTGGCTTGTGAAAAGGGCAACATGGGCTTTGTCACACATTTGACTGACACTCAAGAGGTTGTACTTGAGATTCTCCACATGGTTAACATCATCAAACCTTATTTCCCCATTGGAAACAAAGCCTTTTCCGATGATGTATCCCTTTGCATCATTGCCAAAGGAGACAAATCCCTTCTTTCCTTGAGAGTAGTCATTAAGAAGGGAGCTTCTTCCTGTCATGTGCATGGATCCTCCACTGTCTACATACCAGATGCTTCTATGGCATGTTGAAGAACCCTGCAATCATAACCACTTGTTAGTTAGTCTTGGAGACCAAAACCTGTTTGGTTTTGGGTCTGTTCTCAACTACAGGTGCAACACTAACAGGTGTGTTATGTGTGACAGCCTGAGGTGAAGAAGATGGTGCAGAAGAGGAGTCCTTTGGCTTGGACTTCCTTTTCTGTGGTTTCAACACAGGAGCATCTAAATGGTTGACTCTTCCCATTAGTTGCTGAACCATCATGACCAGCTGTGTCTGATTCTGAGATAAAGCTTTCAGCTCTTCAGACACATTGGAGTTTGCTGATGATGGATTCCTATGTTGTACCATCTTTTTCTAAGCAACCTCAGCTGTTGCCTGAGTAACCCCTACCTTCTGTTTAGATTTAGCTTTGGGCTTAGGGATTTCAGGCTTGGATGTTGCTAGTACAAACTTGGTTTCAAACTCATTCTTCATTTTATTGATGTCTTCATTGATTTTCTCCTTCTGTTTGAGTTTGGAACCCCTTTTGTACCAGCAATCATCAGTAAGATGATTGAACAAGCCACATATCTCACATGGCTTCTTCTTCATCTTATGCTGATCATCAGCTGAAGAGGATGAAACTGCTGAAGACTTGTTCTTCAGCTGTTTGGTATCAGTACTAGCAGTTTTCTTCCTAGTGCCTGCTTTCCTTGTATCCTCTTTAGTTGTCTTCAAACCTTTCCTACTGTTAGTTTTCTTCCTTTAGTGCTAACAGTAGTTGAGGTTTGAACTTTAGATGTTGTCACTTGCTCTCCAGTACCTTCAGTACTTCTAGTGACAGCACCTGAGTTGATCAGCCTTTTGGTCATGTGACGGTCAGCATTTGAACCATCAGCTGTTATAGCATCAGCTGATTGGTTTTTGCAGGTGTTAATGCTGACTTCTATCTCTGATGATGCTGAATCAGAAGATAGTAGGTCACATGAAGAGAAGGATTGGTTATTGCTCTCCCCATCAGATTCAACTTCTGCTCTTGAAGTAAAATCTGTAGGAGGAGCAGTGTGATTATAACCAATGCCAAACTTCACATTGGAAGCTGATTGCTTACTAAGAAGCATTTCAAAACCCTTGCATGATTGCACCCATCGATCGCACTCAACTTGGGTGGTTGCAAGAGTTTCCTTGAGGTCTCTGTACTTCTCTAGAAGTACATCTTCCCTAGCTTTATCATCTATGATTTGGCATTTAAGCTTGTAAATCTCATCATTTTTCTCTTTTAGTGCAGCCTCAAAATCAGCTTTTCTTTTGGAAATAGTGTGCTCTAACTCAAGATTTTTATCTATTAAATCTACATTTGCTTCTCTAATAGAAGCAAATACTGCTATGCATGATTCAGAACAAAGCTTGGCTTTAGCCTCAGTGGATACCTGTGATGAGGCATTGGATGATGACCCGTCAGCAGAATCAAGGGCCATCAGAGCAAGATTTCCAAAAGGTTAGTCACCACCATGTTGACCAGCACCTTGGAGTAGTTGTTCCTGACCAGATAGATCATCTGGTAGACTACTCCAGTCAACAACACTTAGGGTGAAGAAGCTGTGTTGTTGAGGTTGTGTGTGATGATGAGATTGGGAAGATTGAGGCTCAGGAAGAGCATGAGGTGGTTGAGCCGAGGGTGCTTGAGTTTGACTAGGCTGAGGCACATAGTAACAGGGGTAAGGATATGGCATATGACCCTGAGGCACAAAATAAGCAGGTGGTGCCTATGTTTATGATGGATGGCCAGAACTGGAGGAGTGTTGCCCTCTGTGCTGTGAGCTACTGCTCGGAAAAGTCACAAAGGGTGTAGATGAGTTAGATCCAGATGATCTACACTCTCTAGCAAAGTGTCCAAGCCTTTGGCACTTGTGACACCTCAACTTGCTCTTGTCAAAACCAACTTTGGTTTTGCTAGAGAGTCCAGGGAATTTCCTACCAGTTCTCTTGTAGAACTTTTGAGAACGGATATTTATCATTGCCATTTGGTTCAAAATATCCATCTCTTCCAGATCTTCATCTGGAATGCCCTTCAAGTCCTCCATCAGAAAACACAAGTTGTCACCACTACCTCCTGAACTACTAACACCAACAAAAGCTTGTTCTGAGTTGGTAGAGAAATCAATATGCTCATCATAAGAACTTTTTGATAAAGCATATTCTGACTCCTGACTTATCACGGCAGCATTACCTTGAACAAAGTCATCAGCGAGCTTGCCAGAGGTGGACAGCTTCCTCTTTTGCTCTATCTCTCTCTCAAATGTGAGCAGTTTCCCATGAAGTTGGGTGAGAGATAGAGTTTCCAGATTAGCACTGGAGCGTAGGACAATGGTATAAGTGTCCCATCTCTCAGGCAATGACCTGAGGAACCTGTTGTTCATCTAGCTGTTGGAGTACTCTTGTTTGATCATCTTCAGCTCAGAAATCAAACAAGAGAACCGCTCAAACTGCTGGGTCAGAGTCTCACCCTTTCTATATGAGAATGTCTCATAATGTTGGGCAAGGATTTCCCTATTGTTTGCTAAGACCGAATCAGTTCCTCCAAATTGTTCCTTTAGAGCAACCCATAGGTCATGAGCAGTCTCATGATGCAAGAGCCCTGAATAAATCTCATTAGGAATAGCCATGGCTAAAATTCCATGGGCTCTAGCATCAATTTCAAACAGCTTCAGATCTTCGTCCGAATATTGTTCAGGTTTCTTCGGAACCTGTTCATTAGATTCGGGGACGCTCACCATAGGCTTGTATGGTCCATGCACCACTGACTTCCAACAACCAGCACTGTTGACAGACAAGTGGTGAAGCATACGTCTTTGCCATATGTTATACTCGTTCCTCACAAGCATCGGAGGCTTGGTTGAGGACCAGTATTGTGAGGATCATTAGTTGGTGTTGACATCTCAGGTTTTAGTCAAAAACAAGTTTAAGCAAAACAAATGTAGCTCAAAACCACTAGAGAACCTTAAGATTTTGGCCAGAAACAGCAGAAACTCACTCTCTATGGCTAACTCTTGCAAATTGATAATTCGATCAAACGTAGAGATCAAAAGAGCAGTTTCAAGTGATCAATGGTAAAATCGATCAATGATTAACCTGCTCTGATACCATTTGACAGGATCTCAGCCTCTAGTTTGATCAATCAGATTATGTTTACAGCGGATTTAGCACACGTTAGCATTATAGCAAGAACATAAAAGATATTGCAATTAAAAGCATAAACATAGAGAGAGAAGAGTTCTGCGAAAATTAAATTTTCTATTACTCAACACGTTTCGGCGATTAAAACAGCATGGTTCACCATCCTTTATAGGCGGCAAAAGGATGGGTGATGATGTGACATGTCTGTCACATCAACCGATTATTAAAGTTAGAACATAAAACTACTGAAGATATCAACAGCTGACATCTTCTTACAAAAAGTTCTAACTGTTACAAGTACTGACAAAAGTAAACTACTGAAAGCCTACAACGACTGAAGAACAAACTCTTCAGTCGTTTATAACTACTGATACTATAACAGCTGAAGAACAAGCTCTTCAGCTGTTGTACAGACTACTGAAATAAAATTATAAAACTACTGAAAGGGAAAAACCATCACAACAACTGAAGAAGACTTCTTCAGCTGTTATGACAAACTCTGAATCTTTCAGCACTTGTTCTTCAAACTTGGACTTCAGATGATGTATCAGCTGATGACTTCAGTAGATGTCATCAGCTGTTGTCTTCAGTCTTTGTCTTCAGACGTTGTGCATCAGTAGATGATCTTCAGTTCTTCAGTTCTTCAACTTTGGTCTTCAGCACTTGTCTTCAGTACTTGAAGTCTTCAGTACTTACATGATTCAGTACTTCAGACTTCAGTACTTATCTTCAGTACTTTAGATCCTTCAGCTGTTGCACTTCAGTTCTTTGATCTTCAGACTTTGATTCTTCAGACTTTGTCAGAACAGCTGATGGGAGTCTTCAGCAGTTGTTGTAATGGCATGTGGGACTTAGAGGTTTTCCTGATCTTGGCTCATTGGTTCTTTTGGTCCAACACAATAGAATTCCAAAGATTAGTATCCACGCCATTGAGATGAATCTCAAACCTCTGCTTCCACTGCGGGAACTCATCAATTGACAGAAGCTTAGGTGGTTTATTGTGGTTACAAATCTCATTCTCCAGTAGCAGTAAGTTCTGGATCCTTGAGTCTTTCCCTGCTGAGAATGCGAAGTTTTTGGAGTCCATAATGAAGGTTGACTTAAACTTGAAAACAGACTATTAATGCGATTGGGGAGTACGACTGGGATGCGATTGACACTAACAGTATGCGATTGAACTCAACCATTCGATTGAACAGGCGAATGAGAAACAATCGTGCGATTGAACTCAATCGGGCGACTGGACAAGGCGACTGACTCAACTGGGCGACTGAAATGGCGACTGACTCAATCGGGCGATTTGACAAGGCGACTGACTCAATCGAGCGAATGAACTGGCGACTGGACTTTAGTCGTACGATTGAGATAATCGTGCAACTGAGACTGCTGAAATCGAGGTTTTTCGCAACTTTTGACCTAAAACGCAAGTTTTGACACCCTAGACGGCTGTAAGTCGAAAAATATTGATTTTTCAGAACATGCGCACGTAAAGACTTGATTTTTAGTAGAAAGATTGGATCTTTTCGCGTAAAAACATTGAGTTTTTCACAAAAACGATTGAATCAACAAAGAATCAAGAGCCAATGCTCTGATACCACTTGTTAGGACCGTGTACGTACGGAGAACTAACTGATTCTTTGTTATACCGGATCAAATAGTACGGAATCCTATTTGATTGGTGATCCAATCAGGGAGAACGTAGTTAAGATCAATCCTAACGATTAGAAAATGTTAAGAATGGACTAGGAATGATCTGGGACGTTCTATGAACTTGGAATGGATAAACTGGACGCTCTGGGTCGACTAGGGTTTCACGTATTCGAAGTGTTCCGTTTTTCCACGAATTAAGTGGTATTTATAGGTAAGGGTTTCTCATTCGTGCGACTGAACCATGCATGGTTCAGTCGTGTGATTGAGCTATGCGTTTGATCCATACGTACGACTGAGCCTTCAGTCGTACGACTGGTTTAATCTCATGCTTCAGTCTTACGACTGATCTAGTCTCCTGGTTCAATCGTGCGATTGAGCCATTCGCATGAAGTTATTCATGCATATGGTCCATTGGCATGGCCCATTCGCATGATAACTTCATAATGTTAGGTTTGAATATGTTAATTATCATAACATTAAGCATATCAATTCAAACAACCATCTACCTATATAATATATCAACCATTCATTGCACAACCCATTAATGAAACATTTAAACATTATAAGCATCCACAATCACTTGCATTTCATTAATCATCTTTCAATTACATATATGTAAGACATTACAAAGATATAACATTGAGATCAGAATCTAGGTACATATGTATCAACATATCTACCCAAGCTGAGATGGTCTTGGGTTTTCCGAACTTATCAATAATGGTAAATTGCTTAAAATGGAGTTTATTCACATCAAGCTTATTTTTAATGAATTACCAATTCTGTTATGCTCAAATTTTTTATCATTATTAATAAAATTCATATCATTTGATTGACCAACTTTTAAAAAATGTTTATTTTCAACATTTTTAGTATACATTCTCACAGACCTTGGAATGAAATAATCATGAAAGTATTGTTTTGGTCTTACAGAATCATTTCTCTTAAAAGATCTCAAACCTAAGAAAGGTTGGTTAGTTAATCTTTGAAACCTAATTGTTTGATTTCTTCGAAACTAAGGATTAAAATAACATTTGCTCAATTGAGTATTGGCAAATCCTATCCTTGGTGAACTCTTTCTAAACTAAATATTTTCTGTATTATGAGTTCTTTCATCACAGAAGGTACAGTACTTATTAAAATAACACTCTGCTGTTGACTGATTTCTCATGTCATATATGTGACAGTTTTTGTTGAAAAAGCAATCAGCAATGTTATGATTATACATGTCACAAATTTCACAGTACCTCTATGGTGTTTTAAACAACTGTTTGTTAACTTTTAATGTTGATGCAACGTATGATCCTTGTTTAGATTGAGGCGTCAAAAAGTTAACTTGTTGTTTTTGGTTTGACAACTTTTGTTTTTGATTTTACAATTTGTTCTTTGTCATATTAATTTTTAATTTTTGTATATGAACTTCATTCTTGGATTCCTTAGAAACAAATCTTTTAACTACAGCGGAAGACTTTGAATCTAAACTGTTTTCAAATCAGAGTTTGATTTGTTCTTAGGAGTTTGTTTCACTTATTGAATTGAGTTAATAATTTACATACCTACAGACACAAATTTAATTAGTTTAAATTTTGTTGCTTGATTTGTCTGAATTTCTTGACTTTTAATTTGATCATCTTTAGCTTTAGTCAATTTTCTTCTTCTTCTTTGGTTCCTTGATTTTGAAGATCTTGATTTTATTTGAGATTGAACATCTTCAGGTGAAGATTCTTTTTCATTTTCTTTCTCTTTTAGATCACAAGAGTTATAATCCTCTGATATTCCTTCTTCTTGTTTTGCTTTATCTTTGTTTTTGACCATCACTTCTTCAATCACAGATCCTTTTTGAAAAAAATTTCTTACTTTTCTATTTTGGTTCATATGATTTAACTTTTATCGGATGACCATTTTTGATCTTTTCATCATCTTTTTCTTCAAAGATTTCTATATTAGTTTTTGTTGGGTTTGTTGGACTTAATATCAAAGTTGTTTAACCATTTAAACATGAAAACGCGGAATCATAGCTTAATAATATGTTTTAGGAACTGAAATTTTAAAGCATATTACTTCGTAACAACAAACCCAAGAACATAGGATCATTTATATGTGTATGAGCTAGCTATCAAGAAGAATAAAAAAACCATAACATACAAAAGATACAACCTTTGTAGAGCTGTCAAAACCGTGAGTTTTGATGAAGATGAAGCTGTTCTTCAACGATCAAAACACCAAGGATAGGTGTCCTTAAGCATCCATACCCTCAAGCATCAAGCAAGCACCCTTTTACTAGGATTTTAGACACCAAAACTGTTAGGACCGTGTACGGAAGGAGTTTTAACTGATTCAAACATGAAACTAGATCAAATAGTGCGGAATCCTATTTGATTGGCGATCCAATCAGGGAGAACATTAATCCGATCAAAACTAACAATAAGAATACGTTAAGAATTGATTAGAATCGATCAGAAACGTTCTATGAAGTTGGAAAGGACTTTCTGGACGAACAGGAACGGCTAGGGTTGATAATACTCGAAGTGTTACGTTTCTTCATGAATTTAGTGGTATTTATAGGTTACAGCTCTCATTCGTACGACTGAGCCATGCGTATGGTTCAGTCGTGCGACTGAGTCAAACGATTGATTCATTTGTATGACTGAGTCAGTCTTATGACTCAATCGTGTGATTGATTCAATCACCTGGTTTAATCGTACGACTGATCCATTCGTATGGTCCAGTCGTGCGACTGAATCATGAGACTTAGTTAAACATATTCCTGAACCTTTAATGATACAAAACTATGTCTAACAACTGTAAATCTATATAACATGTTCATATAAGCGTGTAACAATCAATCATATTAATAGATATAACATTCAACAACCAATAAACATTCAAAGAAGAGTTTTTCATTTCATATATCAAACATTACATAAGTGTTACAAAATGAAAGTCAATTACATTTGAGCTCATTACAACTAGAACTGGGGACATGTGTACCAACAAACTCCCCCTTGGACCTAGTTCTAGCTAATCTTTGACTTCCTTTTTAAACTCTTCAAATCTCTTAGCTCGTTCTTCTTTAGAAACACCAGCATGGATATTAAGTGCAAAGCATAAACGTATGACATGTTGAAACTGAAGTGCTTGCACTATATCCTGCGTATCAAAAAATAATGGCCACTTGTACAATATGTAGACATCAGAAGCGGACAAGTTTGTTAGCCACATAGGGTCATATACCCTTATTGTCTCTACCTTCCCTTCCCTATCCAATACTATGACGGCCTCTCCAGTGCACCAGTCATAATACCACCATTTGAAATAGGGTGCAAAATCTTGTGGCATCTCCCTCAATAGAATACGTGACATTGTACGCGGAGGGTGCCATTTCAGGAATATCTTTGGTCTTCCAGTAATAGGGTTCACCTCAGATCTTCTAATGTACCTCGTAGCCTGCTGAGGTTTGAAGTTCACCCATTTAGTAAGATACTCACGTTTCAGCGTAGCCTCAAACCAGCCTGGCATTTTCTTCGTGTTAGCATACAGCAGCTTCAGTCATGCCAGCTGGTTGAGCTCAAAACCAGGGAGAGTCTTTAGATCATATAGGAATCTAAAGTACTCAATTCCCCTATCCCTCTTTACTGCGTAAACGTTGAGATCCTCAAAATACGCCCAAGATATGATCTTCCCTGACACCTTCAGATGCTTCTTGACCTTGTAGATATTGGTGTAGGTACTTGGCTTAGCTGCAGCTCGCTATGCTCTGATCTCTGAGAAACAAGCCACCCATTCAGACTTTTTGATATCTACATCGGTGTCCGAGGCTGGGGCTTGGCTTGTAGAGGCTTCAGCTTCCTTTTCCTTCTGACTCAGCTTCTCCAGAGTATCACTGCTGAGAGTACTACCCATATCGGGAAACACATTTCCCTCTCTGTCAGTATACTTAGGATAATGCTAAGCCGTGACATCCTCGATCTCAATCCCGTCTATATCATTCAGCTCCTTGTCACTATCCACATCAAAGGTAGGAGCATCCTTCATTATCTCATCTGGATTCAGCTGGAACATTTCAGCAAGTTGCTCATCAGTGAGGTCATGAATTATTTCTCCTTCTTCAGGAGTATAACTCACGGACCTCCTAACGATCCCTTGCAGATCAAGTATCATAGTCAGTTGAGACTTGATCTGCTGTAAGGGAGCAACATCATACTCATCTTGCTGAAATACTGGATCTGCTTGATTTAAACATGTAACACAGCAATAGTTAGTATGTAATCAAGATAATCAAACACTGGATAATAAATATATAAATTAATTTCATAACATCAAAAGATGATTTCAAGTACAAAAGTTGAACAAAATAAAACATCTAATCTTTACTTTTGCCTTGAATCCTCTCTGTGTCTTCAGCTGCTGGTGAGGTAGACGGGGCAGACGATGATGCTCCCTGGTCTTGTTTCTTCTTTGTTCTTTGCTCTTGACCAGGAGCAGAGGCAGATGCAGCTGCATCTCCTTCATCGCTATCATCGTCATCCTCCCTACCTCTTGCCTCACCGTCACCCTCCTCATCATCATCATCACTGTCATCCTCTTCATCATCATCCTCATCATCATCACAATCGTCATCTCATTCCCCGATCTTCAGAGGCTCATCTTGTGATCCTTTAAGCTTGAGCATGATCTTCTTGTTAGCAGCCTCCAACTCCTCCAATCTCTTCACCGATTCCTTTTTGTGCTTGTGGAGTTGGGCGATCTGCTCAGCCTGCTGAGAAATCTGCTGAGCTTGAGAAGCATTGAGCTCCTCCAGCTGACGTAGCTTAGCAGATTTCTCCTCATCGGCTGCTAACAGCTTCAGCACCATCCTGTTGAGTGCTGCAAGCTATTCTTCCACTCCAATGTAGGGAGGGATGATCCGGTAGGGAATGTGGAAGGTCCAGCCTAGTGGCTGGTGGTGGTAGAGGTGGCTGAGGAGAATATGGGTGGTGGAGTATGAATGGGTGGAGTGGTATGATGGGTGGTTGTGGTAGGTGGTGTAGTGGTGGTAGGTGGTGTAGTGGTGGTAGGTGGTGTAGTGGTGGTAGGTAGTGGTGGAGGTAGTAATCAGCGTGATCCTCTGTCTCTTTCGCTTCAGCCCATGTGGCTGAGCCATCCTCTTCCTCCGAGTCCCCCTAGACCCGGAGGCTTCCCCTTGTGTACTAGGCTGGTCTGGGGTATATGATGGATCTGTAGTAGTCTCCCCAGACCTGCCCGGACGTCCACCAACCGTCCTGATCCCCCTTTCGGTGGCAACCACCCGACTGCCCACCGTCCTGGTCAGTGGCTCATCATCAGACTCTTCCTCCTCATCAGGCTGGAAGTCTTGATGAAAACCAGCTGTCTCTAGATCGCCATGTGGAGATGGTGGAGATGTAACATGAGCAGTAGTAGTCTGGGTCTGAGATAAACCTGTATCTCCACCATCACCACTATCATCATCATCTGTGTCATCATCAGGAACCGCTATCGGCTCAGTATCCGAATCACTATCGTCATGGCGCCACTTCCTCTTCGTTGGCGCCACATAGTCTTCCCGGGCCAGATGCCCAAATAATCTCCTCACAGGGGGCTTAAACTGCTTCCCCCAGTATACCCTCATCCGTCCCAGAGTAGTGTCATCCGTGACCTCCAGGACCACAGCATCCTCTTACTCCTTCGGCAGCGAGGGGAGCTTCTGATCTATGATCATCTGTATAAACCGTGGATACATACAGAAGCTTTCCTTCCCCTTTGCTTCGATATTCTCAATGAGATAGGTGAAGATCATCCTAGAGAAGCTGAATGGATGATTCAGTACCAGTGCAGCGTATGCGTTCTGTATCTAGTCTGAGAGCTCATCGTATCCACCCTTCCTGGATGCGATGCATCTCAAAAGTACTTGGGCTAAGTATTTGAAATAGGGGCACAAGTTGCTCTTGTTGAGCATACTTGCGTTAATGTCCCCAGAATACTTAGCCCTTATAAAGCAGCCACGAACAGTGAGGGGATGTAATCGGGTGGGGCAGTCAGAATCATCCCCTAACTCCAGTACTATCCTGATATCCTCCTCTGTAATCTGGATGTCCTCCCCGAATATAGAACTCCTGATAGTATGGGGCTCAGTGGACCTATCTACAGCAGCGCCTTCCCAAAACGCCTGCTGTATGGATCTGTAAGGTGTGCATGGCGTAGAGATCGCTCGGAAAATCCTCGAGCGTCGTAAGAATGTGATGATGCCAGCAAACTCCGCAGCGTTGCGGGAAGAGAGATCGAGGTGAGCACATATGCTGTGCTTAGTGCTCATCGGCCACCGACTAGCCATCTGTGACACAAAGTAAATAAACATTATTACGTGTCCAAGAATACTAAACTTGTTTCATGAACTTGAAATTTTTGTTTAGTCATGCGACTGAGCTGAGCGACTGAGATCTAGTCGTGCGACTGAGTAGTGCGACTGAGATCTAGTCGTGCGTTTAAGCTCATACGTACGACTGAGTCATGCGACTATACTTAGTCGTATGTTCTCATATGCGTTTACCTCAGTTGTGCGATTGAGCACAGACGCATGGTTCAGTCGTGCGATTGAACCATGCATTCGTCTCTGTCGTGTCACTGAGCCATTCGTCTCGCTCAGTCGTGCGATTGAAGTTCATCAGTGTGTCCAATCGCATGTCCGACAGTTTGTTCATTCAAATTTTATTTTAAGCAATACTTAATGTTGAACGTTGAGAATTAGCTCATTTGGAACGCATATGACCGACTAAAACCCTATTAACTTTAATTTGTTCAAAAAGCTTAGTTTTAGTGGTTTATTTGTCATCTTTGGTTCGGTTTACATTAGGTCATTTTGTCGATCCTTTTGACGTTGTAGTAACCGATTAATCGTTCACATATTGTCCCTCAGTACCTATAGAGTCGTAACCAACAGTCAGAGAGAGTCAAGAACAAGTCTAAGAAGATAAATCGAAATTTCAGCAGTATGTGGGTGTATCGTGCGTCTGAGAGGCGATTTAAGTGAATGAGACTAATGAGACCGACTCCCCCTCTATTTATACTGGGGCAACCTTCAGTCGTGCGACTGAACCTAGTCGCACAATTGATTCGTGCGACTGAGCTTCAATCGTACGACTCGCCCATTCGGTCATCTCCAATCTTACGATTGAGGTTCATTTATACGACTGTCATAGTCGGTCACCTCCAATCGTGCGATTGGGCTCACTCTAATGGTCCATTCTTATGACTGATCCATACTCATGGTCTAGTCGTGTGAATGGGTTCATTCGTATGATCCAATCGTACGACTGGTACATATTCATGGTCCAGTCATGCGAATGGGTTATACTTGTGAAATTTTGCCTTTTTGACCCTTTGACCCTTATCCCCTTCTGATAATAGATAAAACATTTTGATCATTTGATCATCTCAGACATGTCCATTTTAAGATTAAAAGCCATTTGATCACCTCAGATGTGATCCATTTATCCACCTGATCACCTCAGATGTGATCCATTTATCCACCTGATCACCTCAGACATGATCCTTTTACTTTTTTAGAAACAATTGATTTAAGATTAACGTTAAGTTCATTTTGTGACATTCACAGAGATGACTAACATAGCGAAGTCCGACACAGACACACTTTACAAATAACTTGAAAGACTAAACTAAGAGACAAAATAAACATGTTTTTGTGATGTTGTTAGGGTAGGGTAGAGTATCCTATTAGCATTGACATCATTTATAAGACAGATTCATATGGAATCAGACAGGCATAACCATAATTACTTGCAACTTTTATATATATTGAAAAGGAAACTAACATATTTACATATCACAGTTTCTCATTCATCTGAGATTTTTAAGTTCTAACTGGGAATCATGCTTTATCTGATACGTAACACACATTGATTTTGAACATCAGGCGGTGCAGCCACGACGATTGTCAATATACTTGTCCACTTAAATCCATACACAGACTTTTGACACAAATTGGTGATGTATTAGGTTATATTATTTCAACCAACATTTGAGGATCCCAAGCTTATATGGTAATCAACATTCCTCAGGAGACTTTTGAGCGGTCCACTCGTATTTTGACAAGAAGAGACTATTCATAGATCTTTCAAAGAGAAGCCAAGCCTCAGGTCAGTGCCATCGCACAGCAGAGAGGCGACAAACAACAATGAATTCTAGAATATCTAGGTTATGCTTATCCTCAGGTCAGTGCCATCGCACAGTAGAGAGGCACACAACCTATCTTCTCGTTAGAGCACCTTTAAATTTTTCTTTTGCACACAACGCACCAACAACATAGGTTATCGGCTTGATTGCGTTTATTTTCATTTCCGTGCTTTGCTCTTTTTTGGTCATCCGCACACTTTTAGTGGCGTTTATTTGCTCGTCACTCCTTATTGGAAATAACTAATTGTGTTAACCAGTGATAAGATGGGAACCCACAGTCAGTTGAACAGCTTAGTTTAAATTGAGTTCACCAATGATGTCCACTAGTCTATTGTGTTGAATCTACCGACACATCGTATAATAAACTAGCACCTCCCTAGATCGACTTTCTCCATGTAATTACAGTCACAAACAAGCGTACTATCATTTTTCCAATTTGTTAGACTTAGATTCTCTGAGTAACAATTTTCTGTGATTTAATTAAACTAAAATTGCAAAAATGGAAAATCTTTTTGGTGTTCCAAGTAACTTGACGTCTGTGCACTATTATTTTCCATAGTGTTGAATCACATTCTTAATAATGTTGTTTTTCCTTTTTAGCTTATATCCCCTCCCCCTTTTTTTAAGTAAATAAATACTGAAAGTAAACTAATCTCCCCCTAAAATTCTAAAACAAAAAATCTTTTTGTGTTTTGGATTTTCAGAAGACAAGGAAATTAAGACAAATAGAAATAAAATAAAATTAAAAATTAAAAGCTAAACAAGTGTCGGACTAAGCATCCGTGTCTTCTGAAATAATGTCACTTTTCTTTTTCACGTCGTTGACCTCTAACAGATAGAAAAATCTGGGTTTATCAAACGGTTTGGTGTAGAGGACGGCGCTTTGAAAATCCGTGTTTATTTTAATCACATCAATTAACTGTTTTTCATAGCAATCGCGTATGAAATGATACTTTATGCCGATGTGTTTTGTTTTAGGGTGTTGAATAGGATTTTTAGTTATAGCTATGGCAGTAGAGTTATCAATATATATAGGGGTGTTAGAAAATTGCAAACCGTAGTCCCGCATTTGCTGTTGGATCCAGATGATCTGAGAACAACAACTTCCAGCAGCAACGTATTCAGCTTCACAGGTTGATAAGGCAACTGAGGTCTGCTTCTTGCATTGCCAGGTGACTAAACATCTTCCAAAGAACTGACACCCCGCTGAAGTAGACTTGAAGTTCATCTTGCAGCCGCCGTAGTCTGAATCACTATACGCCGTTAGCTCAAAGTCATCATCATGAGGATACCACAACCCCAGTGTTGGAGTACCCTTCAGATAACAAAAAATCCTTTTCACCCCTATCAGATGATTTACTTTCGGTTTGGCTTGATATCTTGAGCACAGACATGTGGCGTACATGATATCTGGACACGAGGTAGTGAGATACATAAGAGATCCTATCATCCCACGATACATAGTGGCATCCACCAAATCCCCATTCTCATCAGGTGCCACATCATGATTTGTGGCGAGTGAGGTACCGGCAACAGTGACATTTTCCATATCAAATCGACTAAGAATGTCTCCGACATACTTAGTCTGATGCATAAAAATACCGGTAGGTGTTTGATCCACCTGTAATCCCAGGAAGAACTTCACTTCTCCCATGGCACTCATTTCAAATTCTGCCTTCATCACAGATTCGAATTCTTTAAATAGATCTTCATTTCGTGAACCGAAGATAATGTCATCCACATAAATTTGCACCATCCATAAATCTCCGTCTCTCTCTTTGATAAACAACGTGCAGTCAATCACACCGCTGCGAAACCCGTGTTTCAGCAGGTGGGTGGAGAGCTTTTCATACCTAGCTCGAGGAGTCTGATGTAGCCCGTACAGAGCCTTGTCCAACTTGTAGACTCTGTCCCGATGATAAGGATCTTCGAATCCCTCGGGTTGACTGACGTAGACTTCTTCACGGATTTCCCCATGAAGGAATGCACTCTTTACATCTAGTTGATAAACTTTGATCTTCATATACGATGCATAGGCTAGGAAGATACGGATTGCTTCCATTCTAACCACGGGTGCAAACACTTCATTATAGTCGACTCCCTCGACTTCTCTGAAGCCTTGAACAACCAAACGTGCCTTGTTTTTGATAACAACACCTTGGTCATCCTTCTTGTAGCGCATCACCCATTTGGTGCCAATCACTTTTATTCCTTTGGGCCTGTCAACTAGTGTCCACACTCCAAGCTTCTTGAACTGTAGCAGCTCTTCTTGCATAGCATTTACCCAGTCCTCATCCTTCAGGGCATCGCTTACATGTTTGGGCTCGACTTGAGAAACAAAACATTTGAACGCCCCGTCATTCACGTAGCCCTTTTCCATAATTGCAGCATAATCAGCAGAATATAACTGATTTCTCGTCTACACGCCGGAGTGAAGATCCCTAATGATATCCTCCGGGGGATGATTCACACTGATCCTAGTCACAGGTGTCGTAGGAAAGACAACTTCAGTATCCAGATTTGTGACGGTAGGTTCAGTATCCGGATTCCCTGATGCATGTTCAGTATCTGTTGAGCTTCCATCTTGATTAAAGTTATGCTCATTGCTGGTCTCAACTGTTTCTTCATCGTCTGATGAATCATCACTCTCGTCCTGAGCAGCTGCTGAAGATCCCAAAGCACCACTAGCATGTGACACATTGCTGGTATTTAGATTTGGTGTATTTAGGACATCGTGCATCATCTGAGTAGCAATCTCTTCATCTGAATCTATCTAAGGAAGGTTGAATGATTTGAAAAAGCCATCGTAATCGAAGAATGACGACAGACCTTTTCCAGCAGGGGGGATGGTGAATCGTTGCACATCGACATTGCACCATAATTCTACCTGACCTGTTGAGTTGTTGTAAACTCGTTTGTCTGGTATGCTGTATCCAAGAAAGATCCCCTGATCTGCTTTTTCGTTGAACTTTCCCTCCGGAGTTTTGTTCAGTAATGTACATGGAGCTCCGAATGGTTCCAGATACTCCAGGTTAGGTTTGCGTTTCTGAAGCAACTCATAGCAAGTCTTCCCATACCACTTGACTACTAATACACGATTAAGCATGTAGCAAGCATTGGCAACAGCTTCATTCTAGAACTGTACTGGAAGTTTTGAATCTGCCAACATAGTTCTTGCAGTCTCGATCAAGCTCCTATTCTTGCGTTCAGCAACACCATTCATCTGTGGAGTGTATGCAGAGGTGAACTGATGAACAATTCCCTTTTGCTTGGAGAAAGCATCCATCCACTGATTCTTGAATTCAGTTCCATTGTTTGAACGTACTTTCATCACCTTCGTATTGTAGAGTGACTCCAGTGTTGTGACGAGCACCTTGAACGACTCAAAGGTTTCTGACTTAGCTTTCAGAAACATCACCCAGGAGAAACATGAGTAGTCATCTGTGACTACAAAGTAGTACCAGTCTCCAGCAATACTCTTCGTGCTGACAGGACCGAATAGATCCATATGCAGTAGCTCAAGTGGCATCTCGATAGAGTTAACGTGCTTGGTCTTATGAGACTTCCTGGTCTGCTTTCCCTTCTTGCATGAGACGCAGAAATCTGGAAGTTTGAAGTTCTTTATAGTAACTCCCTCAACTAAGTTGTTAGGAATCAGATAATTCATCTTCCTGTGATTTATGTGTCCCATTCTCCTGTCCATGAGATGGACTCCTTCTCAGTTGCTTTTGATAAAAAGCACTGAACAATCGACTCACTAGTAGAAGCATTTGACATGTCTAAGACCTACAAATCATTGTACCTTGATGCTGACATTTAGACCTGCTTCTCAGGAATCTCCATCTCCTACTTCAGAATGTAACACTTCCGATTGTCAAACATCACTTTGAAGCCCTTGTCACATATCTGAGAAACTGAAAGCAAATTGTTTTCTAATTGTTGAACATAATTCACTTTATCAAATCTTACCTGTCAATTACCTACTTCTCCTTGTGCGATAATGTATCCTCCTTTGTTTCCAGCAAAAGAAACATGTCCCCCTTTAATTTGTTTGACATTGAAAAGGAGAGACTGATTTCCCATCATGTGCTTGGATGCTCCGCTATCTACTATCCATGTGTTGGTAGAAGCACTATAGCGGACAACCTGCACATAATAGAAATAATTAGTTAAGGAGGGGGACCCAAGCCTTGACTGGCTTGGGTTTCCTAGAGGCATCACACATCACAAACTCAACCCACTGACCTTTAGTAGTTGGAGAGACCTCATCCTTCAGCTTATCAACACTATCAGACACATCAGATGATTTAGCTTTCCACAGACCATCATTGTGTAATTGTGGTAAACCGATGACTGATTTACTGTTTGAACTTTAGGTTTGTTTTCAAAAACTGGTTTCACCTCAGGCATCACAGACTTGCCAGTGACTTGTCTATGTTGTCTATGGTGTTGGGGTGGGGTAAAAGACCTAGCAGGTGTTTTAGACCTAACAGGAGTTTTAGATCTTTGTTTTGAAGAAAACTGTTTAACATCTTGATCTAGTTCAACTTTAATCCTAGGTGTCTGATAGTGAGGATAGTTCAAAGAGATGTGAGCTCTTTGTCCACAAGTATAGCATGATCTCCTCTCAACAGGACTAGGAGATCTCTTCTGGGGTGGGGAGCACATTTCAGGTATGTGCTTTTTGGTCTCAACCTTTTGATTTTCACCTTCTTTGACAAATTTTACTTGTTTAACATTATAATTACATTGTCTTTTAAAATGATTGTTATCTTGCTTAACCGGTTTCGACTGAGTGGTTTTTGAAATCTTGGTTGTGTGACAGCAGATTTTGAACCCAACCCAAGAGATGCTTGAACATTCTGTTCCACCCTGTTCTCAATGATGGTTTTATCCGTTGTGCCTGAAGTTGATGTCTTCTGGTCAGCAACCGGAGGAGCAGGTTTAACTACAGTGTCCGGATCACTAACCAGAGGAGTAGTCACCACATGGTCCTTGATGGGATTATTATTAACAGGTCTCTGTTTGGTGTTCAGAAGAATCTCATATGGTGGAGGCACACCTTTATAACCCAAACCTTCCCCGTTATTTCTTTCTTTAACCAAGTTTTTCAAGATGTGAGAGAACTAGCTAAACTATGTAGTTTTTGCTTTAAGGACTCATTTTCAACTTGTAAAACAGCTCTATCCTTTTTAGTTTCCTCAATTGTTTTCAAGTAAAACTTTATGTCTTTTCTTGGTTGAAAGCAACAACTTCAGTCTCTTTTAATTATTTTCTCAACAAGTCAATTTTCTCCTTAAAACTGCTTTTATTTTGCTTTAATACTCGATTAGCTTCAGTGCACAGTTTTAAGTCATTTACTAAGTTATCATTATGTTCTAATAACCTAGCAAATTTCAGATCAATGCTTTCCCTAAACTTATCACATTCAACACATGCATGTGTATCAAAGAGATCATCTTTAGATTCTACCTGTGCAGATGTTGAGGTGTCATCCATGAAAGCAGCCTGGGGTTCCTGGTGTGCTGCAGATTCAGCATTTAGTTCATCCTCCACAAGTTGATCAACAGCAGGCAAAGTCTTATCTATCTCAGCAGTATAAAGCTCAACTGAGTTCTCCCCCTCACTCGCTGAGTCTTCGTTCAGATCATCAACCGATGCAATGTTAGCCTCACCATCAGATAAGAAACGGAAGGAACAGTCTTGTCCTTTATCATCCTGTCCTACCATTGCTTTGGAGTCATGGCTGGTTGATGTTAACTTTGGAGTCTTGTCTTTATCCGGCCTGTTAAATGATGAAAACGGGTTGCCATTGCCTGTGTTCTTTGGTTTGACACACTCCCGCTTGAAGTGACCTTTTTCACCGCAGTTGAAACAGGTGACTTTTGACTTGTCGAATCCAAACGTTGTATCCTTTGTAGCCACCAGGTTCTGTCCCGTCTTTTAATGAACTTCTTTGCTCTACGCACAGCACTAGCGCGAGCCCACATTATATCCATCCGTTCAAGCTCTGTTTCATCAACCTGTTCATAATCTTCATCTGCTAGATGGAAATTTCCAATCTTTCCTACAACTAACTCATCATAAGAATGTACCACAGCCGCAAGTAGATCCATATGCTCCTTAGCAACTTCAACAGTTACATTGCCCAAATTCTCTGTATTTAACTTCGTCGATTGAATTTCTGGAGCATTGAATTGAACACTTGATGATCCACCCGAGTCACAGCTTGAGGATGTACTTGGGATGCTTGCAGAGGTGTTAGACACGAAAGCAGTCTGCAGAGGTGCACTAGAAGACGCTGCAGTAGTAGTCACATTGTAGAGAGAAGGATTCTGAGTGTAGTTACCCTTCTTAGACTTATACTTATTTCGAACCTCTTCCTCCCTTAACTTCATAATAAAGTCATTTATGTACAAAGTCTCCAACACAGCATTGTGTCTCAAAGTGGAAACAAATGAATCCTCCTTATCAGGTAACCCATCAGCCAAGCTTGCCACCTTGTCTTCCATGGACGTTTTAACCCCATGAGTGTGCAGTTCACTCATCAAATGATAGAAGTGGTCGATCACATCATCCAAACTCTCATTCCCAATAGACGAGAAGTTATCAAATTCCTTCTTCAACGCTTTCGCCTTTAGAGACTTAAGTGTTGCATTTCCTTCATATCGCTTCTCGAGAGCCTCCCATAACTTTTTGCAATGCTTGTGTTCTGAGAACTGATGGAAGATGTCTTTAGGAATGGACTGTGTCAACAATGCATAGGCCTTCTTCTTAGCATTGTACGCAGTCTTTTGTGCCTCAGTCAAACCACTTAGTGTCAGTGGAACACCATCAGCTCCAACGGGCAAAGTGTAGCCAGTCTCAATAGTGTTCCAGAGGTTTGTGTCTACTCCATTCAGATGAATTTCAAACTGTTGCTTCCATTGGGGATAATCGTCAAGAGACAGAATCTTTGGTGGTTTGTTATGATTCCCAATCTCATTCTCCAAGAGTAATAGATTCTGGATCCTGGAGTCCTTCCCTGCTGAGAGTGCAAAGTTCTATGTGTCCATAGTGAATTAGTCTTAAAACTTGAAAACCAACTGTGTATGCGACTGGGGATGCGACTAGGGTGTGACTGAGACTCAACTGGGCGATTGAGCTTAGTCGTACGACTGAGCAGACGACTAGGACAGTTGTGCGAGTGAACAGACCGACTGGGCCAATCATGCGATTGAACAAGCGACTGGGCCAATCGTTTGATTGAACAAGCGACTGGGCCAATCGTGCGATTGAGCTGAGCGAATGGAGTTCAGTCGTGCGATTGAGTTAATCGTGCGACTGAGACTGCTGACTTTGAAATTTTAAAATTTTTCACGCAATTCGACCCAAAAATACAATTTTGAAAACCCTAGTAGACTGAAACTCGAAAAAGATTAACTTTTGAACAAATGCACTCGTAAAAACTGGATTTTTATGCAAAAAGAACGGATCTTTTGATTAAAAACATTGACTTTTGCCAAAACGCGATTGAATCCATGAAGAATCAAGAGCCAAAGCTTCGATACCACTTGTTAGGACCATGTACGGACGGAGTACTAACTGATTCAAACGTGAAACCAGATCAAATAGTGTGGAATCCTATTTGATTGGCGATCCAATAAGGGAGAACGTTAATCCGATCAAAACTAACGATAATAATACGTTAAGAATTGATTAGAATCGATCAGAAATGTTCTATGAAGTTGGAAGGGACTCTCTGGACGAACAGGAACGGCTAGGGTTGATAATACTCGAAGTGTTACGTTTTTCCATGAACTAAGTGGTATTTATAGGTTACAGCTCTCATTCGTATGACTGAGCCATGCGTATGGCTCAGTCGTGCGACTGAGTCGTACGATTGATTCATTCGTACGACTGAGTCAGTCTTATGACTCAATCGTGTGATTGATTCAATCACCTGGTTCAGTCGTGCGACTGATCCATTCGCATGGTTCAGTCGTGCGACTGAATCATGAGACTTAGTTAAATATATTCCTGAACCTTTAATGATACAGAACTATGTCTAACAACTGTAAACCTATATAACATCTTCATATAAGCATGTAACAATCAATCATATTAATGGATATAACATTCAACAACCAATAAACATTCAAAGAAGAGTTTTTCATTTCATATATCAAACATTACATAAGTGTTACAAAATGAAAGTCAATTACATTTGAGCTCACTAGAACTAGAACTAGGGACATGTGTACCAACAAAAATCGACCAAAGCAAGCTGCAAATCTGAATTTTCAGCTTGTGTTTCTTCATGAAAGTAGAGAGGAAAACTTGTTCTTGATGGTCCTTTGCATGTAAGAGAGAGAGAGGATGGAGTGTGTGTATAATCAAGAATAACTCTATCCAAGACAAAATGAACTCACACCCCTAAAAGGGGCGGTCGAAGTCTCCTTTCAAAAAGGGGTTTCCCCCCTAAATTTTTATAAACATTTGTTTTAACTAATTACTTGTTGTGGTATGAAATTAACTTTTAATTTTATAACTCATACACACACTCATATTATTTGATGTGATTTAACTAATCTAAATAACATTACAAATATTATCATTGAACAAAATATCTTTATAAGTTGTTCCTTCTTATATGCATTTATTTAGAAAACCTATATTCTAAATTGGTGTAATTATTTAGTTGCATGATCATATCATCAACTAAATAAAATTGGTGTTTGCTAAGCTTGTTATTGGGTATGACCCGACTTGGATCATAACGTACTAACCACATCAATATTCTATGTGTCTTGGGCATAAAGAATCCAACAATCTCCCACTTGCACAAGATTCATAGAAGATTGATGCAAGTAGTAAATACCGCCTAACAACGGTTTACTACCATTAATACGTATGACTAAAAGCCATTCAATAACATCATCCTATTCAAGTATCCAACTTAAAATGATTTTGGTGAATCAATCATTTATCCTTTTGTTACAGATGTCATGTTAATTCAAGGACACAGAATAATCATTCCTTGTTGATTTAACTTGATCAGGCCTTAGACATCTTGCTCTTAACGAATAAGAGGAACAAATTCCATCTTGACTACATATGTTTCTCACAATCACCTCGTGTCACACCTAAACATAGTCTTATGTACTGTCCATTATTTCAGAGCAGTGAAGAACTTGCTTAAGGAATGACACATTGGTGAATATCAAAACCCAATATGTATCTCAGGTCGGAGGATACCAAATGATATTCGCCTTTACTCAAATTTACTTATGATCAATCTAGTAGATTCCATGTAGTAGAATTTGAGACGCAGGTCAGTCCAATATTTGTATCCCACAAATATCTATGAACTTTGGCAGTAACCCTTTGCTCTATGTTCATCCATATGAATATCTACCAATCCAAGTTCATGATAGTCTTACTTTCATTCTTGTTCCCTTAAGCATGAACGACTACGGATATTCTAAGTAAATAGTTTACTCATGGATTTCAAACATGCAAAATAGGAATATTAGTTAAATCATTATAACCAAATAATTTATTCAAGTAATAAAGGATTATAATATCTAATTACAAAATTAAAGATCAAATCCAGTTACTAGAATATTGAAGTCCCATGGCACAAGTATGAATTTCATGCTTTGCCTTTTCAAGAAGCTTCATGAGTGGATCCGCAATGTTTTGATCTGTGTGAACTTTGCGAATACATATCTTTCCCTTTTCAACTTCATCCCTTATGTAGTGGAATCTTCATTCAATATGCATAGTCTTTTGATGTGCACGGGGTTTATTAATTTGAGCAATCGCACCCTCGTTATCATAAAGAATTTCTAGAAGGTCCTGAATGGAAGGGACCACCCCTAGATCGGCAATGAACTTCTTTAACCATGCAGCTTCCTGAGCTGCTAATGAAGCCGTGATGTATTCTGACTCTGTAGTTGATAGTGCCACCACATCTTGCTTAGAGCTCTTTCAAGAAATTGCTCCTCCATTCAAGATGAAAATATACCCCGATTGTGATCGTGAGTCATCCCGATCAGTTTGGAAACTCGCATCCGTGTATCCCTTTACTACGAGTTCCTCCTCACAAGATCCATAGATTAGGAACATATCTTTGGTCCTCCTTAGGTACTTAAGTATGTTCTTAACAGCCATCCAATGACTGTTTCCAGGATTTTATTGGTATCGGCTTGTCATGCTCAAAGCGCATGACACGTCCGGTCTAGTGCATATCATTGCATACATGATGGATCCTATAGCTGACACATATGGGATTCCCTTCATTTTTTCTTGCTCATCCTTTGAGCTTGGACATTGAGTCTTACTCAATATCGTTCCTCTTTGAATAGGTACGATACCTTTCTTATAGTTTTCCATCTTGAACCTTTTCAAGATCTTATCAATGTATGCACTTTGATTCAAACCTATCAACCGCCTTGATCTATTCCTATAGACTTATTCCCAAAATATAGGTGGCTTCACCAAGATCCTTAATGGAGAAACAATTTCCAAGCCAGGCTTTTACACCTTCCATGGTTGGAATGTCATTTCCAAATAGTAGGATGTCATCGACATACAATACTAGGAAAGTGATGATGCTCCCACTAGCTTTCTTATATGTTGGTACACATGTCCCCAGTTCTAGTCTAGTGAGTTGAAATGTAATAAACTTCTATCTTGTTACACATATGTAATGTTAAATCAATCTAATGAGAATCTCTTCTTTATATGGTTGTTGATTATATAATGTTATATCTACTTATTTTATTAGTTGTTACACGCTTAATATGACCATGTTATATAGGTTTACAGTTGTGAGACACAGTTCTAAATCATTAAAGGTTCATGAATGTGTTTGACTAAACATCTTTTTCAGTCGCCCGACTGGACCATGCGAATGGTCCAATCGCACAGTTGAACTAAGAGGCTGAGTCAATCGGACGGTTGAGTCATCAGTCTGACTCAAGCGTACGAATGAATCAGTCGTATTACTCAATCGCACGACTGAGTCAGTCGCAAGACTCAGTCGCACGAATGAGATCTGTAACCTATAAATACCACTTAATTCGTGGAAAAACGGGACACTTCGAATACGAGAAACCCTAATCGCCCCAGAACGTGCTGTTCGACCATTCCAACTTCATAGAGCGTTTCAGATCATTCCGAGTCAATTCATAACGTTTCTAATCGTTAGGATTGATCTTGAATTCGTTCTCACTGATTGGATCGCCAATCAAATAGGATTCCGCACTATTTGATTCGGTACAACGAAGAATCAGTTAGTACTCCGTACGTACACGGTCCTAACAAGTGGTATCAGAGCCTTGGCTCTTGATTCTTCGTTGATTCAATCGTTTTTGTGAAAAGATCTACATTTTTACGCAAAAAGTTTCATTCTTTTGGCTAAAAATCGAGTCTTTACGCTTGCATGTTCTGAAAATTAAGTGTTTTTCGAGTTTCAGCCGTCTAGGGTGCAAAGAATTGCGTTCTAGGTCAAAAGTGTTCAAAAATCGCGTTTTCAGCCGACCCAGTCGCACGATTATCTCAATCGTACGACTGAACTCATTCGCCCCGGTCTTTCGCACGTTTGAGTCATTCGCCAGTCCATTCGCCCGGTTGAGTCAATCGCAGTGTCAATCGCCCTATTGAGTCAATCGCCCACTCCAGTCGCACATCTGAGTCGTTCGGTCTGTTCAGTCGTCTAAGTCTCTTAGTCGTCTGTTTCAATCGTACGTTTGAGTCCAATTGCATACCCCATTCGCACAGCAGATTAATTCTCAAGTTCAATTAATTCAAAGATGGACTCAGAAAATTATGCCATGTCAGCTGGAAAGGATTCACGAATTCAGAATTTGTTGTTACTGGAAAATGAGATAGGGAACCATAATAAGCCACCTAAACTATTGACAATAGAGGACTTTCCACAATGGAGACAACGTTTTGAAATCTATCTTAATGGTGTAGATACTAACTTATGGAACTCTATTGAGGTGGGTTATAAAATACCAGTAGGGGCTGATGGTGTTCCTTTGACTTTGAGTGGACTCTCCGATACACAAAGGTTGCCTATAATGCAGAGAAGAAGGCTTATGCTATTTTGACTCAGTCCATTCCCAAGCCTATTTTTCATCAGTACTCAGAGCACAAACAAAGTAAAAAACTGATGGAAGTCCTTGAAAAGAGGTATGAAGGAAATTCTAACTTAAAGGCACTGAAAGGCAAAGCTTTGAAGAAGGAGTTTGATAACTTCTCGGCAATTGGGAATGAAAGCTTAGATGAGATAATCGATCGTTTCTACCATCTGATGAGTGAACTTAACACTCATGGTGTTAAGACGTCAATGGAAGACAAGGTTTTAAGCTTGGCAGATGGTCTACCTGCAAAGTGGGATTCATTCATTTCTACTCTGCGATACAACTCAGTTTTAGACACCCTGGATATCAATGACTTTATTCTAAAACTGAAAGAGGAGGAAGTGCGACAAAAATACAAGGCTAAGAAGGGTTCTTATGCTCAAGACCCCTCACTCTACAATGTGGCTTCCACTTCCAACCCTACTGCAAAGTCTTCTGGTGCACCTTTGCAAACAGCCTTTGTGTCCAATGCTTCTCCAACTTCTGACCAAGGCTCATCATCTGCAAATGAGTCTCTTGGTGCATCTTGTGTTAGTCAAAGTCCTATTGTTACTCAGTCTGCAAAGTTGACAACAGAAAATTTGGGAAAGGTAACAGTGGAGGTTGCTAAAGAGCACATGGATCTATTGGCTGCTGTTGTGCACTCGTATGATGGTTTGGTGGCGGGGAAGATTGGTAATTGCCACCTTGCCGATGAAGATTATGAACAAGTAGATGAGAATGAGCTGGAAAGAATGGACATCATGTGGGCTCTTGCAAGTGCTGTCCGAAGAGCAAAGAAATTTGTGAAGAAAACAGGGCAGAATCTCGTGGCTACTAAAGATACAACTTTTGATTTTGACAAGTCTAAAGTCACGTGCTTCAATTGTGGAGAGAAGGGCCATTTTAAAAGGGAGTGTTCAAAGCCCAAGAAGACTGGGAATGGGAATCCTTTTTCTTCGTTCAATAGGCAAGATAGAGACAAGAAACCAGCATCCACGGGAAGTGATTCTAAAGCTATGGTAGCACAAGGAGATGAAGGACAAGACTGGTCATTTAGATTCGTGTCTGATGAAGCTAACATAGCATCTGTGGAAGACTTGAACGAAGATTCGGCGAGTGAAGGTGAAAGCTCAGCTGAAGTTGAAACTGCTGATTTGGAAGAGACGTTTGATGCTGTTGATGAAATCGTCAAGAATGAATTAAATTCAGAATCTGAAGCTCAAGCTACGTCTCAGAATGCTTTCATGGCTGGCACATCGACATCCACACAGGTAAAATCTAAAGATGAATTATTTAATGAACGTGTTTGTGTCGAATGTGAGAAATTTAGAGAAAGCATTGATCTAAAGTTTGCTAGGTTATTAGATCACAATGATAACTTAGTAAATGACTTAAAACTGTGCTCAGAGGCTAATCGTATATTAAAACAAAATGAGAGCAGTTATAAGGAGAAGTTAGATGCATTGCAGAAACAACTAAAGGAAACTGAAGTTGTTGTCTTTAACCAAGAAAATGACATTAGATTCTACTTAAAAACCATTGAAGAAACTAAAAAGGAAAAAGCCGTCTTACAGTAGAAAATGAGTCATTGCAACAAAAACTACATAGTCTCGCGAGTTCTTCGCACATTTTGAAAAACTTGGTTAAAGAACGCAACAATGGGGAGGGTTTGGGTTACAAGGTAGTTCCACCACCACATGAAATCCTTTTGAACACAAAACAACGTCCAGTTAATAATAATCAAATTAAGGATCATGTGGTGACAACTCCTTTGGTGAGTGATCCGAAAGGGCAGTTCAGTCTGCTTCTTCGGATGATAATCAGAAACTCTCAGCATCAAGAACGGTCAATGTTGAGAAACAGGTGGAAACAAATGTACAAACAACTCTTGGTTTGGAATCAAAGTCAAATATTACACAAACCAAGATTTCTAAATCCACTCAAGTTAAACAACCTAAAAGGAATAATGTTCAGCCTCAAAGACAAATTAATCCAAATGTTAAACAAGTTAAATTTGTTAAAGAGGGTAACTATTCAAAGACTGAGACCAAAAGACCCACTCCTGAGATTTACTCTCCGCCCCACAAGAGATCTCCTAGTCCTGATGAATGGAGATCCTGCAATACTTGTGGTCAGCGAGGTCATATTTCAACCAATTGTCCACGCTATCAGACACCAAGAATTAAAGTTGAGTTAAACGACAAAGTCAAAGTAGATTCAAAACAGCGATCTAAGACACCGGTTAGATCGAAACACCCATTAGGCATAAAACACCTTCTAAGTCGTTTTCGTCCCCACCACGTGAAAGGCAACACAGACAAGTCACCGACAGGTCTGTGACACCAGCGAGGAAAACTGTTTCTGAATCTAAACCACATGCTCAAACTGTTAATCAGTCTAAAGTTTATCATAAACAATCCCTTCACAGAGATGGTTTATGGAAAGCCAAGACATCTGGTGTGTCTGACAGCCAGGACAATCTGAAAGTTGAGATTCCACCTACTGATAAAGGACAGTGGGTTGAATTCATGATGGTTGATTCCTCTGGGAAACCCAAGCCAGTCAAGGCTTGGGTCCCCCTCCTTAACTAATTGTTTTCAATTATGTGCAGGTTGTCCGCTACAGTGCTTTAACAAATACATGGATTGTGGATAGCGGAGCTTCCAGGCACATGACGGGAAACAAGTCTCTTCTGTTTAATGTCAAACAAATTAAAGGGGGACATGTTTCTTTTGCTGGGAACAAAGGAGGATACATTACCGCTCAGGGCGAAGTAGGTAATGAGAAGGTAAAGTTTGATAAAGTAAATTTTGTTCAACAACTAGAAAACAATTTACTTTCAGTGTCTCAGATATGTGACAAGGGATTCAAAGTTATGTTTGACAACCGAAAATGTTACATACTGAAAAAGGAGATGGAGATTCCAGAGAAGCAGGTTTTGATGTCTGCATCCAGGTACAATGATCTATATGTCTTGGATATGTCTAATGCTTCTACCTCTGAATCTACAGCTCAATGTTTCCTCTCAAAAGCGACAGAGAAGGATTCCATCTCATGGCATAGGAGGATGGGACCATAAATCAAAGGAAGATGAATCATCTGATTCACAACAACCTTGTTGAGGGAGTTACAGTCAAGAACTTCCAACTTCCTGATTTTTGTGTCTCTTGCAAGAAGGGAAAGCAGACCAGGAAATCTCACAAGACCAAGCACGTCAACACAATTGAGATGCCTCTGGAGTTGCTACACATGGATCTCTTTGGTCCTGTAAGCACGAAGAGTATAGCAGGAGACTGGTATTGCTTTGTAGTCACTGATGACTACTCAAGATTCACCTGGGTGATGTTTCTGAAAGCTAAATCAGAAACGTTTGAATCATTCAAGGTGCTCATCACGACTTTAGAGTCACTCTACAAACTGAAGGTAAGGAGAATTCGTTCTGACAATGGCACAGAGTTCAAGAATCAGTGGATGGATGCTTTCTGCAAGGAAAAGGGAATTGTTCATCAGTTCACCTCAGCATACACGCCACAGATGAATGGAGTTGCAGAACGAAAGAATCGAAGCTTAATTGAGACTGCGCGAACCATGTTAGCTGATTCAAGACTCCCAGTTCAGTTTTGGAATGAGGCAGTTGCAAATGCCTGCTACACACTTAATCGTGTGTTAGTAGTCAAAGGCACGGCAAGACTTGTTATGAGCTACTTCAGAAGAGAAAGCCAAATTTGGAGTATCTGGAACCATTTGGAGCTCCATGTACATTGCTAAAGAAGACTCAGGATGGCAAGTTCAGCGAAAAGGCCGATCAAGGAATATTCTTAGGATACAGCATCCCAGACAAGCGAGTTTACAATAACTCAACGGGTCAGATAGAGGTGTGGTGCAACGTTGATGTTCAGAGATACATCACACCTCCTGCTGGAAAAGGTCCATCATCATTCTTTGATTATGATGGCTTTTTCAAATCCTTCAATCTTCCACCGCTTGATTCAGAGGATGACGCTGCTACCCAGATGATGTATGATGTTCTTAACTCACCAAATCTGGATTCAGGCAACATCACACCTACTGCTGGTGCCTCAAGCTCTTCGTCTCCTGCTCATGATGAGAGTGATGATTCATCAGATGATGAAGAAGCTCCTGCTTCTAACACTGAGCAAACAGCTAATCAACACAGTGAATCATCAGCTGCTATACCAGCTGCAGGAAATCCGGATACTGAACCAGTAGTCACCAATATGGATACAGAGGGTGTGGTTCCTACCACACCAGTGACTAGGATCAGTGTGAATCATCCCCCTCGTCTATCATAGGGGACATTCAATCCGGTGTGCAAACACGAAATCAGCTGTACTCTGCTGATTATGCTGCAGTCATGGAAAAGGGTTACGTTAATGACGGGGCTTTCTCATGTTTTGTTTCACAAATCGAGCCTAAATATGTCTGCGACGCCCTGAAAGATGAGGCCTGGGTAAATGCTATGCAAGAAGAGCTACTCCAGTTCAAGAAACTTGGAGTCTGGACACTAGTTGACAGGCCGAAAGGAGTTAAGGTGATTGGTACCAAATGGGTACTAAAATGCAAGAAGGATGACCAAGGTGTTGTTATCAGAAACAAGGCACGCTTGGTTGTTCAAGGCTTCAGACAAGTCGAAGGCATCGACTACAATGAAGTCTTTGCTCCTGTAGCTAGAATGGAAGCTATTCGTATCTTTCTAGCCTACGCCTCTTACATGAAAATCAAAGTTTATCAACTGGATGTTAAGAGTGCATTCTTGCATGGGGAAATCCGTGAAGAAGTATATGTCAGTCAACCCGAAGGATTCGAAGATCCTTATCATCGGGACAGAGTCTACAAGTTGGACAAGGCTCTGTATGGGCTACATCAGGCTCCTCGAGCTTGGTATGAAAAGCTCTCCACCCACCTGCTGAAACATGGTTTTCGCAGGGGTGTGATTGACTGTACATTGTTCATCAAAGAAAAGGATGGTGACTTGCTTCTGGTGCAGATCTATGTGGATGATATCATCTTTGGATCTAGAAATGAAGCGTTATGCAAAGATTTCGAATCTGTGATGAAGGCAGAATTTGAAATGAGTGCAATGGGAGAGATGAAGTTCTTCCTGGGATTACAGGTGGATCAAACACCAACTGGCATTTTCTTACATCAGACCAAGTATGTCAGCGACATTCTCAGTCGGTTTGACATGGAAAATACGTCTGCTGCCGGTACCCCTCTCGCCACAAATCATGATGTGGCTCCTGATGAGAATGGGGATTTGGTGGATGCCACTATGTATCGTGGGATGATTGGATCTCTCATGTATCTCACTGCCTCGCGTCCAGATGTCATGTATGCAACATGTTTATGTTCTAGATATCAAGCGAAGCCAAAAGTAATCATCTGATTGGGGTAAAAAGGATTTTCCGTTATCTGAAGGGTACTCCAACACTGGGTTTGTGGTATCCTCATGACGATGACTTCGAGCTTACTGCGTACAGCGATTCAGATTATGGTGGCTGCAAGATGAATTTCAAATCGACGTCAGCAGGGTGTCAGTTCTTTGGAAGACGGTTAGTCACGTGGCAATGCAAGAAGCAGACCTCGGTTGCCTTATCAACCTGTGAAGCTGAATACGTTGCTGCTGCAAGTTGCTGCTCTCAAATCATCTGGATTCAACAGCAAATGCGCGACTACGGTTTGAAATTTTCTAACACTCCTATTTATGTTGATAATTCTGCTGCCATAGCTGTCACTAAAAATCCTGTTCAACACCCAAAAACAAAACACATCGGGATTAAATATCATTTCATACGCGATTGCTATGAAAAACAATTAATTGATGTGATTAAAATTAACACGGATTTTCAGCGCGCTGACCTCTACACCAAACCGTTTGATAAACCAAGATTTTTATATCTGCTAGAGGTCAACGGCGTTAAAAAGAAAAGTGATGTGATTGCTGAAGAAGCAGATTCATAGTCCGACTTGTGTCTTTAGTTTATTTCTTTCTTTCTTTCAATTTTATTTTATTTTTTATTTCCATGTCATATAAAATCCAAAAACACAAAAAGATTTTCTGTTTTAGAATTTTAGGGGGAGATTTATTTCAGTATTCATTACTTATTAAAAAAAAAAAAAAAAAAAAAAAAAAAAAAGGGGGAAGATAAGTTAAGCTGAAAAGGCATGGACAAATAGACTGGAAATGCGACTCGATAAAACTGGAAAGTGATAGCACACAGGCACCGAGGTACTTGGAATATCAAATTGGTTTTTCGGTTCTAAACATAAAAATCATAAGTCAGAGAAGTCTAAGTCTAACAAAATGGGAATATGATAGAAGCTTTGACTGGTATTGTAATTACTTGGAGAAAGTAGATCTAGGGTTGTGTAAGTACACAATACGATGTGTCAGTAGATTCAACACAATAGACCATTAGACATCATCAGTGAACAGGCTTAAACTAAATTTATTCAACCAGTTGTGTGTTCCCATGGTATCCCTGGTCTGCACAATCAATTAATGTCCAATAAGGGGTGAGGAGCAAGCTAATGCCACAAATGTGAGCAAAGACCTGCAAAACAGAGCAAAAGATGACAAATGTCATTAAAATAATGTATATGCAAATATGTTGCTCTAAGAAGATAAATAGGTTTGCGCCTCTCTGCTGTGCGATGGCACTGACCTGAGGCTAAGCATAACCTATTTGTTCTAAGAATTCATTGTTGTTTGCGCCTCTCTGCTGTGCGATGGCACTGACCTGAGGTTCTGCATCTCTTTGACAATTTTAGAACCAAATCTTCTAAGTCCTAGACCGCTCAAAAATCTCCTGAGGATGATTGATTACCATATACCTGTGGAATACACAAATACGAGTTGACCTAATTCATCTAATTAGTCGCTGGTGTATGTCAAATGTCGGTGTATGGATTTAAGTGGACAAATATACTGACAATCGTCGTGGCTGCATCGCCTGATGATCAAAATCAATAATACTTACATATTAGTTCAAACATGATTCCCAGTTAGATATTAGAAGTCTTCGATAAGTGAAAAACTGTGAAATCATTATCATGCAAAGTGTAATAAGCACTAAATGTTCCAAGTAATGGTGTATATGCCTGTCTGATTCCACGAGAGTCCATTCCGGATAAAATGTTAATGCTAATAAGCTATACAAGCCTGCCCTATCAAAATTACAAAAATATGTCTTTCTATTCATAGGTTAAGTTTTTGTTTAGTCCTAGTACAATGTGTCGTGTCGGACTGTGTATATTGCTCTCTGTTAAACATCACTGAAAATGCTTGATGTCTATTTAAACAACTTGTTTCTGAAAGGTTAAAAGGATCACGTCTGAGGTGATCAGGTGGATAAATGGAATCACGTCTGAGGTGATCGGGTGGTTAAATGGATCATGTCTGAGATGATCAAGTGCACATAATGTTTTATAAATTGGTAATTAAACTAAGTGCTGGTTCATACTTTAAAATTTGGGACAAGGATAGACCAATCGTTCGACTGAATCTGATATGACCCAGTCGGCCGAATGGGGTGTACGATTGAATACAATCGTACGATTGGACCAAGCAAATGAACCCAATCGGCCGGTTGAATGTGCCCGACTAGGTCAAACGTGCGAATGGGTATGCGAATGAAACACATCGAACGATTGGAGGTGACCGACTGAAATTGTCGTTTGGTTGAACTTCAATCGCCCGAATGGAGATGAACGATTGGGTAGATGGCACGACTGAGACTCAGTCGTCCGACTATCCAAGACGACTAGACTCAGTCGGCCGACTAACCAAGGCGACTGGACTCAGTCGCCCGACTGGATTTTGCCCTAGTATAAAAACAGATCAAATCTTAATCAGTCGTTCACTCTCCCAAATCGCCCCCTCTATTCGCCCGACCTAAGGAACCGCTGTCGAAATTTCCTTTGATCCATATCTGCTTTTGTTACGTGTTCTAACACTCATTGGTGATTATACAGGTACTACTCAAAGTGTTTCATCGATAACACTGATAAATGATGTCCAAAATCTCTCAAATTCAGACCAAACAGTAACCGAATGCATAATGAACAAATAGGCTGTCCAAACTAGCTTAAACGTTCGAATAGAAGTTAGAACATGATTTATCGGTAGTTTCCGAGTGTAATGAGCAAAATTTCGACGTTTAACTTCAAGTATAGCTCAAAACACGAATTTGAATGGACAAACTGTCGGGTATGCGACTGGACACACTGATGAACTCCAATCGCCCGACTGAGAAGACGATTAGTCTCAGTCGCCCGACTGAGATGAACGAATGAATTAAACGCACGACTATGCTCATTCGCTTGACTTAGTCGCCCGTATGAATAAATTCACCTTTCAAGACTCATTCGTTCCACTCAGTCGCACGGCTATGTTCATTCGGTTGCTCAGTCGCCCGACTAACCAAAGTGGGAAACTCATTGATTTTGTTTACTCTCTTCTACGTGTACTAACGTAAACTTACATTGTGTTGCAGATGGCGAGTCGATGGGTTATGAGCACGAAGCACAACATTTGTGCTCATTTGGACTTGACCTCTAGGAATGCCGCTGACTTTTCTGGCATTATCACATTTCTGAGAAGATCAAGGATATACAGAGCTATCTCAGCACAGTGTACACCATATAGGTCGATGCAGCAGTCGTTTTGGGAACACGCTGTGGTAGACAGATCCAGGGAGCCCTATACCATTAGAAGCACCGTTCTTGGGCAAGCTATAGAGATAACAGAGGAGGACTTAAGGACAGTCCTAGAACTAGGAAATGATGGTGACTGTCCTGTTCGTTTACATCCGATGGCAGTCAGAGGGTGCTTCCTGAGGGCTAAGTATACTGGGGACATAAACTCAGGGATGCTCAACAAGAGCAATCTCTGCCCCCAGTTCAAATACCTAGCCCACGTCCTGCTCAGGTGTATTGCCTCACGGAAAGGAGGCTTCGACGAGCTCTCAGAGCAAATGCAGAATGCCTACGTTGCATTGGTGCTGAACCACCCTTTCAGCTTCTCCAGAATGATCTTCACTTACTTAGTGGAGAACATAGAAGTTAAGGGAAGAGAAGGCTTCTGCATGTATCCTCGCTTCCTGCAAATGATCTTTGACCAAAAGCTACCTATGTTGCCAAAGCAGAAGGAGGATGCAGTTGTGCTAGAGGTGATGGATGACACCACCTTAGGCAGAATGAAGGTTTACAGGGGAAAGCAGGTCAAGCCCCCGGTAAGACGTTTGTTTGGGCATCTGGCCCGTGAAGACTATGTGGCGCCAGCTAGAAGAAAGTGGCGTCACGATGATAGTGACTCTGATGTAGAGCATGTGGCTCTACCCTCCGATGACTCCGATGATGATGACCAAGGATCAGGTCAGGATGGAGATGGTCAAGGAAGACCTGAGACAGCTCCAATCCACCCTGACTTCATACAGGAGGAGGAGGACTCAGACGAGGCTCCACTAACCCGGACAGTGGGTAGTCGGGTAGTGGCAACCGAGGAAGGTCTGCGGGCGGTTGGTGGTCGCCCAGGAGAGACTGGGAGCTCTGTTGCTGACCCATCATATAACCCAGTCTCTCCCAGCAGCCAAGGGGGAGCCTCCGGGTCAAGAGGGACTCGGAGGAAACACATGGCTCGTCCTCATGGGATGAAAGGCAAACGCAGGAGGATCACTCTTGTTTCTACCTCCCCTGCAACTACCACTTCCACAACACCTACCCAAACCACCCAAACCACTCATACCTCTCAATCCACCATATCCCAAACACCCCAAACCACCACCACCTCTATACCTCCACGTAATACTCCCACATCCACCACCACCACTGTACCACCATCTACAGCCTTTACCTCTAACCCCATATTCACCACATCCACCACCACCACCACGACTCAACAAACAGGCCCTTCATCGTTCCCATCCAGCTCATTCATCCCACCAGTTTCTGTTGTAGAGCAGCTTGCTGCCCTAAACAGCATGGTGGTTAAGCTGATGGCGTCTGATGCGGAGAAAACGGCTCAGTTACAGCAGCTGAGAGAGTTAAGTTCCTCTCAAACTGCTGAGATTCATCAGCTACGCGAGCAGATTTCTTCCCAAGCCCAGGTGATCACCTCACAGACAGATCAGATCACTGGGTTACTTCAACATGAGGCAGAGACAGATGCTAAGTTGGGAAAGCTGGAGGCGGCTCACAAAACTCTGTTGCTTAAGTTAAAAGGCACTCAGAGTGAGCCCCTCAAGATTGGAGAAGGTGATGGTGATGATAATGATGATGATAGTGAGGATGAGGAAGACGATGATGAAGATGATGAGGATGATGACGATGATGATGATGGTAGTGATGAAAGCAATGATGGTGATGATAAGAAGAAAGATGGTGAGAGTAAAGGAGGAGAAACTTCCGGAGATAGAAGCGAAAGTGCAGCAGGCGAAAGGCGCTCTAAAAAGCGACATGATCAAGGCCCCTCCTCGTCTACTCCAACTGAAGATCCACCGGAGATACAAGGCAAAGTTCAAGACTAGACGTTCATTTATTTTGCTGAAACTTTGTACTTGAAATTATGTATTCTAGTCTGTTATATATAAAATTTTGTGGATATAAATCATCTTTGGTTATGTGATCAATGTATACTTACTTGCAATATATTTGATTTTGTTACAGGATCAACCACACAAGTCGATGAGCATGATGTTATGCCCCTTCGTCAGATTGAGACCAAGTTGACTATGATTCTTGATCTTCAAGGGATAGTGCAACGGTCTGTGGGTTACTCAGCTGAAGAAGGGGAAATCATTCACGACTTGACAGATGAACAGATTGCAGAACTGTTCAGTCTGAATCCGGATGAGTTGGTAAAAGATGCTCCCACAGTCGATGTAGTCAGCGATGAAGAACTTCAAGATGTCGACGAGGTGGAGATTGAGGACGTAACGGCTGATCATTATCCCCAATACACTAACGCTGAAGGCGAAGTGCTTCCAGATGTGGGGGAAACCTTTGACAGCAATATATTGATAAAGTGGAAGAGATGACAGCAGCTAAGGCAGCTGCAGAAGAGATTCCTCAGGCAGATGAAGCTGATCGTGCAACCAAGAAGGAGGAATGGATTGCCTGTCTTGAGGAAATGAAGAAACAGCGTGGGCCTCCAAAGTCAAATGCCTACACCAAGCTTTACAAGATTAAAAAGCATCAGAAGGTGTCAGGAAAGATTATCAGCTGGGCATACTTTGATGATCTCAAAGTATATGCAGTGAAGAGAGAGAAGGGAATCGAATATTTCAGATTTCCTCATGACTTGAAAACTCTCCCAGGGTTTGAGCTTAATCGTCTAGCCAACTTGAACCTCCTATATGTTGTTCCAGGAAAGATATCAGGATGGTTTGAGCAGGCACTAAAGAAAGAGTACCATACTAGGTGGGTCAACTTTAAACCTCAACAGCCAAGAAGGTTATTTCATAGGACTGAGGTTGACCCCACCTCAGGAAGACCAAAAGTGGTTTTGAGATGGCACCCTCCGCGCACGATGTCGCGTATTCCATTGAGGGAGATGCCTCAGGATTTTGCACCCCATTTCAAATGGTGGTATTATGACTGGCGAACTGGTGAAGCCGTCATAGTTTTGGAGAAAGAAGGAACGGTCGAGACGATAAGAGTGTTTGATCCGATGTGGCTAACCAACTTGTCTGAGTCTGATGTCTATATCTTATTCAAGTGGCCACTGTTCTTTGATACACAGGATATTGTGCAAGCACTGCAATTCCAACATGTTATACGTATCTGCTTCGCATTAAATATTCATTCTGGGATCTCAAGAGAGGAAAGGGTGAAACGATATGAAGAGTTCAAGAAAGAAGTAAAAGTCTAGATAGAACTAGGTCCAAGGGGGAGTTTGTTGGTAAACATGTCCCCAGTTCTAGTCTAGTGAGTTGAAATGTAATAAACTTCTATCTTGTTACACATATGTAATGTTAAATCAATCTAATGAGAATCTCTTCTTTATATGGTTGTTGATTATATAATGTTATATCTACTTATTTTATTAGTTGTTACACGCTTAATATGACCATGTTATATAGGTTTACAGTTGTGAGACACAGTTCTAAATCATTAAAGGTTCATGAATGTGTTTGACTAAACATCTTTTTCAGTCGCCCGACTGGACCATGCGAATGGTCCAATCGCACAGTTGAACTAAGAGGCTGAGTCAATCGGACGGTTGAGTCATCAGTCTGACTCAAGCGTACGAATGAATCAGTCGTATTACTCAATCGCACGACTGAGTCAGTCGCAAGACTCAGTCGCACGAATGAGATCTGTAACCTATAAATACCACTTAATTCGTGGAAAAACGGGACACTTCGAATACGAGAAACCCTAATCGCCCCAGAACGTGCTGTTCGACCATTCCAACTTCATAGAGCGTTTCAGATCATTCCGAGTCAATTCATAACGTTTTCTAATCGTTAGGATTGATCTTGAATTCGTTCTCACTGATTGGATCGCCAATCAAATAGGATTTCGCACTATTTGATTCGGTACAATGAAGAATCAGTTAGTACTCCGTACGTACACGGTCCTAACATTATATACACATGCTTCATCAGCGTTTTTGATGAACCCAAATTTGATTATTTCTTCATCAAAATGGTGATTCCAACTTCTTGATGCTTGCTTCAATCCATAGATTGATTTCTTTAACTTGCATACTTTATTAGGATGCTTCTGATTAACAAAACCTTTAGCTGAACCATATAGACATCTTCCTCAAGATATCCATTCAGAAAAGCAGTTTTGACATCCATTTGCCAAATCTCATAATCATAATGAGCAGCTATGGCAAATAATATCCTAATAGACTTTAGCATTGCAATGGGTGAGAAGGTCTCATCATAATCAACCCCTTGAGTTTGAGTGAAATCTTTTGCTACAAGTCTAGCCTTATAAGTATCCAAGTTTCCATGCATGTCAGTTTTCTTCTTGAAAATCCACTTATTTCCAACTATCTTGGAGTTAAGATGTGGTTCAACCAAGTCCTATACTTGGTTGTCATACATGGATTGCATCTCAATATTCATGGCTTCAAGCCATTTGTCATAACCCAAATTGGACATTGGATCATGATAAGTGGTTGGTTCATCGGAATCTACCACATAGCATTCATCCACGAAAAATCCATATCTTTCAGGTGGATTACTAATTCTATCAGATCTGCGAACGTTTTATGTGTATTGATCAACCATTTGATCATCCTCAACATCCTCATGTTGAGTGCTAGTGTCAACCAAACGTGTATCAGTTTGTGGTTCTCTACCGCTAGTTCCTTCCGTAAGGAACTTAGCTTCTAAGAACTCAGCCTTCTTGGCAACAAACTCCTTTTGTTCCAATGGATCATAGAAATAATATCCCATAGAATCTCTAGGATATACAATGAATATACACTTAGTGGAACGGCTTTCTAACTTGTTAGAGGTGGGAGTCTTAACATAAGCCTCACAACCCCATACCTTTAAATATGATAGTGATAGAACTCTTCCATGCCATATTTCAAAAGGTGTCGTTTCCACTTTCTTGGTTGGGGCCATATTCAAAATACGAGCCGCCGAGAGCAAAGCGAAACCCCAAAATGATAGAGGCAATGACCTTCAGCCATCATAGATCGAACCATATCCAATAGAGTTCGATTTCTCCGCTCGGACACGCCAATATGTTGTGGCGTTCCAGGTGGAGATAGTTGTGAGATAATACCACAACTTCTAAGAAGATCTCTGAAAGCATCACTTAGGTATTCACCTCCTCTATACGTGCGGAGAATTTTTATTTTCTTGTTGAGTTGATTTTCTACTTCATTTTGGAAGATTTTGAACATTTTAAAAGCTTAATCTTTGTGTCTTAACAAGTACACATAACCATATCGACTATAGTCGTCGGTAAAGGTAATTAAGTATCTTTCATGGTACCTAGTCATTTGCTTAAAAGGACCACATACATCCGAATGTATGATGCCTAGTAAATCTTTTGCCCTTTCGGATTTGCCACTAAAAGGTGCCTTAGTCATTTTGCCTTGTAAACAAGATTCACATACATGAAATGAATCATATTCACTTGCTTTTAAAAGACCGTTCTTTTGAAGTGTTTGTATGCGCTTCTTGTTTATATGACCAAGACAGCAATGCCAAAGATAGGTATCACTCAAATCTAATTTGAGTTTCTTAGTGGTGGTTTGGTACAATGAGCTATCATATAATGTGTTTTCACGAACCAATTCATAAATACCATTAATGGGGATAACTTTAAAATAAAATAAGCCATTTAAAGAAACATGAATTTCATTTTCAATAAATGTTAAAACATAACCATATTGTCTTAATTGGAAAACAGAAATAATGTTCCTAGTCAAACTAGGATCATAATTTGGAAGCTTCAAGATGTAGTCCCCTCGGTCTTCAATTAAAACTTTTGCCCCATTCCCCATGTAGAGGCTAACATCCCCTTTCTTGAAGCCCTTACTTCTTTTGAACCCCTGCAATAAGTTGCAAATATGAGTTCCACATCCGGTATCCAATACCCATGTGTTAGAGGATATTAAATTTATATCAATATGAATCATGTAAATTGTACCTAAGGTTTGCCCAACATCCCTCTTGGCTTGCAACTCTTTGAGATGGACTGGACAATTTCTTGCCCAATATCCAATCTCCCCACACTTAAAGCATGGGTCATTTAAAGCAACCTTTTGCTTCTTCTCCGCTTGTTTTGGTGGTAGCGCTCTTACCACTCCCTTCCCCTTTCCCCTAACGTACCCTTTACCATTAGCAATATTTGCCTTGGGTGCGGGGTGAGGCCTCTTTTTGTTCCCACCTTCATTGATGGTAAGAACGGGTAAAACCTTTTTACCCATGGCCGCCTCGACAGTTTTGAGCATAGAGTGAAGCTCACTTATGTTCTTGTCCCATCCGTTCATGTTATAATTCATGACAAAGTTGTCAAACCTCTTTGACAAAGAGTTGAGGATCAAATCCGTAGCCAACTCTTTCGAGACGGGACAATTCAGCCTTTTGAGGCGGTCAATGTGGCTTTTCATCTTAAGTACATAACATGAAACAGATTGGGTGTCATCCATACGACATGTATGGAGTGCTCGAACCATTTCAAAGCGCTCTACCCGTGCTTGTTATTGGAGCGTTTCCTTCAACTGGGTAATCATGTCGTACGCTCCATGATGTTCATACTCCTTTTGGAGATCAAGAGTCATACTTGCCAACATGAGGCAAGACACTTGCACCGAGTCCTCAGTGTATTTCACCCAATTCATAAAGGGCTCCTCATCGTCTTTATTAGGTTGATCGGGAATCGGATCGTCTAAAACATATGATCGTTTCTCTTGCTTGAGAACAGTTCTCAAGTTTCGAAACCAATCAATAAAGTTATTATGGTTTAGACGCTCCTTTTAGAGAATGGTCCTTAGTGATAGTGAGTGAGCGTACGGGATTTCATTTTCATTATTGTTGGTGGCCATCTACAAAATTTTAACAAAGTTCAATTTTAGTATTTTCGATATCGTCCATATTTTTAATAATTTAAAACTCTTATATGTGTCTCACACAATTTTTAAATTCTAGAATCCAATGTTACATTTAAATAGTGGTTAGGTCACATTTATCCCATTATTTAAATTAACAAGGTAGTCAACGTTTTGACAATTGCAACCCTTTGCAACTTCTAGGGTATGGGATCGACTTAAACATCATATGTGTGGTCGGCACGTTTATCCCATCAACACCTTTGTAAACCATATTGTAGGTGATCCATTAAACATGGTTTGCAAATCAAGTTACCCTACTCATACACACATGTGAGTTTTCCAACATAAGTGGTTAGGTGACCTTTATCCCAAAAATATGGTATCCCCACCTCAAATCACAAGTTCCCTCAAAATGGTTAGTGACCTTTTTTCCCATTAAGAGTTTCCAAGTGACTCAAGTGTTGTGTAAAAGGATGATGTTTAACTTGTTTATAAAAGAAATCTTAAGTTTTCATAATGCTAGTTTAGAAAACTCTACGTACCTTATATTTGCATGCTTTCAAATACAAGGCACCCTATGGTTCATTTTTAATAAAACCTCTTTTATTAAAATCATTAATCCTTTTAATAACCTTTTATTAACTACTTAATGATAAAGAACCATTAATTTTCAGCTGGTTAAGTTTGTTAATGAGTTTGTTATGCATATCCAAATATCAACCAACAACCATACAACAAACAACCAAACAAGCATAATCATACAAACATAAGTGCATAACCATAGCCACTAAGTTCACTACACTTGTTTGCCATCACAAGTGTTGTCATAAGGTCTTTCCTAAGGGTTAATAATGACACATTATATGTGTCCATGAACTCCCACTTGGATCCACATCAAAAACTTCAAGTGTCCATGCCTTTTGTGTCCATCTTTGGGTCTTCATCTTGTGCATCTTCCTTTTACAAAATTATATCCTAATACAATTTTTCTAATAAAGAAATGCACTAAATCTGTTTATTACATAACCAAATGAATAAATAAATTACAACCCAAATTACAAACACAAATATTACAACCCTTTCAAAACAAAACAACATGACAAATCACAATCAACCAAAACCAAATCATCATAAGGTCAAGGCTATGTTATGCACCAAAATTATGTATCATATACAACATTTAAGAACAACAATGAATCCCTTATTTCAGTCCCAAATATTCGGCCAACACAAACCCAAAATCTAGGGTTTTGTCCAAACACAATAATCAACCATTTGATATCTTTCTTTCAAGGTTTAATCACAAGCATGCAAGACATAACCTTGAAAGATATGGGATTCATTATATCATCACAAAACAGCCCCTGTTAGGTTGTTAAAACCCCATAAAACCAATTTTACAAGGACTATTGAATCTAGTTATCCACATATCCGGCTCTAGATGCCAATGTTGGGTTTGTTGGACTTAATATCAAAGTTGTTTAACCATTTAAACATGAAAACGCAGCAGAATCATAGCTTAATAATATGTTTTACGAACTGAAATTTTAAAGCATATTACTTAGTAACAACGAACCCAAGAACATAGGATCATTTATATGTGTATGAGCTAGCTATCAAGAAGAATAAAACAACCATAACATACAAAAGATACAACCTTTGTAGAGCTGTCAAAACCGTGAGTTTTGATGAAGATGAAGCTGTTCTTGAACGACCAAAACACCAAGGATAGGTGTCCTCAAGCATCCATACCCTCAAGCATCAAGCAAGCACCCTTTTGCTAGGATTTTAGACACCAAAACCGACCAAAGCAAGCTGCAAATCCGAATTTTCAGCTTGTGTTTCTTCAAGAAAGTAGAGAGGAAAACTTGTTCTTGATGGTCCTTTGCATGTATGAAAGAGAGAGGATGGAGTGTGTGTGATCAAGAATAACTCTATCCAAGACAAAATGAACTCACACCCCAAAAAGGGGCGGCCGAAGTGTAACACCTGGAAAATTTTCTAATCGAGTCAAGTGATAGTGATGGGCTTGGATAAAAACCATTTAGTAAATATAAAATGGTTGCGGGTATTACACCGAGTTAACCTTCGGGTCACGAGTTTAACGAGTTTGGGGTCCCGGGAACGCCTGACATATAAATAGATGGATTAGCTGAGCAACTCTCATTTTCACTCAAACGCCCATTCTAGAGAGAGAAAGTGTAGAGAGAGAAAGTGCCTGATTGAAGCTCGGGTGGTCAAGAATCGAAGGCTGGTGTTTGTGGACTCCTAAACTACAAGAATCAAGGTAAGAAACGTATCTAAATTGCTCCATTTGGTGAAAAACCCGAGTTTGGGTTTTTGGGGTTTTAAAGTGGCAAAAATCGCCCCAAAACACACGTTTTAGGGTAAGAAAACGTGTAATGAGCTTAGATATAGCTTCCTGGATGATAATCCAAAGGTTTGGGTGGAAAGGATTGGATTTTTGGGCTAAAACGAGCTGATTCGTAAATTTCAGCTCGTTCTGCGAATTTAAGGTCTCATCCAGCGAAACTGTAAGTTCGTCCAGCGAAACTGGAAGGATTTACAGCGAAGTTACAGTTTCGCTGCAGCGAAACTACACATTCGCCTGAGCGAAACTATAGTTTCGCTGATGACTATGCCAATGCCCAAGTTGACCTTAGATATTGCGAAACTAGGGAATTCCAACGAAAGTTGGGCGCTCGAGGTAGCGAATCTGTCCAGCGAAACTGGCAGAAAGCTGCCCAGCGAAACTAGCAGCGAAAATGCTAATTCGCCCGGCGAAACTACGGGCGAATTTACGGGCGAAACTACCTGCGAACTTAGTAGCGAAATTAGGCAGAAATTAACTCTTTTGAGTGTTAACTTATCTGCAGGCAGTGTAGTGCGACCCGCGTCTTTAAGGCTTGATTGAGAAGCTGCTTGTCAAGCACAGGTGAGTTCTAGGACCCCTCATTTACTGGTTTCAAATGATTTTGGGGCTGGAACACATATAAATTGTTTATTGACGTATGTATGTATGGCCCATTTGGGTGTAATGTTGTGTTATACGTCTAAGGTATGGTTGTGGACTCGATATGTTATATAAGGTCCTAGTATGAGTTCCCACGGTCTTGGAAGGACAGTTAGTGCTACTGCAATCAAGAAAACGTATAGTAAGTCCCGGTTTCAGGAAGGATACGGGAGTAAGTGCCAAGTGATGATTGATGATGTAGGCAATGAATGTACGAGGTTATGTATGATGATGTATGATGATGCATGTATGATGTTATGTATGACGATGTACGTATGATGCTATGTATGATGACGTATGTGTGATGTGTGCGTGTGTTCCTTATAATAATGTATGAATGTCTTTCCATGGCTTTACGTATTAATGAACGAACGAATAAAGTATTATGTAACGTAAAGTGAAAGATAATGAAAGAGGAACATGATGACGAATGCATGTATTAATGAACGAACGAACGAGTAAAAGAAGATGAATACATGCATTAATGAACGAACGAACGAATGATGTCTTGTAAACATTGGATAAGTTTAACGGGTCCTTCTTGGTGATTGACCATATGTATGGTACCCCTACCGCTTACCTCTAGTACCGTGGCATACATTTTGCTGTTCATTTAATGACTTCGGCCCGGTAGCTAATAACGTTCGGGGTATAGCAGATGGTAGTGGTAAAAAAGATATCCAATGTGCAAGAAAAGATGTAACGGGATCCTTGTCATTCGACCACAGTAATCATTGCTACGTGCCATGAAGTGGGTAAAGCCTGACAGGATCCATATGAGAACGAAACCATAAGGATGTAACGAATGAACGAAAGAGATAATAAAGCTATTATCTATATGTATGTACGATGTATGATCACGTGTAAAGAATTAACGGTTTTAATGTGAACAAAGTATGTTTATTATAAAACTAGAACTCACTCAGCAACGCTGACTTTTTATGTGTTTCCAGTTGGCAAGTAGCGTTGCTGGGGATGGCACGAGGCGGCTGCTCAGCTCTTTTGGGATGGCATTCTCCATTTGATAATGCTGCAACGTCATGTGTTGTGGGTCCATAATATACGCAACACATCACGTTGCAAGCTATTATGAGATTTCTTGAGGATTCCCATAAAAAGGGATTACTTAAGAAATCTCCTTTAATTTTGATGATGTTGCCACGCACTAGAAGTGCGTGTGCATAGTACATGCAACAAAGTATGTTGCATGAGAGTGTCAAGAGTGTTCCTTAAGGGTTCCGATGTACGGAATTACTTAAGGAATATTCTTTAATATAAAAATAAAATTTTTATATTTTTGAACTTAATATCTTCTATAGAGGTCGCTGTATGACCTTATGATTGCTGAGGATTCATATAAACGAGATTATTTAGGTAATCTCAGGTTTCATATGCTTCCACAGCAATCATAGTGAAGATAGACAAAGTAGAGAAAGCTGTATTTTGTAATCATGTCAATGATGTAATGGCTTTTATGAATGAATGAGAATGCATATTTTATCATTTCCGTTGCGTTGTTTTATGATCATATACTATATATATGTATTATGTGCGATGAAGAACCAACAGTAAGGTGCCCGGTGAGCGGGGCCTTACAAGTTGGTATCAGAGCAAAAGTTTAAGTAAAACGGGTAAACTTTTAAAAATAAACCTAAAACTTAAACTGAGAAATGGGACAGAAAGGGGATGAATGCCATCTGAGTAGCTGCGTGCCATCAGGTATTTTCTTAAAGTTAATCAAAGTTATGTGCGCGTGTAATGTGGTTATGTGTGCTGTTAGATTTAGATACTGATGTAGTCAGGAAGGGTAATGCTTGGGGTGCGAAGAGTGGAGTAAGTGACTAATCACAACTGGCCACTGTAATTAGCAACTTACTGTGCTTAACATAAACTGAGCTATTTCCTTGAATGACCGTGTTGGTATTTGAACCTTTCAGTGTGTGATAGAAGATGGTCGGTGGTAGATCATCTAAAGCCCCACTTGGTGGAGGCGGTGGTGGAAGTGGTGCGGAACCACGAGCCACAAGAGGAAGACCTAGACTAGAGAAGAAGGTTCCTGAAGAACCTAATACTACTCCTCCGGAGGGAGTGGATGAGAGTGATGATTTGAGGGCCTCGGTGAAAGAGGCAGTGGTCGAGGAGGTGCACCAGGTCATAAAGACGATTTTGCCATCTGTAGTGTCCGAGGTGATAAAGGCTGTACGCGAAGATGAGAGGCGAGGGACAAATCGATCCTCAGGTAGACAGCAGCAACAAGAGCCGGAAACGGTTCTTTCTGATGATGAAGAGGAGGAGGAGGAGGAGGCCGAGCGTGAGACGACACGGGGCTGTAATTACGGAACGTTCATGAGGTGCAAGCCCCCGACTTTTGATGGTTTTGGTACGGCTGCAGATGCTCACCAATAGGTGAGAGAGATGGAGGCGGTCCTTGATATCAGTGACTGCCAGGAGGATAAAAAGGTGAAGTTTGCTACCCATTCCTTTACTGGGACGGCATTGTGCTGGTGGGACAATATTGTCCAGGCTGAGGGTAGCAGGGCCATTAGGAAAATGAAGTGGTCTGAGTTGAAGAGAATGGTGATCGAGGAGTTCAGTCCTCGTCGGGAGATGGACCGAGTTGAGAGAGAGTTCCTGCAGTTGGAAGCAGGGACGATGACCCACCAACAATACACCGCCAAGTTCAACGACATGGCGCGGTTGGTACCAGAGCAGGTGACGCCGGTGTCCCGAAAAATCAACCGGTATATTCAGGGGTTGCCAGCCGAAATTCGTTGGCATCTAATTTCCGCTCGACCGAGTACTTTCAGGTCGGCGGTGGATTTGGCGGGGAGGTTGTACGATGAGCGAGCTGCGTTGATGAAGGCTGAGGGTGGTAAGAAGGCAGGTGGAGAGAAGGGTTGGCAAGGAAAGAGGTTGGTCGAGGTGATACCTCGACAAGTAACAAGAAGGCAAGGGTAGACGACCGCCGAGTGGTCGTGAAGGGAGCAGGGTTGAGGAAGTGTGGACAGTGTGGGAAAGAGCACTCGGGGGAGTGCAAGTGGGGATCCAACATCTGCTTCAAGTGTGGGAGGACTGGGCATATGGCCAAGGATTGCCGGATGGGCAAGTGTTTTAACTGTGGGGAAAGTGGTCATATGAGCAGAGATTGCAAGAAACCGAGGGCTGAGGGCTCGGGGGAGAAGAAGACGGGAGGAGAAGCACCGAAGGCAAAGGCCAGGGCGTTCACGATGACGTAGGAGGAGGCTAGAACGGACCCTGACGTTGTGTCCGGTACGTTCCTAATAAACCAAATTTTAGCCTCTGTATTATTTGATTCGGGTGCTAGTAGGAGTTTTATTTCTACTACCTTCTGTGCTAAACTGCCTGTTAGGAGTAAATGCCTTGATAAGTCCTTTGACGTAGAAACCGCTATTGGTAAGTCCACTAGGGTTATGGATGTGATAGAAGGTTGTGCCATAGAATTAGAGGGCCATAGGTTTGCTGCCAAGTTACATGTAATGCCTCTAGGAGGATTTGATGTAGTGTTAGGGATGGACTGGTTAGCAACCTACGAAGCGAATATCGTGTGCCGAAAGAAGATGATCAGACTGACGGCGACCGACGGAAGTCCGGTGACAATATATGGCGATCGAGTTACGACGATACCGAAGGTGATCTCGATGGCGGTGGCGGGAAAGTGAATGAGGCGCGGATGTAGCGCCTACTTATGTTATGTAAAGAATGTAGAGACGCCAACACCACAGCTATGCGATGTACCAGTGGTGTGTGACTTTCCAGACGTGTTTCCCGAAGACTTATCGGGATTGCCACCTGACCGAGAGATCGAGTTCCAGATCGACCTGATACCGGGTGCCCAACCTGTCGCAAAAGCACCGTATCGCTTGGCTCCGACGGAGATGAAAGAGTTGATGGAGCAGTTGCAGGAGCTGTTGGATAAGGGGTTTATCCGACCGAGTATCTCACCTTGGGGTGCTCCGGTTCTGTTCGTAAAGAAGAAGGATGGTAGTATGAGGATGTGCATCGACTACCGCGAGCTGAATAAGCTGACGGTGAAGAACAGATACCCCTTACCAAGGATCGATGACCTGTTTGATCAACTTCAGGGTGCCAGTTGGTTTTCAAGGATAGATCTTCGATCGGGTTACCATCAACTGAAGGTGAAGGAGCAGGATATCCCTAAAACAGCCTTTCGTACGCGCTATGGTCACTACGAGTTTCTGGTCATGTCTTTTGGGTTGACCAATGCGCCGGCTGCTTTTATGGATTTGATGAACCGAGTGTGTCGGCCAATGTTAGATAAATCAGTGATTGTGTTCATCGATGATATCCTGATTTATTCAAAAAGCGAGACAGAGCATGCCGACCACATTCGGGAAGTATTGGAAACGTTAAGAAGGGAGAAATTGTACGCCAAGTTCTCCAAGTGCGCCTTTTGGTTACGCGAGGTGCAATTTCTGGGTCACGTAGTGAATGCAGAAGGAATAATGGTGGACCCAGCAAAGGTTGAGGCCGTGATGCAATGGAAGTCACCGAAGACGCCAACCGAGATTCGCAGCTTCTTGGGGCTGGCAGGCTACTATAGAAGATTTATTCAAGACTTCTCCAAGATAGCCTCACCTTTGACAAAATTGACTCGCAAGGATGTAAAGTTCGTGTGGGGTCGAGAACAGGAGGACGCTTTTGAGGAATTGAAAACGAGACTGACACAAGCTCCTGTCTTGACATTGCCCGAGGGAAATGAAGACTTGGTGGTCTATTCGGATGCATCCTATTCCGGGCTAGGTTGCGTATTGATGCAACGCGGAAAGGTCATAGCCTATGCATCTCGACAACTCAAAATCCACGAAGTCAATTATCCCACGCACGACCTAGAGCTAGCTGCGGTGGTTTTCGCGTTGAAGATTTGGCGGCACTATCTATACGGGACGAAGTGCACCATCTTCACGGACCACAAGAGCTTGAAGTACTTCTTCGAGCAGAAGGATCTTAACATGAGGCAGAGGCGGTGGTTGGAGTTGATAAAAGACTATGACTGTGAAATCCATTACCACCCGGGCAAGGCCAATGTGGTGGCTGATGCCCTTAGCCGGAAGGAAAGGCCCGAGCCGATTCGGGTGAAGGCTTGTCAGCTGATTATGACCTCTGACGTGATGACACAGGTTAAGGAGTTCCAAGACGAGGCTTTGAAGGAAGATCGTCTTAACTCCGAAAGGATGAGAGGTTTAGTTACAGAACTGGGGGAGAACACTCTTGGTGTTAAGACCCGATTTGGGCGAGTGTGGATTCCTCGGTACGGGGATCTACGTGGAAAGATCATGGATGAGGCCCATAAGACTCGATATTCCATTCACCCCGGTGCTACCAAGATGTACCAAGACATGAAGAAAGACTATTGGTGGCCGGGCATGAAGCGTGAGGTGGTGGAATATGTGAGTAAGTGCCTGACTTGTTCACAGGTAAAGGCAGAGCACCAGAAACCGTACAGGAAGATCCAACCGTTGGATATACCCGAGTGGAAATGGGAGCACATCACCATGGATTTCATCACGAAACTACCACGTCCCCCGAAAGGGTATGATGCTATATGGGTGATAGTTGATCGATTGACGAAGAGTGCCCACTTCTTACCGATCCGCGAGACGTATTCATCTGAAAGATTGGCGGATCTATTCATCAAATAAATTGTAGCTCGTCATGGCGTACCGGTGTCTATTGTGTCTAACCGTGACACCCGGTTTACCTCCAAGTTTTGGAAGAGGTTTCATGATGCAATGGGGACGAGGCTACACATTAGCACAGCATATCATCCTCAGACAGACGGTCAGTCCGAGAGAACGATCCAAACACTCGAAGACATGCTTCGGGCGTGCGTGATTGATTTTGGAGGAAGTTGGGACGACCACTTGCCGTTAGCAGAATTCTCGTACAATAACAGTTATCATGCCAGCATTGGCATGCCACCCTACCAGATGTTGTACGGTAGGAAATGTCGGACGCCCGTATGTTGGGGAGACATTGGGCAGAAGGAACTAGGTGGTGTCGAAGTAGTTGAAGCAACGACTGAAAAGTTAGAAAAGATCAAAGCCTTCATGAAGGCGGCGAAGGACAGACAAAAGTCGTATGCTGACAAGAGGCGAAGACCGATAGAGTTCAAGGTCGGTGATCGGGTCATGTTGAAGGTCTCGCCTTGGAAAGGGATTATTAGGTTCCGAAAGCAGGGTAAACTGAGCCCACGGTATATAGGCCCTTTCCGAATTATCGCCCGTGTGGGAGAGGTGGCCTATAGGTTGGAACTGCCAGATGAGCTGAGTGGAATTCACCCGACCTTCCACGTATCTCATCTGAGGAAATGTTTGGCCGATGAAGATATGTTTGTACCGCTGGAGGATATTGAAGTAGACGAACGGCTCAACTATGTGGAGCAACCAGTGGCGATCATTGATAGAAAAGAGAAACGGCTAAGAAACAAATGGTTCCTCTTGTGCGCGTACAGTGGAAGCACAGGAAGGGATCTGAGTCTACGTGGGAGACTGAAGAAGAGATGAGACAACATTACCCACATCTGTTCGAAGAATAACAGGTTCCGGGGACGAAACCTAAATAAGGGGGTGGACTTGTAACACCCGGAAAATTTTCTAATCGAGTCAAGTGATAGTGATGGGCTCGGATGAAAACCATTTAGTAAATATAAAATGGTTGCGGGTATTACACCGAGTTAACCCTTCAGGTCACGAGTTTAACGAGTTTGGGGTCCCGGGAACGCCTGGCATATAAATAGATGGATCAGCTGAGCAACTCTCATTTTCACTCAAACGCCCATTCTAGAGAGAGAAAGTGTAGAGAGAGAAAGTGCCGGATTGAATCTCGGGTGGTCAAGAATCAAAGGCTGGTGTTTGTGGACTCCTAAACTACAAGAATCAAGGTAAGAAACGTATCTAAATTGCTCCATTTGGTGAAAACCCCGAGTTTGGGTTTTTGGGGTTTTAAAGTGGCAAAAATCGCCCCAAAACACACGTTTTAGGGTAAGAAAACGTGTAATGAGCTTAGATATAGCTTCCTGGATGATAATCCAAGGGTTTGGGTGGAAAGGATTGGATTTTTGGGCTAAAACGAGCTGATTCGTAAATTTCAGCTCGTTCTGCGAATTTAAGGTCTCATCCAGCGAAACTGTAAGTTCGTCCAGCGAAACTGGAAGGATTTACAGCGAAGTTACAGTTTCGCTACAGCGAAACTACACATTCGCCTGAGCGAAACTATAGTTTCGCTGATGACTATGCCAATGCCCAAGTTGACCTTAGATATTGCGAAACTAGGGAATTCCAACGAAAGTTGGGCGCTCGAGGTAGCGAATCTGTCCAGCGAAACTAGCAGAATGCTGCCCAGCGAAACTAGCAGCGAAAATGCTAATTCGCCCGGCAAAACTACGGGCGAATTTACGGGCGAAACTACCTGCGAACTTAGTAGCGAAATTAGGCAGAAATTAACTCTTTTGAGTGTTAACTTATCTGCAGGCAGTGTAGTGCGACCCGCGTCTTTAAGGCTTGATTGAGAAGCTGCTTGTCAAGCACAGGTGAGTTCTAGGACCCCTCATTTACTGGTTTCAAATGATTTTGGGGCTGGAACACATATAAATTGTTTATTGACGTATGTATGTATGGCCCATTTGGGTGTAATGTTGTGTTATACGTCTAAGGTATGGTTGTGGACTCGATATGTTATATAAGGTCCTAGTATGAGTTCCCACGGTCTTGGAAGGACAGTTAGTGCTACTGCACTCAAGAAGACGTATAGTAAGTCCCGGTTTCGGGAAGGATACGGGAGTAAGTGCCAAGTGATGATTGATGATGTAGTCTATGAATGTATGAGGTTATGTATGATGATGTATGATGATGCATGTATGATGTTATGTATGACGATGTACGTATGATGCTATGTATGATGACGTATGTGTGATGTGTGCGTGTGTTCCTTATAATAATGTATGAATGTCTTTCCATGGCTTTACGTATTAATGAACAAACGAATGAAGTATTATGTAACGTAAAATGAAAGATAATGAAAGAGGAACATGATGACGAATGCATGTATTAATGAACGAACGAACGAGTAAAAGATGATGAATACATGCATTAATGAACGAACGAACGAATGATGTCTTGTAAACATTGGATAAGTTTAACGGGTCCTTCTTGGTGATTGACCATATGTATGGTACCCCTACCGCTTACCTCTAGTACCGTGGCATGCGTTTTGCTGTTCATTTAATGACTTCGGCCCGGTAGCTAATAACGTTCGGGGTATAGCAGATGGTAGTGGTACAAAAGATATCCAATGTGCAAGAAAAGATGTAACGGGATCCTTGTCATTCGACCACAGTAATCATCGCTACGTGCCATGAAGTGGGTAAAGCCTGACAGGATCCATATGAGAACGAAACGATAAGGATGTAATGAATGAACGAAAGAGATAATAAAGCTATTATCTATGTGTATGTACGATGTATGATCACGTGTAAAGAATTAATGGTTTTAATATGAACAAAGTATGTTTATTATAAAACTAGAACTCACTCAGCAACGCTGACTTTTTATGTGTTTCCAGTTGGCAGGTAGCGTTGCTGGGGATGGCACGAGGCGGCTGCTCAGCTCTTTTGGGATGGCATTCTCCATTTGATAATGCTGCAACGTCATGTGTTGTGGGTCCATAATGTACGCAACAGATCACGTTGCAAGCTATTATGAGATTTCTTGAGGATTCCCATAAAAAGGGATTACTTAAGAAATCTCCTTTAATTTTGATGATGTTGCCACGCACTAGAAGTGCGTGTGCATAGTACATGCAACAAAGTATGTTGCATGAGAGTGTCAAGAGTGTTCCTTAAGGGTTCCAATGTACGGAATTACTTAAGGAATATTCTTTAATATAAAAATAAAATTTTTATATTTTTGAACTTAATATCTTCTATAGAGGTCGCTGTATGACCTTATGATTACTGAGGATTCATATAAACGAGATTATTTAGGTAATCTCAGGTTTCATATGCTTCCACAGCAATCATAGTGAAGATAGACAAAGTAGAGAAAGCTGTATTTTGTAATCATGTCAACGATGTAATGGCTTTTATGAATGAATGAGAATGCATATTTTATCATTTCCGCTGTGTTGTTTTATGATCATATACTATATGTATGTATTATGTGCGATGAAGAACCAACAGTAAGGTGCCCGGTGAGCGGGGCCTTACACGAAGTCTCCTTTCAAAAGGGATTTCCCCCTAAATTTTTATAAACATTTGTTTTAACTAATTACTTGTTGAGTTATGAAATTAACTTTTAATTTTATAACTCATACACACATTTATATTATTTGATGTTATTTAACTAATCTAAATAACATTTGTTCATGTGTAAAACCTAAGCCTGCTTTTTGCTTATCCTTTCATTCATTTATCAATTGTTCCACAATTATTTTGGAACTTTTCACTTTAGCAAGATCAACTTGAGTAGCAGCATGTGCTATTTTCTCCTGTTCCAAATTCTTAGTCATTTCTTCAAGTTGTTTGGAAACAATTTCTAATTCTTTCAAAGTTTTGTTCCAAGTTGTTTGTAGAGAAATGATCTTCTCATGTGATATTTTATGGTTAGATTTTAGTTCATTGTGCATTAATTCCTCTTGCTTAAGCTTTTCACAGATTTTGTATGAATAAGTTCGTTAGTATTCGACATGTTCAAAGCAAGATTTGGTGCATAGTTTTTCTCTTAGTTTAGATGGTATTTTAGGATATTTAGGTGAAGAAGTTTCAGAGTTAGAGGATGGAGTTTCAACCTTTGGTTGATCTAACTATGCCATTAAAGCAACTTCATATGAATCCTCTTTAGGATCAGATTTATTACTCCAGTCATATTCTTCTTCTTCTTTCTCAATATTACCTTCAACTTTAGGATCATAATCCTTTGACCAATCTTCTCCTAAAAATTCTGTAATAAGAGATAAACTAGAGGTTAGATCATTAGTAAATTGCTCTGCATAAGCACTCAAGTCATATCCGTTCTTAATGCTGACAACTAGAGCTTTCTTTGGCTCAGTAGATGACTTAGATTCATCTTTAAGCTCAGGCATTAGAAGACTTTGATATGGATTTTAGAATGTCTTCTGAGATGATTTTCGAATCCTCTGATTGCTTGAACTAGCTTGGCTATTTCTTCCATTATTTCTTGGAGCTTTGCATTCCTGTGAGAAATGTCCATAACAATTACATTTGAAACACCTTGACTTAGACTTGTCAAATCCAACAGTCTTATTAGCACTTGGCTTGTATTTCCTATTGACATAAGATTGTTTCTGAGCCCTGTATGCAATCATCACCATCTGGCAGTTCAGATCCATTTCCTCCACATCTTCTGGATCCATCTCAAATAAATCCTGCAAAACAAGATCTAATTGCGTTAAATGACTACCCTGATAAGCTTGAAAGCTAGCCATAAAAGCAGTAAAGGCAGTTTTAGACTCTTTATCCTCTAATAGGATGTTTATAACATCTTTAACTTTGCTAGATTTAGCAGAGTTAACAGATGGAGTCTCAGTTTGAGGTTTAGAACTTGAAATTTAGGATGAGACTGAGGTTGAGATTGAGTTGCATAAGCAGGAGCACTTGTAAATGAAGAGTCTGTAAAGAACCTTGCTCCAATAAACAGATCTCCATCTTCTTTAGGTGAATTTTCATTCTTTGCCATAAAGGCATTCTTAACAGTATTAGTAGGAGATGCAACAAATTGGTACTGAGACATTGCTGTTGTTCTGTCATTGTTCCTTGAACTTTCATCAATCGCAACTGACTCAATCTTGGCAATCAAGATCCTTAGGAAATTTCTCAGTATGCTTTAATAGTATTACTGTTTGTTTCCAAGATGATGGTAAAGCATTAAGAAGTCTAAGATTTAGATGTTCAAGATCATGTTTAATGCCATTTGTTGACATCTCAGTTGTGAGTTGCATAAATCTATTCATCATTTGATTTATAGTTTCACCAGATAAATGCTGAAACAACTCTAACTGCCTCTTCAGTTCTTGCTTCTTGAGATTTTGAATCTCCTTACCACCTTCACAGATTGTCTTTAAAGATTTATACATGGGATATCCCATTTGATATCCATCAAGTCCAGCTAGGACTTCAAGTGTTAGTCCTTTACACATCAAAGAATATGCATTAATATCATTCTTAACTTTCTTAAGATCATCACCTTGCAAACCATCTTCAGGATATGGTTCTGAAGAGTCTTTGGTATAGACAAATCCTTTATCAGGCTCATCTGAAGTATAGGAATGTAGGGTCCTTTTTCTATTGATTTCCAAAGATCTGTATCAATAGAATTAAGATGATGTTTTAACCTAAGTGACCAGTTTATAAAATTAGCTTTGTTTTTCAACTTAGGAACTCTATTTTCTAAATCCTCAGATTTTATCATTTTTTTATATTTTGATTTTAGGAAAAAGAAATGTTTTGTTGTTTTTTAAGTTTTTGAATTAAAACAATGAATTGAAAATATATTTTGGATTTTTCAAAATTTAAAAAATTCTAAGTGTTAAGACAAAGCGCCGAAACAGTGATGAAACGCCCTAACAGTTGTGATACTTCTGACTTTGACTCAGAAACGCCTAAGGGATTGCCTTAGTAGAATTCTCAAAAACGCCCAACTTGAGATGTGCCTGAACAGTTGTAAAACGTCCAAACAATTGTCAGGCGTCTGGGTGTAAAAACGCCCAAACAGTTCAAATAAGCCTAAATGGTTGAAATACGCCTAGAATTACTTGGTTCTGAAAGTTCCAAAGTACCCAAATAGTTGAACTACGCCTCAACAGTGGTAAAACACCTAGTCCAAAAACGCTTGAACAGTGCAAAAGTGCCTAAACAGTTGTCAAGCCCCTAAACACTTAGGCAATTTTTCAGCAGTGTTTTAACCCTAATGCGCCAAATTCAACAGATTCTTATGAACTTAACGAACACAAATCTTCTGGATTCTTCAAAACTTGATGAATTGATCTAAAAACTTCCAATTAGGTAGTATTTGGATCAATTAGCTATCCTTTATCTTCAATTTCAACAATCAACAACAACAATTCACTCTTTTAATCGATTTTCAGTTCGAATATGAAGAACATGTTCGAACTTCAATTTGAACAAATTCATTGATTTTGAACTAATTGAACTGCCAACTGTAATTCAATTCATGTTTCTAATGATGAAACACAATTGAAATAAAAAAAAATTCAATCAAATTGCTTATCAATCACAGATTCAAGTGATTTTAGAGTTTGTAAGTTTGAACAAACTCAGTCACTGAACCAACAGCTCTGATGTCATTTGATAGGATCAATTGATCTGTGATGATATTGGAATGCAATTCAATCAATCATACACATGTAATCAAATCAATGCAAACAAATAAGAAAAATTCATAGTTCATTGATAGTAGTAAAGACAACACAAGTGTAGAAGCAGATACAAGTTCGTTCAACTAATTCTTGTGTCTAGTCTACCTGCACAAAACACATCTAAGCTATTTATACTATCAATAAACATAAGGAACAACTATTTATATAAACAGTCCCTAAACTATGACAAAACTACACAAAAGACAACTAAAGACTAAATGTTAATCTTCAAGAGCTTCAACAATTCTCTAAGTATAAATTCTTCCAAAGAGAAATTTACCCTCAAAATAAATCCTTATTCATCTTCCTAAGGCAAATTACTCTGCACAAGTATTCTCTTCCGATAAGTTTTTAGCCTCAGAAGATCATTTGATCATAGATCAAGTTTCCTTTCGAAGGCTACTAACTTTTTCTCTCGAAAGAAAAATTTATTCTTGAAATCAAATTTGCCTTCAAGACATAATTTGCTTCGGAAGACAATTTAGAAAGAGAAACACAAGTGTTCTCTCAGAAGCAATTTTACTCTCGGAAGAAAACTTTACTGTGTAATGCAAATCTTTGGGCTCCACTCTGTAAAACGTAAGATTTTATTGATGATTGTGGGAATATTTTAAAAGGTCTTTCTTACCGCCCCTATTAAATCGGAACCCAAAACGTCATTTCACCTTAATGGTTTGATTTTTAACCACCATTTAGATATTTTTGACTTTTTTTCTTTACTTTCTTTACCACTATAAAAGCCCTAAACATTCCATTGTCATCTTCACTCACTCTCAAATTACTACTCTCAAACTCCTTCAAACAGTATCTTCACCAAACAATGGCCTTGAATCCCAAGCACAACCAGGTCGTCATCCTTGACTCTTCCATGGATGCTGATTTGCCCTAATCATCCAATTCCTAACTCAATCAACATATGTTACTCCTCTGACCTTTAACCTCACCATTTACTCAAACCATATGGCCGAATTCTGGGCCAATGGTCAAAACGACATGCTTAACGGTCAAAGGGTAATTCGGTCTAGTGTATGCTGACAGGAGATTACTATCAGTGAAACCACTATTAGGGAGCATCTGGAGCTTGATGATGAAGGCGCCTCTACTGAGTTCCCCAAAAAGATTTGGAAGACACATATACCCATATGGGATATGGAGGAGATGTCATCAAGTCCACGGTCTACAAATTTAACTTCTCCTACAAATAGAAGTTCTTGCTGCATGTCATCCTGCATAGCTTGTCCAACAAGTCAGGGGGTTGGGATCAAATCCCTTATGATCTGGGCTACCTAGTCCATGGGTTGGTATAGGGCCTCAGATTCAACTACTCTAGGGTTGTGCTGAATAATTAAGAGTTAATCTCACTAGGAATACATTTTACATGTATCCTAGGTATATCTAGCACATATTCAATTATGAGTTGGATCAGGATAAGCTAGAATATGCAGATATTTTAGTTGTTCCCCAAATGAGGTAGGGTATATTCAAGATGCTAAAGAAGATATCCTCTAACTTTATTGGAAGGTTCGCTAACCTCCTTCCAACTATGCTTGTGCCAATGGCTCCTGGTGACATCCCTACGGGCCTAGCAAGTGATGAACCCACACTATACACCACCACTTCACAGCAAATCCCTTCTTCCTACCCAATCAGGTTCACTTATCAAAGACGACTGAAATGAACCCTTTTTTAATATACTCTGATTAAACAACTCACCTCTGTTCAAGCCAAAAAGACTAGAGTGGAACAAAGTGCTCTCATTCAGCCAGAGGTCCAACCATCCTCCACAATTGACCTCAATATCCGCATTGAGTCTGCTAAGTCTCAACCTAATGAGCCCATTCCCTAAACTTCAAGCCCTCAGGGTGAGTCCTAACACTCCTCTGAGCAGCCAAAAAGGGACACTCACATTACTGGCTCAATGCCACTAGATGTTAACCAAGGTCCCGAGTCATTAGGCATAACTTATATATCCTTCACTTACCTATTAACCCAATAAGATGAGGATCTCATGTTTCCTTAGGGCTATGATGTTGATCTACCATAACACTCTCCAGATATTTTGAACTCCAGGGAACCTCTGATTTCTATCCTACATCAGTTAATCCAAACTGAGGCGAGTCTCACGAGTATGGAGGGGACACATGTAGGCTGAGCTGCCAGTACTAAGAGTGTCTTATTAACCTCTAAGGACAGTGGTAACATACTTGAGACTGGCACTATGGCAACCTTGCCAATTGATATCTCTGAAAGAGACATCAGTCTGCAAGAAAAACAAGGGTGCCAAGAAACCAGATCTGGTGATGAGTATGAAAATATAAGGCATGTTATCTCATCTCCCCGTGATTCTTCAAAAGAAGATGAGGGAAATCTATAACTAATCATGCAGTACCTACTTTCTAAAGTCTCAAACCTTGAATTCACGGTTAGAACTTTAGAGAATACGTCTGCCATTTAGCAACTTGAGATTGAAAATCTCAAGGTCAAACTAGCTGAGACACAGATTGAGAAGTCTATTAGGCATGTACCTATTTAAGTCTCTTTAAGTTCTTCTTCTAGCATATCTACTTCTCAAGATGATGCTACCAAATAGGGGGAGAATGTATAGAGTCAAAGTCATGAGTATCTTACCCTGGCCATCTCAACTCCATCTTCAACTTATCCTACATCACAATACACTCCACAACCATCTTGGCTCAGCCACCTCCCATAGCAATTCAAGTGGTCCTAGGATTCTTATTGATCTTCATAGATTCTTAACCAAGTATCTCATAAGCTTCTCACTTGAACAATCCTCACCTGATGTTGTAATAGCCTACTTTAGAGATGAAGAGCTTCAAATGTTGAGTGCACCACCTACCTCTGAAAAAGAAGTTGGTCAACCTAAGGTCCCTATTGAACCTAAGATTGACTTCGAATAGGAAATAAGGACTCATGGCCTAGCAACTGTATCAGTTGGGACAGGTAGTGATATTCCACTCTCTTCCGAAACTCAAGTTCAAGCTGTAGAAAGGATTATTGAATTATCATCCTTGTCTGATGATCTACTTATCATAGAGGCTATCCTTGATCTAGCCTCTAAGGTAAATAGTGAGGACTTTCTCAAAATCCCTCTCTCTTCAACACCACAATTTCAACCTCACTCTTCCCCACCTAAATCATCAAGCTAGAATCTCCAAAAGCTGAATCTTCCTCAGATCCTAAAGGAAAAAGGAAGATGACTGCCAAAGAGATTCTTGAAGAAGAAGAGTTTGAAAAACTAAAAAGGAAAGGTAGACTCAGCACTGGGAAGCTGTTGGCTGTAAGCAGCAAGGCAATAGTAGCAGCTCAAGACTCTCTAAACAACAAGATAAGAGTGGAGGTGATAGATAGGCTCATCAACCTAGGAATGGATAATGAAGAAATGATCTTACTCCCACTTGATGAGCTTATGAAACTAGAGAAGGCAACCCTACTGCAAAAGGAGAATGAGGAAGCAGCAAGGTTGGCCAAAGAAGAAGAGAATAGGAGAAAGAAAGAAAGATAGAAGAAGATGAAAAAAGGTAGAGGTTGCAGAGAACAGCCTTCCTATGCTCAAGAGGAGTGTTGGGAATGTCAATTGAGTAGTGTTGGTTGTGTGGGTTCAGGAGTGTAAGGTTTAGTAGTGGGTTGGTGGTTGATCCACTCTAGTCTTCCTATGCACAATTGAGTAGTGTTGGTGGTTGTTGAGAGGCAATGGATGATAGTGGGGTTAAGGCTGATGGTGTAGGTTCAGGAGCATAAGGTTCAATAGTGGGTTTAGTTTTGATAGGGAAGGGAAGAGGTGTGGGTTCAGGTTTTGTTGGTTGTGGTTTGGGTGTTGCTTTGGGTACCATCCTCTGTACATCTTGAGTTTGGTATACCTCTTTCCTTCTTCCTAAGCGAATTTCAATTTTGATTTGACTGACAGGTCGCTCTAGGGTTTTCTCAACCTGTGAAGTTATGGCCCTGAGATAAGCCTTTATCCAGGCTTTGTCTCCCACCTTCTTGGTAGCCATAAGTTTGGCCTCCTCTTCCCAGTTTTTGTTTTCTCCTTCAACTTCTATCTAGCAGCTTTCTTCCTCTCCTTGTTGATCTTATCTTGTTCTCAGGAGGAGTTGTCTCCACATGAAAATGAGACGATCTTGTTCCTTTTAAACAAAGAACAAGATCAGATCAACAAGGAGAAAAGAAAGCTTCTAGATAGAAGTTGAAGGAGAAAAAAAACAAGGAAGAGGAGGTCAAACTTACGGCTACCAAGAAGGTGGGAGAAAAATCCTGGATGAAGGCTTATATCAGGGCCATGGCTTCACAGGCTGATAAGACCCTAGAGCGACCTGTCAGTGAAATCAAAATTGACATTCGCTTAGGAAGAAGGAAAGAGGTATACCAAACTCAAGATGTAAAGAGGATGGTACCCAAAGCAACACCCAAACCATAACCAATAAAACCTTAACTCACACCTATTCCCTTCCTTATCAAAATTGAACCCACTATTGAACCTTACACTCCTAAACCTACACCATCAGCCTTAAACCCACCCTCATCCATTGCCTCTCAACAACCACCAATACTACTCATCCTAAAACCTAAAAAACAACCCAAAACCCAACCATTATCCAAGCCATACTCTGAACCATCTAAGCCTCTAACCTTAGAGGTGTTCACGGAGATTAAAGGAAAGCTCATCAACTACACAACCCTGAGCAACATCTCTTGTGAGGAAGAGTCCATAACACTGAGATACATTGATAGATCTTCCTGTTCCCTCATAAGAGATGCATTCCTTGATCTACCCAGGGGAACACTGGACCAAGCACTTCAACTCTTGGCTACAAACTCTGACTCCCTTAAAGAAGAAGAGAAGAAGCTGAGAAGAAGACTGGTGACTTTACTAGCAGGAAAGGGGTAAACTGCCAAAAATGCCCCTCACTCCTAGGAAGAAAATTGTTCGGTGGAGGTTTGATGAATCTTCTCACAACTTTGTTATGGAAAGAGAGAATGGTGAAGTCAACAAACTTAACACACCATCCCTGCTACACTTAACCAGTTTTGACAATGCTGAGTTAGAAGAGAAGCCATTCTCTGATCTCTCAAACTCCTAAGTAGCTGCTCACATCAGAAATCACCTAAGCGGCCTTCATCTTGCTGAGCTAACAAAGAAAGTAAGACTGAAGAGGAGTTGAAGCTAAGAAAGGAAGAATAAGAAGGTGTCACTATTAAAGGAAGCTCATTCCTTCAAATGATTCAAGGCCCTACTTCTGATTCCATAGTTTGATGGGAAAATGACTATAATTCCCATCAACTAACTCTCTTCAGAGGGCCACAACAAAGGGTACATGTCATCCACAGTAATAGATGGATCTCCTCTCTACCCATACAAACTTCTCAGCACCACTTCAGGAAAGAATAAGAAAACTGAAAAATACCTCATTTCCTTGGTGTTGAAAGTTTTAAGAAGAAGAAGAGATTGAAGTTTTGGTAGCATCAGCCTAGGGGAAGTTTGTTGGATTAGATGAGGCTAGTGCAACCAAAACAACACTTAGAAGATTTTGAGTGCAACTGAATAAAGTCTTCCGAAGACAAAGATGCACTTCAGAAGCTAAGTTGAATATCTTTCGAAACTTAAAGAATGAAGAACTTCTGAAGGAAGAACTCAGTCTTCTGAGACAAAGTAGTTCTCCTTTCAAAGTAAAACACTTGATAGATTCAAGACAAAGTCTTCTGAAGGAACAAAGTTATGAAGACTTGCAGAAGTCTCGAAAGAAATGTTTGTTTCAAGTGTGGGAAGCGTGGCCACATCTCCAAGGATTGTAGGGTGGCGAGGTGCTACAACTGTGGTGAAGTAGGCCACTTGACTCGGGACTGTAAGAAGCTAAGGGCCGAGACTTTTGGAGCAAAGAAGGGGACGAAAGATGGAGGACAAAGGAAAACTGCTAGAGCATTCATGATGTCGTGGGCGGAGGCTAGAGTAGATCCCGATGTTGTGTCAAGTATGTTTCTAGTAAACCAAACTTGTGCCTCTGTGTTATTTGATTTTGGTGCTAGTAGGAGTTTTATTTCTACTGCTTTCTGTGATAAGTTGTTTGTTATTAGTAGAAGTATTAACGAGCCATTTGATGTAGAAACTGCTATTGGTAAGTCCACTAGAATTACTAATATGATAGAGGACAGCGCCATTGAACTAGAAAGTCATAGTTTTTTTGCTAAATTACATGTGATGCCCCTAGGCGGATTCGATGTAGTACTAGGGATGGATTGGTTAGCAACCTATGAGGCAAACATTGTGTGTCGTAAGAAGATGATTTGATTAATTACACCCGATGGGAGTTCGGTGACGGTCTACGGTGATCGCGTCACGACGGTTCCAAATGTGATTACGATGGCGGTGGCGGAAAAGTGCATGAGACGTGGATGTAGTGCCTATCTGGCCTACGTGAAAGATGTGGACGCGTCAATACCACAACTATCCAATGTACCAGTAGTGTGTGATTTCCCAGATGTGTTTCCAGAAGACTTACCAGGTATGCCACCGGATCGTGAGATTGAGTTTCAGATTGATCTGATACCCGATGCTCAACCCATTGCAAAGGCACCGTATCTATTAGCTTCTACCGAGATGAAGGGACTAATGGATCAACTGCAGGATTTGATGGATAAAGGGTTCTTTCGATCGAGCATCTCTCCTTGGAGTGCTCCGGTATTGTTTGTGAAAAAGAAGGACGGTAGTATGCGGATGTGCAACTACTACCGGGAGCTAAATAAGTTGACGGTGAAGAATCAGTATCTGCTACCGAGGATTGATGACTTGTTTGACCAGCTCCAAGGTGCCAGTTGGTTCTTGAGGATAGATCTTCGATCTGGTTACCATCAGTTGAAGGTGAAGGAGCAGAACATTCCTAAGACAGCTTTTCGCACGCGTTATGGACACTATGAGTTTCTCGTTATGTCTTTCGGTTTGACTAACACCCCAGCTGCCTTTATTGAATGGATGAAACGAGTGTGTCGGCCTATGTTAGATAAATCAGTGATTTTTTTATTGATGATATCCTGATTTATTCGAGAAGTGAGGAAGAACATGCCGGCCTCATACGCGAGGTGTTGGATACACTTAAAAAAGAGAAGTTGTACGCTAAATTTTCTAAATGTGCTTTTTGATTGCATGAGGTTCAGTTTTTGTGTCACGTGGTGATTTCCGAGGGAATCATGGTGGACCCGGCAAAGGTTGAGACGGTAATGCAATGGAAGTATCCAAAGACGCCATCCAAGATCCTTAGTTTCTTTGGTTTGGCGGGTTACTATAGGAGTTTCATACAAGAATTTTCCAAGATAGCCTCACCTTTGACCAAATTAACTCGTAAGGATGTGAAGTTTGTGTGGGATCGAGAACAGGAGAATGCATTCGAGGAGTTAAAGATGAGATTAACTCAAGCTCCTGTGTTGACATTACCTAAAGGGAATGAATACTTAGTGGTATATTCAGATGCTTTTTATTCGGGACTAGGTTGTGTGTTAATGCAACGTGGAAGGGTAATAGCCTACGCATCTAGGCAGTTGAAAACCCACGAAGCCTTTATGAAAGCAGCAAAAGATAGACAAAAGTCGTACGATGACAAGAGGTGAAGACCGATTGAATTCAAGGTGAGTGACGGAGTTATGTTGAAGGTCTTACCTTGGAAAGGAATCATTAGGTTCTGGAAGAGAGGCAAGTTAAGCCCAAGGTACATAGGGCCTTTCCAAATCATCGCACGAGTAGGATAGGTGGCCTATCGATTAGAATTCCCTGATGAGTTAAGTGGAATACATCTGACATTCCATGTATCTCATCTAAGGAAGTGCATAGCTGATGAAGATATGGTTGTACCACTGGATGATATCGAAGTGGATGAACGGCTTAATTATGTGGAGCAGCGAATGGCAATCATCGATCGGAAAAAGAAAAGATTAAGGAATAAAGTGGTTCCACTGGTGCGTGTGCAGTGGAAACACAGAAAGGGTTCAAAGTCTACATGGGAGATTGAAGAAGAGATGAGGCAGCATTACCCACAGTTATTCAAAGAGTGACGGGTTTCAGGGACGAAACCTCTTTAAGGGGGGTGGGCTTGTAACACTCGGAGATTTTGGTCAATTAAAATAAAAGAAAGGCAAAGGGAAAAGAAAAACAAAAGTAATTAGAAAGGGAAAGAAAAGTATTCTATAAGAAAGGAAAAGAAAACAAAATGGAGGGGGCTAAATGTAAAAGGTACAAAAGCCAAATATTATAATAATATTTGAAGTATGGCAGCCCATATCACCTTTTCCCATCTGCTTTTGTCGACAAAATAGAAGAAGAAGAAGAAAAGGAGATCCTCTTTGGTTCTAGAGAGAGAGAGCAACAAAACTTGGCCAAGGTAAGCAAATTTAGCATAATTAGTTCGTCTTTCATGGATTTTCGACCATAAAACCGATTTCTACATGTTCTTATCTGTGTACGTGTGTTTGGGATATGTGTTTTTGACATGTTTAGGTGTTAAAGTTCTTTAAAGACTTCAAGTCAAAGGAGTTGAGCATTTAGCAGTTAAGGTGAGTTTCTAGACCCTGTATTTTATATGTTTTAAAAGTTTTGGAGCGGAAAATACATTTAAAATAGTTTTTATAAATGTATTTGTGTAACCGTATGTGCACGTGCATGTGTTTAAAGTTTTGAAGGTTATAAATGCTTGGTTTGATGTTTGGGATAGTTGTATAAGTTTAGAACATGTTAAAATGTTGTTTGGGACTGAAAAGCATGTTAGAAAGATATAAGCGGGTGTTCATGCACCCAAACAGAGCCCATGCGCCTAGTTATTTGCCTTAGAAAAGTTTTAAGGTCATGCGCCCAAACAGGGCCCATACGCCTGAAAATATGACTTAGAAAGTTAAGTATATGATGATGTGCCGAAACAGTAGTCTATGCTCCTAGAATGCCTTAGAAATTTCTAAGTAAAAGCTGATGCGCCTGAACAGTAGTTCGTGCGCCTAAGTTTTTGGAAGAAATGCCTATGTACAGGGTCATGCGCCCAAATAGTGCCCATGCGCCCAAGGGGCTCATGCGCCTAAGTGTTAAACAGTTAAGTATAGACTCATGCGCCCAAACAGTCCTCATGCGCCCAAATAGTGTCCATGCGCCCAACACTTAGAAAATTTTCTGGAATTTTGGAAAAGAGCAGAATTTCAGGGTTTGACCCTACTTTGACCTATGGACTGTTTTGGCCTATTTTGAGCATGAGTACGTGATGGTCTATGCATAGAACATGTATGATGATATGATGAATGTATGATATGCATATGCGTATGATGTGTTATCTTTAGTTGGTTTTTAAAACGTAAATATTATAATATAATATACGTTACGTATTATGTTGTGACTTTACGTAGTATGACGAATGTATGAATGAACGTAAAGTATAACGTAACAAAGTGAAAGATAACAAAGATGAAAAGTGAAACGTAATGAAAGAAAAATGGCTTGCAAGCAAATAGAAAGGAGGTGCACGACCATGTTGTCGTTAGCTCAACCCGAAGGATGCATACAGGGTCAATCATTGAGATTGACAGGACCCTTGTGGCATGCCCTAGGTAAATGGGTCAGCTTCGTGCACAATGTTCGTGCTCTATTTGTAGACCACAAGCCCAGCATCAGCTTCGTGCAAAATGTTCGGGGTATTGCACATTGGTCTGGATGAAAGGGAGAGATGACTTGCCCTAGGTGACTGGGTCAGCTTTGTGCATAATGTTTGTGGTCTAATTGTAGACCACAGGCCCAACATCAGCTTCGTGCATAATGTTCGGGGTATTGTACATCGATCCGTATGAATAGAAAGTAAAGAACGATGAAAGTATGTATACGAAAGCAAATGTTAATGAAAACAATGGAAAGAAAGTATGTAAACAATGATAAAAGATAGTAATTAAAGTATGAAAGAAAGAAATAAACAATGAATATTGTTTGAATGTACGTATGATGTATGCTTGTATACGAAGGTAAAGTATTTTATAGAAAGGTATATTTCGTATGTAAAACACACAAAGTATTTTAATACTTATAAAACTAGAACTCACTCAGCAACGCTAGCTTTTATACATTTTTAGTTGGCAGGTAATGTTGCTGAGGATGACACGCGGGGAGGCTACTCGGCTGGGCAAGACTAACATCCATTCACACATATTATTATTGTTGTTTTGTAATGCAATTAACGAATGTTTTCTTTTGTAAGTTAACAATGTTGTATTGCATAACAATAGTAATTTATTAATGAAATGAATGGGCTTTTGTTAATAAAATTTTGCTGCAATGTTTTATGAAATATATACTATTATGTATGTTTAGTGCTATGATTGTCCAGCTGTAAGCGTTCCGGGAATGGGGCCTTACATTAGTTTTTTGTGGGTGGACGAATGCTCATATGCATTTGTCTTTGTTCATCCGTAAATACTAATTCGGCTGAACAAATACTTTGCCTTTCTTCATCTGCATTTCTTCATACTCCATCCGCATAAATCCATACTTGTATGTTTTCCAATCAGATCATAATCCATCACAACTTGAATTGGCATACATGATCCTTTTAGGATCCAAAAGATTATTTTATTTGTTTTAAAAAGTTGTCATTGTTAGAAAAAATAAAAATTTTATGGGGAGAAAATATTAAAAAAAAAGATTTTTGTTACAAGGGGAGTTGAATATGAAAAAGACAAGAAGATTTAAAGTTTTGATAAAGTCAAAAAATAATTTATTTGAAAATAAGAAATGATCGTACATTTTTAATTTGCATTATTACATAATAAGACCGAAGTGACTTGGATTTATGTTGATATAAATGCCCTCCTTTCAGGAACGGGAATTTTAGACGCATCGTGCTTTTTCTGGGGAAAACCGACCCAAGAGATCACGGTTAGGTCTCCCCGTCACCGCTAGGTGAGGTGTGAGATATAGCGGTCACGGTTTACCCTAACCGTGACCGTTAGATCTGGGGATCCGTTGTCACGGTTAGGTCTCCCCGTGAAAGCTAGGTATGTAATTATGGGGGGAATTGATTGTGCGCAGGGGGGGCTATATGTCACGGTTTGGCCAAACCGTAACATATTGCTTTTATTTTTTTATTTTTTTAAGCATTAAACATTTATTTTTATTTCCGTAAGCTGTTTTGATTTATCGATTACTGTGTGTTGAGTTGTATGGATTAACCGTGTTTAATTTGTTGTTGTTTTGTAGTCGGCGAACTAACGCTGGGTTCGCGTTTGTTAACTTTACAACTCCTGAAGCGGCGTTGAGATTTCGAACCGGTCTACCACCAAAACCCATGCGGTGTCCCTATTAGGACCCTTATTATATCATTATACATGAAACGCGCTGTTTTTTATATATGCATAGCCAACATTATATCGAAATAAATAATATTAGTAATTTGATTTTTCTAATTTGCTTTTCATGTGTAATTTTAACATCTGGTTAAATTTTGCAGCTTTGAGTACGTTAACTTTTAAATACAATTTACAAAACAAAGCAATACATCTATCAACATTACAAATATAAAACAAACAAACAAAGAAACACAACCAAACAAACACAACCAAATATACAAGTCATCATAAATGAAACTGCACATATATATATACAACGAGTTTTTACATACAAAAAGAAATAAAATACAAACAAAATATATATCTAATCCATCATCCCCGGATCGCTGCCCTGACCAGACCCGCCCACGCCAGATGGGCCAGCACCGTCATGGTCTAACCGCCTCGGTGGCTGTGATAACAACGCCGTACCCGAGGCGGCATAGTCCGCGACCATGTGCTGGACGACCCAGTCCATCATATCATCCAGCCTCGTGGTCGTATCCTCCAGCCTCGCGGTCCTATCCACCAGCGTCGCGGTCGTATCCACCAGCCGCGCGGTCGTATCCTCCAGCCGCGCGGTCGTATCCTCCAGCCTCGCGACCCTATCTCGTGTGTCCTGAATCATATCAAGAACATGAGAAGGCAATCGCACGCCGTGGTACACGCGCTGAGGATGCTGGGGAGGGTCCTTGTCGTGCGGCGGCGGAATGGGCTGATCCTCCCCGCCACCAAGGGCCTCGTGGGCGTCATGAAGGTGGACCTCAGCCCCCACCAGGTCGGGGGGTCCACTAACGGCTCGGGCACCCATGGCACGACCTCATGGTATCTGGTGAGCAGGTGCCACGTGCCGTCGGGGAACCTCCGAACTATCCTAATCCCAGTGGCGGTGGTCCGGCCGGCCACGCGTACAGGAGTCGGTGGTAGCGGGAGCTGGGTCATGGCGTGCGCGTACCCCAAGCCTCGACCGATCCGGGAAATGATGTTCCCGCCCACTAACGCCCCTCGCGACTGCCGATGATAATAACTAGCAAAATAATCAGCGAGGGCATGCGCGAGGTGGCAGTGTCGGTGTGTGAGTACACACCAAAGAAAAAAAAGGTCGGCGGCGTTGACCCTGTCGGTCCCCGCCCCACGACCGGCGATGGACGTGGTGATGAGTCGGTGAATGTATCTATACAGAGAGTCTCGTATATGAGATGACCTCGTATCACCACCATACGGTCCATCGCCAATGGCAGGCCGCCAGACCTGATCGGAATCGTCGGCCCCGCGGATCAAGGCCGTGGTGTACATCGGCTGTCCGACCTCCACCTCCGTGTAGAGACCGCTGACGACGGCGAACCGCCGAAGTGACATGCGGTGGAGGTGGCCGAACATCCGGAAAGAAACCTCCGCCGGCACAAGACCGTCCGCTATGTCCTCCTCGTCCAGCTCCGCAAGTCCCTGCTCACGTGGACGGAAGGTGAAGGTGCAGTAGAACTCCACGGTCAGCTCTCGATGGGCCTCATCACCCATCCGGAACAGCTGCTCCCACGGTCGTCCTCGGCGATAGTCTCAAAAAAACGGTCCCGCTCTCCAACGAGCTGTAAGAACTCCTCTAACAGGACGGTCCCCGGTGCCGACACTCGTGCTCTCAGGGTCCTGAACCGCTCGTACGGCGTAGTCCCCTGCTCGAACTGTAAAAATGGCAGTCATCAATGCCGGGAATAAAAGCATCGTCGGCATCCATATCTGCGAAAAAAAAAACATATTATCATTATTTACAATGTTTAAAAATAATGGTAGACGGTTATTTTATTATTATTATTATTATTACTATTATTATTATTATTACTATTATTATTATTATATTATTACTATTATTATTATTATTATTAATTATTATATATATATTATTATTATTATTATTACTACTACTATTATTATTATTATTACTAATATTATTAATATTACTATTATTATTATTATTATTACTATTACTATTACTATTACTATTACATTACTACTACTATACTATTACTATACTATTACTAGTACTATTACTATTAATATTACTATTACTACTACTATTACTATTACTACTACTATTAGTATTACTACTACTACTACTATTACTACTACTACTACTACTATACTACTACTACTACTACTACTACTACTACTACTACTACTACTACTACTACTACACTACTACTACTACTACTACTACTACTACTACTACTACTACTACTACCACTACCACTACTACTACCACTATTACTACCACTATTATTACTACCACTATTACTACCTACCGTTACCGTTACCGTTACCGTTACCGTTACCGTTACTGTTTCCGTTACCGTTTCCGTTTCCGTTCCGTTCCGTTTCCGTTTCCGTTTCCGTTTCCGCTTCGTTTCCGCTTCCGTTACCGATACCGTTACGCTTCCGCTAACGCTTCCGCTACCGCTTCCGCTTCCGCTTCCGCTTCCGGTACCGCTACCGGTACGCTACGGTACCGCTACCGGTAACGACCGCTACCGCTACCGCTACCGCTACCGACGCTAACGGTACCGCTACCGGTACCGCTACCGGTACCGCTACCGGTACCGCTACCGGTACCGCTACCGGTACCGCTACCGGTACCGCTACCGGTACCGCTACGGTACCGCTACCGGTACCGCTACCGGTACCGCTACCGGTACCGCTACCGGACCGCTACCGCTACCGCTAAACGCTACCGCTACCGCTACCGCTACCGCTACCGCTACCGCTACCGCTACCGCTACCGCTACGCTACCGCTACCGCTAACGCTACCGCTACCGCTACCGCTACCGCTACCGCTACCGCTACCGCTACCGCTACCGCTACCGCTACGCTACCGCTACCGCTACCGCTACGCTACCGCTACGCTACCGCTACCGCTACGCTACCGCTACCGCTACCGCTACCGCTACCGCTACGCTACCGCTACCGCTACCGCTACCGCTACCGCTACCGCTCCGCTACCGCTACCGCTACCGCTACCGCTACCGCTACTATTATTATTATTATTAATAATAGAATAATTTCTATTATTACTATTACTATTATAACTATAATTATTATTATTATTTATTATTAATACTATATATTATTAATTTCTATTATTACTATTAATATTATAACTATAATTATTATTATTATTTATTATTATTTCTAATAATAATAATAAAACCGTCGAGAAACTACGTTATACATACGGGAAAATCTATCAAATATATAAGGGAAAACTTATCAAATCTATTTGGGAAAACCTATCAAATCTATTTGGGAAAACCTATCAAATCTATTTGGTAAAACCTATCAAATCTATTGGTAAAACCTATCAAATCTATTTGGGAAAACCTATCAAAACTATTTGGAAAACCTATCAAATCTATTTGGGAAAACCTATCAAATCTATTTGGAAAAAACTATCAAAACTATTTGAGAAAAACTATCAAATCTATGGTTTAAACCTGTAAATTAAGTACCGAAAACGCGGTGGTGCAGCGGCGGTGGTGGTGTGCAGCGGCGGTGGTGGTGTGCAGCGGCGGTGGTGGTGTGCAGCGGCGGTTGTGGTGACGGCGATGGTGGTCAGCGGCGATGGTGGTTGTGGTGAGCGGCGGTGTTGGGGAGCGGCGGTGGTGGTGGAAGATGAATGTGTCACAGGGAGGGCTCGCGGTGACGGTTCGGCGGCGGTGGTGGTCAGCGGTTTGTGGTTGTGTTTGTGGTTGTGTTTGTGGTTGTGTTTGTGGTTGTGTGTGTTGAAATGGGGTCTCGAACGGTTGAAGAAGACGATAGTAACTTCGAGGTCACGGTTTGGCCTCCACGTGACCCTTAAGCAGACGAGGTCACGGTTTGTCCTCCACGTGACCTCTTACACACACGGTACTCGAGTGCAGGTGCACTAATCGAGGAGACGTGAGATTCAAAAAAATATCTCAAGAGGTCACAGTTTGGCCTCCACGTGACCTCTTGTTTTTTTTTGTATTATTTATTATTATTATTATTATTATATTATAATTATTATTATTACTAATATTACTAATATTATATTATTATTATGATCATTACTAATATTATTACTAATTATAATACATACATACATACACACATACATACACACATACACACACACATACATACATACATACATACATACACATACATACATACATACATACATACATACATACATACATACATACATACATACATACACACATACACACACACATACACACACACATACATACATACATACATACACACATACATACACACATACATACAGACATACATACAGACATACATACAGACATACATACAGACATACAGACATACATACACACATACACACATACATACATACACACATTCATACACACATATACACAAGTACATACATACATACATACATACATACATACATACATACATACATACATACATACATACATACATACATACATACATACATACATACATACATACATACATACATACATACATACATACACACATACAAAATATAAGGTGTATATATGTTGATATGTTCCCGATAAGATTGTTTAGTGTATTATTAAAACATCACGGTTTTTCACGTACGCATGTTTGTATGTACGTTTACGAAGTGTATTTGTTCTTATTGTATATATATGTTGATGTGTTTGTATGTTCATGAAAAAAATATCGGATTCGATGTACGTAAATGATCATAAACGGTTAATGTGTGGGTTTAGGAAACCCCAAAAGGTCACGGGTAGACCAAACCGTGACCTCTTATACAAGCAAGCTGTGACGGTTAGCCCATCACGTGACACTTTGTGTCAACAAACTGTGACAGCTTCATTCCACAACGCCACATGTGAACAAAGAGGTCACGGTTTGCCCAAACCGTGACCTTTTGGTCTAATTCAGTTTAAAACGAATTGTTTTCTAAACCTTTCAGCGAACCACTCCCGTCCCGACCGGTTAAGACGGTAGGGCAATAGGGGAGTGGTGTGGGCTCGAAACCCACTACCACCGGTTTAGTAAGGTGATTTTTATAAAGTTTTTATTTAGAAAATTTTAAAAAATTAGGCAAAAGGTCACGGTTTGCCCTAACCGTGACCTTTTGCTTGATTTTTTAAAATTTTTTCTGTGTAAATATTTTTTATAAAAAATAGCGAACCATGCGCCCGAACAGTGGACATGCGCCGGTAAGCGGTCACGGTTAGCCCTAACCATGACCTTTGAGAAACCCTAACTGTCACGGTTTGATCAAACCGTGACAGTTTATCTTCCTATTTGATTTATTGTTTTTTTGTTATTACTATTATTATTAATATTATATTATTATTATTATTATTATTATTATATATATTATTATTATTATTACTATTATTATTATTATTATTTATTATTATTATTATTATTATTTATATTATTATTATTATTATTATTATTATTATTATTATTATTATTTTATTATTTATTACTATTATTATTATTATTATTACTATTATTATCATCATCATCATCATCATCGTCTCATCATCATCAAATAAAGGGATCTTCATTAATATGATTAAGTATCGGAGACTGATAACTTACAGGAGACATTGGTGGTGCCTCTATGACGATCCATTATTCTAACGTAATTATTTAAACGATCCTCGTATATATTTTGCCATTCTAGTGCTTGTTGATATGCATATCTCGGCCAATGATAGCTCACACTGGGCATTGGGTAATCCCCTTCCAATTGTATGCAAATAAAGTGAGCTCCGTGAATATGAGCAAGTGCGACAACTGGATAGGTGAATAATGGCTCTGGGCCTGTTCTCAGCGGAACCATGTCTGTTTGCCAAATAAAGAAATAAGATGCACATAAAGTTGAATGTTTCCGCAATTACGAGTCCATGGGCCGGAAAAGTTAGCCAATGGGTCTCGGGTGCGGGTTTAGTAGTCGTGCCAAACCAATTTAAGCTATTACGAACGAATCATAATAGCCAGGCATCTCGCGGTTCAAATTGCTCCTGCAATACCGCATGTTTCTGTCCATCTCCGACAACATTTGACGCCTAACCTATTCCCATTCATTTGCTTTCTCCTTAAAGCTACCGCGATTGCCCGAAAACCACAGTTACCATCAGGCCGCATATCTTTTATAGTCGAAACGTACCGGTGAATCCATTGGGGCAGCTGATCCTTAAACTTCATAACTTTATCACGTCCTTTGGTTTCAATATTAAAGGAAACCCTAGGGCAGCTCTCGTAATCAGTACATTTGAAGCAGCCTTTGCCTTATTAGAACGGTCATTGGGCATTTTAAACTGAGGGGTATATGAGCTATGCCTCGCCGGGTCAGGCATAGTTTGTTGCGAGGAAGTATAGGAGTTGTGTCTAGCAGCCTTATACTGTGATTTATTGGAGTCCGCTCTTCTTTGTTGCTCCTTAATATTTGGACGACCACGTCGGTCATGACGCACCTCAGGTTCTTTAAGTTTTGACTTACTCTTAAACAGAGAGTCAAATACTTTGTTAAACAATTTTTTCTTTACTTGAGGATTGGGAGACGACATAACCTTTGTTTCAAGTCATCAAATTTCACATCGTAGTCGGGTTCAGGCGGCGCGACGTACGCTGGCTCGAAATCAAGCTTTCTCCATTGTGGATCTACCGCATCGAGTGGAATACTTGTGACTGGATTTAAAGATTAAATTATTAGTGAAAAATATGCGATCGTGTGACAACAGTAAAAAATATATTAAGAAAAATATAACCTTCTCGGACGTATATCTCCAAATGATAAGCGCATGGCAAGCCCATGGACGTGAACAACTGGGTCCACATGAACCCCCAGACTCCTGAATCATCTCCATTTTTATCAACTCTGATTCAAGGAGGCTGTTGGATCATGATAAGGCTGGTGCAACCAAATTCACTTCATAGTCACTTTTGGTACTATATCAAAGGGCTTCCGAAGCCAATCGAGAGATCTTCCGAGAGTCCAAGGAACAACAGCTGAAAATATCTTCCGAAGACAAGTCTGCTTCCGAAGACAAAGTCTGATGAAGAGCTGAAGACAAAGTCTGAAAGCTTCCGAAGACAAAGTCTGATGAAAGAGCTAAAGACAAAGTCTGCTTCCGAAGACAAAGAAGACTCCAAGCTTCGGAAGAAGCAGTCTTCCGAAGTATAAGTGCCTTCGGAAGAAGTTATACTTCCGAAGCACTTTATCATTCGGAAGACATTGCTATGTCCAGCAGATAAAAGTATGGTCCTTGTCAGTCCGCTGCAGACCTCTGATACAGTATGGCATCTTCCTAAAGAGCCATATTGTTGACCATACTTTATTCTACTGTTCACCTTTTTATGTTAGTACATGTTACCAACTTTAGTTGGTGACAAAAGGTAAGTCAGGGACATGTCCTGACTACCAACTCTCAGGCACAATGTCTGAAAGACCTCACCTAGAGTCTTGTAGTATAGATGTAAGGTTAGAGGTGTCCAGCTGGTATCAAAGTATACCCGGCTGTAGGTAGTATATATATATCTTCTCCCTGTAACTCTTAAGATAAGCGATTTTGAGTCCAAGTGTCTTGTAATCCTTTGAGTTGAGAAGCAATATATAAAAGTACCTTGAAAATTTACTTGCTGTGTTAAATTTTCTTACTGCTTGTTACTTGTTATATTGTGATCAACTTCTTAAAGACTGCTTGCCGAGTGTTGATTCATAAGTGAGTTGAGAGAAGAACCACCCGAAATCGATCCTGCAATTGGTATCAGAGCTCCAGGCTCTTGATTGTGAGATCTTACCATCCTAATCAACCTGTTTTTCACTCCTCATTACAATCCACTCACTCAAATGGCCTCTCTCCAAGGCTGATATGGAAACCGGTACCTTGACCAAGTCCCCCATGATCACCCCTGAAGACTTGACACATGGTGTATCAGAATGGAAGGCTTCATCAAGTGTCAAGATTCAAGAATGTGGGACTCCATTGTCAATGGTCCTTTCATACCAAGCACTAAATCTGCCATTGGTAATCGCATCATTCCAAAAGATGTTGATGATTACTCAGAGGAAGATAGGAAGAGAATAGAGCTAGACCAAAGGGCTATGACTTCTCTCCAAACTGCTCTCCCCAACTCCGTCTACAGACGCTTCAAGAAGTGCAAGACTGCTAAAGACTTATGGGAAGCCTTGAAGCTGATGTATGAGGGATCAAAGGAAACCCAAGAGAACAAGAAAGATCTCTTGAAGCAGCAGTTCGAGAACTTTACTTTCAAGGCTGGTGAGACCTTGACTCAACAATACTTCAGGTATGTTGAGCTAGTAGATACTCTGGTGGATATTGGAGTAGTTCTTGAGAACAGAGACATAGTTAGGAAGTTCATGTCTTCTCTTCCTAAACTATGGACTCACTACTGTGTTGTCATCAAGAGAACTTTGGACCTTAAGACTCTTTCTCTCACAGAGTTGTATGGTATCCTAAGTGCATTTCAGATGGAGATGAACATGCAGAACTCCTCTGATCACTCCAATAACCAACTGAGTTCAGCCCTTCATGTGGTTGAGAAGGGAAAGCATAGAACCACAGCATCAGCTGCTATGCTACCCTGACAACTCACATACTGGACCTTCATTACTCTACCCGAGACTCCAAAGTCTCAAAAGGTTCAACACAACTCCTTTCAGGATAGTTGTGCCTTTGTCTCTGGAAGTGGAACTCTGGTGATTTTCAATACTGCTTTGATGATCTTGAGTGCTTCAGTCCAGATGATGTGGAGTATATGGACATTGTCCAGCAGATGGCTCTTTTAACTTACAGAGCGAAGAAAGTTCTTCAAGAGAACTGGAAGGCAATTCCCTCAAAACCCAGTCAACAGCAAGTTTGGGTTTGATAAGAGCAAAGCAAGGTGCTACAACTGCAACCAACTTGGTCACTTTGCTAGGGAATGCAAGGCTCCCAAGAACAATCCGGGAACCCCACAGGCCTCCACACATCCCACTGCTCCCAAGCATGAAGAAAAGTCAACTGAAACAGCTGCTGTGCTCAGGAAGTTGACTGGAGCTTCATGGTACAGGATGTGACTCCCGCTCAAGCACTCATGGCCGGAACAGATGATAATCAGGTATATGAACATCTTTGTACTGCTGCCTGTATTGCTAAAGTTAAACTATATAGGATTACATTTCGGAAATCAGATCTAAGGTTGAGTCTTTAAATGTGCTAAAATCTGACTTTAAGAGAGCTGAATCTGACTATCAAAAGAAAATTGATGAGTTAGAGAAAACTGTGTCTCTTTTAAAACATGAAAAGACTAATTATAAGACTCAAATCAAAGATCTGATCTCCAAACTTTCTGAAGTTCAAGCCCAGTTAGTCACAGCTGAGGCTCAGGCCAGGAAGCAAGCTATTGCTGAGCAAAGCTTCCAAACTATTCTTGCATCAACCTCTCATTCCAAAATGTTTTATCAAAACAAAGAAGGGTTGGGAACCAGTGAAATAGCTCCACCACACTCTTATGAGTCTATTAGACTACCTAGATGTGGTACTGAAGAGCAAGAGGTTCCAACTGCTGACCCTTCTCCATTGGAACTAGAGGATGGAGCAAAAATAGTGGCCTCCACAGGGGAGAAACAGGAGGATACACCCATCTCCACCTGTGATGACCAAATCCTGACCACCAAGGCAAGAAGAAGCAGAGCTAAAGCTGCTAGAAGGACTGCTAAGAAGGTTGCAGAGTCCAAGCTTAAGATCGACCCTAAGCAAAAGGGTGTCTTCATTTCTACCGGATTTCAAGTGGTAGGTACTCCTGATTCAGGAAAGGAGTGTAGTACCAGCACTCCTGTCCTACTGAAGGATCAGAAGTTGAAAGGGAAAGTTGCTGATGAAGAGAAGAAACCCAAGAAACAGCAACCTGCAAGTTCCCAGAAGACTAACATTGCATGCATAATGTGTGGTTTGCACAACCACATGGCTAAAGATTGTTACTACAATCCAGCAAGCACACATTATGCAAATAATGTTAGAAAAGGAGTCAGAGAAGGTTTCTCAGTTGGACCACTTCAAAAAGTCCAAATGATGAAAAAGGGAAAGTTGGTCTCGGAAGCCAAGTTGCTTTCGGAAGAAACTGCTTCTTCCGAAGGGAAATGGCTTCGGAAGCCAAACCTTCTAAGGTTCGGAAGAACAAGAAGGCTCCCTTGAAACCATCTCAGAAGAAGACTACTTCGGAAGAGAAGGTGGTGAAGACTTCTTCCGAAAAGAGAGAAGCTTCGGAAGAAGACCATGCTGCAAAAGCTTCAACAAGCTCATCCTCAAAGATCAACCAAAGGATGGATTGGAAGATCAAGGAAGATGCTGCAGCCCAAACCTCTTCTTCATCAACGACCTCTATTGAACCCCATTGCATATCTTTTGGTTCAATTATGTCACTATCTTTGGAAGAGCCCAAGACCTGCAAGGCTTGGGCTTCCAAACAAAACTAACCATCTCATTTATGTGCAGGGACATCATTTGACAAGAACAACAATATCTGGATTGTAGATAGTGGATGCTCCAGGCACATGACAGGAACAGATCTCTCCTTCAACAATTCCAGAACTTTGATGGAGGGCCTGTCCAATTTGGAGGTGAGGCCGGAGGATATATTTCGGCAGAGGAAGTATATCCAATGGCAGAATAAACATTGACAAAGTTCACTTTGTCAAACAGCTTGAACACAATCTGTTAAGTGTTTCTCAATTCTGTGACCAGAAGCATCAGATGCTTTTCACAGAACATGAGTGCATTATCCTCAGACCAGTGATGACAATTCCTCCGGAATTGGTGCTTCTCAGATCTCCCAGGAAAGGGGATATGTACAAGCTAGATATGAACAAGGCTTCTCCTATGGGTGAAGTATCATGCTTTCTTTCCAAAGCTGATAGTGATGAGTCAACACTATGGCATAAACGCATGTGTCATGTGAATTTTAAACAATGAATAAATTGGTTAAAAATAACTTGGTACATGGTTTGCCTAAAAAGGAATTTTTCTGCAAAGATAACTGTGTTGCATGCCTGAAAGGGAAACAACACAGATCATCTCATAAATCCAAATGTGTTAACTCTATCACTACTCCATTACACTTATTGCACATGGATCTTTTGGTCCCACAAGTATAATGAGCATTGGAAGGAAATCATACTGCCTTGTGATCGTTGATGATTTTACAAGATTTACATGGGTATTCTTTTTAAGAAGTAAAGATGAAACTGCTGAAACTTTAAAATCTTTTATTCTTAAAATAGAAAATCAAATTGATCACAAGGTTAAGATTATTAGAAGTGATCAAGGGACTGAGTTTAAGAACTCGTTCTTGACTCATTCTGTGACTCAAAAGGGATTGCCAGGCAATATAGTGCTCCCAGAACTCCTCAACAAAACGGTGTTGCTGAGAGGAGGAACAGGACACTTATTGAGGCTGCTCGGACCATGTTAGCTGATTCAAAGCTGCCTCTAACATTCTGGGCAGAGGCAGTCAGCACTGCATGCTATGTGCAGAACAGGGTTCTTGTAGTTAAGCCCCATGGAAAAACCCCTTATGAGTTATGGAACAAGAGGCCACCGTTCATTGGCTTTCTAAGGTCCTTTGGCTGCAGGTGTACCATACTTAACACAAAGGACAACTTAGCAAAATTTGCTGAGAAGTCGGATGATGCTATCTTTATTGGATACTCTTCTAGCTCCAAAGTTATAGAGTATACAATATCAAGAATCAACAATTTGAGGAGTCATCCAACATAGTTGTTAATGAGCACACTCCTTGTGTTAGGGGGAATGGACCTGAGTATATCTTTGATTTAGAATTGTTTCCAAACTATTCTAAACCATCTTGTGAGAATGTTTCAGCTGGAACAGGTGCTCAAACTGATGCAGGACAACTATATGAGCTTCCCAGACCTCTTCCAAATTCTCCAAGAGCTGAAAGGCAACAAGCTTCAACTATTCACAGATCTGACAGTGTAACTATCTCAAGAAATAGTGAAGCTTCAACAAGTGAATCACTTGATCAACCTCAAAGTTCTCAGGTGATCCATTACAACACCAGGTTGAGGGAAGTGGTATTCTGAAGGAACAGGCAACTGTTAATACTACTTCACAACCAACCATTGATGATGTTTCTCAATCATTCAATCAGTCCTTATTGAATGACTCTGAAACAGCAGTTGGACAGAATGATCCAGTTCCTGATCAGAATATGTCTAACTTGGACTTATCTCTGCAACTGGAAGTGATTCCTCGTCTTAGGATTCACAACACTCATCCAACTGAGAACATCATAGGGAATGTCTCTGAGGTGTGAGAACAAGAGGACAGACTCATCATGGGAATGTCTGCTTATACTCATGCTTCTTGTCTCAGATGGAACCAAAGAAGGTAGAAGATGCCTTAAAGGATAGTAGTTGGGTTGAATCGATGCAGGAGGAGCTGCTTCAATTCAGAAGACAAAAGGTCTGGAATCTATGCCCACTACCATCTGGTCAAGTACCCATAGGCACTAAATGGGTATTCAGGAACAAGAAAGATGATAGAGGCTTGATTATCAAGAACAAGGCAAGACTAGTAGTTCAAGGGTACACCCAGGAGGAAGGAATTGATTATACTGATGTCTTTGCACCCGTTGCAAGACTTGAGGCAGTTAGGATCTTCCTTGCTTATGCTGCATCCAAGAACTTCACAGTCTACCAACTTGATGTCAAGTGTGCTTTTCTATATGGGGATATAGATAGGGAAATCTATGTGTGTCAACCTCCAGGATTTGAAGACCCACAACACCCCAACTATGTGTGCAAACTGGATAAAGCTCTATATGGGCTGCACCAAGCACCTAGGCTGTGGTATGAGACCTTGTCTCAGCTTCTCTGAAGAATGGATACACTAGAGGTACCATTGACAAGACTCTTTTCATCAGAAAGAGTGGAGAAGACATTTTGCTTGTACAAGTCTATGTTGATGACATCATATTTGGTTCTTCAAACGACCAAATGTGCAAGGACTTTGAAAGCATTATGAAGCAGAAGTTTGAGATGAGTTCCATGGGAAAAATGGACTTTTTCCTAGGAATCCAGGTGAAACAGATGAAGGAAGGGTTCTTCATAAGTCAATCTAAGTATGTCTCAGACATCTTAGAAAGATTTGAAATGAAGGACTGTAAACCAGCCAAGACACCCATACCCAGAAACCATAATCTTTGCCCTGACCTTGAGGGGGAGGATACTGATCAACATCAGTATAGAGCAATTATTGGTTCTCTGATGTATCTCACTGCAAGTAGACCAGATATCATGTTGCCACATGCATTTGTGCAAGATATCAGGCTGCTCCAAAGGTGTCTCACCTAGCTGCTGCAAAGAGAATCCTCAGATACCTCAAAGGAGCACCTAAACTAGGTCTCTGGTATCCAAGAAATAGTATTTCAATCTCTATGGATACTCTGACAGTGACTATGGTGGCTGCAACATTGACAAGAAATCAACATCAGGAGGATGTCAATTTCTTGGTGGAAGGATTATCTCATGGCAATGCAAGAAACAATCCTGTGTCTCTACATCAACTGCTGAAGCTGAATACATTGCTGCTGCTAGCTGCTGTGCTCAACTGCTATGGATTCAAAATCAGATGTTAGACTATGGGTTCAACTTCATGACTACTCCTATCCATATTGACAACAACAGTGCTATCTCCATTACTGAGAACCCAGTGAAGCACTCCAAGACAAAACACATTGATATCAGGTATCATTTCATTAGAGATATTCATGAGAAACAGCTGATAAAGTTAATCAAAGTTGATTTAAATGAACAATATGCTGATTTGTTCACAAAGGCATTTGATGAACAAAGATTTAAGTATCTCATATCAGCAATTGGGATGATAAATATTGAATAACTACCTCTTTTGAAAACCTTTTGAATGAGTAATGTCTTGTGTCAATACAATTTAAGCCCTGTTACAAAAGATCTTTAAATTATTCCAAGTGTAAATTCCTTCCGAAGAGGAATTAACTCTCGGAAGATATTCTTGAATATCTTCCGAAGCCAAATTCCTCAATGGAAATTTTCTTCTCGGAAGAATTTTGGTCTCGGAAGAAGCGATTGATTTCATATTAGATCTACTTCCGAAACTAATATAACTCTCCATTCGGAAAGACAAGTTTACCTTCGGAAGCAATGCCTTGATTCGGAAGATAAAGTGCCTTCAGAAGACAATTTTATCTTCGGAAACAATATCTTGCTTCGGAAGAGAAATTGCCTTTGGAAGAAAATTACCTTCGGAAATGTTTTACCTTCGGAAGTTAAGGTTTTATCTGTAACAGATATCTTTTGGGCCCCACTCTGTAAAAGTAAAGATTTTGTACATGATGGTCAGATTATTTAAAATTATCCTTGCCGCCAACATCATTTCTCCGCCGTAAACCACCATACCACCGACAGTAACCCCAAAACAGTTACCCTATTACCGCCTCTACCACATTTCACCCTTTTTTAAACAATCTTGACTGATCAATTTCATCTTCTTTTACCACTTTACAGCCCTAACTGTTCCCTTCACTGTAAAACCCTCAAATTCATCCAAATTTCAAGCTTACCTTTTCTTCAATGGCGCTAAACCCTCAGCACAACCAAGTCGCATTACTTGATTCGTCAAGGGATGCCGACTTCACCCAAATCATCACCTTTCTCACCGAATCCACCTATCTCACTGCACTAACAGTTAACCCCACCGTATACTCCAACCATATGTCAGAATTTTGGAGCAATGGTGAAACTGCAGTACTGAATGGGGTTCGAGTCCTGAGAACCCGAGTTTGTGGCCAAGAGTTGGTCATCAATGAACAGATCATCAGGGAGCATCTAGAGCTTCACGATGATGGGGCTCCTACTGAGTTCCCCAAGGAAGACTTGGAAGGCACCTATATCCTCATGGGATATGGAGGCGATGTCAGCAGGTCCACAGTATACAAGTTCAACTTTGCTTACCATTGGAAGTTCCTGCTACACATTGTTCTACACTGCCTCTCCAACAAATCAGGGGTTGGGATCAAATCCCATATGAACTAGGATGCCTAGTTCATGGGTTGGTGAGAGGCCTCAGATTCAACTACTCACGATTTGTGTTGAACAACCTAATCGCCAATTTGAGCAGGGATACATTCTTCATGTATCCCCGATTTCTTCAACACATAATCAACTGTGAGATGGAACCAAGCAAGCTTGTCTGCGCAGCTGCTCTTCCTGTTCCACACATGAGGCCTACCATCTTCAAAATCCTGAAGAAGATGTCCACCAACTTCACTGGACGGTACACTCCATTACCTCCAGTGATGACTGAGCGCATAGCTCCTGGTGACATCCCTGTTATCCCCACAGGTGATGAACCCACACCAGCAACATCCACCACAATACCAAAGCCTTCTTTACCCATCAAATCTACATATCAGAGACGCCCCAAACGAACCCTTGTTCAATCTACTCTGATTGAACAAGCTCCTCCTGTTCACACCGAAAGGACTAGAGTGGAATCATGGGCTCCCACTCAGTCCGAGGTCACACCATCCTTCACATTTGACCTCAATGTGGGTTTTGAGCCTCCTCAGTCTCAAACCCCTGAGCCCGAACCCAAGCCTTAAGCCCACAGGGTGAGTCTTCATACTCCCCTTGAAGCCTTCTAGGGACAGCCCCACCAAAGGCTCAATGCCTGTAGACATTGATCAAAGTCCCGGGTCAGTAGGACTAACCACCCTCTCTTTCACTGACCTTCTACTCCGTACTGATGAAGAGATTACATCTCTCCATGGCCATGAAGTTGATCTACAACACCCTCTGAAAGATCAACAGAGCCAGGAGGGATCCCTTGTCTCTAGCCCCCATCAGCAGCCAGCTACTGAGGTGAGTCCCACTGATGTGGAGGGGACTCATGTAGACTCAGCTGCCACTACTCAGAGTCTCTCATTGAGCTCTCAGGACAGTGGTAACATCACTAGGACTGAGTCTACGGCAACTTTGCCCATTGACATCTCTGAAAGAGATGACTCTGAGCAAAGGAAACCAGGGTGCCAAGAAACCACATCTGGTGGTGAGAGTGAGCATACTAGGTATGTTATCTCATCTCCCCGTGATTCTTCTTATGAAGATGAGGGTAGTATGCAACTAACACTTCAGTACTTGCTTTCTAAGGTCTCCAACCTGGAATCACAGGTGAGGATCTTAGAATCAAGGACTGCCACTCAGCAACTTGAGATTAACTCTCTCAAGGCTCAACTAGCTGAGAAACAGACGGAGAGGTCTGTTAGGCATGTACCAATCCAGGTCTCAATGACTTCTTCCTCTAGCTCATCTAGCTCTCAAGATGATGCTACCAAAAAGGGGGAGAAAGTTCAGAGACAAACACCACATGAACCACAGACCAAGTTCATTTCTTCCCAAATCATTACACTACCTGAGTCATCTCAATCCTTTCTGGAGATTGACTCAAGGATGCTTCAAGATCTCTACAGACTTTTCACAAAGTTTGTATTGAGATCATCCCTAGAACAGCCCAGCCCCGACACCACACTTGCTTACTTTAGGGCTGAGGAGCTTCAAAGACTGACTGCACCTTCTACCACTGTGGAAGAAGTTGGTCAACCTAAGGTCTTCATGGAACCTGAGATTAGCTTCGAAGGGGAAATGGGACTGATGGCCCAGCAACTGAAACAAATGGGACAGAATTTGCAGCAGTCTCATCTTCCGAAGCTCAAGCTGAAGCTTCCGAAGCCTATATGGAAGCCTCGGAAGAACAAGAAAAATCTTCCGAAGCCGAAATAGAAGCTGCGGAAGGATTGTTTCAGATGTCCGAAGAGCTGACCATCACAGATGTCATTGCTGAAATAGCATCTGAGGTGAGCAGGGAGGACACTTCTGACATTCCTCCAACCCAAGCACCAGCTGAACTTCTCTCTCAATCACAACCCTCCATCCAAGAACCACCACAGTCAAGCACCATCAAAGACAAAGGCAAAAGGAAATTGACTGCGGAAGAGCTTCAGGAGGAGGAGAGGATTGAGAAGGCCAAAAGAAAGGGAGGTTTCCTACTGAAAAGCTGCTAGCTGCTAGTTCTAAGGCAGCTGCAGCCAATCAGGAAGAAATCAACCTGAAGAGAAGAACAGCACTCATTGACCAGCTCATCAGCCTAGGAGCTGTCAATGAGGAGATACTCCTGCTACCACTAGAGGAGTTGGTGACTTTGGAGAGGTCAACCAGGCTACAACAAGAAAGGGAAGCCAGGTTGGCCTTGGAGAAGGAAGAAGAAGAACAGAGGGAGGCCGCCCTGAAGCTGAGAGAGGAGAGGATCAAATTCCTACTCTCAAGAGGCTTCAGTCTTCCTGAACTGTCTCCATATGACAATGACATGATCCTGCTGCTCCACAATAAAGAGCAGGATCAAATAGAGAAGGAAAGGAAGAAGGCTGCTAGGGAGAAGTTGAAGGTGAAGAGGAAGAGGGAGGAAGAGAAGGAGGTCACTGCCACCAAGAAGTCAACTGACATAGCCTGGATGAAGGACTATCTCCGGGCACATGGCTTCTCTGGTAGGCAAGTGGGACCTATGTCCAAAAGGACACTCCAGCGGATAGTCAGTGAAATCAAAGCTGACATTCGTTTAGGGAAAAGAAGGGAGATGTATAGGAGGGTACAGGGGACAGTCTCAACCCCAGCCACTCAACCACAGCCACAACCCACACCTGAACCAACTCCTTTTCCCATTAAAGCCGAACCCACTGATGAAGCCTTCACCCCTCAACCCACAACTATACCCAAACCTACCACATCACCTCAACCACCCAAACTACCCATCCTAAAACCCAAGACTCAACCCAAAACCACTAAACCTAAGCCTACCCAACAACAACCAAGACCATCCCCTCAGCCTCCTCAACATCTCTCTTTTGAGGAAATAAAGGAGTTCAAGACGAGGCTCATTAACTGCACTACCCTTAGCAGCATCTCCTGTGAGGGAGAGCTTATCAACATCACCTATGTTGATAACTCTTCAAGCTCCCTCACTCTAGGCAAATTTCTTGAATTGCCTAGAGACACCTTGGTCTAGGCTGCAAGACTTCTTGGTCTCAACTCCGATACCCTCAATGCTGAGGAGAAGAGGCTAAGAAGAAGACTGGTGACTCTACTGGATACCAGGAAAGAGGACAGGATTTCTGGTCAATCTCCTGGACCTAGAAATGCTATAATCCAGTGGAGGTTCGATGAACCTTCTCACAACTTTGTTGTGGAAAGGGAGAATGGCGAAACCAACAGGCTTAATGCCACCTCTCTACTGCATCTCAGCAGATTTGATCTTGCTGAGCTTGCAGAGAAGCCATTCTCCAACCCCTCCAACTCTGAGACTGCTGCACACATCAGAAATCACATCAGCGGTCTCCACTTGGCTGAACGAAGTAGAAGAGCCAAGATTGAAGAAGAGTTGAAGCTGAAAAGAGTGGAAGACAAGGAAAGATCAACCACCAAAGGCACAACCTTTCTACAGATGGTGGAAGGTCCTGAATTGGAACCAATAGTTCGATGGGAATATGACTATACTTCCCATCAACTAACTCTTTTTAGAGGGCCACAACAGAGGGTACACATAATCCAAGGTGACAGGGTCGAGGTGCTGTCCACCAAGGATTTGTACAAGATTCTCAGCACCGCATCAGGAAAGAATGCAGATACTGATAAACATCTACTTTCCTTGGTGCTAAGAACTTTGAGAAGAAAAGAGAAGTGAAGTTTTGGTAGCATCAGCCTAGGGGGAGTTTGTTGGATCATGATAAGGCTGGTGCAACCAAATTCACTTCATAGTCACTTTTGGTACTACATCAAAGGGCTTCCGAAGCCAATCGAGAGATCTTCCGAGAGTCCAAGGAACAATAGCTAAAAATATCTTCCGAAGACAAAGTCTGCTTCCGAAGACAAAGTCTGATGAAGAGCTGAAGACAAAGTCTGAAAGCTTCCAAAGACAAAGTCTGATGAAAGAGCTGAAGACAAAGTCTGCTTCCGAAGACAAAGAAGACTCCAAGCTTCAGAAGAAGCAGTCTTCCGAAGTATAAGTGCCTTCGGAAGAAGTTATACTTCCGAAGCACTTTATCATTCGGAAGACATTGCTATGTCCAGCAGATAAAAGTATGGTCCCTGTCAGTCCGCTGCAGACCTCTGATACAGTATGGCATCTTCCTAAAGAGCCATATTGTTGACCATACTTTATTCTACTGTTCACCTTTTTATGTTAGTACATGTTACCAACTTTAGTTGGTGACAAAAGGTAAGTCAGGGACATGTCCTGACTACCAACTCTCAGGCACAATGTCTGAAAGACCTCACCTAGAGTCTTGTAGTATAGATGTAAGGTTAGAGGTGTCCAGCTGGTATCAAAGTATACCCGGCTGTAGGTAGTATTATATATATCTTCTCCCTGTAACTCTTAAGATAAGCGATTTTGAGTCCAAGTGTCTTGTAATCCTTTGAGTTGAGAAGCAATATATAAAAGTACCTTGAAAATTTACTTGCTGTGTTAAATTTTCTTACTGCTTGTTACTTGTTATATTGTGATCAACTCTACTTAAAGACTGCTTGCCGAGTGTTGATTCATAAGTGAGTTAAGAGAAGAACCACCCGAAATCGATCCTGCAGAGGCTAAGGCAAAACATTGATACTTTATAATGTAATCTTGAAAACAATGGCAGGCGATGGTCTTTTTTAATTTTCACACGGGACACCTCGAATGTTTTACAAATTTCAATCTCCTGGCCACGCACGAGGTCACAAACATATCCGACAAGTGTGTGCAACGTATTGTTGGTCCCTATGAGGTAACTCTTGAAGTTGGCATGTTGGCCCTCAACCCGATTAGTTGTAAATTCACCAAAGTTGAGGCGGTCGTACATCCAACAAGTAACAATTTTCTCTTTGTACGGCGCCAACCAATTATTCCAAATATATTCCCATACCTCTGAAAAAAAATAACAAATTTTAGAAAATGAACAAATAAATTGTTAGAGTAAAAATAAATATAAAATTCTTACCACTTTTACCATCTTCATTTAACTTTTCTTCCATCTTCCTGCAATTGTAATCGTACATTGCCTCTGTGGGAGACGAACACAAGGTCTTCCACCAGTATGAAAAATCCTTCCATATGTCGGTTTTGAAAAGGATATTCCACCGTCTTTTTATATTCTCCCGAACGTGCCACATGCATAGGTTTTTAGTAGCACTCGGGAACACTATGTCACATGCGCTCATCAGGGCCAGGTCCCTGTCTGTGACAATAACGCGGGGCTCCACACACCCATCGAGCATATCTCTGATCTGCTCCAGTACCCATGTGAAGTTGTCTTGCCGTTCCCTCGATATAAATGCATGCGCGATACAAAACGACTTCGACGTCGACGTAACGCCAATAACCTGAACAAAAGGCATGTTGTACATGTCGGTCTTGTACGTCGTGTCGATCAACATCACGTGCGGGAATGCGCGCCACATTTTATACGAAGTAGGATGACAAAAGAAAACATCTTCCACGGCCTTAGTAGTTGCATTCGTTCGTGTTTCATACACGAACTCTTTAGATTGTAGCAGGTTTTCAAGTTCCTGCATTGGTGTGATGCCTTCTCTCCCCTCAGCCCTAAACTTCAACGTCAGATTGTATATGTCTTGGACAACACAGACGCTGTGGGGAAACTGCTCTCTTACGGTTGAATGGATATGTCGTGGCCGCACGTGCTGCCTGTGTAATTTCTCGACAAGATCAATTTCTTCGGCGGTCATCTTCCGAAGATGCGCGTGGCCCTCCTCGTACACAACAGGATCGTGGTTGTGCGTCTCGTTTCTCACCTCTAACTTCCAACTGTCACTCTTTCCTACATACTTCCCTACGAGTTTAAAGGGACATCCTTTCTTTATGCTCCCGGTACGTCTAATTGTGCCAGTGAATTTAGGTTCACCACTACGATTGCATATTAGTTCCACATCCTTTTTTCGTGACCGACCCACCACAATGACGCACCCATGCTCGCGTCCTCTCCTTTTAGCCCACTTCTCCAAGTCCTCACGAGAATCAAAATACTGAAAAACTGATAAAGCTAGACATAAAAAAACAATATATAAAACAAATAAAAAAATAAAATAAACAAAGAATAAAAACTCTTCGTACTTGATCGGTTTTATAAGAAACCGTAGCCTTTCTTATCCGATCCTCATCCCCATCATGCTCCGCGGTGTCCCTATGGTTTTCTTTGAGGTGAACCGAACCGTCACTCTCATCTGTGTCATTCCCATTAAAAGTATCCGACACATGTGTAATTTCTAGTTCTGACTGGTACGGGGGATGTCCGTAATCCAGCTCTGTTTGTGAGTGGTACGTGTTCGGGGCATGCCCATAAGAATTGCAAGGGGGATATCTGTACCCTTCACCGTAACCTGTCGGTCCAAATAAAGAGTTGTACGCCTCTTGAGCAAATGTGTTTGACGGGTTGGTTTCCTCCTCCCCCCACGGAGGGTGACTCCCGTATACGTAATATTCCTAAAAAATATAATGGTTAGATATTTCAAATAATAAGTTATAATAAAACATATACTACTTCAACCTGGTTCGAATCTTCGATATGTGACACCTCATTCAAATCTGGAAGCTACGGCTTTTGATAATGATCTCCCGAACCCGACATTGTTTTCGAATTAACGCGTTTTTGGAATGACGAAGGCTGAAAATCTCGAGTGTTGGATGAATGAAAGCTCAAAATCCAAGGTCGAATAAAAACTGAAAATTTGGATTATGAAATTGCGAAACGGAAGTTTGGAAATCGATATGCCGATTGTTCGAAGTTGAAAGGTATTTAAGGTCAAAATCTGGTGCACAAACCATCACGGTTTGGCCTCCACGTGACGGTTTGTGCCGCGAATATCGGCCTTTTGTCAAACTCAAGTCCACATCGTTCTGCAAAGTTCTGCAAAGTGAGACCTCGTACCTTAGAGGTCACGGTTTGGCCAAACCGTGACGGTTTAGCCCCCGATTTTCAACTTTTCCAGGCTGTTTTGTCGTTTTGTTGTCACGAGGTCACGGGTAGTATAAACTCAAACCGTGACCGCTAGCTCTTGCGGTCACGGTTAGCTTCCAAAATTTGACCGCAAGGCCTAACCGTGACCGTTCGATTTTCTTTTATTTTTTTTTTCTTTTAAGCATTAAACATTAATTTTTATTTCCGTAATTTTATCACTGTAAACTTGAGAATGAAAAGGCGGGAAACACCGTTCGATCGGAGTTTGATTTCGTGTATCTTCCTTAAGCATTAAACATTTATTTTTATTTCCGTAATTTTATCACTGTAAACTTGAGAATGAAAAGACGGGAAACACCGTTCGATCAGTTGTTATCAAACATATATAATTAACATTATCAACATTACAAATATAAAACAAACAAACAAAGAAACACAACCAAACAAACACAACCAAATATACAAGTAATCATAAATGAAACTGCACATATATATATATATACAACGAGTTTTTACATACAAAAAGAAATAAAATACAAACAAAATATCTATTTAACCCTAGTGTAAAGATCCTAGTGCCACAACCCTACCTCTCCCCCCAACCATCCTTGTCACACTACTTCTACTAAATGCGTCTCGAAATCTCAACGCCGCTTCAGGAGTTATAAAGTTAACAAACGCGAACCCAGCGTTACTTTATTACTTTTAATTTGTTGTTGTTTTGTAGTCGGCGAACTAACGCTGGGTTCGCGTTTGTTAACTTTACAACTCTTGAAGCGGCGTTGAGATTTCGAGACGCATTTAGTAGAAGTAGTGTGACAAGGATGGTTGGGGGGAGAGGTAGGGTTGTGGCACTAGGATCTTGCACCATGGTCCGGTGGTGTGGTCTACCTTTTTCGAGACGCAGTACTTGAACCTACTCGTCCCACAGAAAGAAATATGTAATCCTTCAGAAAATCCGACGCCAGCCTCTGCAATTATATAAACATACTTGAATCTCAGTTGGAAAAGTTGCACTGAAAAGCATTGTCTGTCTTGAACCACACGGTGGCATATCAAAACGCTCGATATGTGGCACCTCATTCAAATCTGGAAGCTTCGGCTTTTGATAATGATCTCCCGAACCAGACATTGTTTTCGAATTAACGTGTTTTTGGAATGACGAAGGCTGAAAAACCTCGAAAGCTCAAAATCCAAGGTCGAATAAAAACTGAAAATTTGGATTATGAAATTGCGAAACGGAAGTTTGGAAATCGATATGCCGATTGTTCGAAGTTGAGAGGTATTTAAGGTCAAAATCTGGAGCATAAACCGTCACGGTTTGGCCTCCACGTGACGGTTTGTGCCGCGAATACCGGCCTTTTGTCACAATCACGTCCACATCGTTCTGCAAAGTTCTGCATTGTACCCTAGAGGTCACGGTTTGGCCAAACCGTGACGGGTTGGGTACCGATTTTCAACTTTCCCATGCTGTTTTGTCGTTTTGTTGTCAGGAGGTCACGGGTAGTACGAACTCAAACCGTGACCGTTAGCGCTTGCGGTCACGGTTAGATTTCTAAATGTCACCGCAAGGCCTAACCGTGACGGTTCGAACCGGTCTACCACCAAAAACCCATGCGGTGTCCCCATTAAGACCCTTCAGGAATGGAAAATAATATTTCTAGTGATGCATTTGAATTAATATGACTAGAACCTGAGTGAAACACATGTTAGAGTTTTGTGATTAATGTTGACTCTAATGCAAAAACATACTGTTAGCTACAGTCTTATTTTGTGATTAATGTTGACTCTAATGCAAAAACATACTGTTAGCTACAGTCTTAATTCTAAATACAGCTAGACAGTGTATATTATAACTTATGAAAAATACGCTCCCATGATAATTAACTCGCCGAAATAGAATTTATATTACTTGTATTTTCGTTTGATTTTGAAAAATATGAAAAAATATAACAATTTTTTTATTTAATTTAAATTTTAATATGAAAACTCAGAATAAATTTTTATACATGCTTAATTAAAAAGATTATTTTTTTAAATAGCTTAAAAATTATAAAATTGAAAACGTTTCAAAAGGCATGGCAAAATTTTGATTTGATGATTTGCAAAAAGTTGGACTTCAAAATACACTTACGAAAACATTATGCTTTCAGAAAACATAAAACCTCTTGATGGGGATGTGTTTACGCGAACAGTTTCTTTAAATAAATAAAATAGTTCATTTTTGACATACAAATGTTTTTAAATAGGTAAACCTAGTATTAATACTCTCGTGTTGCGACGATGGACGTAAAACCATTTCATGTATCACAAATTTCACCCTACCGTCTATGACCACTAACATTGGACAAACTAATATTAAAAAGAGTTAAAAACGAAAACAATAAAATTAATAGAAAAGTAGACGTAACAACATTGAACCATAAACATGTAATGTAAAACATAAATAATAATAACTAAGTCAATATAGGATTCACGCGTTGTGAGGGAGTCGTTAAAATAAGAAAAAAAGATACAAAAACGTTGAACCATACAAGCAATTTGCGGCATGATAACACGTAAAATATAGACCAAAACATAAAATGAAAAATTTATGAAGATGAAAAGTACAGAGAATCAAGTTGAAAATGAAAAAGATAAGGGTTAAATTGTAAAAAATATAAAATTATTGATGTCAAAAGATAAAAAAATTAAAAATAAAAAACACAAAAGTGGGTACAACCAAATAAAAATAAAGTAAACACCATTTTGCATAAAAACAATTACAAATTAGTACTAGTATTATATTATATTAGTTTTAGTAAACCCGTGTATTACACGGGTTAAAAAAATAAAATATCTAATAAGAAAATGTTTTATTAGTTATAAAACTATATTTTAAGATAAAACATAATTGAAATCATATACAAATACGAACTATAAATAATAAAACAATGATATCAACTTCTTAGTTTTTTTAATTTTTTAATTTTTTTTTCAAAAGAAAAATAAAATAAATTTGTTTTAAGGCAAACATTTTAAAAAATGTAAAATTTTAAAAATTACTATAACTCCCAATTTTATTTATTTTGTATATAAAAAATTTACTTACAAACATCAATTTTACAATAATTTATATTTTTTAAAAAGTTTGATATTTTAGAAGTAAGTTTTATTTTATAAAAATTTATTTACTTAGAAAAATAATTAATAAAAATATACTTTCTTTAATTGATTATTAGTAATTAATTAATGAGAATTTAATATGAGAGAGAAGCGGGAAAATTTTGATGAGATGAAATATGGTGATGACACATGTCCAACTTTTAATAATATGAAATGTGGTGATAACACATGTCAAACCTAGTTACCCTTTTATTAAAGTAAGAAGATAATTAACGAGGGTGAGGTAGGGGAGAGCGGTGAAAGCGGATGCAACGCATTTGATAAACCAAGGAACACCACTAAAATCATATTTTTCATTTCTTGCTTAATTATTACTGTTCTTTTCAGTTTTATACTTATAATTCATCCAATTCTTATCGGAACAACCACCCTATTCGTTGATTTCACCAAATCTGTTTCAGATCCATATAAAGAAGAATTAATAAATGGCGGATCAACTCACCGATGACCAGATCTCTGAGTTCAAGGAAGCCTTCAGCCTATTTGATAAGGATGGTGATGGTACGCGTTCGTTAGCTTATGATATTACACCGTGTTTTTCTCCTAATTAAACTTTTAAAGTTATTTGCGTTTTAGTTTGTCGAATAATTTGAGTTTTAAATGGTAGTAGGTGCGATTTAGTTATCATCTAACTTTCGTTTTATTGTTTCTGGTGAATTTGTCTTTTATCCGATTGTAATTATCATCCGCATCTCCAATTTCTTTACGAAATTGAAGATGATTTTTGGATTTGATGTTTTTTTTATTTTGAGCATTGATATATTGTTTGTATATCGATGCACAAGAGAAGAGATAAACAATAATTAGTGTATTAGTTGGTGTTTTGTTGCATTCCGGACGTACGTCTAGGTTTGATATGTATCGTTTAGCAATGCATCGCATGATGTAACTAATACAATTTGCCTGGTCTTTCTTTATCTTTTCAGTTACTAATTAATCTAATTAATTTTTTGTAATTGCAAAAAGTTTTATATATAAACAACAAAATCCAGTAACGAGCTAGATACTAGAACATTACACCAAATATTACAATTGATCAAATTATTTGAACCTACTTTATATATAAACTTTTGAGACCGTGTGTGATAAATTCATAATCAAACAAGGAGACTTCATACTTGGATGCTAGTATAATCCTTAACCTGCAACATTAGTTTAATTATGTTATCAAATCCAACTTCGGAATGTTCTAGAACCCCTGTTGAACTTCAAGTTAGAAAACATGCCTAATTAACCTAGCAAGTGTAGCACTAGTAAGTGAACATAGTGCAGGTCAGTTCTTGGAGAATAAGGATTATTAATTTATTGTGTTGTGGGTATCTTGAGTTGAATTCAGTCTATACTCTCATCTAAAAAGATGTTATTGAACCCCATTTCATGTTTTGATAATATTTATGGTCTTACTAATTAGTTCCCGATGCACCTACGTGCCTTGGATCTATAATGATAACTAATCAATATGCTTCATTATTTCATATGGATATTCAATTTATGTATTTTGTGTGTACGTGTGACACTATGACTAAATGCATCTTTCGTGAATTTGTGTTTCAGTTTAAGAAAGAACCATGAGTGACGGGTTTATCTATTATTGAACCTTCTTTTCTGAAATGTCATTGCATGCTCATGGCTATTCTTTTTTATAACATTGTTTAACACTATTATGAAACCTTGTTATCTATTCATAGGCGCCCTTAGTTTGGCACTAATGTGTTTGATACATAATCAAATTCTAATTTTTTTATAGCTCATGACAGATAGTTTATGGCTGTCTAAAAGATAGTTTATGGCTGTCTAAAAGATAGTTTATGGCTGTCTAAAACTGAGTGCTTCTGTGGAGTGGCATATACATTTGAGCGAATAGTATGAACCCAATCACATGCATTTATATTTACATTCCATTGAATTTAGAATCTACACTTTTCTTCTAAATAATTTTCTTGTATGCTTATCAAATAAACTACATTATAACCAATAATCGATATGGGTTAGCTTAGATATTAGTAAAAAATACAAGTAGACATCATGTATACAACTTAAGTGGAGCACACTGTGTTACAAAGGAAAGTTAATGATGTTTATTATTCAAATCACATAGATTATACATATAAAATTAATAGTGCTTTTTGTTATATGCAGACTACATGCAAGTTTGAAATTGGTTTATGTAATATCTAGACACATGCATACATGATTCATCTACATATATGTCATGTTGCAAACCGGAATATCCTAGCAACATGCATATCACTCCATTAATCATCATTCCGATCCGTAGATAATCAATTGTTATCAGGTTTTTACCCACGTCATGGATTGAAATTTTTTTCTTAAACTATCATTAATGAATAGCATTACATAAATCGATGGTATTTGATTTATTATTTAGCATTTCCTCTAAATGGCATGCATGTTCTTTTATTTAGAGGTCAGTTAAAATAATTTTGGTTCTATCTTGAGGTGGCATTAATATTTTTTTAATCATTAATTATCTATAAAAAGATAAAGACAAGACAAAAAAAGTGTGCGCACAACAACACAAACCATGTCAACATGTCGAATTTAGTACCCCTAATGTTCAGTTCTATTCTGCTTTGTATATGAAAATGATAATATTACTAAAATGATATATAGGTTGCATCACGACAAAGGAGCTTGGAACTGTGATGCGATCCTTAGGGCAAAATCCGACTGAGGCCGAACTCCAGGACATGATTAACGAAGTTGATGCAGATGGAAATGGGACAATCGATTTATCAGAGTTTCTAAACCTAATGGCCAGGAAGATGAAGGATACCGACTCCGAGGAAGAACTAAAAGAAGCATTTCGAGTTTTCGATAAGGATCAAAATGGCTTCATTTCTGCTGCTGAGCTTCGTCATGTCATGACAAATCTTGGAGAGAAACTTACTGATGAAGAAGTTGATGAGATGATACGGGAGGCTGATGTCGACGGTGATGGACAAATCAACTATGAGGAGTTTGTTAAGGTTATGATGGCCAAGTAAAATCCTTCTCCCTGTACTTGTGTCAAAAAGTCAACCATATCAGTTTGTGGGATCATATGTTTATCCAATATTTATATATGCATCCTATGAATAAAAAAACATTATATTTTAATTTTGTATTAGAAAGTTTGTCGGACATAGGTTTGGTAAGTCAGGGGCATACTTTAATATAAATATACATCAAAGTTAAGATGAAAATGATTTCATACTCATTAAACTAGTTAAATTTTGATAAAGCATTCTAGCAGTTTGTAATCTTTTAGATCATGTAAGATAATATAAAATTGTTTTTAAAGCATCATATAGGAATAGAAGACTAATGGAATCACCTTCAAGCTTGTTTGAGGCTTATATTTTCAAGCACACATTAAACAAATTATGATGAACATGATGATGTTCATATGAATGCTATATATGGTTAGAATGGATTTAGATGATGATGATTGAATATTTTTGAAGATGATCCTGCTATGATCTTTTCAGTATCTCAACAAAATCAATAATTAATCATCATGGTACGAAAACCCATGATAAATGATATGATCTCTAGTGTAACACCCCAACCCGGGTAGGGTTGACGTGTCACACAAACAGTAATCAGAGTTTCATGAACGATAAAATTAAAGTACTAAGAAACACTCAAATCCTTACATAGGTCCAAATAACTTAAATAAAGTCTTAAAATCAAAATACTATTAAGTCTTTTTGATCCAATTGTTCTCATCTTAACTTCTTGAGTTAACACTCTTCACTCGTTCCCCTGAGCCCCTTGAGTACCTGCTATAAAAATAAGAGAAAACAACAAAAGAAAATACGGCTGAGCCAAAGAATGCTCAGTAACGGAAATAAACAATAGCAATACAATGATCAATAATGATAATAATGAGATGATCAAGTTGAAAATCAAATGATAATGATCATCTAAAAGGAATACCCATATGAGCCAATAACAATAACACTTAACAATGTGTACATTAGCTGCAGTTCTAATGCATCAATATGTGAGATAGGAATGTGGGCACACACACCTAACCATCTCACCAATAAACAATAACAATGATATCCTAGGATCGATCCATACGCCTCCTTTAACAATAATCAATATGTGTCACAACTTAGCACATAATAATAATGTAGAGACGCTGTGGTCTAATCGCTCTGCCACAGATAGAGCACGTCACTTGTGCCACAATGACGCCCTATGTCCCCATAGGTGGATGTGCTCGGGTATGGAGGTCAATAATACAATCAAGTCAATATAACACGATAAGTTACACTAGAGCTCATAACCCTTAATCAAGGTCACTAGCTATAATCAATAATTCAGGAAGCATGTGACAATGAGTACAAAGAAGATAAATTCTATCACATGCAAACAATGTCAACTATACGATAATCATTTATAACAATAATCTTATGGATTTAATAAACAACAAGTCAAGTTCTGTATTCAAGATAAAAATCAAGAACGAGAGGAATTCATGCTACGAAAGAGGAAAGGTCGGAATCCGTACCTTATACACGAATGAAAATAATCAGAAACAAAGTCTAGGCTCGGTTAACGCCGTGAGAACCTACGATAACGTAACGCAAATTATAGCTTGAAAAATTCCAGTTCTGCCTCTGTCTTTTCGCACTCGTTAAAAATACTAAACGACGTTTAAAAATTCTGAAAATCTCCAGTTTACTAGATTAGTGATTTCTGAACAACTTTCATTTAGAAAAGTTTCTGATTTGGATTACCGAAATATGAGAAAAACGTGGATCTTTACAGCTGCGCAGAACTGCTAGCTGTTACAAAAACGACTGTTTGAAGGTCTAAACGAATAAGTTTTTCAATGTTTTATATATCAACGGATTCGTCTTTCGACGAACTTCGTCATGGACATAAAGTTTAACTGATTTGAATCTGTTATGAAAAGGTTATGGCCTCCGTAAGTTGGCTGTAAAATGCGGAACTAAATTCAACAAAATAAACTATTTATAACGTTTGTTAACAATATATATATAAGAATTGTTAAGCTTTTTAATAAATTGATTTACAGAGATTAATTAGGTACTTTTATAAAAGAAGTCTTATATTTAATCTGATTTTTACCATTTATTTAGAAGAATCCATAAAAAGAATTAAACTAAATGTCTTTGTTACATTGTTTTATAAAGGTTTAAACTCGAAGAAAATTACGAAAAATTAAGGTTGCTGATTTAAAAATAAACAGAGCTTATAAAAGGATTTTTATAATTTTTGAGAATTTTTCTGTAATTTTTAAAGGCTTAGAAAGGCTTTAAAAAAAATATGGCAGGGGCTCGGGTTCGAACCCGTGACCTCCTGCCCATCCCTCTTACGCTTTAACCAGCAGGCTAGGGCGCCTGCGCCTAACCTGTATTGGTTTTTAAATCTTTTAACCAATCTCGAACCAAAACCCCAAATATCTATGAACCCTAGAATCGATTTACCCAAAATTGAACATCCAAACGAGTATGTTAATCAACTGAAGTTTAGGGCTTTTAATCCCCATCTAAAATCGAGCAAGAAGACCTCTTTAATTACCTGATTCGTTTTGGAATTGAAGATGAACACTCGAAGAACAAGTCGCGGTCAAGTGGTGATCGATTGATGCTTCAAACCTTGATGAAAATCAAATTAAATCGATAGGAAGCTTCATATGTCGATCTAGATTAAACGCCCTTTATCAATTTTAGTTAAAATCGATCGGAGAATGGGTTTCTACAGAGTTGCAGGTCGCGATGAAGGTGGAGATCGAATCTGAGATTTTTTGGTGTTTCGAGTGAAATTGAGGGTGTATACGGATTAGTAATAGATAAATGATTGATTAGGTATCTTTAATTCAATTATTATTAAGATTCAAGTGGTTTTTTTTTGAGTTGTATCGTGAGGTGTAAAGTGGATGAAATAGTGGGTATCGAATGGAAGAAGAAGAAAGCAGTTGGTTTTTGGAATATTTACACATTAGGTCCCTGTGGTTTCATGTTTCTTTTATTTTGTACACAAAGTTATAAAAACAAGTTTTCAAAATGGCACAAATACCCCCTGAACTTTTATTATTCTTATTATTAATATTGTTATTATTATTAATATTGTTATTATTATTATTATTATTATTATTATTATTATTATTATTATTATTTATTACGGGTATTATATCTAGTGTGTCATTGTGTGTTTGGATGATGTGTTTGTTACTCAAAATTGCTTGTTTAATTGATAATTGTTTAAAAGCTTACAAAGAATTAGAGTACAAGGTTATTTATAACCAAGGTACATACTATGTATAATTACAAAAGTAACCTTATGTAAACAAAATTACATAACAATCCTAAGTCTAAATTATGTTATTCGTTTTGGATGATAAAGTGTTCACTGTGGATGTTTGATCGTCCGCTATGTATGTTTGTATTTCCATTGTGGATGTCTAAATTAGTTGTCCGCTATAAGTGTTGTACATCCGTTGTGGACACTTGTTTGTTTGATGTAGTCAGTTGTGGATTTTGTACATCTGCTGTGGGTCTTCTACATCCGATGTGGACACTTGGATGTTTATGTTACCTGCTCTGCAAGTTGTGCATCCGCTATGATCACTTGCATGTCCGTTATCAACACTTGACATTCTTGATGTTTATCCACTGTGGATTCAAACATTTGTTATGATAACTTCCATATCCTTTGCCAACACTTTGCAAAATTTCTTTTTATTTATAATTCATGCAAAAGAAACATAAATGATAATTAGTGTAATGATTGAATAATACTTATGTTTGATTTTTAGTATATGATTGTTTGAATGTTAAAACTTGTTTTCTTAAATAAGCCAGGCATTAACCTTCAATATACTTGTTTTAGTCCATACTCCCCCTAGGGATGATGATGCGTATCTGATTTTGTTTGATTTGTTATGTTATTGAATTGTTTGATTGTGTTTGTTAGACATGATTGATTGTTATGTTTGGTTATGCTTTATTGGATGATATTTGGTTGAGTGATTTGTTGATTAACTCATTGCATATGTGTAATTTTTGGATGATTGATGATGGTTGTATGGTTGAATGATGTTATGTATGGTTGAAAGATGTTATAAGTGGTTAAATGATGTTGTAAGATATTTATGCTTTGGGTATGTTTGGTTAGATATGGATATTTTTACTTTATTTGATCGTTTTTTTGTTTGTTGGTGAACCTTTATTAAGAATGAGAAGGTCCTGCTTCATCCTAATTTTTCATTACTTTAGTTTGAGATTTGACTTTGATTGGTTTGATGAAGTTTGAGCAAGATCTTGAATTTCTTCTTCAGTGATATGATCTTTTGTTGCTTCTTATGCTTGTTAAGGCAAATGAATTACTTTCAGTGCATTTAAGCAATTAACAACATGCTAAGTAAAGTATTCTACTGCACTTATTTGATCCTTGTATGAATAAGTGACTGGAAGCTGAACCATCTAGTCAAGGGTTGATTGATCATGACTTTGTACTTCAATGTTACTAACTAGTGTGGTTATAACATGATCGCCCTTTATTATATTAAGATTGTTGTTGTCGGTGATTTTAAGGCTTGTAGTTCCTTCTTTGATTTAATGCAGCATTAACATAAACTTTGCCTAATATCCTCAGCATTTGAATGAAATAACAACAATCTCCCTTGCATAATACATCTTGAATTGAAGGGAAAGACTGTGTTTATAAATGACATATAAAATGGATGTAGAATCTTGATCTTAATAGGATCAAATAATCTTATCTCTTCTGCTTCCTTTACTTCTAAGTTTCTCTCCAAAACTACCTAGTTGTGGTTTTTATCATAATATCATCTGGTGATTGGGTGATTCTGATTTTCGTCTATCTTTTTCACAACTAGCTTAAGATCAGTTGGCCTAAGTGAATATCCTACTGTCTTGAGTAAATCCATGTCAAGGCTCATATTTTTACCTTCTTATTGATCTGTTTATTTGCCTAAATTTCTTTTGTATTCTTCTAAACTTATCAATATGTAACTTATCTTCTCCGTTAGCTTTTCTTTTCATCTCATAATGATGTATATTCATGTATGATCTCATAATATGAGTAAAGTTTACTTCCCTTAAATTGTTTATATGATTGACCATTCTTAGTTGCATGAGATCTAGACTGTATTCATATGTGAGGGTGCCAAGTTGGGATATGTATGTTAAGTATTGGACAATCCAGATACTCTTTTGTTAGTACAACATCCTACACTTCATCATATTTCCAAGCTACAATCTTCCTTACATTAGCAGCTTTAGTGAGGGTGATTCTATCATATAACTTCACAAAATTGGTCTTCTCATTTATCGTTTGCCCACTTCATTTCCTTCTGGCCAAAGCCTGTAAGGCATGAACTGTCTTGGTTCCTCAATAGGATAAAACTTATGAGGTGCGTGATGATAAGTTCACAGTTCAAAGGTTGGATGTGGTTTGATAATTAGAGTTTTAACGCATTTGTCAGCATGTTCTTGCACACACCCCTGGCTAATTCTTTCATATCGGGTAGTGTTCTTCCTGCATATGATCTGTAAGGTATCCTTATGTGACTTAGCCAACTTTTGACTTGAGTATAAGTCATTTTATATTTGAGGATCCTTTGGAAGATTAGTTTGGAATTCTTGTTGATCTTTGATTTCTTTGTATCTCTTGTATGTTTGTTTAGATTCATTCTTTAATGCTTCTTGATAATCTTTAAGGAGATCTTTTACCTTAAACATCTTAAGGTGAATGAAAGAGTCATAAGGGAGTCCTCTGTTTGCTAATTCAATGACTATTAATGTTTTAGGATCATTAAGAAACATGTTTTGAATGTTCTGAAAGTTCATCTTTAGAATCTGATATGATAATTGGTTCTTGGATTGGTTGATCTTGGTTCTGTGTTATTTCGCCTTCTTCAAGATATACAAACTCAAATTCTTATTTGCTGAATTCCTCCTCATCAACAGGTTCAATTTTCACTTTTAACATTTTTAATGGTGGGGACTTGGGTTCTTCCTTCTTGATTTATGAAGTGGATGTATCTACCGAAAACTAAAGAATTAAGCACTGACTACTAGCTGTCGAATTCTGCCAAGTGCTGAATCAACTGCGGAATCGCATATGTTGAATGACTATCGATTAACATATGCTGAACAACTATTGAATAGCTTTCAAAAAATAAGCTGCTGATCAACTGTTGCTATCAACATAAAACTCCATGAGCTACTGATCAACTATTACATAACACAAGATTGTTTGTACTAAAGGCTATTGTGTTCTACTTTTAGGAGATAAATTAGTACTGAAGTTGCCTAACTCTGATGTGCAAATTGTCTACATTGCTGTACATTCTAAACATAGAATAGTTCATTCTTGTTATTTAGATTTCATAGTATAAAATCCTCACACTTGTATAGTATTTTTGTTTAGCCACTTGGTTTATCTACCAATTGAATCATCTGTACTTAACGATTTATCAAGTGAATACTTTAAAAAAAATAACTTGTGTATTTTATCTTTACTCAAGGTATTTATGTTTATTAGTAAGTTGTTAACTTAGATTCCACATTTGTTAACATCTGATCAATGAAAAAGTCTTGTCAATCCATAACCCCGATTCAACAAGTGGTATCAAAGATTTGGCTCTTGATTTGATTGAAGTTATCTTCTAACAAAGCCCTTGTTCTTCTTTTGATCACACTATCAAACACCATAGTTTTCCATACCTTTCTATCCTTTAATATGATAGTTGTAGCCATCTCAAGTAAACATAATTTGGAGAATGGAACTCAGACCAAACCTCCCATGTTTACACCAGATGACTATGAAACCTGGAAAATCCGAATGCAGGATTTTATAAGGAATCAAGACAAGAGACTCTTGCTCTATATTCTGAACGGACCATGTGTCCCCATGGTCCAAGCTGTTGTGACGGTGAAGTCATGATTCCCAAAAGATCCCACTAAATATTCAGATGAAGATCTTAAGAAAATTTATACATACCAAATAAACAAATTTGCAAGCAGAAGAACACATATCCTGAACTGTCTCGTATGGAAGATCCAGGATGACTCTTTCAGCAGTAAGAGCCTTCTCACAGTTGCAAATTATGGTATTTCGCTTCCATTCCTCTTCCTTCTCAACATCACAGACTTCATCATTCAACTCAGCTCCACCTTTACCCATTGATGTCTGTTTAAGCTCCTCTTGTACCTCTTCAATTCCAGGTTTTGGTAAACCGTCTGAATTGGTTCCAGAATCTGATCTCTCTTCTGGTTTCTCTTTGGAGTTTGAAGTGATCTTTGGAGTTAGATATGTCGCTTCATAGTACTCACGACGTTTGATATCCAACTCAATTTCTTTCAGTTTGTTGATCACCTCCATCAGTTTGTAATCCCGAAAACCTCTATCTCGTTTAATCGACTTGTCGTGTGAACTCTAATCTGGTGGGAGGGAATCAAGCAGTCTCAGAACTTGTTCATGATTTCCCAATTGGGCATCAAACTTCTTCAGATTGTTTGCCACCAACAGAAAACGATCAACAAAATCGGACATCTTTTCATTCTTTAAAGCTGCAAAATTATCAAACCGACATTGTGCAATTGTGAGATTATCAGATTCAAAGGATTTAAAGAGTTCTGCAAAAGCCATTTATTTATTTATTATTTTTTTTGTGCTAAAAATTTTGAACAATTAAACGCCCAAATGTTGATACATATGTACCTAGTTTAGGAGCTTAATGTAAAATGTCTTCATGTCTTACATATTTGTAATTGAATGGGTATAAATGAAATACAATATGTGGTTGATGCTTATAATGTTTAATATTTTATTGTTTATTGTATGATAACGCATATTGAACTAACTATATAGGTTTGTGGTTGTTTACATAATTCTTAGTCAAATATGGTTGAGAAGCATGTTTAAACTTATTTGTGTGAAGTTCTCATGCGAATGGACCATGCGAATGGACCATACGTATGAATACTTCATGCTAATGAATCAGTCGCACGACTAAACCAGGAGACTGGATCAGTCGCACGATTGTGACATGAGAGTGACTCAGTCGCACGACTGGACCTTCAATCGTGCGGATGCATCAACCGCATGATTCAGTCACACGACTGAACCATGCTAATGGTTTAGTCATACGAATGGAAAACCCTAACCTATAAATGCCACTTAATTTGTGGAAAAACATAAGAATTCGAATACCTACACACATACTCATACCTTAGTTGTCCAGAGGCTCAAGAAAACATGTTCCAACTTCATAGTTCGTCTCTGATCAATTCTCGTTCGTTCTTAACGTTTGTTTCATCGTAGGATTGATCAGATTGTCGTTCTCACTGATTGGATCGCCAATCGAATAGGATTCCACACTATTTGAGTTGGTATACGCGCAGAATCAGTTAGTACTCCGTACGTACACGGTCCTAACAAGTGGTATCAGAGCTTTGGCTCTTGATTTTGCGTGTGATTCGATCGATTTGGTGTAAAAATCATGTTTTTTCATTCAAAACACCATCTTTTTTGTTAAAACAGTGTTTTCGACGTCTCCAGATCAAAAAGTTCACGTTTTTCGTCATACGACAGATTAGGGTTTGTAAAAATTCATGTTTGTGAGTCAAAATCTTCAAAACCTCAAATTTTTCAAAACAACATCCTTCAGTCGCATGAATAGCTCATTCGTATGACTGAACTCAATCGCACATCCCATACGCACGATTAAACTCAGTCGTTCATCCAATCGTAGGACTGAGCACTCCATTCGCATTGTCCAGTCGTCTTTGTCCAACCGCACGATTGACTCATCCGCATTGTTCAATCGCACGATTGAGCCATCCGCATTGTTCAATCGCACGTTTGGCCCATTCGCACATCTCCATTCGCACTAGTGAAGAAATCTTAGATTACAGCTTAAAATTTATACAAATGGAAGATCCGTACTCAGCTTTCTCTACCGGTAGGGATTCACGGATCAAGAGTCTTTGGCTTCTAGAAAACGAAGTTGGTAATCACAATAAGCCCCCTAAGCTCATAACGTTAGACGATTACCCACAATGGAAGCAAAGGTTCGAGATATACTTAAATGGAGTTGATCCTAATATGTGGGAATCAATCGAGACTGGGTATAGCATGGCAGTTGGTGCTGATGGAGTAAAACTTACCTTGGGTAGCATGACTGATAGCCAGAAGGTAAAGTACAATGCAGAGAAGAAGGTGTATGCTTTGTTAACTCAGTCAATTTCTAAGGATATATTCCATCAGTTTTCTGAGAACAAACAAGCCAAGAAGTTATGGGATGCTCTGGAAAAACGGTATGACGGGAATGCGACGTTGAAGGCATTAAAGGCAAAGGCTTTGAAGAAGGAGTTTGGTAACTTCTCTTCAATAGGAAAAGAGAGTCTGGATGATGTTATCGACCGTTTCTACCACTTGATGAGTGAGCTTCACACTCATTGGGTTACCACGTCCATGGAAGACAAGGTGTCGAGTTTTGCAGATGGATTGCCAGAGAAGTGGGTTTCATTTGTTTCAAATCTCAGACAGAATGATATGCTGGCAAAGTTGGATATCAATGATTTCATTCTGAAGCTGAGAGAGGAAGAGTTGAGGATGAAGTACAGATCCCAGAAAAATTCATATGATCAGAACCGTCACTTTACAACTCAACTCTTCAACCAAAAACTTCTGGAGCACAACTTCAAACTGCATTCGTCTCCAGTTCAGCTGCTTCGTCTCAAGCCATTGTTTCAGGATCTGACACGTCAGGGTCATCTTGCACCCAATACATAGCACCTGAAGCCAATGCTACGAAATTGAAGATCGAGAATCTCGATAATGTGACTGTTGAGGTAGCAAAGGAGCATATGGATCTTCTAGCAGCTGTCGTTCACTCCTATGACGGTATAGTTGCGGGGAAGATTGAAAACTGCCATCTCGCCGATGAAGACTACGAGCAAGTAGATGAAACTGAGCTCGAAAGGATGGATATTATATGGGTGCTGGCTAGTGCTGTCCGGAGGGCGAATAAGTTTTTTAAGAAGACCGGACAGAACTTGATTGCCATAAAATACATTACTTTTGGTTTTGACAAAACCAAAGTTACCTGCTTTAACTGTGGAGAAAAGGGGCATTTCAAACGTGAATGTGTAAAGCCCAAGAGGACAGGTAACGGGAATCCTTTCTCATCTTTCAATCGTCAAGACAAACCCACCAATGGGACTACATCTTCAAACAAGGATCCTAAGGCCTTGACTGCCCAAGACGATGAAGGACAAGATTGGACCTTTCGCTTTGTGTCTCCGGGAGAATCCAACATTGCATGCGTTGAAGGTTTGGATGATGACTCTGCAAGCGAAGGTGATATAGCAGTGGAACTTGTAATGTTAGATCATGAAGATACTGCAACATTGGTCACTCATCTAAATGAAGAAGGTCCCAACACAACATGTTCAGAATCACAAGCACCCAAACAGTTAAACTCTGCAATGATGGCTGATTCAACCGAACCTTCTCAAGTAAGTTCCCCAGACCAAGTTTTTGATAATCATGCTTCTTCTGAATGTAATAAATTTAGGGATAGCATAGATTCAAAATTTGATAGGCTATTAGATCACAATGATAGCTTAGTAAATGATTTACAACTGTGCACAAAAGCAACCCGGATTTTAAAAGAAAATGAGCATAGTTATAAAGAGAAAATAGAACTGTTAAATAAACAACTAAGGGAAACTGAAGTTGTGGCATTTAACCAAGCAAATGACATAAAGTTCTATTTAAACTCCCTAGAAGAAACTAAGAAAGAAAAAGTAGTTTTGGAAGTCAAAGTCAACTCACTAAAACAAAAACTGCACAGTTGGACTAGTTCTTCTCTCATAGTTCAACACTTAGTGAGAGAACGAAATCACAGGGAAGGGTTGGACTACAAAGTGGTTCCACCACCACATGAGACCTTGTTGAATGCTAAAAGCAAACCAATCAATAATAACCCAATCAAGGATCATGTGGTGTCCACTCCTCTTGTAAGTGATCCAGATTCCACAAGTAAACCTGTTGAATCTGTCGCTAAACAGAAGGAGACCATTTTGAAGTCAAAAGGTAAGATGCCTATTGTTAATTTGGATGAACAATTTGCAAAGGTTAAGGTGGAGTCAGGTTCAAACATATCTAATTCAGAACCCAAAAAGACCAAACTATTTAACCAATCTAGAGCACAATGTCTAAGTCCAAATAAACAAGAGGGTAAAGATGTTAAACATGTTCAAAAAATGAATTTTGTTAAAGAATTCAAAACATCTAAACAAGAAGTGTCAAAACCCAAAGAAACTAAAGTCACACCTGTGTCACATACTTCCCAACAGAAACAGTTTAACCAACAAGTCAAAAGCAGATCTTGCTACACTTGTGGAAAGTATGGACACATTGCTTCTAAATGTTCTTATTATTAGACACCAAGAAAGAAGATTGAGCTTAATGATCCAAAACCTAGTTCTTTAAAAAGGAGGTCAATTACTCCACCAAAAATAACCTTTGAACCTAAAGTTCAAACAATAAGCCAATCGTCTCTTTATCACAAACATGCCTTACATAAAACTGGCTTATGGAAAGAAAAATCAAGTCCCGTGTCAGAAAATAAGAACAAGAAGAAGAATGATCTGCCCTCTTCCTCAAATGGACAGTGGGTAGAGTTTATGATGTGTGATTCCTCAGGGTCACCCAAGCCAGTTAAGGCTTGGGTCCCTAACCTGAACTAATCATTTCCTTTGAATGTGCAGGGTGTCCGCTATAGTGCTTCCTTGAATACCTGGATTGTTGATAGCGGTGCATCAAGGCACATGACTGGAAACCTGTCATTCCTTTCAAACGTCAAACAAATTAAAGGAGGACATGTTTCATTTGCTGGAAATAAAGGAAGTTACATCACTGCACAAGGAGAAGTGGGAAACCAGAAAGTGAAGTTTGATAAGGTAAACTATGTTCAACAACTTCAAAATAACTTGCTTTCTGTTTCTCAGGTATGCGACAAAGAGTTCAAAGTTGTATTTGACAACAAGAAGTGCTATGTTCTAAAAAAGGACTATGTCATTCTGGAGGACCAAGTGTTAATGTCAGCTTCAAGAAATAATGATTTGTATGTCTTGGACCTCTCAAAGGCCTCCACAACCGATCATAAAGTACAATGCGTCTTGTCAAAGGCAACAGAAAAAGACTCCATCTCCTGGCATAGGAGAATGGGACACATAAATCCTGGAAGATGAATCACTTGATCAAGAACGATCTAGTGCATGGAATAAATGTTCAAAACTTCCAACTACCTGATTTCTATGTCGCATGTAAGAAAGGAAAATAGACAAAGAAGTCTCACAAGACAAAGAATGTTCATTCAATTGACCTGCCTCTTGAGCTTCTTCACATGGATCTGTTTGGCCCAGTCAGTACAAAGAGCATTGACGGTGATTTGTACTGCTTTGTAGTTACGGATGATCACTCAAGATTTTCTTGGGTGATGTTTTTGAAATCCAAATCAGAGACATTTGAATAATTCAAAGTGCTAGTAACTACATTAGAGTCACTCTACAAGCTGAAGGTAAGGCAAGTTCGCTCCGACAACGGCACCGAGTTCAAGAACCAATGGATGGAGGCATTCTGCAAAGACAGAGGAATTGTTCACTAATTCATATCGGCCTACACTCCTCAAATAAACAAGGTTGCTGAGAGAAAGAATCACAGCTTGATAGAGACAGCCCGGACGATGCTAGTAGACTCGAAACTGCCTATCCATATTTGGAACGAGGTAGTAGCTAATGCATGTTACACCCTTAATCGAGTCCTGGTGGTCAAGCGTCATGGTAAGACGTGTTACGAGTTACTCCAACGACCTAAACCTAATCAGAATACCTCAAACCGTTTGGTGCACCATGTACACTGCTGAAGAAAATACAGTCAGGGAAATTCAGTGAGAAGGCTGAAGAAGAAAACTTTCTTAGGATACAACATACCGAATAAAAGAGTTTACAATAACTCAACGGGTCAAGTAGAGGTGTGGTGCAATGTTGATGTATAGAGATACACCACCCCCTGCTGGAAAAGGACCCTCTTTCTTTTTCGACTATGATGGATTCTTTAAATCCTTCAACATCCCTCTCTTTCCTCCTGAGGATGAGTTATCGACCAAAATGATGTACGACGTATTAAACACACCTTCACTGGATCCGATGACTTCAGCTTCACACGGTGAGCCTTCTAGTTCTTCAGGGAGAGCACTTGAGGTAAGTGACTCCTCCTCTGATGATGAAGACGTAGCAAATGATCAGGTGGATCAAGGGCAACATGTTCCTGCTACTCCAAGTACACAAGCATCTGATGTTGATGCTTCTGACACTTCAGAACCTCACACTCCCACTGCCTCAGATACTGAACCTGCTGTTCATAATCTGGATAATGAGGTAGTTGGTACCCACCACTCCTGGATCCCGACTAAATGTTTACCATCCGTTGGATAATGTCATTAGAGATGTTAGATCAGGAGTCCAGACTACAAGTCAGCTATACTCAGCTGATTATGCCTCGGTAATGGAAAAAGGGATATCTTCATGATGGTGCATATTGGTGTTTTGTGTCTCAAATTAAGCCAAAATATCTTAGTGAAGCCTTAAACGATGAGGCATAGGTGAGTGCCATGCAAGAATAACTTCTTCAATTCAAGAAGTTGGGAGTATGGACTCTTGTGGACAGACCTAAAGGTGCTAAGGTCATTGGAACCAAATGGGTCTTGAAGTGCAAGAATGATGACCAAGGGGTCATAATAAGAGACAAGCCTCGGCTTGTAGTTCAAGGATTTTGACAAGTCGAGGGCATTGATTACAATGAAGTGTTTGCACCTGTGGCAAGAATGGAAGCAATTCGTATCTTCCTAGCCTATGCATCTTACATGAAGATCAAAGTCTATCAATTAGACGTAAAGAGTGCATTCCTTCATGGTGAAATCCGAGAGACAGTGTACGTCAGTCAACCCGAAGGATTTGAGGATCCGTGTCATCGGGACAGAGTTTACAAACTAGATAAGGCTCTCTACGGGCTCCATCAAGCCCCAAGAGCTTGGTATGAGAAACTCTCGACTCATCTTGTGAAACATGGCTTTCGTAGAGGAGTGATTGACTGTACACTGTTCATCAAAGAAAAGGATGGTGACTTACTGCTAGTTCAGATCTATGTTGATGATCTAATATTCGGTTCCAAAAACGAAGCATTATGTAAAGAATTTGAAGCAGTAATGAAAGCTGAATTTGAGATAAGTGCCATGGGTGAGATGAAGTTCTTTCTTGGATTACAGGTGGATCAGACTCCAAAGGGGATATTTCTGCATCAGACCAAGTATGTAGGCGATATTCTCAATCGGTTTGATATGGAGAATGCTTCCGCAGCTGGGACTCCACTTGATACAAACCATGACGTCGCACCCGACGAAAATGGTGATCTGGTGGATGCTACTATGTACCGAGGAATGATCGGATCACTCATGTACCTCACTGCCTCAAGACCTGATATCATGTACGCGACATGTCTATGCTCCAGATATCAGCCGAAACCTAAAGTCAACCATCTAATAGGCGTCAAAAGGATATTTCGTTATCTGAAGGGTACTCCAACACTTGGGTTATGGTATCCTCATGATGATGACTTTGAGCTTACAGCGTATAGTGATTCGGATTATGGTGGCTGCAAAATGAACTACAAGTCCACTTCAGCAAGATGTCAATTCTTTGGGAGGAGATTAGTCACATGGCAATGTAAGAAGCAGCCATCAGTTCCTCTGTCAACTTGTGAAGCTGAATACGTTGCTGCTGCAAGCTGTTGTTCATAAATCATCTGGATTCAACAGCAAATACGGGACTATGTTTTGAATTTCTCTAACACTCCTATATTTGTTGATAATTCTGCTATTGTAGCCGTAACAAAAAATCTGGTCCAACATCCTAAGACCAAACACATCAGAATTAAATATCACTTTATACGTGTTGTTTTGAAAAGAATTTAATCGATGTTGTTAAAATTAATACGGATTTTCAACGCACTGACCTCTTCACAAAAGCTTTTGATAAACCAAGATTTTTATATCTGTTAGAGGTCAACGACATGAAAAAGAAATGTGAAGTGATTCAAGAAGATGAACATGCTTAGTCCGATAACTGTTTATTTTTTCTTTTTATTTTCTTTTATTTTTCTTTATTTTCCTGTCTTAAAATTCCAAAAACATAAAAAGATTTTTTGTTTTAGAATTTTAGGGGAAGAATAGGTTAGTTTTGAATTAAATTAGTTACTTTATTTAATTAACTCAAAAAAAACGAGGGAGGAGGACAGTCTAGTTAATAGAAATTAGATCTTTTCTGTGATACTGATTCAATGACTTTGAAAAATGATACAACAAATGAACAAGGAGTTTGGGACTTTAAAATAATTTAACTGATTAAGATGCAAAATTCGAAGTATAAGTTCGAGAAGTCTAAGCAATATCAAAGGAAAAATGATAGTAAAACTAGCTACAACTAAAGTAACACAAAGAAAGTAGACCTAGAGGTTGCTAGATCACGAGATGATGTGTCGGTAGATTCAACACAATAGATAAGTAGACTTCATTGGTGAGTTTAAGCTCAAACTAAGTTGTTCAACAAGCTGTGGGTTATCATCTTATCACTGGTTAACACAATCAACGAAGTTTCAATAAGGGGTGACGAGCAAAATAAACGCCAAAAATGTGTGCGGATGACCAGAAAAATGAGCAAAGCACATAAAAATGCAAAAGCAATCAAGCTAATAACCAATGTGGTTGGTGAGATCTATGCAAAAAGAATAAAATTGCTCAAACAAGAAGATAGGTTGTGTGCCTCTCTGCTGTACGGTAGCACTGACCTAAGGATAAGAATAACCTAAATATTCTAGAATTCATTGTTGTTTGCGCCTCTCTGCTGTACGATGGCATTGACCTGAGGCTTTGCATCTCTTTGAAAGCTCTTAAAATAGTTTCTTCTTGTCAAAACACCCGTAGACCGCTCAAAATCTCCCGAGGAATGTTGATTACTATATAAGTGTGGGATCCACAAATGCTTGTTGAAATAATTAAACCTTAAATCATCACCAATATATGTCAAAAATCTGTGTATGGATTTAAGAGGACAAGTATACTGGCAATTATCGTGAGCTACAATTCTTGAAAGTCGAAATTATTATGGGTATCTTACAGCACTAGTATGATTTCATAAACTTGCCAATGACTCTTGATGAAAACAAGAATCCAGCATCAAAAAGGCTTTGGTAAAATGTCCCAAATGATTTGATAAACCTGTATGATTCCATAATGAATCGTTCCAGTTATGATCAACGTAACTTGATACTATACTGTCTAGAAAGGAAAATCTGGTAGATACTTATCTTAGGATTTCAACCTCACACAAAATTACAAAAATAAGTTTTAGTTCTGTCTTTTAGTTCTAGTTGTTTAATTTGTTTAGTTTTTAGTCAGCTTAGTTATTAAACGTCGGACTATGCATTGGAATTCTATCTGGATTTAATCACTTAAAAGGGTCACGTCTGAGGTGAACAAACGGGTTTTCAAATGTTCAAAAGGTCACGTCTGAGGTGACAAAATGCTTTTACTGTTAAAAGGATCATGTCTGAGACGATCGAATGCTCGAAATGTTTTATCAATTGTTAATAGGGCTAAGTGTCAAATAGTCATAGAGTCCAACCATACGTATGAGCCATTCGCATGACTGGACCATGAGTATGGACCAGCCGTATGATTGAACCATACGTATGAACCCAATCGCATGAATAACCCACACGTATAGACCAGACGTGCGATTGGACCATAAGCATGAGTAAAGTCACATGATTGGATCACAAGAATGAACCATTCGCATGAATCGCATAATTGAAGAGTGCGAATGGATCCAGTCGCCCGATTGAAGTATGCGACTAAGTTCAGTTGCACGACTGGAGGAAACCCTAGTATAAATAGAGGGGGAGTCGGTCGCAGAATCCCATTCACCCTCAATCGCTCTCAAATCGCACGAAGCACTGTTGCTCTGCCCGATTGTCTTCTGATTGTTCTAAACTACCGACTAGTGTGATCTTAAGATTTCTAGTGTTCATCTAGGTAATGAGCAACGATATTCACTCCAAAGATTCAATCCATTCTTGCCCTAATTATCGAACTTAATTCCTAAACTTAATTGAGACTTAGTTTGACCAAAGAAACCTATAAAACTAAGTATATTATTCAAATAAGAGTTACTAGGTGTTATGTAGGTCATTTGCGAGACTAATGAGCCAAACCACGAAGTCTAACATCAAGTTTTGCAATAAATTTGAATTTGAAAAACAGAACAGTTTATCATGCGAATGGACACCCGGATGAACATCAATCGCATGACTGAGCTGTGCGAATGGCTCAATTGCACGACTGAGCTGTGCGAATGGCTCAATCGCACGACTGAACCATGCATATGAGCTCAGTCGCACGACTGATGTAAACGCATGGGGCAGCATACGACTAAGTCTAGTCGCATGCTCAATCGTACGTATGAGCTCATTCTCACGACTAGATCTCAGTCGCACAGTTCATTCGCACGACAGAACAGAAGATTTCAAGTCCAATGAATCAAATTGTTACTCATTGACACACACTAATGTTTATTTACATTGTGTAACAGATGGCGAGTCGTTGGACTATGAGCACAAAGCATAACATTTGTGCTCATCTGGATCTGACCTCCCGGAACGCGACGGAGTTCTCGGGCATCATTACATTCTTGCGGAGATCGAGAATCTTCCGAGCTATATCTACTCCATGCATGCCATACCATTCAGTCCAGCAGGCTTTCTGGGAAAGCGCTGTTGTAGACAGGTCCATAGAGCCCCACTGTATCAGGAGCTCCATTTTTGGGCAGGCCATAGAGATCACTGAGGATGATCTTAGGATAGTCTTAAAGTTTGGGGATGATGCTGACAGCCCCACACGACTACACCCACTTACAGTTTGAGGTTGTTTTCTGCGGGCGAAGTACTCAGGGGATATCAACGCAGGTGTGCTCAACGAGAGCAACCTGTGCCCCCAATTCAAGTACTTAGCCCACGTGCTGCTGAGGTGCATTGCCTCAAGGAAGGGAGGCTTTGATGAGATGTCCGATTAGATGCAGAACGCCTATGTGGCGTTGGTGCTGAACCACCCGTTCAGCTTCTCGAGGATGATCTTCACTTATCTGGTGGAGAACATTGAGGCGAAGGGCAAAGAGAGCATCTGCATGTACCCTCGCTTCATGTAGATGATCATTGACCAGAAGCTTCTTTTGCTGCCAAGGAGAAGGAGGATGCCGTGATGCTTGAGGTGATGGATGATACCACCTTAGGCATGATGAAGGTGTACAAAGGAAGCAGGTGAAACCCCCTGTCAGGCGACTGTTTGGGCATCTGCCCCGTGAAGACTATGTGGCGCCAATAAAGAGGAAGTGGCGCCACGATGACAGTGACTCAGATGTTGAGTAGATTGCTCTACCCTCCGATGACTCCGACGGTGATGATCATGATACTGATCAGGGAGGGGATGGTCAGGGTGGACCCGAACCAGCCCCTATTCACCCTGACTTCCAACCTAATGAGGAGGAGGAGTCTGCTGAAGAGCCTATGTTGCGAACGGTGGGGAGCCGGGTCGTAGTCACCGAGAGAGGTGTTAGGGCGGTTGGTGGACGCCAGGGTGAGTCTGGAGAGGCTACTACTGATCCATCCTACACCCCAGACGAGCCAAGTAGCCAAGGGGGAGCCTCTGTCTCCAAGGGATCGAGGAGAAAGAGAATGGCTCAACCCTACAGGAAGAAGGGGAAGAGGTCCAGGTTTACTTTGATCACCACCACTTCTACCACTCCACCCACCACTTCTACCACACCACCCACCACTACTATCATACCACCCTCCACCACTACTACTACACCTCCACCTTCCACCACTACAGCCTACCATCCACCACCCACTCACATGCCACCACCCATATTCACCACAACCACCACTATTACCACCAGCCACCAAGCCGGTCCCTCATCACACACCATATTTACCACAGGATCATCTCTACCTCCCATTAGAGTAGAAGAATAGCTGTCAGCACTGAACCGTATGGTGCTGAAGCTGTTAGCTGCTGATGAAGAGAAGGTTGCCCGACTACATCAGCTTGAGGAGCTCAACGCTACTTAAGCATAGCAGATTTCACAACAAGCTTAGCAGATTGCCCAACTCCAGGAGCATAACGTCTAATCAGCAAAGAAGATAGAGGAGTTGGAGGCTTCCAACAAGACCATTATGCTCAAGCTCAAGGGATCAAAGGACGAGCCACTTAAGATCAGAGAAGGAGATGATGATGATGATGATGATGGAGAAGATGATGATAGTGATGATGATGAGATTATTGATGTTGGAGAAACAAGAGGAAGGCGGGATGATGATGATGAAGAAGGAGATGCAGCTGCATCTGCCTCAGCTCAGGGTCAAGAGAGAAGAACAAAGCGAAAGCAAGACCAAGGAGCATCATCTTCTGCCCCACCTGCTGACGAGCCCGCTATTCAGGACAAAAGTAATACTTAGATAGTCATGTATTTGAAAAACTTTTGTATTTGAATCATGTATTTGATATTAATGTTTATATATATTTGATATTTAACTTGTTGGGTTTTGTAGATGTTTATCAAAGTTTATATTAACCATTTAACATAAAACGCAATGGAATATTTGTCTAAAACCATTTTAGATTAGTTAGTTTATGCATCAAATACATTTTATTAAAACAAAACCGATGAACAATGATCTTTATATGAAAGAATATTCTATCAAAAAACATAACAACCACATGAACTACCTCTTAGAATCGTGGATTTGGAAGTGTAGAAGATGATGTTTGAAAGCTATTCTTCAACCAAGAAGACCTCAAGCTTGCATGCCCCAAGCCACCAACTAAACACCTTTGGAAGCTAGGATCCTCAACACTATTTTTAGCTATGAACACCCTTGTTCCAGCCAAGTTTTAAACCCTTTTTGCTGCCCTCTTTGTTCCGAAAATTATGAGAGAAAAAGGGAGAGAAAACCTTTTGATGAACTTGAGAAGTAAGAGATCTTTTTGCATGTGGGTTTCTCCATTTAATTAAGCAAGTTCCAACAATGGGTGGCCCCTTTTTTCAGCCATTTAGGCCGAGTTTGGGGGGGTCCAATGAGGGGCTTCCTTTTCAAATTTGCCACCCAACTTATTTGTAACAAGTTTCATTTAAATCCTTTTAAACAAACTTGTATTTTTTAGACAAGTAACAAGACATGTCACATGAACTTAATAATGTTATTTAACCTATTAAATAACAATATAAAGTATTCTCTTAAAATTAATAAACCAATGTTATTTATTAGTTTCTCAAGTGCATCTATTTAGAAAACCATTTTCTAAATGTATTTAGTGTTGTTATTTATTTAATTGATCAAATCAGTAAACAAATATTGCATGTGTTTGTCTAGCTTGTTATTGGGTATGACCCGACTTGGATCATATCACACTAGCCACATCAATTTAATATGTATCTTGGGCTGACCGAATCCTACAATCTCCCACTTGCACAAGATTCATAGAAAATTGATGCAAGCAACAAATAACGCCTAGCAACGGTTTGCTACCCCTAATGTATACGATTAAGTGCTATTCAATAACATCATCCTCTTCAAGTAACTTACTTGAATATGTTTTAGGTGAATCAATCATTTATCCTTTTGTTACAGATGTCATGTTAAGTCCTGGAGATACAGAATTGTCATTCTGCGATGATTTAACTTTAACAGGCCTTAGACATCTAACTCTCAACGAATAAGAGGAACAAATTCCATCTTGACTACATACGTCTCTCACAATCACCTTATATCATACCTGAACCCAGCATTATGTACTACCATGTTTCAGAACAGCGAACTACTAAGTCAAAGTTCGATACTTGGTGAATATCAAGACCCAATATGTATTTCAGGTCTGAGGATACAATGATATTTGCCTTTACTCAATATCTCTTATGACTAATCACAAATATTCCATGCAGAAATAATTGAGAGCGGGTCAGTCCTATATCTATATCCATAGATATCAATGAACCTTGGTAGTAACAACTTGCTCTATATTCATACCTTATAAATATCAACCAATCCAAGTTCATTATAGTCTTACATTCATAGTTGTTCCCACATGTATGATCGACTACGGATGTTTAGAATAACTTACTTATTCATGGATTTAAACATGCTAAAATAGAAGAACAAATGAAAATTATAACCATATAATTAAGTCAAATAACATAAGTTCCGATATCCAAATACAAAATTTGATCAAGTCCAATCACTAGAATATCGAAGTCCTAAGGCACAAGTATGGCTTTCATGCTTTGACGTTTCTAGGAGCTTCGTGAATGGATCCGCAATGTTTTGATCGGTATGAACTTTGCGAATACATATCTTTCCCTTTTCAACTTCATCCCTTATGTAGTTGAACCTCCGTTCAATGTGCCGAGTCTTTTGATGAGCACGAGGTTCCTTGATTTGAGCAATCACACCCTCGTTGTCACAAAAGATCTCTAGGGGGTCTTGAATGGTAGCAACAACCCCTAGATCAGCAATGAACTTCCTTAGCCATGCAGCTTCTTGAGCTACCAATGAAGCGGCAATGTATTCTGATTCTGTTGTAGATAGTGCCACTACATCTTGCTTTGAGCTCTTCCAAGAGACCGCTCCTCCATTCATAATGAAGACATATCACGACTGTGATCAAGAATCAGCGTTTTTGATGAAGCCAAATTTCTTTACTTCATCATCAAACGGTGGTTCTAACTTCTCGGTGCTTGTTTCAATCCGTAGATTGACTTCTTTAACTTGCATGCCTTGTTAGGATGTTTTGGATCGACAAAACCTTCAGGCTGTTCTATATGGACATCTTCCTCAAGATATCCATTAAGAAAAGCGGTTTTGACATCCATTTGCCAAATCTCATAGTCATAATATGCAGCTATGGCAAACAATATCCTGATAGACTTTAGCATTGCCACAGGCGAGAAAGTTTCATCATAATCAAACCCTTGAGTTTGAGTGAAACCTTTTGCTACAAGTCTAACTTTATAAGTATCCAAGTTTCCATGCATATCGGTTTTATTCTTGAAAACCCACTTACTTTGAACTACTTTGGATTTAAGAGGTGGTGTAAACAATTCCAAAACTTGGTTATCATACATTAATTGCATCTCAACGTTCATGGCTTCTTGCCATTTGTCAAAATCAGGTTTTGACATTGCATCATGGTATGTGGTTGGTTCATCCGAATCTACCACATAGCATCCATCCATGAAAAATCCATATCTCTTAGGAGGAACACTAGTTCTACCAGATCTGTGAACATTTTGTGCATCTTGATCATCCATATGATCATTCTCAACATCCTTATGTTGATTGCTAGTATCAACCAAATGTGTATCGTCTTGTGAATCTTGAACCTCTTCAAGTTCCATTGTTCTTCCACTAGTTCCTTCCGAAAGGAACTTAGTTTCCAAGAACTCTGCTTTTCGAGCAATAAACACTTTCTACTCTGTTGGATCATATAAATAATATCCAATACAATCTCTAGGATATCCAATGAAGATACACTTAGTGGATCGGGCTTCCAGTTTGTTTTGAGTGTATTGCTTAGGATAAGCCTCACACCCCCAAACTTTTAAATATGACAATGATGTACAGGCCACGAAGAGCAAAGCGAAACCCTAAAATGATAGAGGTAGTGTACTTCTAGCCATCATAGATCGAACCAAATACAATAAAGTCCAATTCCTCCTCTCAGACACACCATTATGTTGTGGTATTCCAGGTGGAGTAAGTTGTGAGATAATCCCACAACTTCTAAGATACTCTTGAAATTCACTACTTAGGTATTCACCTCCTCTATCCGTATGAAGAATCTTGACCGTTTTGTTGAGTTGATTTTCTACTTCATTTTTGAAGATTTTGAACATTTCAAAAGATTCATGTTTGTGTCTTAATAAGTACACATACCCATAACGACTATAGTCATCGGTAAAGGTAATGAAGTATCTTTCACCATTCCTAGTTATTGGTTTAAAGGTCCATATACATCTGAATGTATGATCCCTGATAAATCTTTTGCCCTTTCATTAGTCCCACTAAAAGGGGTCTTTGTCATTTTACCTTGTAAACAAGACTCGCATACATCAAATGAATCATTTTTGTTTGTTTTTAAAAGACCATTCTTTTGAAATTTTTGCATAGGATTCTTGTTTATGTGACCAAGGTGACATGCCAAAGATAGGAATCACTCAAATCTAATTTGAGCTTTTTGGTGGTTACTTGGTACATTAAGCTATCATATGTTGTGTTATCATGAACCAATTCATAAATACCATTACAAGGCATAGCCTTAAAATAAAACACATGATTCAAACAAACATGGATATCATTGTCAACAAATTTGAAATCATAATCACATTGTCTTAAAAGGGAAACTGAAATAATATTCCTAGTCAAACTAGGAGCATACAAAACATTTTTCAGAATGACTTTCAAACCACTTGAAAGTTTCAAAACATAGTCTCCTTTGGCTTCAACTTGTACTTTTGCTCCATTGCCCATAAAGAGACTATCATCCCCTTTTCTGTAATGCTTATTTCTTATGAACCCCTGCAACAAATTGCAACTATGAGTTCCACATCCGGTATTCAATACCCATGTGTTAGAAGAAATAACATTTAGCTCAACATGTATCATAAAAGTCATACCTAAGGTTTGCCCCGCATCCCTCTTGGCTCTCAACTCTTTGAGATAGACCGGACAGTTTCGTTTCCAATGGCCTACCTCACCACACTCAAAACACGGATCATCTTTAGCAACCTTTTGCTTCTTTTCTTTGGGTTCCACTTTAGCCTTACCCTTCCCTTTCCCCTTAACGTGACCCTTCCCTTTGGCAACACTTGCCTTAGGGTCGGGGTGGTTTCTTTTCTTACTACCTCCTTCATTGATCGTAAGGACCGGTAGAACCTTTCTACCCATGCCCGGCTTGGCCGTTTTGAGCATTGCATGAAGCTCACCAATGCTCTTGTCCCATCCATTCATGTTATAGTTCATAACAAAGCTTTCAAACTTCTTGGATAGGGAGTTGAGGATCAAATCCGTGGCCAACTCGTTAGAGACACGACAGTTATGCCTTTCGAGGTGATCAATGTGGCTCTTAATCTTAAGAACGTAAGATGATACCGATTAGGTCTCGTCCATCCGACATGCATGGAGTGCTCGAACCGTTTTGAACCGTTCCACCCTTGATTGTTATTGGAACATTTCCTTCAACTGGGTGATCACGTCATAGGCAATGTGTTTCTTAAAGTCCTTTTGTAAATCGGGAGTCATACTCGCCAACATGAGACATGAGACTTGCACGAAGTCCTCGGTGTACTTGACCCAATCGTTAAAGGCCTCCATGTTATCCTCATCGGGTTGATCGGTAATAGGATCATCTAACACATAGGACTTCTTTTCTTGCTTGAGAACGATTCTCAAGTTTCGGTACCAATCCACGAAGTTCCCATGGTTAAGACGTTCCTTCTTGAGGATGGTTCTTAGTTATAAGTTATGGACGGTCGGGATTGCGTTGTTGTTCTTTGCCATCTACAATTTCACAAAGTTCAATTTTAGTATTTTTAATATCAATGTATTTTAATTATTAATACCCTTTTATGTCTCATAGACAATTAATAATTAAAATCTAGAATCCAACGTTATATTTAAATATCGGTTAGGTGACCTTTATCCCTTTATTTAAATTAACAAGGTAGTCAATGTTTGACAATTGTAACCTATTACAATTTCTAGTGTATGGGATTGGTTTAAACATCTTATGTTTTGTTTGGCATGTTTACCCCATCAACACCTTTTGTATATCATGCTTCGGTGATCCTAATGCATGATTTCCAAATCAAGTCGTCCTACTTAGACACACGTGTGATTTTACAAATATAAGTGGTTAGGTGACTTTTATCCCACAAATACGGTAATTTCACCTCAACTTCACAAGTATCTTCATTTAGGGTTAGGTGACCCTTATCCCATAAACGAGTTGCAAGTGAATCGAGTGTTATTTAAGAGGATGGTGTTAAACTTGTTTTGAAAAAGGGTTTTTGTAGTTTCCAAAATTCTAGTTTTAGGAAAACCTTTTATGAAAAAGGAATCATACTATTTGTATGTATTCAAATGCATGGTATTTTATGAAAAACAATTTTCATGATTCCTTTTAATAAAACTTAGTTTTTTTAAATCATTAACCCTTAATAAACTCATTTTATTAATTCCTTTAATGATTTCTAAAGAACCATTTTTATGCTTGTTTTATCTTAGTTGTTTACCTAGTTTATCAATTTTTAACAAAATGTCAAACTCATCCAAACAACCAAAACAAACAACCAAACATACATTATAAGTGCATAACCATAGCCAACTATTTTGACCACACTTGCTTGCCATAACAAGTGTGTCAAGAGGTCATTCCTAAGGGTAAAACATGACATGAATCTTATGTCGGTGAACTCCCACTTGAACCCGCATCTAAATGCTTCAAGTAACCCTTTTGTGTTGTGATTTCACCATCTTCTTTAGGCACCTTCTTCGTCATCCAAATCAGCCCCAAAGTACAATTACATAGAAAAACCTAATACATTTTTCTAGAAAAATAAAGTGGAAACAAATGTATTTATTACATACCAAATGAAACAAATAAATTACATGCCTTTATTACAATCAAATGAAATCACAACCATAAACATCCAAACACAAGGTCATGGCTAGGTTATTTGCACCAAAATACATCCAAATATGTATACAAAAAATGTGAATGGCACCCTTTTTAAACCCTAAAATTTCAGCCAACATTAACCAAACACAAGTGGGTTTTTGTCCAAACAAACAAGCCATCTTATGGCATTAAATTTTCAAGATCTTTACTATGCATATAAAAGTAATATCTTGAAAAACAAAGGGTTTACCATGGGTGAAATTTCCAGCCCACTTTTTACTCAAAAAGGACCCGAAAATTTTGATTTTTGGAGCATGTATCCATATAACCAGCTCTTGACGAAATTGTTAGGTTTTGTAGAAGTTTATCAAAGTTTATATTAACCATTTAACATAAAACGCAGCAGAATATTTGTCTAAAACCATTTTAGATTAGTTGGTTTATGCATCAAATACATTTGATTAAAACAAAACCCATGAACAAGGATCTTTATATGAAAGAACATGCTATCAAAAACACATAACAACCACATGAACTACCTCTTAGAATCGTGGATTTGGAAGTGTAGAAGATGATGTTTGAAAGCTATTCTTCAACCAAGAAGACCTCAAGCTTGCATACCCCAAGCCACCAACTAAACCCCTTTGGAAGCTAGGATCCTCAACACAATTTTTAGCTATGAACACCCTTGTTCCAGCCAAGTTTTAAACCCTTTTTGCTGCTTTCTTTGTTCTGAAAATTATGAAAAAGGGAGAGAAAACCTTTTGATTAACTTGAGAAGTGAGAGATCTTTTTGCATGTGGGTTTCCCATTTAATTAAGCAAGTTCAACAATGGGTGGCCCCTTTTTTCAGCCATTTAGGTCGAGTTTGGGGGGTCCAATGAGGGGCTTCCTTTTCAAATTTGCCACCCAACTTATTTGTAACAAGTTTCATTTAAATCCTTTTAAACAAACTTGTATTTTTTAGACAAGTAACAAGACATGTCACATGAACTTAATAATGTTATTTAACCTATTAAATAATAATATAAAGTAATCTCTTAAAATAAATAAACCCATGTTATTTATTAATTTCTCAAGTGCATCTATTTAGAAAACCATTTTCTAAATGTATTTAGTGTTGTTATTTATTTAATTGATCAAATCAATAAACAAATATTGTAGGTGTTTGTCTAGCTTGTTATTGGGTATGACCCGACTTGGATCATATCACACTTGCCACATCAACTTAATATGTATCTTGGGTAGACCGAAACCTACATAACTGTCTTGATTATTTACTAATGGTTGATGTATTTACATGTTTAAATCAAGCAGATCAATCATCTCAGCAAGACGAGTATGATGTTGCTCCCTTATAGCAAATAAGTCTCAATTAACTACGATACTTGATTTTCAAGGGATTGTCAGGAGGTCTGTGAGTTATACTCTCGAAGAAGGAGAAATAATTCATGACCTTACTGATGAGCAACTTGCTGAGATGTTCCGGCTCAACCCGGATGAGATTGTCAAGGACGCTCCTACTATTGATATGGCTAGTGACGATGAGCTTAATGATGTGGATGAAATAGAGATTGAAGACGTCACAACCCAGCATTATCCAGAGTACACTGACCGAGAGGGAAATGTGGTTCCCAATTTAGGTGATACTCTCGGCAGTGATACATTTGATAAGATGGATCAGATGGAGAAGGAGGCAGAGAAGTCAGAAAGCCAAGCCCAAGCCTAGGATGCCGATATGGACATCAAAAAGGCTGAATGGGCGGCTTGTTTTGAAGAGATCCGAGCCTAGCGCACTGCTCCAAAGCCGAGTGCCTACACCAAGCTCTATCAAGTGAAGAAGCATCTAAAGGTGTCAGGCTAGATCATAGCGTGGGCATACTTTGAGGATCTGAGTGTTTATGCAGTCAAGAGGGAAAATGGAATAGAGTACTTTAAATTTCCACATCATCTAAAGACTATTCCCGGTTTTGAGCTCAACCAGCTAGCACGCCTAAAGTTGCTGTATGCTGACTTGAAAAAGATGTCAGGCTGGTTTGAGGCTGCTTTGAGGAGAGAGTACCAGACTAGGTGGGTTAACTTCAGACCTCAACAACCGACGAGGTATATCAGAAGGTCTGAAGTTGATTCCATTACTGGAAAGCCTAAGGTTGTGTTGAAGTGGAGTCCTCTTCGCACTATGTCAAGAATCCCACTAAGGGAAATGCCACAGGACTTCACTCCACACTTCAAGTGGTGGTACTACGATTGGAGAACAGGTGAAGCAGTTATTGACCCAATGTGGCTGACTAATTTATCTGTTGATGATATATACACATTGTACCAGTGGCCACTGTTTTTTGATATGCAAGACATTGTACAAGCCCTTCAGTTCCAAAATGTTATACGACTCTGTTTCGCATTTGAGATAAATGCCGGAGTTACATGAGAGGAAAAGTACAAGAAGTTTGAGGAGCTGATGAAGAATGTTAGACACTGATGTAAACTAGGTCCAAGGGGGAGTTTGTTCATACATATGTACCTAGTTTAGGAGCTTAATGTAAAATGTCTTTCATGTCTTATATATTTGTAATTGAATGGGTATGAATGAAATACAATATGTGGTATGAATGAAATACAATATGTGGTTGATGCTTATAATGTTTAATATTTCATTGTTTATTGTGTGATAACGCATATTGAACTAACTATATAGGTTTATGGTTGTTTGCATCATTCTTAGTCAAATATGGTTGAGAAACATGTTTAAACTTAATTGTGTTAAGTTCCCATGCTAGTGGACCATGCGAATGGACCGTACGCATGAATACTTCATGCTAATGAATCAGTCGCACGACTGAACCAGGAGACTGGATCGGTCGCACGATTGTGACATGAGACTGACTCAGTCGCACGACTGGACCTTCAGTCCTAATGGTTCAGTCGTATGAATGTAAAACCCTAACCTATAAATACCATTTAATTCATGGAAAAACGTAAGAATTCGAATACCTACGCACATACTCGTACCCTAGTCGTCCAGAGGCTCAAGAAAACCTGTTCCAACTTCATAGTTCATCTCTAATCAATTCTCGTTCATTCTTAACGTTTGTTTCATCGTAGGTTTGATCAGATTGTCATACTCACTAATTGGAGCGCCAATCAAATAGGATTCCGCACTATTTGAGTTGGTATACGTGCATAATCAGTTAGTACTCCATACGTACATGGTCCTAACACCAAAAATATTTTTCCCTAAAAATTTTAAAATAATAAACCTCCTATTCTCCCCCGAGAAAAATACTTTTGATGTCAATTAAATCTTTCTAAGCAAGTTTTTTTAATATGATCCAATTATAGAAAACGAGGCCCAATGATTTTAAAAATAAAAAAATAACTCCTGGCCTAATATTATTATTATTAATATTATTATATATATATATATATATATATTTTTTTTTAATTGTAATTTTTTTTATTTAAATGATATTTAGAACATAAAATGAAGAAAAATAGCATAAAACATTAGCAGGTCAAGTTCAATAGATAGATAAAGTACACAGATGAACCTACTCCCCTTCTTATCTACTGTGAAACACCAGCACAACCCCTTCTTATCTTCTTCACACAAGCTCTTCACACACCATTTTACATATCATTGAAAAAAGAAAATTGCATCCACTATGAGCAATTTGGGGCTTTAACTATGAAATTAACAACCACAGTCAAAACCACCAGTTTCAAACAACCAAATTTTATGCTTGCAGTTATATACGCACAACCAAATTTGGGGCTCACACTTGATGTTGGCTTGGAACACCCGACCCCATCACTACCACCTGATTATGATGAACCCGTGCCACTTTTCTTCAAAGACAGACTATTTTTGACCCGATTCTTCTTCACTTCTTCTTTGTTTTGGTTTGATTTCACGGTGGTGAGGATAGATCTATACTGATTTCATGGTGGAAGGGTCACCGCCAGGGTTAGGGTTTTGATCACGGGATGGATCAGTCGATCTGGGTGTTAGAGGGTCGGTTAGGAGGGTTGGCTGTGGTAGCTGGGTTCGCAGTGAAGGCTGCGGCAGTGGTGGTCGACGGGAAGGGTGTTTGTGGTGATATGGGGGTCGTGGTCGCAGGTGGTTAGTGCGGCGGTGGGTAGGTGGCCGACAGTGTTTAGGGTTGGTGGTGGATTGTAGGTTGTGGTGGGTATGGTGGAGGCGATGGTTACGGAGGAGGTGGTGGTGGTTATGGCGAAAACAATTATCGCTCTGGTGGTGATGTTGCCGCAAGTGGAAACAATTATGAGAGTGGTGTTTTTGGTGGTGAAAACCAAAGCTTTTCTGTTTGCGGCGGTGACAGCTTTGGTAATGATAATGCTGATTCTGGAAACGCTTTTGGTGATGCTGAAGGTCAAGAAGGAAGCTATAAGGACAATGATGAGTCTAATGACTTTGCAAAGAGGGCTTGACCTTAGTTCATTTCAATCGAACTACTATTTGTGGCTTATTATGGTCTGTTATTTTCATGTGTTGATATTCAGGATGTTTTTTATATGTAAAATTTTGAATCTAAAAAAATAGTAATTTTGTTGGATGATTGTGTAGTTCACAGATCTGGTGCGAAAATAGTAATTTCGCAAAATTGGGCAGCGAAACAACTAGTTTCGCTAGTAGATTAGCAACAAAATGAACTTTCATTCAAATCAGATCTAGTTTGTCGTGATGAATATTTGAAGATTCTTCAAACTCCAAGAACACCAAGAACAAACACAGTGTGTATGAGAGATAAACACCTTCAAACTTAAAATTTCTTTGCAATTTCTTGTAGAAATCGATTTGTAGATGTAAAATATGATATCAAATGTTGTAATTCTGCTATGAATTGATGTAGATCTGATCAAAATTAGTGATATTGATGAACACAAAAACTCAGATTTAGTTTCTCTCTCTAAAACCCCATTTTCTCTTTCTAAGAAATTCCAAAAATCAGTAATAAAATCTTCAAATCAGCAATATAAATTGATTCAAGTTGGCTCTGATACCTAATTGTTGTTCCAGGAGCACTTGAATCAATCAATTAACAATGAAGATTTGGATCAAACACATAAAATATGAAGAACTTGAATGAACACTCAAGAACATCAATGAAAAACCCTTATTTGACCTATATTGATATGTATAAGATATTGTTTACATGGAACCCCCCAAATCTAGCTCATTCAAGCTCCTAAATCCTAATTACAACTTATCTATTTATAGTGAATATAATATTCATTAATAACACATTAAATCCCTAGACTTAAACTAATTAGGGAAATTACAAATAAAACATAAAAATGACTAAAACAATATTAAATATATTTTGTTGATATAAAATATATTTATTAACAATAAAACTCCTAGTCAAATATATCTTCAACGTCTCATCTCGGTTCTTCATTTCAAACGCGTCTGTTTGACTTTTCTGATGACTTTGACCGTGATGTTGACTTTTGTTGATTTTGACTATGTTGATTAGATAGACTATCATTTTCAGACCCAACACCTTCATATTTGTTCCCACAAGTATGATCGACTACGGATATTTATAATAGTTAAGTTATTTATGGATTTAAACATGCTAAAATGGAACTTAACTCAAAATACCATAATCATATGAAAGAGTCAAAATAACAATTGTTCCGTTATTCAAATACTAAATAGATCAAACCCAATCACTGGAATATTGAAGTCCCAAGGCACAAGTATGGCTCTCGTGCTTTGGCCTTTCGAGGAGCTTCGTGAGTGGATCTGCAATGTTTTGGTCGGTATGAACTTTATGAATACATATTTTTCCCTTATTAACTTCATCCCTTATGTAGTTAAATCTTCACTCAATGTGCCTCGTCTTTTGATGTGCATGAGGTTCCTTGATTTGATTAATCGCACCCTCATTGTCACAAAAGATCTCTAGAGGGTCTTGAATGGTGGAGACCACCCCTAGGCCGGCAATGAATTTCTTTAACCATGCAGCTTCTTCTACTGCCAATGAAGCGGCGATGTATTCTGATTCTGTAGTGGACAATGCTACTACATCCTGTTTTGAGCTCTTCCAAGAGACTGCCCCTTCATTCATAATGAAGACATACCCCGATTGTGATTGAGAATCATATCGATCAGTTTGGAAACTCGTATCCGTGTAACCATTTACAATGAGTTCCTCCTCACTAGATCCATATATTAGAAACATATACTTAGTCCTCCTAAGGTATTTCAATATACTCTTAACAGCCATGCAATGGCTATTACCTGGATTCTACTGGTATCTACTCGTCTGCTTAAGGCGCTTGACATGTCCGGTCTAGTGCATATCATTGCATACATGATGAATCCTATAGTAGACGCATATGGAACTCCTTTCATCTTTTCTTGTTCATCCTTTGAGCTTGGACACTGAGATGCACTCAATATTGTCCCTCTTTGAATAGGTACCAAACATTTCTTAGAGTTCTCCATCTTGAACCTTTTTAAGATTTTGTCAATGTATGCACTTTGGTTTAAACCTATTAACCGTCTAGATCTGTCCCTATAGATTTTTATTTCTAGAATGTAGGCAGCTTCACCAAGATCCTTGATCAAAAAACAACTTCCAAGCTAGGTTTTTACACCTTCCATGGTTGGAATTTCAATTCTAAACAGTAGAATGTCATCCACAGACAATACTAAGGATGTGACAATACTCCCACTAGCTTTCTTATATACATATGCTTCATCAGCGCTCTTGATGAATCCAAATTTCTTGACTTCTTCATCAAAACGGTGATTCCAACTTCTTAATATTTGTTTCAATCCATAGATTGATTTCTTTAACTTGCATACTTTGTTAGGATGTTATGATCGACAAAACCACCAGGATGAACCATGTAGACATCCTCTTCAAGATGTCCATTAAGGAAAGCAGTTTTGACATCCATTTGCCAAATCTTATAGTCATAATATACAGCTATGGCAAATAATATCCTAATCGACTTTAGCATTGCAACAGGAGAGAAGGTCTCATCATAATCAACCCCTTAAGTTCGAGTGAAAGCTTTTGCTACAAGTCTTGCTTTACAAGTATCCAAGTTTCCACGCATATTAGTTTCCTTCTTGAAAACTCACTTACTTCTAACTGGTTTGGAGTTAAGCGGTGGCACAACCAATTCTCATACTTGGTTGTCATACATGGACCGCATCTCAACGTTCATGGCTTCAAGCCATTTGTCACAATCAGATCTTGACATTGCGTCATGGTATGTAGTTGGTTTATCCGAGTCAACCACGTAGCATCCATCCATGAAAAATCCATATATTTCGGGTGGATTACTAATTCTAACAGATCTGCGAACGTTTTGTGTTTATTGATCAACCACTTGATCATTTTCAACAACTTCTTGTTGATTGCTAGTATCAACCAAACGTGTAACTGTTTGTAGTTCTCGATCCTCTTCAAGTTCCATTATTCTACTAGTTTTTCCTATCATAAGGAACTTAGTTTCCAAGAACTTAGCATTTCCAGCAATAAATACCTTTTGCTCTATTGGATTGTAGAAGTAATATCCCATAAAATCTTTGGGATATCCTACAAAGATACACTTACCTTTTGCTCTATTGGATTGTAGAAGTAATATCCCATAGAATCTTCGGGATATCCTAAAAAGATACACTTAGTGAATCGGCTTTCTAACTTGTTTGGGGTGTTTTGTTTAAGGTAAGCTTCACAACCCCATACCTTTAAATATGATAATGATGGAACCTTCCATGTCATATTTCAAAAAGTGTCTTATCCACTTTCTTGGTTAGGGCCATATTTAAAATACGGACTGGGGAGAGCATTGCGAAACCCCAAAATGATAGAGGCAATGTGCTTCTATCCATCATTGATTGAACCATATCCAATAGGGTCCAGTTCCTCCTTTCAGAGACACCATTATGTTGTGGTGTTCCGGGTGGAGTAGGCTGTGAGATGACCCAAATCGTTCATTTGAAAAAATTGAAACCCTTAGCGATGATCTGTGACGGATATGTAGGATTCTATATGCCCAAGACACATAAAATATTGATGTGGTTAGTACGTTATGATCCAAGTCGGGTTATACCCAATAACAAGCTTAGCAAACACCAATTAATATTTAATTGATGATATGATCATGCAATTAAATATTTATACCAAATTTAGAAAATGGGTTTTCTAAATTAGTTGCATATGAGATGGAACAAATTATTAGTATATTTTGTTCATTGATATTATTTGTAATGGTATTTAAATATGTTAGATAACATTACAAATTAATAATAGAGTGTATGAATGATACAATTAAAAGGTTAATTGGAATTTCTAATACAAGACTAGTTAAATAATGTGTAGTGAATAAAAGGTGGGAAACCAATTTAAATCCCATTATTTTCGGCCACCCCCCCTTTGCATTCATTGGACCTTTTTTTCTTGAAGACCACATTACACATTTAACTAGTTTTGTGACTTGAACTAATCATCCAACCTCTCCACATGCAACTAGACCAAAAAACACTTGCTCTCTCTCTCTAAAAAAGGGCTACGGATCAGCAGCCTCATTTCAGGGTTTCTTGAAGTGTTTTTGGTGTTGTTTTGGTGTTTTCTACCTAACAAGAAGATGTGTTTGCAAGGAGCTTGGGGTATACTAGCTTGAGGACTTCTATCCTTGAAGTCTTGGCTGAATTTTGGACATCATTCAACCTTCTTTTGGTTGACCTTTTGCTGCTGCAGTAAGGACTTTTGGCAGCTCTCTTTTGGAGTTTTGGTGTTCAAAATCTAAGCAACTATGATGCTTACTTAGAGGGTTGTGGGAATGAGCATTTGAGGACTTCCAACCTAGAAGTTTTGGCCATATTTCAGCCATACTTTTGGTCGTTTTTGACAGCACAAAGAAAGGTAGTTTCTTGACATGACTATGTCATGCTCTTGGGTGCTCTTATTATTTAGTATGCTAGTCTTTCACATAATAAAGATCCTTATGTTATGGGTTTGTAATTTTACACACTAGAAAGATAATTTTCAGAAGCTTTAACATGTTTAAAGTAGTTCATTCTGCTGTGTTTCATAAGTTTAAATGGTTAAACAAGCTGAAAATGGTATTACAAACCCCTACAATGGCATCTAGAGCCGGTTATGTGGAAACTAGCATCATTATCCTTGTAAAATCGGTTTTAAAGGATGTTAATCAACTCATTAGAGGCTGATTTTGGTTGATTCAATAAACCCCATGTCTTTCAAAGTTATATCTTCATGCTTATGATTAAACTTTGAAAGATAGGAATGTCAATTGGTTGATATGGTTGATTGTTGTTTGTTTGGACAAACAAACCCCAATTTTCAGTTTATGTTGGCTGAAAAATTTGGGTTTGATGGGGTTTATTTTGTTTATTGAATGATGTTTGTGGTGGTTCATTTGATAGTACATAACCTAGCTTAGACCTTGTGTTGATTTGGTTTGAAATGGATGTTTGTTTTGGTTGTTTTCATTTGGGTTGTAATATTATTCTTTTGTGCAAAGTTTTGGGATGTAATTTATTTATTCATTCATTTGTAATGTAATAGATAGATTAGGTGTATTTTCTTTATTTGAAAATTTGTATTAGGATATAAATTTTGTAAATGAAGATGCACAAAATGGAAGCACAAGAGCAAGATACAAAGAAAAGGACTTGAAGCATATGGATGCAAGTTCAAAGATCTCATCTTTGTGTTGTATTCAACCCTTTGGAAAGACCAAATGACAACACTTGTGATGGCAAACAAGTGTTGTCACAATAGTAGCTAAGGTTATGCACATGTGATTGTTTGAAATATGCTTGTTTGATTATTCATTTTATGTTGATTGTTTGATATATGGATATACTTAACAATCTAAATAAATTATCATAACAAGCTGAATTTTATGGTTCTTAATCATTAAGTGATTAATAAAAGGTTATTAAAAGGATTAATGATTTAATAAAAGAGGTTTTATTAAAAATGAACCATAAGATACCTTGTATTTGAAAGCATGCAAATACAAGGTAAATAGAGTTTTCAAAACTAGAATTAATGAAAAATAAAAATCCCTTTTGGAACAAGTTTAACACCATCCTTTTACACGACACTCGAAGCACTTGAGAACTATTTGTGGGATAAAGGTCACCTAACCACTTTTAGGGAACTTGTGATTTGAGGTGGGCTTAACATATTTGTGGGATAAAGGTCACCTAACCACTTGTATGAGTAAACTCACACGTGTGTGTAAGTAGGACGACTTGAATTGGAAACCATGTGCATAGGGTCACCGAAGCATGGAGTACAATGGTGTTGATGGGATTAAACATTCCGACAAAACATAAGATGTTTAACCGATCCTATAAAGGCTAGAAGTTGCAAAAGGTTGCAATTGTCAAATGTTGACTACCTTGTTAATTGGAATAATGGGATAAAGGTCACCTAACCATTATTTGAATGTAACGTTGGATTCTAGATTTAATTATTAATTGTCTATGAGACGCAAAGGGTATTAATAATTAAAATGAAATTTTTCAGAAATACTAATAAGAACATTGTAAATTTTGTAGAATGGCCGCAAACAATAATGCTACCACCCCGACCGTCCATACCCTATCACTGAGAACTATTTTAGAAAAGGATCGTTTGAACCATAACAGCTTTATGGACTGGTCTCAAAACTTGAGAATTGTTCTCAAGCAAGAGAAAAGGCAAATGTCCTTGACGATCCTATTCCTAACCAACCCGACCCCGATGATGTTAAGGCCTATAACGATTCGCTTCAGTATACTGAGGATTCCATGTAGGTATCGTGTCTCATGTTGGAACTATGATTCCTAAACTCCAAAAGGGCTTGGAGCATCATGGGACATATGACATGATAACCCAATTGAAGGAAATGTTTCTTCAAACTAGGGTGGGGTGCTTCGAAACGGTTCGAGCGCTTCATGCGTGTCACATCGAGGAGACCCAATCGGTATCATCTTATGTACTTAAGATGAAAAGCCACATTGATCGCCTCGAAAGGCTTAATTGTCCTATCTCAAAGGAGTTGGCCATGGATTTGATCCTTAACGGCCTAACTAAAAGTTTGAGACGTTCATAATGAATTACAATATGAACGGATAGGACAAGAACATTGGTGAGCGTCACGCAATGCTCAAAATAGCTGAGGCAGGGATGGGTAGAAAGGTTCTACCTGTTCTCTAGATTAATAAGGGAGGCAATGAAAGGCCTTTCCAGATCCCAAGGCAAATGTTGCCAAAGGAGAGGGGCACATCAAGGGCCAAAGGGAATGGAAAATTAAAGCGGAACCTCCAAAAACTAAGCATATGAAGCCTAAGGTAATGGAAAATGATCCATGTTTTGAATATGGTGAGATAGGACATTAGAAAGGGAATTGTCCAACCTATCTCAATGAGTTGAGAAATAAGAGGGATGCTGGGCAAACCTCAAGCACAACCTTCATCATCCATATAGACTAAAGTGTTATTTCTTCAAACACATGGGTATTGGATAACGGATGTGGAACTCTCATTTGCAATCTGTTGCAAGAGTTTAAAAAGAAATAAGCACTTTAAGAAAGGAGACTATGTTTTGAAACTTTCAAAAGGTTTGGAAGTTGTTCTTCAAAACATGTTATATGCTCCTAGTTTGACTAGGAACATAATTTAAGTTTCCCTTTTAAAACGATATGGTTATGATTTAAAGTTTGTAAATAATGGTATTGATTTTTATATGGATGATGTATATTATTTCAAGGCTATGCCTTTTAATGGTATTTATGAATTGGTTCATGATGATTCGTCCTATAATAACACATTATACCAATCATGCACCAAGAGACTTAAAATGGTTTAAGTGACTCTTATCCTTGGCATTGTCATCTTGGTTACATAAACAAGAATCGGATTTAAACACTTCAAAAGAATGGTCTTTTGAAAACAAATGAAAATTGTTCATTTGATAAGCGTGAATCTTGTTTACAAGGTAAGATGACCAAGTCGCCCTTTAGTGGTACTAATGAAAGGGCAAAAGACTTATAAAGGGTCATACATTCAGATGTATGTGGTCCTTTTAAGACAATGACAAGGAATGGTGAAAGTTACTTCATTACCTTTACCGACGATTACAGTCGCTATAGTTATGTGTTCTATGATGGCACATAAACATGAAGCATTTTGAAATGTTCAAAACTTCAAGAATGAAGTAGAAAATCAACTCGATAGAACTATCAAAGTTCTCCGTTTAGATAGAGGAAGTCAACACCTCAGTGAGGCTTTTCAGGATCATCTAAGAAGTTGTGGGATTGTCTCACAACTTACTCCTCCCAGAACACCACAACATTATGGTGTGTTTAAAAGGAGAAATCGAACCCTATTGGATATGGTTCGACCTATGATGACTATAAGACTCACCACCTCTATCATTTTGGGGTTTTCGCACTACTCTCCGCGGCTCGTATTTTGAATATGGCCCAAACCAAGAAAGCCGACACACGTTTGGTTGACACTAGCAATCAAAAGGAGGTTGTTGATAATGATCAAGAGGTTAATCAATACACACAAACGGTCGCACATCTGGTAGAGTTAGCATTCCACCTGAAAGATATGGATTTTTCATAGATGGATGCTACGTGGTTGACTCTGATGAGCCAACTACATACCATGATGCAATGTCCAATTCGGATTGTGACAAGTGGCTGGGAGCCATGAACGTAAAGATGCAATCCATGTATGACAACAAAGTTTGGGAATTGGTTGACCCTCCACTTGACTCCAAACCAGTTGGATGCAAGTGGGTTTTCAAGAAGAAAACAGAAATGCATGGAAACTTGGATACTTGCAAGGCAAGACTTGTAGCAAAAGGTTTCACTCAAACTCAAAGGGTTGATTATGATGAAACCTTCACGCCTGTGGCAATGCTAAAGTCTATCAGGATATTGTTTGCCATTACTGCTCATTATGATTATGAGATTTGGCAAATGGATGTCAAAACCGATTTTCTTAATGGACATCTCGAAGAGACTGTCCATATGGTTCAGCCTGAAGGTTTTGTCGATCCAAATCATCCTGATAAAGTATGCAAGTTAAAGAGATCAATCTATGGATTGAGACAAGCATCGGGAAGTTGAGATCAACGTTTTGATGAAGAGATCAAGAAATTTGGTTTAATCAAGAATGCTGACGAGGCTTGTGTGTATAAAGGGGCTAGTGAGAGTGTAATCACGTTCTTAGAATTGTATGTTGATGACATACTACAATTTGGAAATGACATTCCAACCATGGAAGGTGTTAAAACCTGGCTTGGAAGTTATTTTTACATGAAAGATCTCGGTGAAGCCGCCTATATTTTGGGAATAAAGATCTATAGGGATAGATCAAGGTAGCTGATAGGTCTAAACCAAAGTGCATACATTGATAAAATCTTGAAAAGGTTCAAGATGGAAAACTCTAAGAAAGGTATAGTACCTATTCAAAGAGGGACAATATTGAGTGTATCTCAATGTCCAAGCTCAAAGGATGAGCAAAATCGTAAGAAGGACAACCCATATGCGTCTGCTATAGGATCCATCATGTATGCAATAATATGCACTAGACTGGACGGGTCATGCGCGTTAAGCATGACAAGTAGATATCAGCAGAATCCAAGTAATAGCCATTGGATTGCTGTTAAAAGTATATTAGAATACCTTAGGAGGACTAAGGATATGTTTCTAATATACGGATCTGATGAAGAGGAACTAGTTGTAAAGGGTTACACGGATGTGAAATTCCAAACTGATCGAGATGATCCTCGATCACAATCGGGGTATGTTTCCATTATGAATAGGGTAGCACTGTACACTATAGAATACGAATACATAGCCGCCTCATTAGCAGCTTGGGATGCTGCATGGATAAAAAGGTTTATCACCAATCTAAGGGTGGTCTCTACCATTCAAGACCCCTTAGAAATATTTTAAGATGACGAGGGTGTGATTGCTCAAATCAAGGAACCCCGTGCTCATCAAAAGATTAGGCACAATGAGCGGAGATTCAACTACATAAAGGATGAAGTTGAAAAGGGAAATATATGTATTGGCAAAGTTCACTCTGATAAAAAACATTGCGGATCCACTCACGAAGCTCCTTGAAAGGGCAAAGCATGAAAGTCATACTTGTGCCTTAGGACTTTGATATTCTAGTGATTGGAATTGATCTACTTAGTATTAATATTATTAATATGGAACAATTGTAATACTTAACTTTTCTATGTATTTACAAATTTTGAGTTATGTTCCGTTTAGCATGTTTACATCCATGAATAATTTTATTATTCTAAATGTCTGTAGTCAGTCATATTTGTGGGAACAAGTATGAATGTAAGACTATTATGAACTTGGATTGGTGGATATTCATAAGGCATGAATATAGAGCAATTGGTTGCTGCCAAGGTTCATAGATATTCGTGGGATACGAATATTGGACTGACCCGTATCTCAAATTTTACTACATGGAATCTTATTGATTGATCATAAGTAAATTTGAGTAAAGGAGAATATCATTTGGTATCCTCTGACCTGAGATACATATTGGGTTTTGATATTCATCAAGTGTTATACCTTGAGCTAGTTCTTCGCTGATCTGAAATAGTGGTCAGTACATAAGACCATGTTCAGGTATGACATAAGGTGATTGTGAGAAACGTATGTAGTCAAGATGGGATTTGTTCCTCTTATTCGTTGAGAGTATGATGTCTACGGCCTGATTAAGTTAAATCAACAAGGAATGATCATTCTGTGTCCTTGGATTTAACATGACATCTGTAATAAAAGGATAAATGATTGATTCACCTAAATCATTTCAAGTAGAGTACTTGAAAGGGATGATGTTATTGAATGGCCATAAGTCATGCGTATTAAGGGTAGTAAACCGTTGTTCGGCGGTATTTACTGCTTGCATCAATCTTCTGTGAATCTTGGGCAAGTGGGGGATTGTAGGATTCTATATGCCCAAGACACATAAAATATTGATGTGGTTAGTACGTTATGATCCAAGTCGGGTTATACCGAATAACAAGCTTAGCAAACACCAATTAATATTTAATTGATGATATGATCATGCAATTAAATATTTATACTAAATTTAGAAAATGGGTTTTCTAAATTAGTTGCATATGAGATGGAACAAATTATTAGTATATTTTGTTCATTGATATTATTTGTAATGGTATTTAAATGTGTTAGATAACATTACAAATTAATAATAGAGTGTATGGATGATACAATTAAAAGGTTAATTGGAATTTCTAATACAAGACTAGTTAAATAATGTGTAGTGAATAAAAGGTGGGAAACCAATTTAAATCCCATTATTTTTAGCCACCCCCCCTTTGCATTCATTGGACCTTTTTTTCTTGAAGACCACATTACACATTTAACTAGTTTTGTGACTTGAACTAATCATCCAACCTCTCCACATGCAACTAGACCAAAAAACACTTGCTCTCTCTCTCTAAAAAAGGGCTACGGATCAGCAGCCTCATTTCAGGGTTTCTTGAAGTGTTTTTGGTGTTGTTTTGGTGTTTTCTACCTAACAAGAAGGTGTGTTTGCAAGGAGCTTGGGGTATACTAGCTTGAGGACTTCTATCCTTCAAGTCTTGGCTGAATTTTGGACATCATTCAACCTTCTTTTGGTCGACCTTTTGCTGCTGCAGTAAGGTCTTTTGGCAGCTCTCTTTTGGAGTTTTGGTGTTCAAAATCTAAGCAACTATGATGCTTACTTAGAGGGTTGTGGGAATGAGCATTTGAGGACTTCCAACCTAGAAGTTTTGGCCATATTTCAGACTCATTTCAGCCATACTTTTGGTCGTTTTTGACTGCACAAAGAAAGGTAGTTTCTTGACATGACTATGTCATGCTCTTGGGTGCTCTTATTATTTAGTATGCTAGTCTTTCACATAATAAAGATCCTTATGTTATGGGTTTGTAATTTTACACATTAGAAAGATAATTTTCAGAAGCTTTAACATGTTTAAAGTAGTTCATTCCGCTGCGTTTCATAAGTTTAAATGGTTAAACAAGCTGAAAATGGTATTTCAAACCCCTACAGGATAGGGGCAAGATCTGATCTGAAGCACATGGAAAATCAAAATTATTGTCATGATTCACGAACCCATTCTATGACAACTCTTACCTTTCCCTCCCATTCTGACTTCTGTAGGTTTCCCGCACGAGCGGAGCGGTCTGGCTAAACGTGCAATGCCCCGTCCTGCAGTGGCCTTATAATTGGTGGCTAACCCAATAATGAAATATTCGTAAGGGGACGGAGTTGGTCAAGATCAAATCTGTTGAACCTCATGGCCCTTTATCCGAGTAGTCTTTTCCATATCTCAATGTGCTTCTATTCATCATTGATTGAACCATATCCAATAGGGTCCGGTTCATCCTTTCAGACACACCATTATGTTATGGTGTTCCGGGTGGAGTAAGCTATGAGATGATCCTAGAATTTCTAAGATGACCTTGAAAAGCATCATTAAGGTATTCACCTCCTCTATCCGAATGAAGAACTTTGATTGTTTTGTTGAGTTGATTTTCTACTTCATTTTTGAAGATTTTGAACATTTCAAAGGCTTCATGTTTGTGTCTTAGCAAGTACACATGACCATAACGACTATAATCATCGATAAAGGTAATGAAGTATCTTTCCCCATTCCTTGTCAGTGCTTTAAAAGGACCACATACATCCAAATGTATGATTCCTAATAAATCTTTTGCCCTTTCGTTGGTGATACTAAAGGGTTCTTTAGTCATCTTTCCTTGTAAACAAGATTCACATTCGTCAAATGATTCATCTTCATTTGAATCCAAAAGACCATTCTTTTGAAGTGTCTTAATGCGATTCTTGTTTATGTTACAAAGAAGACAATGCCAAAGATATGTTTTACTCAAACCATTTTGAGTTTCTTAGTGCTTAATTGGTACAACAAGTTATCAAAGGATGTGTTATCATGAACTAATTCATAAATGCCATTAAAAGGCATTGCCTTAAAATAAAGCACATTATCCATAAAAACATAAATTCCATTGTCAACAAACTTCAAAACATAACCATATTGTCTTAAAAGGGAAATAGAAATAATGTTCCTAGTCAAACTAGGAGCATACAAAATATTCTTTAATATAACTTCTAAACCATTTGGAAGCTTCCAATTGTAGTCTCCTTGGGCTTCGACTTCAACCTTTGCTCTGTTGCCCATGAAGAGACTAGTGTCCCCCTTCTTGAAATGTTTACTTCTTTTGAACCCCTGCAACGAATTGCAAATATGAGTTCCAGATCCGGTATCTAATACCCATGTGTTTGAAAAAATGACATTAAATTCAATATAAATCATGAAAGTTGTACCTGAGGTCTGCCCTGCATCCCTCTTGTTTCTCAACCATTTGAAATAGGTTGGACAATTCCTTTTCCAATGTCCTATCTCACCACACTCAAAGCATGGATCGTTCTCGGTAACGTTTGGCTTCTTTTCTTTTGGTTTTGGTTGTTCTGCTTTGGCTTTTCCCTTACCCTTCCTTTTGATGTGACCCTTTCCTTTGGCAATATTTGCCTTGGGTTCAAGGTGATGTCTTTTCATATTTCCACCCTCATTGATCGTGAGAACCGGTAAAACCCTCTTTCCCATTCCCGCTTTGGCCATTTTGAGCATTGCATGAAGTTCCCCAATGCTCTTTTCCTATCCGTTCATGTTGTAGTTCATGACAAATGTCTCAAATTTCTTGGTTAGACCATTGAAGATCAAATCCGTGGCTAACTCTTTGGAGACGGGACAATTCAGCCTTATGAGGCGATCAATGTGGCTTTCATCTTAAGTACATAAGATGACACCGATTGGGTTTCTTCCATCCGACATGCATGAAGCGCTCGAACCGTTTCGAAGCGTTCTACCCTTCCTTGTTGAAGGAACATTTCCTTTAATTGGGTAATCATGTCGTATGCTCCATGATGTTCAAAGTCCTTTTGAATCTTAGGAATCATGGTTCCTAGCATTAGGCAAGAAACTTGCAATGAATCCTCAGTGTGCCTAATCCAATCGTTATAGGCATCTACATCATTAACCTCAGGTTCATCGGAAATAGGATCGTCCAACACATATGATTTCTTTTCTTTCTTGAGAACAATTCTCAAGTTTCGATACAAATCCATGAAGTTTTTGTGGTTGAGACGATCCTTTTCAAGGATTATTCTTAGTGATAGGTGGTGGACGGTCGGGGTGACAGCGTGTTGTTAGCGGCCATCTACACAATTTAATAAAGTCTAAAATTTTTTAAAGATTATAAAATTTTAATTATTAATACCCTTTTACGTCTCATAGACTACTGAATCAATATTTTAGATTCGTTGAGCTTGGATCTTAGGATTCATCACTTTCAGATCTGAAAATTCAAAATTAAGATGGGTGGAGGTGTGTGAATCATAGAACAAAGAAAATGATAATAATAATGTATAGATGATTTCATTGATGTTGTTGAACAAGTTACAATGAATAATCAAATACAAAGATGGAGGAAGATCAAACCCACCCAAAGGAGAGGATTTCTCCTTTGGTGGTGCTTCACACCATGAGAAACACATACAAAAAAACCATACTTGCAAAAATGAACTAGTAGGTCTATTTATATTATTATTACAACATGACCTAATTTTGACTTTTCTATTTGTCTTGATCTTGACTTTGTCATGTTGAATTGTCTTGTATTGTTGCTTTGTGGTAATCAACTTGGTCTCTGAACTTGTACAATGACATCTTCAGCCAGCAGTGATTGTGATTTGGAAAGCTTCAATTTATCCAATTGTTGAACCTAACATAAGACTAGACAGACTAGACTTGTAACTGCAACTTACACTTGTAATTGTCTTTCCTTTCTATCAATGAACGACTAAGAATTTTTCTTTGATTGTTTGCATTGATTTGATTGCATTTGTTTGTTTTTGATTGAATTATGTTCTAACATCATCACAGATTGATTCATTTGATCCTATCAAATTGAATTACTTAGGAACTAGAAACTACAACATTGATGAACTCATCTCTCCTCCCTTAAAAGAGTTAAATGAACTGGCAGACTTAGACCTGAGAAAGGAGAAGGAGGCAGAGGATGCAGAATTGCTCCTCAAGGTTAAAGAAGAAAGAAGGAAAAAGAGGTTGTACAAACATGCTCATACTCTCTCCCCAGTTCATGAAAGTCCTGAGAGTGCTGTGGCAACTGAACAACCTCTTGTAGACAAAGAGACAGACAGAGAAAACATGATCAACTACCTGATTGCCACAGGCCTCTATCAGGCATCTGCAATTCTTCTCCTCTCATATGAAGACATTGAATTTGAGTATCTTAAGCAGCTGGAACAACAGCTCATCAATAAACAAAAGGCTGCTAAGAGAAAAATGAAGGAAGAAGCTGCAAAATCAAGAGCAATCATCCAAAAGAGTCAAAAGAAGTCTGCTAACAAACAAAGGATGATGAGCTTCTTGAGGCTGTATAGATTCTCTCCAAGGAGGCTTGGTCCAATGTCTCTATCCACTATAGACGACCACATTAGAGTGATCAAGTAGAAGGTTAAAAAGGGAGAGCTAATGGACTTGCATTCTCCACCAAACCAAGCTCCTCCTAAGCTTATGGACTTGCATTCCTCTTGGGACCTTTAGCCGCATCTTAGCCAACCTCATCTTCTATTCCACAGCAGGGTTCTACTCCTTCTCCTTATAAACTTGTGAGGGAAGAGGATTTAACTAAGAGGGGCACATCAGAACAACCTAGAACTCAAGACCAGCCCTCTCAATTAAACACTCCCAAGAGGAAGAAAAGGAAGGCCCTGGAGAGTATATACAAGAAGACAAAGGCATCCACTTCCAGACCTCAGGATGAGTCAGAGCATCCTGAGGAAGTGCAACAAGAGGCTGCTCAACCAACTCTTACTCAAGCACAGTCTCTTGAAACTGGAAGACCCATCCTATCTTGGTCTTTTGCTACTAATCCAGACAGATGGTATGTCGTCAGAGATCAAGGTAGTCAAGATGTCTACTTCTGGTAAGACATGATTGATCTACCTCTTCATGATCTCTATGACATGAGAATGTACTATGAGAGTCTGAAGTATCCTGACCAAATAATAAGGACTGTCAACTGATGATGAACCTTCTCTATTTTGATAAAAGGGGAGTTTGTAAGTTTTTATATAAAGGCTGATGAAACCAAAGAAACCAAAGGCTTCCTGTATGCATGCACTCAGTACCAAGTAGAAGTTGTTGTGGAAGTTTTATACTTAGAGAAAGAATTACTCTAAGTATAGAATCTTTTAAAGCCAAAGTTATTACGGAAGCTTTACACTATAATAAAAAATATTCTATGTTTAAAATCTTCTAAAGCGAAAGACCAAAATATTCCGAAGCCAAATGAAGTGAAGACTAATTTCTTTTGAAGACAGAGAAGAACATGCTTCTCTCGGTTGTACTTTTGCATAAAGCTAACATACTTTCCGTTGCAACTCTAAAGACTCACCAACTTGCAAGAGTTGGTGAAAAGGTCCATGCTTTTGTAACTGTAAATGGAGGTCTTGAGTCTGTAACTTTCTACTTTATGTACTTTTATCCTTTTTGTAATATATTAGGATGTGAGCTATGGCATGTCATAGTCACTAGTCAAAAGGCAATCTATCTTTTAACTCTATATTGATTTTATTGTCTTTCAATGTTCCAACTGGCTTTCCAAATATAGCCGGTTGTAGGATGTAGTATAAAGTATCTCAAGGTCTTGTATTGTATTAAGACTTTTTCCATTGTAACTCTTATAAGAGAACTTGAGATTAATATACAACATTGTTGAAATCCTTATATATTGTTCATGAGTTTTGTCTCATTGTTACTTGTGTTCTTGGAATCTTGTTTTCATACCCAGTTCCTTATTTGAACTATTAAGTGTTCTAACACTCTCCTCATTATGAGACTGATTGTATTGACCATCCTTTAACTAAACCTGCAGATGTTTGTGTTTGTTGGGTGTTTCTATAAGCTCTAGGTTATTAACATTCTCTGGAGAAGTGACCATAGAGTTGACAGTTGTAGCATCTCACTTATATTTTACCAAAACCAATCTTCATTTTCTTATCCATACTTAACCCGCAATTCCTTTGTAGGAACTTCTTGGATCTATACGCTATCATTGCCATTAACCATTGAAGATCCATTTCTTCAACCATATTAGGAGGTAATTCATCCAAGTCTTATTGTATGATTTTTGAGAGAGTGAGGTTGTTCCCTAATTAAGCTTCAATGGGTGTTGAAAAAGCTGCAAAAGCTGCTTTTTGCTCCTCACTTTGCAAGATGATTATTAGTGCATCCATGGGTTCTCAAATTTATGAGTATTTTGAGTCTTAGCTGCATGTTGTTTGCTGAAGCTAGAAGCTTGTGGATGTTGATTGCTTTGAGGTGTAGCTTCATAGGAAGCAATACACTGGTCTTTTTGGACTTTTGTTTGTTCTGAGATGATTCAGGAGCTAAAAAGAATAAGGTTTCACTTGAATCCAATAATTCTTCATCTTTCTCTTTACTAGTGCAATGTAAGAATGCATTGTCTGTTTGTTGCATTTTCTTGAATTTGAAAGATTCAACATATCTGATTGTACAGTTGTTTCTGGATCTTTAATAAAACTCCATTGCATCTACTTAGGCAACTAGAGCATCTAATGACAATGCTTCTAGATCCAATGTTGTTTTCATCAGAGATACTGATTGAGTCCATCTCTTTGGAAGTGTATGCAACTTCTTTTTATTGATCTCAACATATTCATATTTGAGACCATAGACTATCATCTCATTCACCAACTAAACAAATCTATGAAGATGTTATGGTATGGATTCTCCCTAAACATGATGAAAGGTTTCGTATTAGGTTCTCAACTTTTCCTTTTGATTTCCCTTATTTTATCACTGCATTCACACATGTTGTGAAGAACCTTCCATAGTACATTTGTTGTTTTGAAGTTTTACACTCTAGTAAGGATTTTAAAAGGTAGAGTTATGGCCAAGATGTCGTAAGCCTTCATGTCTATTTTGACCTTATTAAGGTCATCAACAGCTACACTTTTCAAGCTAACTAGTTTTTATATATTGTAATCTTGACCAAGAGTTACAGGTATGTATGGTCCCTCGATTATGGATGTCCATAGATTTGGGTCTTAGAAAATTATCCAGTTTCTTAACATTTTTTCCACTGTTTGAAATCTACTATGTTCTTGAGTCATAGTGGTTTGAGACCACTGTTTGATCTTGAAATTTTGTCGGACATTTGTGTTAAATTCTAAAATTCATTTAACTTAAACATTTAAGTTTAAAATTTGTTGTTGATTTAGCACGGTGCTAAATTGAATTTATCAAAAGTCACTAGGATTTTCTTTTGTTAATGACATCACTTTTTAATTTGATTTACCGAATAAAAGAAATTTATTAATTTAATTAATTAATAACTTAGTTAAAGTCACTGTTAAGTCTCGATTATCAAAGAGAATATTATATTTGAGGAATGTCAATAAGTCAAAACCCTTTAATGATGTCAATCAATAAAAGTGAAAACCCTAAAAAAATATTATATTTTTGAAAGTTAACTTTTTGGATTAAAAAGTGACTTATTTAAAAATTCAAAAGAAGATTATGTTTCTTCGTTGATTTTGATCAAATGAACCAACACAATCATCGAAGATTATAAAGGTTTATGAATGTTCAAAAACTTGGTTTATCCTTGGGTTTGTTAGCGGCTGTAAAGTTCTTCGCAAAATCAATAATCAGTTTGTTGATTTGTAAGTCCCCGTTTCCGGGCACCTCACAGTTGGTCATTCATAACACTAAGCATACATATTATTATACATTTCATAAAATATCACAGCAGAAGTCATTAACAAGAGAACTATATAATTACTGTTGTTATGCAATACAACATAACACTATTTGGTTTGTTGATTTGTAAGTCCCCGTTCCGGGGCACCTCACAGTTGGGCATTCATAGCACTAAGCATGCATATTATTATACATTTCATAAAATATCACAGTGGAAGTCATTAACAAGAAAACTATATAATTACTGTTGTTATTTTCTTGGACACAATATCAAAGTTGTTTAACTATTTAAACATGAAAACGCGCGGAATCATAACTTAATAATATGTTTTAGGAACTGAAATTTAAAGCATATTACTTAGCAACAACAAACCCAATATCATAGGATCAAATATATGTGAATGGACTAGCTATCAAGAAGAAATAACAACCAAAACAACACACATGAAAACTACCTTTTAAGAGCTGTTAAAACCGTGAGTTTTGATGAAGATAATGATGTTCTTGCACGACTAAAACATCAAGGAAAGGTGCCCTCAAGCTTCCATACCCACAAGGCTTAAGCAAGCACTTCTTATTACTAGGATTTGAGCACCAAACGAACCAAGAAAGGCTGCAGGAACCTCTTCCAGCCATGAGTTTCTTCTTCAAAATAGAGAGAGATATTCACCTTTTGGTTGTTGCATGAAAGAGAGAGAAGAAGGTAGAGTGTGTGACTAGTTAAGGGTGTGTACTCCCAATAAGATGAAAATGAATCATCACCATAAAAGGGGCGGCCGAATGACCCTTTTAAAATTGATTTCCCCTAATTTTATCACCCATTTCATTTAACTAGTCACATATTGAGTTATTAAATTAACTTTTTAATTGTAAAACTCAAACACTCTATTATTATGTGATGTTATTTAACTAACTTAAATGACATTATAAATAATACTCATTAACAAAATATCTTTGTAAGTTGTTCTATCTCGTATGCAATTTATTTAGAAAACCCATTTTCTAAATTGGTGCAATTATTTAGTTGTATGATCATATCATCAATTAAATAAAATTGGTGTTTGCTAAACTTGTTATTGGGTATGACCCGACTTGGATCATAACGTACTAAGCACATCAATATTCTACGTGTCTTGGGCATAAAGAATCCAACAATCTCCCACTTGCACAAGATTCATAGAAGATTGATGCAAGCAGTAAATACCGCCTAACAACGGTTTACTACCCTTAATACGCATGACTAAAAGCCATTCAATAACATCATCCCCTTCAAGTATCCAACTTGAAATGATTTAGGTGAATCAATCATTTATCCTTTTGTTACAGATGTCATGTTAAATCCAAGGACACCGAATGATCATTCCTTGTTGATTTAATTTGATCAGGCCTTAGACATCTTACTCTCAACAAATAAGAGGAATAAATTCCATCTTGACTACATACGTTTCTCACAATCACCTCGTGTCACACCTGAACATAGCCTTATGTACTGTCATTATTTCAGAGCAGTGAAGAACTAGCTTAAGGTATAACACATTGGGGAATATCAAAACCCAATATGTATCTCAGGTCGGAGGATACCAAATGATATTCGCCTTTACTCAAAATTACTTATGATGAATTAGGAAGATTCCATGTACTAATTTTTGAGATGCAGGACAGTCCAATATTTGTATCCCACAAATATCTATGAACTTTGGCAGCATCCCTTTGCTCTATATTCATCCATATGAATATCTACCAATCCAAGTTCATAATAGTCTTATCTTCATACTTGTTCCCACAAGCATGAATGACTACGGACATTCTGAGTAAATGATTTACTCATGGATTTTAAACATGCAAAGTAGGAATATTAGTTGAACCATTATAACCATATAATTCATTCAAGTAATAAAGGATTACAATATCTAAATACAAAATTAAAGATCAAATCTAGTCACTAGAGTATTGAAGTCCCATGGCACAAGCATGACTTTCATGCTTTGCCTTTTCAAGAAGATTCGTGAGTGGATCCGCAATGTTTTGATTCGTGTGAACTTTGTGAATACATATCTTTCCCTTTTCAACTTCATCCCTTATGTAGTTGAATCTCCATTCAATGTGCCTAGTCTTTTGATGTGCACGGGTTTCCTTGATTTGAGCAATCGCACCCTCGTTATCACAAAAAATTTCTAGGGGGTCCTGAATGGAATGGACCACCCCTAGATCGGCAATGAATTTCTTTAACCATGCAGCTTCCTGAGCTGCTAATGAAGCGGCGATGTATTCTGACTCTGTAGTTGATAATACCACCACATATTCCTTAGAGCTCTTCTAAGAAATTTGTCCTCCATTCAAGATGAAAATGTATCCCGATTGTGATCGTGAGTCATCCCGATCAGTTTGGAAACTCGCATCCGTGTAACCCTTTACTACGAGCTCCTCCTCACCAGATCCATAGATTAGGAACATCTATTTGGTCCTCCTTAGGTACTTAACTATGTTCTTAACAACCATCCAATGACTGTTTCCACGATTTTGTTGGTATCGACTTGTCATGCTCAAAGCGCATGACACGTCCGGTCTAGTGCATATCATTGCATACATGATGGATCCTATAGCAGACGCATACGAGATTCCCTTCATTTTGTCTTGCTCTTCCTTTGAGCTTGGACATTGAGTCTTACTCAATATCGTTCCTCTTTGGATAGGTACCGTACCTTTCTTAGAGTTTTCCATCTTGAACCTTTTCAAAATCTTGTCAATTTATGCACTTTGATTTAAACCTATCAACCGCCTTGATCTATCCCTATAGATCTTTATTCCCAAAATATAGGTGGCTTCACTAAGATCCATAATAGAAATATAGCTTCCAAGCCAGGCTTTTACTCCCTCCAAGCTTGGAATGTCATTTCCAAATAGTAGAATGTCATTGACATATAATACTAGGAAAGTGATGATGCTCCTACTAGCTTTCTTATATACACATGCTTCATCAACATTTTTGATGAACCCAAATTTGATTATCTCTTTATCAAAATGGTGATTCCAACTTCTTGATGCTTGCTTCAATCCATAGATTGATTTCTTCAACTTGCATACTTTATTAGGATGCTTTTGATTGACAAAACCTTCAGGCTGAACCATATAGACATCTTCCTTAAGATATCCATTTAGAAAAGCGGTTTTGACATCCATTTGCCAAATCTCATAATCATAATGAGCAGCTATGGCAAATAATATCCTAATAGACTTTAGCATTGCAATGGGTGAGAAGGTCTCATCATAATCAACCCCTTGAGTTTGAGTGAAACCTTTTGCTACAGGTCTAGCTTTATAAGTATCCAAGTTTCCATGCATATCGGTTTTCTTCTTGAAAATCCACTTACTTCCAACTATCTTGGAGTTAAGAGGTGGTTCAACCAAATCCCATACTTGGTTGTCATACATGGATTGCATCTCAACGTTCATGGCGTCAAGCCATTAGTCACAATCCAAATTGGACATTGCATCACGATAAGTGGTTGGTTCATCGGAATCTACCACATAGCATCCATCCACGAAAAATCCATATCTTTTAGGTGGATTACTAATTCTATCAGATCTGTGAATGTTTTGTGTGTATTGATCAACCATTTGATCATCCTCAATATCCTTATGTTGAGTGCTAGTATCAACCAAATGTGTATCGATTTGTGGTTCTTGATCTTCCTCAAGATCCACTGTTCTACTGCTAGTTCATTCCATAAGGAATTTAGCTTCTAAGAATTTAGCCTTCTTGGCAACAAAGTCCTTTTGTTTCAATGGATCATAGAAATAATATCCCATAGAATCTCTAGGATATCCAATGAAGATACACTTAGTTGAACGGCTTTCTAACTTGTTTGAGGTGGAAGTTTTAACATAAGCCTCACAACCCCATACCTTTAAATATGATAGTGATGGAACCCTTCCATGCCATATTTCAAAAGGTGTCATTTCCACTTTCTTGGTTGGGGCCATATTCAAAATAAGAGCCGCCAAGAGCAAAGCGAAACCCCAAAATGATAGAGGCAATGAGCTTTTAGCCATCATAGATCGAACCATACCCAATAGAGTTCGATTTCTCCTCTCGGACACACCATTGTGTTATTGTGTTCCAGGTGGAGATAGTTGTGAGATGATACCACAACCTTTAAGATGATCTCTAAAGGCATCACTTAGGTATTCACCTCCTCTATTGGTGCGGATAATTTTTATTTTCTTGTTGAGTTGATTTTCTACTTCATTCTGGAAGATTTTGAACATTTCAAAAGCTTCATCTTTGTGTCTTAATAAGTACACATAACCATATCGACCATAGTCGTCGGTAAAGGTAATGAAGTATCTTTCATGGTACCTAGTCATTGGCTTAAAAGGACCACATACATCCGAATGTATGATGCCTAATAAATCTTTTACCCTTTCGGGTTTGCCATTAAAAGGTGCTTTAGTCATTTTTTCTCGTAAACAAGATTCACGTACATCAAATGAATCATATTCACTTGCTTTTAAAAGACCATCCTTTTGAAGTGTTTGTATGCGTTTCTTGTTTATATGACCAAGACGGCAATGCCAAAGATAGTTATCACTCAAATCCAATTTGAGTTTCTTGGTGGTGGTTTGGTACAATGACTATCATATAATGTGTTTTCACGAACCAATTCATAAATACCATTAATAGGAATAGCTTTAAAATAAAAGATGTCATTTGAGGAAACATGAATTTAGTTTTCATTAAATGTCATTACATAACCATATTGTCTTAATTGGGAAACTGAAATATTGTTCCTAGTCAAACTAGGAGCATACAAAACATTTTTCAAAATTGCTTCCAAACCATTTGGAAGCTTCAAGATGTAGTCCCCTCGGTCTTCAACTTGAACTTTAGCCCCATTCCCCATGTAGAGGCTAACATCCCCTTTCTTGAAGTCCTTACTTTTTTTGAACCCCTGTAATAAGTTGCAAATGTGAGTTCCACATCCGGTATCCAATACCCATGTGTTAGAGGATATTAAATTTAGATCAATATGAATCTTGTAAGTTATACCTAAGGTTTGCCCAGCATCCCTCTTAGCTTGCAACTCTTTGAGATGGACTGGATAATTCCTTGCCCAATGTCCAATCTCCCCAATCTCCCCGCTCTAACCACTCCCTTCCCCTTTCCGTTAACGTACCCTTTGCCCTTGGCAACATTTGCCTTGGGTGCGGGGTGAGGCCTCTTCATGTTCCCACCTTCATTGATGGTGAGAACGGGTAAAACCTTTTTACCCATGGCCGCCTCGGTAGTTTTAAGAATAGAGTGAAGCTCACTTATGTTCTTGTCCCACCCGATCATGTTATAATTCATGACAAAGTTGTCAAAACTCTTTGACAAAGAGTTGAGGATTAAATCCATAGCTAACTCTTTCGAGACGGGACAATTCAGCCTTTCGAGGCGGTCAATGTGGCTTTTCATCTTAAGTACATAAGATGAAATAGATTGGGTTTCATCCATACGACATGCATGGAGTGCTCGAACCGTTTTGAAGCGCTCTACCCTTGCTTGTTGTTGGAACGTTTCCTTTAACAGGATAATCATGTCGTATGCTCCATGATGTTCATACTCCTTTTGGAGATCCGGAGTCATACTTGCCAACATGAGGCAAGACACTTAGACCGAGTCCTCAGTGTATTTCACCTAATTCATAAAGGCCTCCTTATCTTCCTCATTGGGTTGATCGGGAATCGGATCGTTTAATATGTATGATCATTTCTCTTGCTTGAGAACGATTCTCAAATTTTGATAGCAATCTATAAAATTATTATGGTTTAGACGCTCCTTTTGGAGAATGATCCTTAGTGATAGTGAGTGAGCGGACGGGATATCATTGTTTTCATTATTGTTGGTGGCCATCTACAAAATTTTAACAAAGTTCAATTTTAGTATTTTTCGATATCATTCATATTTTAATAATTTAAAACCCTTATAAGTGTCTTACACATTTTTTAAATCTAGAATCCAATGTTACATTTAAATAGTGGTTAGGTGACCTTTATCCCATTATTTAAATTAACAAGGTAGTCTACGTTTTGACAATTGCAACCCTTTGCAACTTCTAGGGTATGGGATCAACTTAAACATCATATGTGTGGTCGGCATGTTTATCACATCAACACCTTTGTAAACCATATTGTAAGTGATCCATTAAACATGGTTTGCAAATCAAGTTACCCTACTTACACACACATGTGAGTTTTCCAACATAAGTGGTTAGGTGATCTTTATCCCACAAATATGGTATGCCCACCTCAAATCACAAGTTCCCTCAAAATGGTTAGGTGACCTTTATCCTATTAAGAGTTTCCAAGTGACTCAAGTGTTGTGCAAAAGGATGGTGTTTAAGTTGTTTATAAAAGAAATTTTAAGTTTTCATAATACTAGTTTAGAAAACTCTGTGTACCTTATATTTGCATGCTTTCAAATACAAGGTACCCTATGGTTCATTTTTATAAAACCCCTTTTATTAGAATCATTAATCATTTTAATAACCTTTTATTAATCACTTAATGATAAAGAACCATCAATCATCAGCTTGTTAATTTTGTTAATGAGTTTGTTATGCAAATCCAAATATCAACCAACAACCATACAACAAACAACCAAACAAGCATTGTTGATGCATGTATACCTAGATTCTGATCTGAATGTAATATTTCTCTATTGTCTTACATATATGTAATAGAAAGATTGCTAATGAAATGCAAATGTTTGATTGTGGTTATAATGTTAAATGTTTCATTAATGGGTTGTGTAATGCGTATTAGATTAAATATATAGGTCGGTGATTGTTTGAATTAGAATATATAATGTAATGATAACTAATACATTCAAACTTAGTATTATGAAGTTATCATGCGAATGGGCCATGCTAATGGACCATACGCATGAACAACTTCATGTGCATGACTCAGTCGCACGACTGAACCAGGAGACTGGACCAGTCGCACGACTGTAACATGAGATTGAACCAATCGCACGACTGAATACTCAGTCGTACGTATGGATCAAGCGCATGGCTCAATCACACGACTGAACCATGCTTATGGTTCAGTCGCACGAATGAGAAACACTTACCTATAAATACCACTTAATTCGTGGTAAAAGGGAACACTTCGAATATTTACAACCCTATCGACCCAGAGCGTCCTGTTCGTCCATTCCAAGTTCACAAAACATCTCAGATCATTCCTAGTTCGTTCTTAACGTTTTCTAATCGTTAGGTATGATCTTGTTAATGTTTTCCCTGATTGGATCACCAATCAAATAGGATTCCGCACTATTTGATCCGATTAAACGAAGAATCAGTTTGTACTCCGTTCGTACATGGTCCTAACAAGTGGTATCAGAGCTTTGTCTCTTGATTCTTCGTGGATTCAATCATTTTAGTGAAAAAGTCAACGTTTTTAGTGAAAAAGATCCGTTTTTTCTGGTCAAAATCAAGTTTTTACGTGTGCATGTTCTGAAAATTCAATCTTTTTCGAGTTTCAGCCGTCTAGGGTGTAAAAACTTGCGTTTTAGGTCAAAGTTTGTGAAACCTCGATTTCAGCAGTCTTAGTCGCACGATTATCTCAATCGTATGACTGAAGTCAGTCGTCCATTTCAATCATACGATTGAACTCATTCGCTTGTTCAATCGCCCGATTGAGTCAATCGCCTGTCCAGTCGCTCAAGTGTCACAATCGCCTGTCCAGTCGTACGATTGAGTTCAATCGCACACTGTTTGTGTCAGTCGCCTCTCAGTCGTACTCTCCAGTCGCCCACACAGTTCAACCTACAAGTTTAAGCTAAGACAAAATGGACTCCGAAAATTCTGCCTTCTCAGCTGGAAAGGACTCTAGGATCCAGAACCTTCTGTTACTGGAAAATGAAATTGGAAACCACACTAAACCACCTAAACTACTGTCTACTGATGAATTTTCTTAGTGGAAACAAAGATTTGAAATTCATCTAAATGGTGTGGATACCAACTTGTGGAACTCCATTGAGACTGGATATAACATGCCCGTTGGTGCTGATGGCATACCATTGACTTTAAGTGGACTGAGTGATGCACAAAAGGTTGCCTACAATGCAGAAAAGAAGGCTTATGAAATGTTGACACAGTCGATTCCCAAAGACATCTTCCATCAATACTTAGAGCACAAATAGAGCAAAAAGTTATGGGAAGCTCTTGAGAAGAGATACGATGGAAATTCAACACTTAAGTCACTGAAAGCTAAAGCGTTGAGAAAAGAGTTTGACAACTTCTCATCTATCGGGAATGAAAGCTTGGATGAGATTATTGATCGATTCTACCTTCTGATGAGTGAACTTCACACTCATGGTGTTAAGACGTCTAAAGAAGACAAAGTTGCAAGCTTGGCTGAGGGTCTACCAGAGAAGTGGGATTCTTTTATTTCAACTTTACACTGTAACTCAGTTTTGGAGACCTTGGATATTAATGACTTCATTCTGAAACTGCGAGAGGAAGAGTTCCGACACAAGTACAGAATGAAGAAAGGAGCTTACACTCAAGATCCATCACTCTACAATGTTACTCCTACTTCTACTTCTACTTCCAAAGCCTCCAGCGCTCCTCTGCAAACTGCGTTTGTGTCAAATGCATCACCATCAGCTGATCAAGGCTCATCATCTGCTAGCGAGTCACATGGTGCATCTGGGGTTCTTCACAGTCCTATAGCTACTCAATCAACAAAGTTGATGACTGAAAATTTAGTAAAAGTAACCGTGGAGGTTGCAAAGGAGCACATGGATCTACTTGCTGCGGTAGTTCATTCCTATGATGGTTTAGTGGCTGGGAAGATTGGAAACTGCCACCTGGCTGATGAAGACTACGAGCAGGTGGATGAGAACGAGTTGGAACGGATGGACATAATGTGGGTTCTAGCAAGTGCTGTGCGACGAGCCAAGAAGTTTGTAAAAAAGACGGGATAGAATCTAGTGGCTACCAAAGATACTACATTTAGGTTTGACAAGTCCAAAGTCACTTGCTTCAACTGTGGAGAAAAAGGCCACTTCAAGAGGGAATGTGTCAAACCAAAGAAGACTGGCAACGGGAATCCATTCTCATCTTTCAACAAACAAGATAAGGAGAAAAAGACAGTTCCAACAAGCAGTGACTCCAAAGCTATAGTTGCTTAAGGTGATGAAGGACAGGATTGGTCCTTCCGGTTCTTATCTGATAGTGAAGCCAACATAGCTTCAGCAGAAGATTTGAATGAAGACTCTGCAAGCGAGGGGGAGAGCTCAACTGAGATTGATTATGCTGAAATGGAGGAGACTTTAGCTGCCGTTAACCAAATCATTGAGAATGAGCTCAATGCTGAATCTGAAGGACAACCATAGTCTCAAAATGCTTTCATGGCTGGAACATCCACATCTGCACAGGTAGAATCAAAAGATGAATTGTTTGCTAAACATGCTTGTGTTGAATGTGAAAAATTTAGAGAAAGCATTGACTTAAAATTTGTTAGGTTATTAGATCATAATGATAACTTAGTGAAGGACTTAAAACTGTGCACAGAAGCTAACAAGGTTTTAAAACAAAATGAAAGCAGTTACAAAGAAAAGGTTGAGGCATTAAAGAAACAATTAAAAGAGACTGAAGTTGTTGCATTCAACCAAGAGAATGATATTAAATTCTATTTAAAGACCATTGATGAAACTAAAAAGGATAAAGCAGTTTTACAAGTTGAAAATGAGTCTTTAAAACAAAAACTTCATAGTCTTGCGAGTTCCTCGCATATTTTGAAAAACTTGATTAAGGAACGCAACAATAGGGAGGGTTTGGGTTATAAAGTTGTGCCCCCACCACATAAGATTTTGTTGAACACCAAACAACGTCCAATCAGTAATAATCCAATTAAAGATCATGTGGTGACAACTCCTCTGGTCAGTGACCCTGATACAGCAGTTCAAACGGTTTCTTCGGGTGCTGATCAGAAAACCTCAACATCAGGCACAACTGGAATTGAAATTACTGAAAAACGGATGGAAGAGAATGTGCAAGCATCTCTTGGGTTGGGTTCAAAGTCTACTAACACACAATCCAAGATTTCCAAAACCACTCAAAATAAACCAGTTAAGCAAGATAACACTCATCTTCAAAGGCAAATAAATCATAATGTTAAACATGTTAAGTTTATAAAGGAAGGTGAACATCAAAAGACAGAGACCAAAGAGCCCAAACCTGAGGTCTACTCCCCACCCCACAAGAGATCTTCGAGTCCCTTTGAAAGGAGGTCATGTTATGCTTGTGGTAAACGAGGTCAAATATCTTCTAGTTGTCCCCGCTATCAGACACCTAGGGTTAAGGTTGAACTGGACAAAGAAGTTTCTCAGTTCCAACAACAGAGATCTAAGACTCCTGTTAGGTCTAACACACCTGCTAGGTCTTACACATCTCCTTAACACCACAGACAACACAGACAGGTCATTGGCAAGTCTGTGATGCCAGAGGTAAAACCAGTTCTGGAAACTAAACCAAGGTTCAAACTGTTAATCAATCAACTGTCTATCACAAACAATCTTTTCATAAAGATGGTATGTGGAAAGCTAAAATGTCTGATGTGTCTGATAGCAGTGACAAACTGAAGGTTGTGGTCCCACCAACTGACAAAGGACAGTGGGTAGAGTTCATAATGTGTGATGCCTCTGGGAAACCCAAGCCAGTTAAGGCTTGGGTCCCCCTCCTTAACTGATTATTTTCAATTATGTGCAGGTTGTCCGCTACAGTGCTTCTACCAATACATGGATTGTCAATAGCGGAGTTTCCAAGCACATGACAGGAAATAAGTCTCTCCTTTTCAATGTCAAACAAATTAAAGGGGGACACGTTTCCTTTGCTGGTAACAAAGGAGGATACATTACCGCTCAAGGTGAAGTAGGTAATGCAAAGGTAAGATTCGACAAAGTCAATTTTGTACAACAATTAGAAAACAATCTGCTTTCAGTGTCTCAGATATGTGACAAAGGCTTCAAAGTGATGTTTGACAATCGCAAGTGTTACATACTGAAGAAAGAGATGGAGATTCCAGAAGAGCAGGTCTTAATATCAGCATCTAGGTACAATGATTTATATGTATTGGATATGTCTAATGCTTCTACCTCTGCGTCTACAGTTCAGTGTTTCTTATCCAAAGCAACAGAGAAGGAATCCATCTCATGGCACAGAAGAATAGGACACATAAATCACAGGAAGATGAATCATCTGATTCATAACAACTTAGTTGATGGAGTTACTGTCAAGAACTTCAAACTTCCTAATTTTTGTGTCTCATGCAAGAAGGGAAAGCAAACCAGGAAATCTCACAAGACGAAGCATGTCAATTCAATAGAGATGCCCCTGGAGCTACTGCACATGGATCTATTTGGTCCTGTAAGCATGAAGAGCATAGCAGGAGACTGGTACTGCTTTGTAGTCATAGATGACTACTCACGTTTTACTTGGGTGATGTTTCTAAAAGCTAAGTCAGAAACATTTGAATCATTCAAGGTGCTAGTCACAACGCTGGAGTCACTCTACAACCTGAAGGTTAGGAAGATTCGTTCAGACAATGGCATAGAGTTCAAAAATCAGTGGATGGATGCTTTCTGCAAGGAGAAGGGAATTGTTCATCAGTTCACCTCAGCATACACTCCACAGATGAATGGAGTTGTAGAACGAAAGAATCGGAGCTTGATAGAGATTGCGAGGACAATGTTGGCAGATTCTAAGCTTCCAGTACAGTTCTGGAATGAAGCAGTTGCAAATGCTTGCTACACACTTAACCGTGTGCTAGTAGTCGAAAGGCATGGCAAGACTTGCTATGAGTTGCTTCAGAAGCGAAAACCTAACTTGGAGTATCTTGAACGGGGAGCTCCATGTACCCTGTTGAAGAAGTCTCAGTAAGGCAAGTTTAGCGAGAAAGCCAATCAAGGGATTTTTCTAGGATACAGCATACCAGACAAACGAGTTTACAATAACTCAACAGGTTAGGTTGAAGTGTGGTGCAACATAGATGTGCAAAGATACACCACCCCCTGCTGGAAAAGGTCCATCGTCATTCTTCGATTACTATGGCCTTTTCAAATCCTTTAATCTTCCCCAGCTTGATTCAGATGAGGTGATTGCTACTCAGATGATGTACGATGTACTAAATACACCAAATCTGGATTCAAGCAACACGACACCTGCAGATGGTGTTTCAGGTTCCACAACTCCTGCTCAGCATGAGAGTGATGATTCATCAGATGATAAGAGGTAGCTGAACCAGACATTGAGCATAATGTAAATCAAGAAGTTGGCTCGTCAGCTACTGAACCAGCATTGGGAAATCCGGATACTGAACAAGTAGTCATAAACCTGGATTCTGAAGTTGTTGTTCTTACAACACCAGTGACTAGGATCAGTATGAATCATTCTCCCATGGCTATCATTGGGGATGTTCAATCCGGTGTGCAGACACGAAATCAGCTGTACTCTGCTGATTATGCTGCAGTCATGGAAAAGGGATATGTCAATGACGGGGCTTTCTCATGTTTTGTTTCACAAATTGAGCCTAAGTACGTTAGCGATGCCCTCAAAGATGAGGCCTGGGTCAATGCTATGCAAGAAGAGCTGCTACAGTTCAAGAAACTTGGAGTGTGGACACTCGTTGACAGGCCAAAAGGAGTGAAAGTGATTGGTACCAAATGGGTACTAAAATGCAAGAAGGATGACCAAGGTGTTGTTATTCGAAACAAGGCACGGTTGGTTGTTCAGGGATTTAGACAAGTCAAGGGAGTCGACTACAATGAAGTGTTTGCACCGGTGGCACGAATGGAAGCAATTTGGATATTTCTTGCCTATGCATCATATATGAAGATCAAAGTTTATTAGTTGGATGTGAAGAGTGCATTCCTACATGGGGAAATCTGTGAGGAGGTATACGTCAATCAACCCGAGGGATTCGAGGATCCGTATCATCGGGACAGAGTCAACAAGTTAGACAAGGCTCTGTATGGGCTACATCAGGCTCCTCGAGCATGGTATGAAAAGCTCTCCACCCATCTGTTGAAACACGGCGGGTGTAATTGATTGTACGTTGTTCGTTAAAGAAAAGGATGGTGATTTGCTTATGGTGCAGATCTAGGTGGATGACATCATCTTCGGTTCCAGAAACAAAGAGTTATGCAAAGAATTCGAATCTATGATGAAGGTAGAGTTTGAAATGAGTGCCATGGGAGAAATGAAGTTCTTCCTAGGATTATAGGTGGATCAAACTCCAACCGGTATTTTCCTACATCAGACTAAGTATGTCGGCGACATTCTGAGTCAGTTTGATATGGAAAACGTCACTGTTGCCGGTACCCCTCTCGCCATAAATCATGATGTGGCTCCTGATAAGAATGGGGATTTGGTGGATGCTAGTATGTATCGTGGGATGATCGGATCTCTTATGTACCTCACTGCCTCGCGTCCAGATATCATGTATGCCATATGCTTATGTTCCAGATATCAAGCGAAGCCAAAAGTGAATCACTTGATTGGGGTGAAGAGGATCTTCCGTTATCTGAAGGTTACTCCAACACTGGGGTTGTGGTATCCTCATGATGATGACTTCAAGCTAACGGCGTATAGTGATTCGGATTATGGAGGCTGCAAAATGAACTACAAGTCTACGTCAGTAGGATGTCAATTTTTCGGGAGGAGATTGGTGACTTGGCAGTGTAAGAAGCAGACATCAGTTGCTCTATCTACCTGTGAAGCCGAATATGTTGCTGCCGCTAGCTGTTCTCAAATCATATGGATACAACAGCAAATGCGGGACTATGGTTTGCATTTCTCCTCTACTGATGGGTTTGTTAGAACACAAAATCAAAGTTTAACCATTTAAACTTTCTGAAAAATGCAGCGGATATATAGCTTTAAAACTTGTTTAAAGGCTGAAAATATCTTCTTTAAGTGACCATATAAATGTATAAAACAAACCCATTAACCAAAGGATCATATTATGTGAATCAACATGCTATGTATGTACAAAATCAAGACAATATGACAGCCTCAAAGGGCTGCCATAAACTACCTCACTGCATTCCTAAAAACGTGGATGAAAGGAATGTAGATGAAGATGATGATGATGTCGAATTTGCAGCCCTCAAAGGAGAGAACCTCAAGTTGCTATACCCATAAGCTTGTTCCAAACACCTTGTTTGCTAGGAAGTATGACACCAACTCTTGCCTAACTTCTTTAACCCGAAAATCAGCCTTGAAAACCCACTTTTCTTCAGCCAAAAACTCAAGAGATTAGGAGAGAAGAAGGAGAGAATGGTTCACTTGCATGTGTGAAAGAGAAAAGAGAGACATGGTTGATTGAATGGAGGAGTGTTCTAGTAGTAATGTGTTGCATGAAACAAGACTAAAAATGAAGTTCCCAAGGGCCTTGGGGGCCGAGTTTGAGTCTTCCAAAAGGTTTCCCACCTTTTTTTTCATCCTTTATTTTTATAAACACTCTTTCAATTAACCAACTTTTAAAATTAAACACTTAGTTTAATTTTATAACATAACACTCTTTTATATTTCATTATTTAACCAATTTAAATAATGAAACATAAAATTATCTCATGAACATATTATCCACATAATTACGTTCTATAACAAAAGAAATATCTAGAAAACCAATTTTCTAAATTGGTGTCCATATATTTGTTGTATGATCCTATCAATAAACAAATTTATGTTGGTGTTTGAATAACTTGTTATTGGGTATGACCTGACTTGGATCATTACGTACTAACCACATCAATCTTGTATGTGTCTTGGGCATATAAGATCCAAGAATCTCCCACTTGCACAAGATGCATAGAAGATTGACGCAAGCAGTAAATACCGCCTAGCAACGGTTTACTACCCTTAATACGTATGACTAAGTGCCATTCAATAACATCATCCTTTTCAAGAACCATACTTGAAATGTTTTAGGTGAAACAATCATCTATACTTATGAATATCAACCAATCCAAGTTCATAATAATCTTACCCTCACACTTGTTCCCACAAGTATGAACGACTACGGACATTTAGAGTAAACAATTTACTCATGGACTAAACATGCTAAATTGGAACATTAATTGAAACATTATAACCAAATAATTTTATTCAAATAATAAAGAGTTCCACATATCCAAATACAAAATTTACAGATCAATTCCAATCACAAGAATAGCGAAGTCCCATGGCACAAGTATGACCTTCATGCTTTGCCTTTTCAGGAGCTTCGTGAGAGGATCCGCAACGTTTTGATCCGTGTGAACTCTGCGAATACATATCTTTCCCTTTTCAACTTCATCTCGTATGTAGTTGAATCTCCGCTCAATGTGCCTAGTCTTTTGATGAGCACGGGGTTCCTTGATTTGAGCAATCGCACCCTCGTTATCACAAAAGATCTCTAGGGGTCCTGAATGGAAGGGACAACCCGTAGATCGGCAATGAATTTCTTCAACCATGCAGCTTCTTGAGCTGCCAATGAGGCGGCGACGTATTCTGATTCTGTAGTTGATAGAGCCACCACATCCTGCTTGGAGCTCTTCCAAGAGACCGCTCCTCAATTCAGAATGAAAATGTATCCCGATTGTGACCGTGAATCGTCACGATCGGTTTGGAAACTCGCATTCGTGTAACCTTTTACAACGAGTTTCTAATCACCAGATCCATAGATTAGGAACATATCTCTTGTCCTCCTTAGGTACTTAAGTATGTTCTTAACAGCCATCCAATGACTGTTTCCAGGATTTTGCTGGTAACAGCTTGTCATGCTTAAGGCGCATGACACGTCCGGTCGAGTGCATATCATTGCATACATGATGGATCCAATAGCAGATGCGTATGGGCTGGCCTTCATTTTATCTTGCTCATCCTTTGAGCTTGGACATTGAGTCGTACTCAATATCGTTCCTCTTTGAATAGGTACGGTACCTTTCTTAGAGTTCTCCATCTTGAACCTTTTCAAGATCTTATCAATGTATGCACTTTGATTCAAACCAGTCAACCGCCTTGATCTATCCCTATAGATCTTTATTCCCAGAATATAGGCGGCTTCACCAAGATCCTTAATGGAAAAACAACTTCCAAGCCAGGTTTTTACACCTTCCAAGGTTGGAATGTCATTTCCAAATAGTATTATGTCATCAACATACAATACTGTGAATCCAAGGATCTCAATTCAGGAATTATCAGTATTAAAATAAATCAATTCAATGATCGCGGAATTATCATTAATTGACGTTTAGTTGTGTTAATGATTAATGATGAACACAACCACAGAAACACAATAAATGCAAACTCAATAATTATTCAAACGTATTTCATTAACTATAAAGTAATGATTACAAAAGAATAATAATGAATAACTATGAACAACGAATTCTGTGAATCGAATAATGTTGATGTTGATATGACGGCGGTTAGGGTTGCACGATGATGTAACTCTTGACAGCCGTGATATTGATTGATTGTGTTCCCCGAGATATGAAACCTAGGACTCATATTTATACACGGTTTGAGTCGGCTAAGGAAACACCGGATCTCTTGGGATTTCTTATTGATTGTGTTGACTTGTTTGACTTCTTGGTATTTGCAATCGCACAAGTATAACGTTCTTCCGCAGCAGTCTTGTCGTCCGCAGAACTTTTGTTCTTCCGTAGATGAATTGGTCTTCCGTAGAAATGTTGTTCTTCCGTAGGAAATCCTTCTTCCGTAGGAGTCTTCACTTCATGGTACTTGATCATCTGTAGGAATATTCACTTGGTCATTTGGTCTTGTAAGAAACATATCTACGGATTAACAATAATGTTCATCCGTAGATGTTTCTTACACTTGGTCAATTTCAGGAATCCGTCCAAGTATATTGTTTCTCCCTGTCAAGTCACAAATCAACACACATATATATGGGGTTAACCTATAGATTCAAAGCACATATATATATATATTGACTGTTACAAGTATTAATTACAAGACTTGATTCAAGTACTAAGCCTATACAAAAATGATCTAGACCTATACACTCTAGATCTAATAATACTCCCCCTTAGGCTTAGCTCCTTGTAATTAGTCCTTCAAAACTGCAAGCTCTTTTACTCTTGCTATCATCTTATTATAGAAGTAAGATACAGCAGTCTTCTGATCATCGTACTTGTACTTGATCTTCATCTTGCTGATCTTCTTCAGGGTATCATAACTCAGTCCCAAAACATCTTCTTCAGTAGTGAGTGTTTCCACTACACTATCGTTATGTACAATTTCCAGTTCATCTTCTTCTGAAATCCTGAGCTCTGACACTTCATTTATTGATGTTCCTTTTAGTAGCCCCGCTTCATGCTTTCTTCTCTTGTGTGCCTTTGCATGCAATTTATCTACAACTTGTATCATGTGCACATAAAGGCAGAGATCATTCTGAGCTTTTTCATCTGTTAGCTTTGGGAAGAATTTATCATGTAGATATGATGTGTAGCTTGGATGCAGCATCTTTATCTCTACTGGATCGAAAATTCTTATCTTTTCAGCCTTCTTCCCATCAACATTTCTCAGCAATACCATCTCTTTATTTCTTTCAACATATCCCCATTCTGTGATGGGATAAGTGAATTGATTTCCTTTGATGCTTTTGATGGTATCTGAGTTTTTGTCACATCCAACTCTCTTTAGCATATCATCATCTACAAGAGATGAGACTTCAGTTGTTCTTCTTTTCTTACTTAGTTTGATTCTTTTGTGCTCCTTATCATTTTTCTTTGCCTGTGTGAGTACATCATCAGTAAATCTGGTCTTCATACCATTTACAGCTGCAGAGAAGTCTCTCTCCCTGAGATGGATTGGATAGTTGGATATTGGGATGCTTTGTAAATCCCTGATGTCTTGCTCCGGAAGACTCAACAGAGCTTCCACATCATGGAAGTATTGAATTCTTCCTGATGTCCTCTTTATTACTGCACAATCCCAGTCTGGATCATATTTCCAGGCCATAATCCTGTGTTCTTCCACAGAACTGGAAGTTGTGATATGATCATAAAGTTCAATCAGAGTAGATTTCTGTACTGTTATTTCTCTGACAGTTGTTCCCAGAGGCCATACCTTTCCGGGGATTACTGCCCTTGGCTCTCTGATTAGTTTTTCTTTTTCCTTATGCTGATCTTTTGGTTCGACTGTTATTGGATCAGCAGCAAGTTTACTTTGTTGTTCTTTTGGATGTGGAGTAGTGGTTCTGAACTTGACACCGGTTTCTAATTCCACCTTCATCACATGCTCCATCATCCTCCGCAGTTCTCCAGTAGATCTGCCTTTTAGCTCATGCGGTTTGTAGTTGTGGCCCTGTAACCAGCAAGTCATGTTATACTTGGTCAGTTTGGCTGTGTCACAGTGGCCCAAGTCTTTCTTGATCTTTTCCAATGACTGAAAGACAGTGAAGGTTTCATAATCACAGTTTGGGATTATGAATCTGGCAAATTCAAAGTCTTTCAGTGCATTCTTCATTTCCGTAGAATTCATCCTCTCAACCATGTCATAAGGAAAACCTTGGTTGATGAGGGTCATGAACATGCTTGAATCAGGCCTCTCTTCCATAATATCAGCTGTGGTTAGAAGGTCATCGGCCTTTCCTCCCTTTTCACCAGTGGGGGACTCCATCCTGGTCAGCTCCTCCCATTGTTTCTCACTATCATCATCATCTCCGGATGATACCTTCACAGTAGACACATCTACTGAAGGTGTAGGTTTAGGGGATGGATGCTTTTGTCTTTTCGGGAGGTTTCATCTTCAGATTTCCTTTTGAATGCACCCAAGTATTTTCTTTTCCGGGAATAAAGAATTAATTGCTTTGAGGCTTCAGCTGAAGGTTTTGATTGTTCAACACTTGGGGCCTCTTTTGTTTTCAGAGCAGATATCTTCTTTTTCAGCTCCTCTATTTCTTCATCTCTCTGTTTGATCAGTTGAGCCTTATCACTTTGCTCAATTTTCAAAGATGCCTCCTACTCTTGTTCTTTTTGCAATAATGCATCAATCAGTTCATTATTGCTTATAGCATCCTCTCTCAGCCTTTTCAGACTTGCATCTTTCTTCATTAGTTCTTCATCTTTCTCTTTAATGATGCCTTTCAGCTCTTGTATTCTTTCCTTTCGCTTATTTGATTTGAGTACTAACTTGTTGTACTCAGCAACCAAAAAGCTTTTGGTGACAGGTATGTCACTGTCACTTAAGTCATCTTCATGATATGCAGTGACATCCTCAGCAGTCTCTTGATGTACATCCCCGTGCTCATCAGCAGTTTGATCATCTTTCATTGAAGATATGGGCTCAGTATGTTCTAATGACACTTGTTCTTCTGTGTGTGTGGGTGAGAAGGGAACAGTGCTAGCTTGAGATAATATCTCAGTCTCTCCTGAGTGTACAGAGTGTACAGACTCAGTTATCTCAAAAGGTTCAGCGTCAGCACTTTCCGGTGATGGATGTTTTGGTGATTCTAGTGGTGGTTGTACATGGGATTGGATTTGTAGTGGAGAGAAAGGTTGAGTGTGATGTGAGGATGAATGAGAAGGTGATGGTGATTGTTCTTCAACTGGAGAGATTGGCTGAGTGTTTTTGGTGGAAGATGAGGATATCAGCATTGGAGATTCATGGTGATGAATTGGGGATATTGGTTGGGTGTTGATGCTGGCTGGTGATTGTGATTGATGAGGGGGTGTTTGGTTAGGTGATTGATGTTGGTGTGGTGGAGTTTGGATTGCTGAGTGATGTTGGGGTGGTGAGTGAGATGCTTGTGCAGAATCAGCAGATGACTCTGCTTCATCTACCCATACCAATTCTTGTGGTAAATCTGCTTGGGCATCCACAACATGGGCGAATATTGGCATGTCCTCACCCTGGTACTTCCCACTGAGTTTGTTCAGCACAGATTTGCCCAAGTGTGCTTGCACAAACACTTCTCCAACTCTGTCCAGCCTTGGAAGTTCTGAGTTGATCACAAGTTGTAGAAATCTTGGGAACATGTACATCTTATCATTCCACTAAAGTTTGACTTGTTCACTTAGACAGTTAAAGATGTACTTGGTGTAGTTATATGTTCTACCCTCGAATATCCCAATGATTCCAGATGATATGTGCCGAGAAAATCTGTCGAGCCCCGACTTCCTGTTGGACATGCACTTCAGGTAGGTATGGCATAAGAATCGGTACGGTTTGCACAGCCTACCCTTTTTGATCTCCCCTTTCTCATAATCTCCATCATACCCCATCAGGTTGAACACTTTCTCAATGTATTCATTCTCGAATACATCGGGGTGCCCTATCTCTCTATCACCCAACTCCAGACATCTTCTTATAGTGCTTTCAGTGATTCGAAGACGCTCATTCAGAATCTCAGCAGCAATCACTTCATCATCACCTTGTTGTTCGACCTGTGCTGAGTTCCAAAAGTCGATTATGTGTGCCTGATGGATCACAGGCTCTTCCGTTAAGGCGTAGAAGAGCCTGGACCGCCGAAGATATCTTATGATATCTCGACATCCTTCAGCCGCAGGATCATCAGCTTTTAAGAACGCGCACACATTGTGTTCCTTTGCGAATCTGTTAGCCATCTGTAAACAACAAAAATCGAGTTAGCATACATGAAGTTGAATCGTTTTAATGGCAATAACCGATTAATCAGTTCCGTACTGATGTTTAGAACATGATTTACCTTCGTAATAACAGTAATCAATTACTGGATAATGTTGATTATGTTTTCTTGGAACAGTTTTTTTTGAAAGTTTGAAAGAGAGGGAAAGTGGGTGATTTTCTAGGTTAAAAGTGAAAAAGTGCTCTGTAAAATTGATTAATGAATTCTAAGAGTCAGAAACCTTATTTATAGGCGAACACATTAATTTCTTTTATTAATTATGTTGGGCCCACTCCCATTTATTCCTTTCCGCATACCAAGTTTATTTAGAATGCATTACTTCTTCCGCAGAACATCTGCGGAACCTTAACATCTGCGGATGTTTTGACATCTGCGGATGCCTTAGCTCAAAATGCATGTGCTGCTGAATCAGAAATCACATAATACTTCTACGGATGAGAGGTATTACTGAGACTTCTGCGGATGCAGAAATTTCACTGTTACTTCTACGGATGAGAAGTGTTACTGAAACTTCTGCGGAACTTAAAGTTCTGTTAAAAACTTTAAATGTATGATGTCTACAGAGTAGACTCAATTGATGATGTTGGACATTGTTGACTTTATTTGCATGGCAATGAAGTACAAGTAAGCAAGTGTCGTGTATCCTGCATTCAAGTTAGTGCTCATGTTCCAATTCCTTCAAAGTAAATTAAATCAATCAGCTTGTTATTGTTTTTCATGCATGAACTACTCCCCCTAAATTTGTGATTAATGTTAAACGGTTGCATTATCAGAAATTTAAGTTGTAAACAGTCATGACAGGCATATGACAGTCTAAGTTAGAGAAAAGCAGTTAATAGGACAAAGTAAACATCTTGCTGAAACAATTACATGCATGCATATATATATAGAGGGATCATACTATGACTTGGCTTCTGCTGATGTTGATTAGTTGATGCAATACACACTTGATGGTAAGTATATAGATCCACTGAAATTCATACATGAGTAATGTATCAACTAGGCATGCTATTTATTATGTTTTGAAGTTTGTTAATCAGTAACTATCATGAGGTCCACATTCAATTTTCATTAGAGTATGTCTTCCGTAGGTGAGGCAAATCACTACTTTTCACACTTAATGACTATGTACATTAAGTTATAAGTTCTATCTTGAGACATAGTACAGTCTCATGAATGCTTTGATGTTGAAGCTCTTTGAATTGATGTACAATTGAGCACAAGTGATTCTTTTTAGAGCAGAGACATGATCTTCATAGTCACCAGGTCTTTACTTTCGTAAAACAGAGGTGAACTTAACCCAGGTCTTTGTTTACACAAAACAGAGGGAGAATGAAGATCATACTCTTGGATCATATCCCCAGGTCTTTGTTCGCACAAAACAGAGGGAATATGACTTTGCAAAGATAGAAGATTATAAAGTATTTTACATAGTGTGCGTGGGTAAGTGATTTGATCACATCAGGACAGAACATACCTTCCTGATTCTCAAATGGAATTCCCACAGACAGTTACCTGTATCTTTTAGTTTGGCATGCTCATAGCTTTGTTTCCACTCAAGATGAACCTACTCACATATCAGTATGATATAAGTCAGAGTGAGTTTTTGTTTAAAAACCAAGTATAGTCTACTATCATTTCCCATATATAATGCATGCACAAATGTTCTATCAGACACTTAAATCATCCCTAACTATTACTCTACACAAAGGCAGTCGTATGCGTTTTTTGATTTACTCTAAGTTAATCATCCCCAAAGATTCTATCAGAAAATTAAATCTAACAGAATCAAAAGCTTTAGTGAACAAATCAGTAAGCTAATTTGTTGTGTCTACTTTGACTAACTTGATTAGACCCTTTTCTGAGCAGTCTCTCAGAAAATGGTATCTGATTTCAATGTGCTTTGTTTTACTATGTTAAACTGGGTTAGCAGTGATAAACATAGCAGCTGAATTATCAATATGAATTGGTGTTTGAAGGAAATTGTAACCATAATCAAGTAATTGGTTCTGCAACCAAAGTACTTGAGAGCAACCAGCTGAAGCAGCTATGTACTCAGCTTCAGCTGTGGATACGGATACATTGGTTTGCTTCTTGCACTGCCAAGAAACAAGTCTTGGTCCTAGAAACTGACCTCCACCAGTTGTGGATTTTCTGTTGTTGTTGCACCCTCCATAGTCACTATCTGAATAGGAGTAGAGGCTGAAATCTCCATCTTTGGGATACCAAAGTCCTAATGCAGGTTTGCCTTTCAGATATCTGAAAATCCTCTTCACAGCATTCAGATGGGACTCTTTTGGGTCTGATTGATACCTGGCACAAACACAAACAGCAAACATTATGTCAGGTCTACTGGCAGTTAAGTACATTAAAGAACCAATCATTGATCTATACAATCTTTGATCTACTGATTTTCCAGCAGGGTCAGGTACAATCTTGTCTATTGTTGAGGCTGGTGTCTTGCATGAAGTGGAATCAACAAGATTGTATTTCTTCAAAATTTGATGAATGTACTTTTCTTGATTGATGAAAATGCCATCTGTTTTCTGATGAACTTGTAAGCCAAGGAAGAATGTCAATTCTCCTATGGAGCTCATCTGAAATTCAGATTTCATTAAGTCTTCAAAGCTTTGACACAGCTTCCTGTTGGTTGATCCAAATATTATGTCATCAACATATATTTGAACCACCAAAAGATCTTGATGTTCATGTTTAAGGAAGAGTGTCTGATCAATGGTTCCTCTCTTGTAGCCATTCTTCAGTAGGAAGGATGACAATGTGTCATACCACTTTCTGGGTGCTTGATGAAGACCATACAAAGCTTTGTCAAGCTTGTATACTCTATGTGGATAATCAGGGTCTTCAAATCCAGGGGGTTGAGCCACATAGACTTCTTCATCAATTTTACCATAAAGGAAAGCACACTTCACATCCATCTGATAGACTGTGAACTTCTTGAATGAGGCATAAGCTAGAAAGACCCTTATAGCTTTAATTCTTGCAACTGGTGCAAAGACTTCATCATAATCTATCCCCTCTTCCTGAGTATATCCTTGAGCAATAAGTCTAGCCTTGTTTCTCATGATTATACCCTTGTCATCCAGCTTGTTTTTGAATAGCCACCTTGTTCCAATTAGATGTTGACCTTGAGGTAGGTCTACAAGATTCCACACCTTCTGTTTTCTGAATTGTTGAAGTTCTTCTTGTATAGCCTCAACCCAACTGTTGTCCTTTAGAGCAGCTGTAATGTTTGCAGGAACTGTTTGTGACAAAAAGCAGGTGAACAAGCAAATGTTTACCACACCTCCTTTGCTCCTTGTAGTTCTTGCATTCAGGTCTCCAATGATATTGTCTGTGGGATGAGACTTGTGGATTCTGCTTGTTGAGACAACATCAACTGGAAATGTGGATTCTAAGTTTGAGAAACCCATTGAAGCAGATGGAGTCAGCTGAGAAGTTGAGTCTATGAAGTAATCAAAAGGCTCATGGTCATTAGGATCAGCTTGTGTGTCAGTTGCTGCTGGGTTGTCTTCTTCCGCAGGAAGTTCTACGGAAGCATTTTGTGCTTCCGCAGGAGTAACTGCAACATCTACGGAGGCATTTTGTACTTCCGTAGGAGTTACAGCACCATCCACGGATGAACATTGTTGAGTTGCAGGCATGGTTTGTTGATTCACCACCTCTCTATCCCGTTGATCAGCGGCTGAAGCAGGACTTACATCTGCGGATACTGATGCATCTGCGGATGTGTTTACTGATGTAACTTCAAGCTGCTGACTTGATGCTTGCTGAGGTGCAGTTGAAAGTTGTGCCCTTGGTGGGTCAGCTATCAGGGGCACTTCATTCAAACTTGGAGGCACAAATGGATAGCATGTATCCGCAGCACCTGCATTGATCAGATAACCAGTGTTAAATGATTCAGTTAATGCATCTATATCAAATAACCAAGATGATCCTTTTACATTTGTAGTTAACATGGATTCATCAAAAGAAACATTGGGAGTCTCTTCAATTATGTTATGTTCTGGAATATAGACCCTATATGATTTAGAAGTGGATGAATATCCAACAAAGAAACCATCATAGGCTTTTTCAGAAAATTTTCCCAATTGTTCTTTAGTATTCAAAACAGACACATGACACCCAAAGGCTCTATGATATCCTATAAAAGGTTTTCTTTTAAATAAGAGCTCATAAGGGGTTTTATTATGTTCTTTGACAATTAATGTTCTGTTTTGAACATTGCAAGCTGTATTCACAGCTTCTGCCCAGAAGGTTATGGGCAACTGAGAATCAGCTAGAATTGTTCTGGCTGCTTCTATGAGTGTTCTATTTCTTCTTTCAGCCACTCCATTTTGTTGTGGAGTTCTTGGTGCACTGAATTGTCTAGCTATCCCTTTAGTCCTGCAAAAAGAATCCAAATCAGCATTAACAAATTTAGTTCCATTATCACTCCTAAAAATTTTAAGTTTTAGATCAAGTTGATTCTCAATCTTGATCACAAAGTCCATTAATATTTCAGATGTTTCACTCTTATGTTTTAAGAAAAAGGCCCATGTGAATCTAGTGAAATCATCTACTATCACCAAACAATATTGCCTTTTTCCAATGCTCAGCACATTGGTTGGACCAAAGAGGTCCATATGAAGCAATTTGAGTGGTGTAGTGTTAGTGTTGATTGTTTTGGATTTATGAGACACTCTGTGTTGTTTTCCTTTGTAACATGAAGAGCAATGATTAGAACAATGAAATTCTTTCTTTGGTAATCCAATGACTAAGTCATTTTTCACCAATCTATTCATGTTCTTCATGTTGGAATGGACAAGCCTTCTATGCCATAATTGTGATTCATCTTCTAAAGACTTAGACAGCAGGCATGTCTCATGTCTTGTGAGTGATGTGTTGTTCATATCCAAAACATATGTGTTGCCTTTTCTTGATGCTTTAAGAAGGATCCAATCTGCTGGAACTGCAAAACCTGGCTTAAGAATGTAACAGTTAGTGTTATCAAATAGTGTTAAGTAATTTTGATCACAAATTTGGGAAACACTATGTAAATTATACTGCAAATTTTCACAGTAATTTACTTTATCAAATGTTAAAACACCATTAGTTACCATTCCCTCACTAACAATTTTACCTCCCTTCTTATCCCCACCAAATGCTACATAAGAGGCATGTTTATGTTTGAAGTCATGGAGAAGTGCACAGTTGCCTGTCATATGTCTGGAACAACCACTGTCAACATACCACTTGTTGTCAGCTCTCCATGATTGTTCCTGCACACAAAAAGAAATTAGTTAGAATTGACAACCCAAGCCTTAATTGTCTTGGGTTTGCCAGAAGTGTCAATAATAGTTACTCCTTCATGAATTAATCTTGAAGTTTCAGTATTAGTTGTTTCTTTTTGATTTGATGGTGGTGAGGATGATTTTGTTGAAGATGATTCAGGTTTTTGGATGTCTTCATGCTTATCTGAGTCTTTCTTCAACTTATCTTGCTTTGGTTGATATTTTAACTTTGAGGAGGATCCTGTAGTTTTGAAAGTTTCTTCATCTTTCAGCTTTGATTGAGGCACAGGAGTTCCTTTTGCAAAGTTATCAAAGAAACCATCAACTGCTTCAGTCTGTTTATCAGACAAATCCACCTTTTTGTGAGGTGTTTTAGACTGTGTTGGTGTTTTCTGCTTCAAAGTCTTGTCCGCAACAGATGATCTTTTCTTTGACTTTTGTTAAACTTTCTGAATCTTTGTCTCTTTGTCATTTACTGAGGATTGAGAATCTGATTCGGATGATGCAACTTGTGACTTCTTTTTGCTCTTTTTCTTGTTCTTCTTATTAAAATAACATTCCTGAGTGGAATGGTTATTTTTGTCATATATGGCACAGTGTTTCTTGTTATACGGATTCCTCAGTTTGTGCTTTCCGTAGATTCTTGTTTGTTGTTTGTTTCTTACCTTTATCTGAAGATGACAAAGGTACCTCAGCACCTGATCCGCAGCTATCAATCTTGTGAAGGTTCAGTTCTTGACGTCCTTCATTCAATTCAACAATCCTCTTGCAGATAGTCTTCAGCATGTTTCGTTGCTTTGGAGGATACTGCAGCTTTGTTTCCTCAAGACGCGGAAGGCCAGTTTCAACTTGAACATTCTTACCAATGTTCAGTTGAGCAGTATCATGTTCATCAGAATCATCCAAGTCATCATATTTATCAAAATCTGATTCATTATGTTTAAGTGATTCTGATTCAGTAGATTCAGTTTCACTCATCTCAGCTTCATTATTGTTTATATGACTGGTTTTTATGTCAATTTTGGTGCTTGGCACAAAATGATTTGACAAATTGTTAGTCATTGTTTCAGGTAATGGTGTGTAGTTATCATTAATAGGTGGTGCAACAGCATTATAACCCAACCCGGACCTGTTCTTTGAATCAATATGAGAGTTTAGCAACTTCTCATATTGCTGAGATGATAATTGAAACTTCTGAAGTTTCACTTCAGTGGATGCATGATCAGCCATGGATTTTGTTAAGGAAGTGGTTAGATGCTCAACTTGGGCTTTTAGACTGTAATTTCAGAAACATATTTTTCTAAATCTTTTTGTAAAGAACTGATTTTGATTTGATATAATTTTTGTTCTCTTAAGTGTGATTCATTCAAAATCATTGTTTTCTTTACTTTATCAGCCAATTGTTGAGCATGGACTCTATATCGTTCAACTTCCTCAACACATGATGATGAACATAACCTGTCTTTTACCTCTCTGGCCATAGGAGGGACTTTGTTTTCCATATGTGCCATTAACGCTTGATTCTCCTCTAACACTTCCTTCTCATACATACTCCAGTCATATGTTCCATCTTAAAGTATGATCAGCCCTGACTCCTTAGAATTGCTTGGTCCAGCTGATGTATTTGTGGCTGGTGGGAAGGATAGCTGAGGTTGTCTTTGCAGAGATCTTTGAGAGGTTGATTGCTGATTTTGATATTGCTGTTGCTGCTGATGTTGTTGCTGCTGCTGCTGATACTGCGGAGATGATTGTTGGTTGCATTCTCTAAAGAAGTGACCATAGAGATTGCACTTGAAGCATCTGACTTTTGACTTATCAACACCAATCTTTGATGTTTTGCTTGCTGCTGCCAGATTTTTATTTCTCCGCAAATATTGCTTAGCTCTGTAAGCAATCATTGCCATCTGCCATTGTAGATCCATCTCTTCTACTACATCAGGATGAAGTTCCTCCAAGTCTTGCTGACAGATGTTTGCTGATGTAAGTGAACTTCCAAGATATGCTTGAAAGCTAGAACTAAAAGCTGCAAAGGCTGCTTTTTGTTTTTCAGAATCCAATATCACAGTTATTGGTTCTGACTGTTTGTTCTGTTGAGAAGAGTTTGCAGTTGCTGATGTGTCTCTTTTCTCTGCAGATCTTCCCTTTTCCTTTTGATTTTTACTTTGAGATGATTTCTTAGTGGGTTTGGATGCATAAAAACTGACTTCCTCTTCATCATCATTCAAAGTACAAGAGTTATCACCTTCATTATTTGAGATAAATGCACTTCCAGCATTTTTGGTCTCCTTGAAGTGATAAGGTGAGACATGAGTTCTCACACTCTTGTTTCTTGATTATTCATCCAGTTCAAGAGCTTCTACCTTAGCAACCAATGTATCTAGACCAGTTGTCTTGAGATCTATGGTGTTCTTGAACATGGATACTGTTTGCTTCCAACTTTCAGGCAAAGTGTGGAGCATCTTCTTGTTCAGTTCCTCAGTGGTATATTTTAACTCCAAGATGTTCATCTCAGTAACAAGTTGCATAAATCTATGGAGTTGCTGAGGAATTGATTCACCCTCAATATGATGAAAGGTTTCATATTGTGATCTGAGGGTGTCTTTCCTTATGCTTCGGATCTCATCACTCCCTTCACAGAGAGTGTGAAGAATCTTCCACAAGAAATTTGCTGTTTTGTAATTCTCACACCTGATTAAGATCTCTTCTGGCAAAGCCATACTAAGCAGGCTGTATGCTTTAATATCGACTTTGACCTTCTTGACATCATCAGGTGACAAGTCCTTCGTGCTGATTGGCTGATTCTTGTCATTATAATCCGGCCCAAGAGTGGGTGGAATATAAGGACCCTGAGTGATGGACTCCCACAAGTCAGAATCTGTGTAGTTCACATGATTCCTGAACTTGATCTTCCAGGATTTAAAATCAGGTTTGGTTTCTAACTTTGGCGGTTGATAAGATCCTCCACCAAAAGTACTCATGTTTGATGCAAAATTATGAATCAAAACTTAGCTGTTAAAATCGACAAATCTATCAAAGACTCAGATCTAGTATTCAATTGATTTGAATATAAATCTAAATCAAACAAGCAATGAGAGAATGCTTGCTGAATGACAAGTCGTTGATTTAATTATTTGAAAATCAATTAAACAATTTTAATACTGATAGATCAATTGATCTAAATCAATGAGCACCAAAGCTCTGATACCACCTGTGAATCCAAGGATCTCAATTCAGGAATTATCAGTATTAAAATAAATCAATTCAATGATCGCGGAATTATCATTAATTGACGTTTAATTGTGTTAATGATTAATGATGAACACAACCACAGAAACACAATAAATGCGAACTCAATAATTATTCAAACGTATTTCATTAACTATAAAGTAATGATTACAAAAGAATAATAATGAATAACTACGAACAACGAATTCTGTGAATCGAATAATGTTGATGTTGATATGACGGCGGTTGGGGTTGCACGATGATGTAACTCTTGACAGCCATGATATTGATTGATTGTGTTCCCCGAGATATGAAACCTAGGACTCATATTTATACACGGTTTGAGTCGGCTAAGGAAACACCGGATCTCTTGGGATTTCTTATTGATTGTGTTGACTTGTTTGACTTCTTGGTATTTGCAATCGCACAAGTATAACGTTCTTCCGCAGCAGTCTTGTCGTCCGCAGAACTTTTGTTCTTCCGTAGATGAATTGGTCTTCCGTAGAAATGTTGTTCTTCCGTAGGAAATCCTTCTTCCGTAGGAGTCTTCACTTCATGGTACTTGATCATCTGTAGGAATATTCACTTGGTCATTTGGTCTTGTAAGAAACATATCTACGGATTAACAATAATGTTCATCCGTAGATGTTTCTTACACTTGGTCAATTTCAGGAATCCGTCCAAGTATATTGTTTCTCCCTGTCAAGTCACAAATCAACACACATATATATGGGGTTAACCTATAGATTCAAAGCACATATATATATATATATTGACTGTTACAAGTATTAATTACAAGACTTGATTCAAGTACTAAGCCTATACAAAAATGATCTAGACCTATACACTCTAGATCTAACAATACTCCCCCTTAGGCTTAGCTCCTTGTAATTAGTCCTTCAAAACTGCAAGCTCTTTTACTCTTGCTATCATCTTATTATAGAAGTAAGATACAGCAGTCTTCTGATCATCGTACTTGTACTTGATCTTCATCTTGCTGATCTTCTTCAGGGTATCATAACTCAGTCCCAAACATTTTCTTCAGTAGTGAGTGTTTCCACTACACTATCGTTATGTACAATTTCCAGTTCATCTTCTTCTGAAATCCTGAGCTCTGACACTTCATTTATTGATGTTCCTTTTAGCAGCCCCGCTTCATGCTTTCTTCTCTTGTGTGCCTTTGCATGCAATTTATCTACAACTTGTATCATGTGCACATACAGGCAGAGATCATTCTGAGCTTTTTCATCTGTTAGCTTTGGGAAGAATTTATCGTGTAGATATGATGTGTAGCTTGGATGCAGCATCTTTATCTCTACTGGATCGAAAATTCTTATCTTTTCAGCCTTCTTCCCATCAACATTTCTCAGCAATACCATCTCTTTATTTCATTCAACATATCCCCATTCTGTGATGGGATAAGTGAATTGATTTCCTTTGATGCTTTTGATGGTATCTGAGTTTTTGTCACATCCAACTCTCTTTAGCATATCATCATCTACAAGAGATGAGACTTCAGCTGTTCTTCTTTTCTTACTTAGTTTGATTATTTTGTGCTCCTTATCATCTTTCTTTGCCTGTGTGAGCACATCATCAGTAAATCTAGTCTTCATACCATTTACAGCTGCAGAGAAGTCTCTCCCCCTGAGATGGATTGGATAGTTGGATATTAGGATGCTTTGTAAATCCCTGATGTCTTGCTCCGGAAGACTCAACAGAGCTTCCACATCATGGAAGTATTGAATTCTTCCAGATGTCCTCTTTATTACAGCACAATCCCAGTCTGGATCATATTTCCAGGCCATAATCCTGTGTTCTTCCACAGAACTGGGAGTTGTGATATGATCATAAAGTTCAATCAGAGTAGATTTCTGTTCTGTTATTTCTCTGACAGTTCTTCCCAGAGGCCATACCTTTCCGGGGATTACTGCCCTTGGCTCTCTGATCAGTTTTTCTTTTTCCTTGTGCTAATCTTTTGGTTCGACTGTTATTGGATCAGCAGCAAGTTTACTTTGTTGTTCTTTTGGATGTGGAGTAGTGGTTCTGAACTTGACACCGGTTTCTAATTCCACCTTCATCACATGCTCCATCATCCTCCGCAGTTCTCCAGTAGATCTGCCTTTTAGCTCATGCGGTTTGTAGTTGTGGCCCTGTAACCAGCAAGTCATGTTATACTTGGTCAGTTTGGCTGTGTCACAGTGGCCCAAGTCTTTCTTGATCTTTTCCAATGACTGAAAGACAGTGAAGGCTTCATAATCACAGTTTGGGATTATGAATCTGGCAAATTCAAAGTCTTTCAGTGCATTCTTTATTTCCGTAGAATTCATCCTCTCAACCATGTCATAAGGAAAACCTTGGTTGATGAGGGTCATGAACATGCTTGAATCAGGCCTCTCTTCCATAATATCAGCTGTGGTTAGAAGGTCATCGGCCTTTCCTCCCTTTTCACCAGTGGGGGACTCCATCCTGGTCAGCTCCTCCCATTGTTTCTCACTATCATCATCATCTCCGGATGATACCTTCACAGTAGACACATCTACTGAAGGTGTAGGTTTAGGGGATGGATGCTTTTGTCTTTTTGGGGAGGTTTCATCTTCAGATTTCCTTTTGAATGCACCCAAGTATTTTCTTTTCCGGGAATAAAGAATTAATTGCTTTGAGGCTTCAGCTGAAGGTTTTGATTGTTCAACACTTGGGGCCTCTTTTGTTTTCAGAGCAGATATCTTCCGCAGCAGTCTTGTCGTCCGCAGAACTTTTGTTCTTCCGTAGATGAATTGGTCTTCCGTAGAAATGTTGTTCTTCCATAGGAAATCCTTCTTCTGTAGGAGTCTTCACTTCATGGTACTTGATCATCCGTAGGAATATTCACTTGGTCATTTGGTCTTGTAAGAAACATATCTACGGATTAACAATAATGTTCATCCGTAGATGTTTCTTACACTTGGTCAATTTCAGGAATCCATCCAAGTATATTGTTTCTCCCTGTCAAGTCACAATCAACACACATATATATGGGGTTAACTTATAGATTCAAAGAACATATATATATATATATATTGACTGTTACAAGTATTAATTACAAGACTTGATTCAAGTACTAAGCCTATACAAAAATGATCTAGACCTATACACTCTAGATCTAACAAATACTAGGAAAGTTATTGTGCTCCCACTAGCCTTCTTATACATACAAGCCTCATCAGCGTTTTGATGAATCCAAATTTCTTTACTTTCTCATCAAAACGGTGATTCCAGCTTCTCGATGCTTGTTTCAATCCATAGATTGATTTCTTTAACTTGCATACTTTATTAGGATGTTTTGGATCGACAAAACCTTCAGGCTGAACCATATAGACATCTTCCTCAAGATATCCATTTAGGAAAGCGGTTTTGACATCCATTTGCCAAATCTCATAATCATAATGAGCTACTATGGCAAACAATATCCTTATAGACTTTAGCATCGCAACAGGTGAGAAGGTTTCATCATAGTCAACCCCTTGAGTTTGAGTGAAACCCTTTGCTACAAGTCTAGCTTTATAAGTATCCAAGTTTCCATGCATATCGGTTTTTCTTCTTGAAAACCCACTTACTTCCAACTACCTTGGAATTAAGAGGTGGTACAACAAGTTCCCAAACTTGATTGTCATACATGGATTGCATCTCAACGTTCATGGCTTCTAGCCATTTGTCACAATCCGAATTGGACATTGTATTATGGTATGTGGTTGGTTTATCTGAATCTACCACATATTCCAACTACCTTGGAATTTAGAGGTGGTACAACAAGTTCCCAAACTTGATTGTTATACATGGATTGCATCTCAACGTTCATGGCTTCTAGCCATTTGTCACAATCTGAATTGGACATTGCATTATGGTATGTGGTTGGTTCATCTGAATCTACCACATAGCATCCATCCATGAAAAATCCATATCTTTCAGGTGGATTACTAGTTCTACCACTTCTGTGAACTGTGTTTATTGATCAACCCCTTGATCATCCTCAACATCCTCATGTTGAGTGCTAGTTTCAACCAAACGTGCATCGGGTTATGGTTCTTGATCTTCCTCAAGATCCACTGTTCTACTGCTAGCTCCTTCCATAAGGAATTTTGCTTCTAAGAACTCACCCTTTCTGGCAACAAACACCTTTTATTCCAGTGGATCATAGAAATAATATCCCATAGAATCTCTAGGATATCCAATAAAGATACACTTAGTGGATCGGACTTCTAATTTGTTTGGGGTGGGAGTCTTAACATAAGCCTCACATCCCCAAACCCTCAAGTCTGATAGGGATGGAACTCTTCCATGCCATATCTCAAAAGGTGTCCTTTCCACCTTTTTGGTTGGGGCCATATTAAGAATACGGGTTGCGGAGAGCAAAGCGAAACCCTAAAATGATAGAGGCAGTGTGCTTCTAGCCATCATAGATCAGACCATATCCAATAAGGTTCGATTCCTCCTCTCAGACACACCATTATGTTATGGTGTTCCAGGTGGAGTGAGTTGTGAGATAATCCCACAACTCCTAAGATGATCTTAAAAGCATCACTTAGGTATTCACCTCCTCTAACGGTACGGAGAACTTTAATTGACTTGTTGAGTTGATTTTCTACTTCATTCTTGAAGATTTTGAACATTTCAAAAGTTTCATCTTTGTGCGTTAATAATTACACATACCCACAACGACTATAATCTTTGGTAAAGGTAATGAAGTATCTTTCACCATTCCTAGTCATTGGCGTAAAAGGATCACATACATCCAAATGTATGATTCCTAATAAATCTTTTTCCCTTTCGTTAGTTCCACTAAAGGGTGCCTTAGTTATTTTTCCTTGTAAACAAGATTCATAAACATCAAATGAATCACATTCATTTGTTTTTAAAAGACCATTCTTTTGAAGTGTTTGTAAACGTTTCTTGTTTATATGACCAAGACGACAATGCCAAAGATAGGTATCACTCAAGTCCAACTTGAGTTTCTTGGTGTTAGTTTGGTACAATGAACTATTTAAAGTATTTTCATGAACCAATTCATAAATACCATTAATAGGAATAGCTCTAAAATAGAACATACCATTTAAAGAAACAAGAATGTCATTTTCAATAAAGGATAATATATAATCATAATGTTTTAATTGGGATACAGAAATAATGTTCCTAGTCAAACTAGGAGCATACAAAACATTCTTCAAAATAACTTCCAAGCCACTTGGAAGTTTTAGGATGTAGTCCCCACGAGCATCAACTAAGACTTTAGTTCCATTGCCCATGAAGAGGCTTACATCCCCTTGATTGAAGTCCCTACTTCTTGTGAACCCCTGCAACAAATTGCAAATATGAGTTCCACATCCGGTATCTAATACCCATGTGTTTGAAGATGTAACATTAAGATCAATATGAATCATGTATATTGTACCTGAGGTCTGCCTGGTATCTCTCTTTGCTTTTAACTCTTGGAGATGGACAGGACAATTCCTTTCCCAATGTCCAATCTCCCCACACTTGAAGCATGGGTCATTAGTAGCAACCTTTTGCTTCTTCTCTTGTGGTTTGGGTGGCACCCTTGCCACCCCTTTCCCCTTCCCCAAATGGGTCCCTTACCCTTGGCAACCTTTGCCTTGGGTCCGGGATAAGGCCTTTCTTGTTCCCACCTTCATTGATGGTGAGAACTGGTAAAACCCTTTTACCCATGGCCGCCTCGGCCATTTTGAGCATTGAATGATGCTCACCACTGCTTTTGTCCCATGCATTCATGTTGTAGTTCAACACAAATGTCTCGAACTTCTTGGTAAGGCCACTTAGGATCAAATCCGTGGCCAATTCCTTCGAGACGGGACAATTTAGCCTCTCGAGGCAGTCAATATGACTTTTCATCTTAAGTGCATAAGATGAAACATATTGGTTGTCGTCCATACGACATGCATGGAGTGCTCGAACCGTTTCGAAGCGGTCAACCCTTGCTTGCTGTTGGAACGTTTCCTTCAGCTGGGTTATCATGTTGTAAGCTCCGTGATGTTCATACTCCTTTTGGAGATCCGGAGTCATACTCGCTAGCATGAGACAAGACACTTGGACGGAGTCCTCAGTGTACTTTAGCCAATCATTGTAGGCCTCCTCATCATCCTCAGTAGGTTGATTGGGGATAGGGTCGTCTAAAACATATGATCTACTCTCTTGCTTGAGAACGATTCTCAAGTTTCGATACCAATCAATGAAATTATTATGATTTAGACGTTCCTTTTGGAGGATCGCTCGTAGTGATTAGGTGGACGTGGATGAGTTATCATGATTTTCATTATTGGTGGCCATCTACAAAATTTAACAAAGATCTATTTTAGTATTTTCGATATTGCCAATTTTAATAATCAATGCCTTTTAAGGTCAATTTTATATTAAAATCTAGAACCCAACATTACATTTAAATTGTGGTTAGGTGACCTTTATCCCACGATTTAAATTAATAAGGTGGTCAACGATTGACGGTTGTAACACCCGAAAGTTTGACCTTTTTACAGGTTGTGCGACTGAGCCTCAGTCGCCTGTGATTTATGCGACTGGAGGTCAACCGCATGGCTATTCGGCCGATTGAAGCTCAACCGCACGATAGGAGTTCAACCGCCCGAATGAAGTATGAGCCGCATGGAACACGTGCGATTGGGGTCCAATCGCATAGTGTTGATGCGACTGAAGGTCCAGTCGCCCCTGGACCAGACGCGACTGGGATGTGGGTATAAAAGGGGGGTAGCTCCATTCTCCTTCCCAAATTTCAGTCGGGAAAGGAGCAGAGAGCGACAGAGAGCAGGGAAGAAGAGAGGGAAGTGCTGACCGATTGTCGAGAAGCAAGCTAAATCAAAGCTCATCAACTCCTACCTGACAATGTGAGTTCTAGGACCCCTCATTTACATGTTTTCTAACGATTTTGGGGCTGGAATCACATATAAACCCTATTTTTGAAATAGTGTAAGTTTGACCCATTTGGGTAAATCTTGAGTAATGTGTTTATGGTATGAATTAGGACTAGTATATGCTTGTATGAGGTCCTAGTAGGAATCCCTAAGGCTTGGGAGGGTCGAATTGGGCTGAAAACGGGTTTATGGTGACTGTGGGGACGGGGGTTTCGCGACTGCAGTGTATGAAGAACTCCAGTCGCTGCCCAGTTAGGGTTATGCGACTGAAGGGCCATTCGGCCGAATGAGTGTTAGTTGATGTCCAATCGCCCGACTGAGTCTCAGACGCCCGATTGAGCCTCAATCGCACGATAGGTGATGCGACTGATGATTTCGGTCGCATAAGTTCAATCGCAGAGTAGTTCAGTTGTACGGTTAAGAGTTAGTCGCATATAGCCCAGTCGCATAGTGTCTAGTCGTACGGAAGGAGGTTCAATCGCACGTTTGAGTACCCATTCGCATGATAGCCCAATCGCATGGCCCAGTCGCATGGAGGACATGCGACTGGTATAAGTTCAGTCGCCCGAACAGGGCTGATGTGAGTGAATGTAGAAGTGTATGTATGATGTATGTATGTTAGTATGATGTTGCCATGATAGATGATGAATACAGATGATATGTAAGTATCTATGTTCCATATGTAAATGTATGTTATCTTTTAATAACTTTACGTGAATGAATGAACGAATGAAACGAATGTAATAAGAACGTAAAGCGAAAGATAATGAAAGAGGAACATGATGAATGAATAAATGCATGCATTAATGAATGAATGAATGAACGTAAGAAAGTCTCGCATGGTCTAAGGGGCACGAGATGGATTTGACGGTTAAGAAGTCTTGGAAATGGTGCCTGGTTCTAGTAACTAGGCCTATTACGAGCCCTATGGTAGATTATGGACAGTGAGCCATAGTTGCCTTAGGAGCAACGGGGCAGTGTCTTTGTGACCTGTCACGGTATAGTTGTTACAGCAGGAGTGGTGACGATCACTCGCGGGGTTAACGTGACCCCGGAAGAAGTGTTGTCGGTCTATGGACAGAGAGCCATAGGGGCAACAAGGTTGTCGGTCTATGGACAGAGAGCCATAGGGGCAACCAGGTGTCGGTCTATGGACTGTGAGCCATAGGGGCACCAGGTGTCGGTCTATGGACTGAGAGCCATAGGGGCACCAGTATGTTACAGTATACTCTGTCGGCTCATGGGTTGGAACCATGAGGGCAGAGATGAGAAGTGACCCTTAGAGATTTGCATGCTTGACGAATGAAAGTGGAAAGATAAATGGTGTAGGTACCTACCCCAGGTGACTGGATCAGCATTTGTGCACAACGTTCGTGGCTAACCACCACAGGTCCAGCACCAGTAGTATGTATGATGAAAGGGGGTATTGTACATGTCACTGAACGTAATGAACGTTCGAACGAAAGTAATGAAAGCATGAATGGATGTAATGAATGTTCGAACGTGAGTAATGAATGTATGAATGAAAGTAAAGTACGTACGAAAGTATGTAAAGTATGTATGTATGAAAGTAAACAAGAATGATGAAGTGTACACGAATGAAAGTGAGTATGAATGATGAGGTAATAATAATATTATCTACGTGTACGTATGATGTGTGAACACATGTATGGAAGAACAGTTAATGAGAATGAAGTATGTTTTATTATAAAACTAGAACTCACTCAGCAACGCTGACTTTTATGTGTTTTCCAGTTCGCAGGTAGTGTTGCTGAGGATGGCACGAGGCAGCTACTCAGCTCTTTTGGGATGGCATTCACTTTTTGATTATGCTGCCACATCATGTGTTGTGGGCCCGTAATGCGCGCAACACATCATGTTGCATGCAAGTGCAAGATTTCTTGATAATCCTGATAAACGGGATTATTTAAGAAATCTTCTTTATGAAGAAAAATATATATTTGAATTTAATATCTTCTTAATGAAGAAGAATATATTTTCTTTTCATTAGTTTCTTTCGGTAGAGGTCGCTGTATGACCCTATGATTGCTGAGGATTCGAATAAACGAGATTTTCCTCGTTTCCTTACGCATCAGCAGCAATCATAGTATGGATAGGCAATGTGAAGAAAGCTTGTATTTTGTAATCAAGACAATGATGTAAAAGCTTTTATGATGAAATGAGAATGTATATTTTATAAATTCCGCTGCGTATTTTATGATCATGTATTAATATATGTTTTATGTGTGATGATGACCAACGGTAAGGTGCCCGGTGAGCGGGGCCTTACAAGTTGGTATCAGAGCAAAGTTTAAGTAAAATGGGTAAATTTTCATAATAAACCTAGACTTAAACTGAGAATGGGATAGGGAGGATGAGAATGCCATCTGAGTAGTCGCGTGCCATCAGGTATTTTCTTAAAGATTAACTGGTTATTATGTGCGCATGTGATGTGAATTATGTGTACTGTTAGACTAAGATACTAATGTAGTCAGGGTAGGTGATGCTCGGGGTACGAAGAGTAGAGTAAGTGGCTAATCACAACTGGCCACTGTAATTAGGGACTTACTATACTTAACATAAACTGAGCTAATCCCTTGAATGACTGTGTTGGTGTTTGAATCTTTCAGTGTGTGTCAAAAGATGGCTAGCGGTAAACCTTCTAAGGTTTTGCCAGATAAGGGTTGTGGTGAACGTGGAGCTGAACCGTGTGTCACGGGAAGCATGGCTAGGGCGGCTGAAATGTCACTTGAAGAGCCTAAGGCCCCTCAGCTGGAGGGCAGTGATGATGGCACTAGTTTGAGGATCGCCATGAAAGAGGCTGTTGTTGAGGGAGTTCAACAGGCCTTACAGGCAATTCTGCCGTCCATGGTGACTGAGGTAATTAGGGCGGTGAAAGAGACAACTGCTATTGAAGAAAGCACGAAGGATAGCGACGACAAGAACTAGCACAGAAAGCGGGTTGGACATGACTGGGCCACCCACAACAAAAAGGTTGCGAGGACGGAGGACCGGAGTGTAGCTTCGTCTGGTGCTAGGACGAGGAAGTGTGATAAGTGTGCCAAAGAACACCTCGGGGAATGTAGATGGGGGACCAATGTCTGTTTCAAATGCGGGAAGCGTGGTCATGTGGCAAGAGAGTGTAGGGTGGTGCGGTGCTACAACTGCAGGGGAAGGGGTCACATAAGCAGGGATTGCAAGAAGCCAAGGGCAGAGGGCGCAGGGCCTTCACGATAATGCCGAAGCAGGCTAGGATGGCCCCGCTATCATGACAGGTACGTATCTAATAATCAAACTCTGTCTTCTGTGTGTTGTTTGGTTCCGGAGCTAGAAGAGTTTTGTTTCTGTTATTTTCTGTGCTAAGTTGCCTATTAAGACCGGGAGTATTGATGAGCGCTTCGAGGTAGAAACCGTCAAGGTAGGTCCATCAGGACTTCTGAGATGATAGGAGACCACGAGGTGGAGTTAGAAGGTCATGGATACCCGGTTAGACTACTTGTGATAACCTTAGGTGATTTTGAATTGGTTCTTGGAATGGATGGGTTGGTGGACTTCGAGGGAAAATATAGTGTGTCGCGAGGAGACGATTCGAGGATAGCGCCTGACGTGAGTTCGGTAACTGTTTATGGGAATCGGGTCACGACGATTCCGAGAGTAAACTCAGAGGCGGTTGCGGAAGAAGTGTACCAGACCATGCAGACGATCCTACCGTCTGTAGTGACCGAGGTGATGAACACTATTAGAAATGGTGAGAGACAGGGAAGGGAGTAGACCTTCGGGTGAAACGATGCAAATCTTCGACTTTTGATGGTGACGGCACTGCTGCTGCTACTCACCGGTGGGTGAGGGAAATGGAAGCCGTATTGAATATCAGCGGGTGCCTGGGGGATCAGAAAGTGAAGTTGCCGCTCACTCTTTCGTCGACTCTGCTTTGTGCGGGGAGGGATGACATAGTCCAAGTTTAGGGTAGCCGGGCTACCGGGAGGATGAGATGGCCAGAGTTGAAAGGGTTGGTGATTGAGGAGTTTTGTCCCCACCGTGAGACGAATAAGGTTGAAAGGGAGTTCCTGCAGTTGGAAGCGGGGACGATGACGCATCACCAGTATCCCACCAAATTCAACGAGATGGCACGGCTGGTGCCGGATCAGGGTACACCTCTCTCGCGGAAAATCAAGAGGTACATGAAGGGCTTGCCGGCGGACATCCGTAGGCACATGATCACTACCCAGCCAAGCACGTTCAGGTCAGCGGTAAATCTACGGGAAGGTTGTACGACGGGTGGGAGGTGATGGCGATATCGGGCGAAACGGAGGAGCGAGCTTATGTTAAGAAGGGAAAGGAAGGCGAGATAGTGATGGTGGGATGGTGGCAGAAGGAAAGGTGATGAGGGTCAATGATAGAGAGAGGATAACAAGAAAGGGTGAGGAATGCGAGAAGGGTAGTAGAGATCACGAAGGGAAGTGCAAATAGGGACTGAACGACTGTTGTCGGTGTAGGAAGGAAGGTCATAGGGCAAGGGATTGCCACGTGACTAAGTGCTACGATTGCGGTGAGACTGGACATCTGAGCAGGGAGTGTAAGGGGTCAAAAGCGAGAAGCCCCGGTGCGAGGAAGGGTAACAGAGGGTAAAGGCAACAGCTTTTGCCATAGCCAAGGGGAGGGTAGAGCGGACTCCGACTGAACGACAGGCATAGTAGTAGTTCGTTCCTACTGCCTACTGTTGTGAGTTGCATGATAGGAGAAGGAACGTCGACGAGCCATTCGACGTAGAGATTGCTATTAATGGATTCACTAGGTTACCTAGTGCCCTAAAAGATTGAGCAAAGCAATTGAGAAAGCTGTGTCACCCGTTGACTGTGGGACAGTTTCAGCTTGTGATTGGTTCATCGAACGATAACGTACGCATAGTTTCGACGTTGTAGCAAACAAGTAGAATGGAAGGTCGGGAGTAAAAGAAAAAGAGATAAATTTGGTTTGGGCCATGAAAGTAGTCGATTTGCCTTTCAATCAAAGTGTACCTGCAAGGAACCTGAGAGAAACTGATCTCAGTGCAGCTATAATTGGAACAACACATAGCACGATTAATGAAAGTCTTTTCATCAGTCGTTGGATTCGTAAGAGGGTCATTATTATACATAAAGAACATCAAACAAGGGCCTGGGGTAAGCAGCAACTTTACGCAAGTTGAAGGCCTTGTTCTTCAAGCATTAAGGTTGAAGGTTCTCAGTGACGCTCTGAAGCTCAATGATTACGACGCCGAGCCTTTGCTCGAATACTGTGATGTTCCTTTTAATTGTAGTAACCGTGTTCTACATGGCATGTTTGAAGTCGCAGGTGCTGGTCAAATGAACATTGATCAGTATGCATGGGTTACCGACGGTGATAGTCCAAGATAGAGCAGAAGTCGAACATTGATAAGCGATGTGGAGCGATAGAGTTCCAAGTGATGGACTGGAAAAGGAAAGGGGCAGTATGGCCCGTGGAGGTTTAAGGAACAACAGGTTTCGGGGACGAAACCCGTTTAAGGGGGTGGACTTGTAACACCCGAAAGTTTGACCTTTTTACAGGTTGTGCGACTGAGCCTCAGTCGCCTGTGATTTATGCGACTGGAGGTCAACCGCATGGCTATTCGGCCGATTGAAGCTCAACCGCACAATAGGAGTTCAACCGCCCGAATGAAGTATGAGCCGCATGGAACACGTGCGATTGGGGTCCAATCGCATAGTGTTGATGCGACTGAAGGTCCAGTCGCCCCTGGACCAGACGCGACTGGGATGTGGGTATAAAAGGGGTAGCTCCATTCTCCTTCCCAAATTTTAGTCGGGAAAGGAGCAGAGAGCGACAGAGAGCAGGAAGAAGAGAGGGAAGTGCTGACCGATTGTCGAGAAGCAAGCTAAATCAAAGCTCATCAACTCCTACCTGACAATGTGAGTTCTAGGACCCCTCATTTACATGTTTTCTAACGATTTTGGGGCTGGAATCACATATAAACCCTATTTTTGAAATAGTGTAAGTTTGACCCATTTGGGTAAATCTTGAGTAATGTGTTTATGGTATGAATTAGGACTAGTATATGCTTGTATGAGGTCCTAGTAGGAATCCCTAAGGCTTGGGAGGGTCGAATTGGGCTGAAAACGGGTTTATGGTGACTGTGGGGACGGGGGTTTCGCGACTGCAGTGTATGAAGAACTCCAGTCGCTGCCCAGTTAGGGTTATGCGACTGAAGGGCCATTCGGCCGAATGAGTGTTAGTTGATGTCCAATCGCCCGACTGAGTCTCAGACGCCCGATTGAGCCTCAATCGCACGATAGGTGATGCGACTGATGATTTCGGTCGCATAAGTTCAATCGCAGAGTAGTTCAGTCGTACGGTTAAGAGTTAGTCGCATATAGCCCAGTCGCATAGTGTCTAGTCGTACGGAAGGAGGTTCAATCGCACGTTTGAGTACCCATTCGCATGATAGCCCAATCGCATGGCCCAGTCGCATGGAGGACATGCGACTGGTATAAGTTCAGTCGCCCGAACAGGGCTGATGTGAGTGAATGTAGAAGTGTATGTATGATGTATGTATGTTAGTATGATGTTGCCATGATAGATGATGAATACAGATGATATGTAAGTATCTATGTTCCTTATGTAAATGTATGTTATCTTTTAATAACTTTACGTGAATGAATGAACGAATGAAACGAATGTAATAAGAACGTAAAGCGAAAGATAATGAAAGAGGAACATGATGAATGAATAAATGCATGCATTAATGAATGAATGAATGAACGTAAGAAAGTCTCGCATGGTCTAAGGGGCACGAGATGGATTTGACGGTTAAGAAGTCTTGGAAATGGTGCCTGGTTCTAGTAACTAGGCCTATTACGAGCCCTATGGTAGATTATGGACAGTGAGCCATAGTTGCCTTAGGAGCAACGGGGCAGTGTCTTTGTGACCTGTCACGGTATAGTTGTTACAGCAGGAGTGGTGACGATCACTCGCGGGGTTAACGTGACCCCGGAAGAAGTGTTGTCGGTCTATGGACAGAGAGCCATAGGGGCAACAAGGTTGTCGGTCTATGGACAGAGAGCCAAAGGGGCAACCAGGTGTCGGTCTATGGACTGTGAGCCATAGGGGCACCAGGTGTCGGTCTATGGACTGAGAGCCATAGGGGCACCAGTATGTTACAGTATACTCTGTCGGCTCATGGGTTGGAACCATGAGGGCAGAGATGAGAAGTGACCCTTAGAGATTTGCATGCTTGACGAATGAAAGTGGAAAGATAAATGGTGTAGGTACCTACCCCAGGTGACTGGATCAGCATTTGTGCACAACGTTCGTGGCTAACCACCACAGGTCCAGCACCAGTAGTATGTATGATGAAAGGGGGTATTGTACATGTCACTGAACGTAATGAACGTTCGAACGAAAGTAATGAAAGCATGAATGGATGTAATGAATGTTCGAACGTGAGTAATGAATGTATGAATGAAAGTAAAGTACGTACGAAAGTATGTAAAGTATGTATGTATGAAAGTAAACAAGAATGATGAAGTGTACACGAATGAAAGTGAGTATGAATGATGAGGTAATAATAATATTATCTACGTGTACGTATGATGTGTGAACACATGTATGGAAGAACAGTTAATGAGAATGAAGGTATGTTTTATTATAAAACTAGAACTCACTCAGCAACGCTGACTTTTATGTGTTTTCCAGTTCGCAGGTAGTGTTGCTGAGGATGGCACGAGGCAGCTACTCAGCTCTTTTGGGATGGCATTCACTTTTGATTATGCTGCCACATCATGTGTTGTGGGCCCGTAATGCGCGCAACACATCATGTTGCATACAAGTGCAAGATTTCTTGATAATCCTGATAAACGGGATTATTTAAGAAATCTTCTTTATGAAGAAAAATATATATTTGAATTTAATATCTTCTTAATGAAGAAGAATATATTTTTTTTCATTAGTTTCTTTCGGTAGAGGTCGCTGTATGACCCTATGATTGCTGAGGATTCGAATAAACGAGATTTTCCTCGTTTCCTTACGCATCAGCAGCAATCATAGTATGGATAGGCAATGTGAAGAAAGCTTGTATTTTGTAATCAAGACAATGATGTAAAAGCTTTTATGATGAAATGAGAATGTATATTTTAAAATTCCGCTGCGTATTTTATGATCATGTATTAAATATATGTTTTATGTGTGATGATGACCAACGGTAAGGTGCCCGGTGAGCGGGGCCTTACAACGGTTGCAACCATTTGTAACTTCTAGAGGTATGGGATCGACTTTAAACATCATATGTAAAGTCGGCATGTTAATCCCATCAACACCATTTGGAAACCATATTGTAGGTGATCCATTTAACATGGTTTGCAAATCAATTTACCCTACTTGCACACACATGTGAGTTTACCAACATAAGTGGTTAGGTGACCATTATCCCACCAATGTGGTATTCCCACCTTAAGTCGCAAGTTCCTTCAAAATGGTTAGGTGACCTTTATTCCATTAAGAGTTTCAAAATGACTTAAGTGTTGTGCAAAAGGATGATGTTAAACTTGTTTGTTAGGTATTTAAAGTTTTCACAATTCTAGTTTAGAAAACTCTATGTACTTGTATCTGCATGTTTTCTAATACAAGATACCCTATGGTTCTTTTAATAAAACCCATTTTATTATAAAACCATTAATCCTTTTAATAACCATTTATTAATACTTAATGATTAAGAGCCATATTATATTAGCTTGTTAAGATCATTTTTATTAAGATTGTTTATCATATCCAAATATCATATAATCATTCATAAAACCACAATCAAACAAGCATAATATAAACAACCACAATTTGCATATGTGCATAACCATAGCATCTAAAGTGGTCCACACTTGTTTGCCATCACAAGTGTGGTCCATAGGGCATTCCTAAGGGTTACAAACAAATCACATAGAAAGCTTCCGAAAGCGTCCCACTTGAAACCGCATCCAAAATGCTCCATGTTTCTCTTATGACCTTCCTTTGTGCTTCCAATGTGTATGTCTTCATATTACAAGATATAAAGTCCTAATACAAGATATCTAGTAAAATGAAAAATACACCTAATCTATTTATTACAACCCAATAATAAATAAATTACACTTGAAACAAAGCACAAACAATAGATAATACAACCCAATTGAATGAATGAATACAACCATTACAAACATCCAAACAACACAAGGTCAATGGCTAGGTTATGCACTAAAATAAACATCCATCATATCATCCAAAATATAACTATGAGTCCCCTCAAAACCCATGAATTTTCAGCCAACATAAACTGAAAACTTCGGGTTTAGATGTTGTCCAAACAACACAACATATCAACATGTATAACTTTCAAGATTTAATCACAAGCATGTATAATATAACCTTGAAAGTTGGGGATTCAACAAAACAGAAATATAGCAGCCCAAAATCAGCCTATAATAAGTTGATTATTAACCTTTAAAACCGATTTTAAAGACCAAGAACAAGCAAGTTATCCACATAACCGGCTCTTGATGCCATTGATGGGTTTGTTAGAACACAAAATCGAAGTTTAACCATTTAAACTTTCGGAAAAACGCAGCGGATATATAGCTTTAAAACTTGTTTAAAAGCTGAAAATATATTCTTTAAGTGACCATATAAATGTATAAAACAAACCCATTAACCAAAGGATCATATTATGTGAATCAACATGCTATGTATGTACAAAATCAACACAATATGACAGACTCAAAGGGCTGCCATAAACTACCTCACTGCAGTCCTCAAAATGTGGATGAAAGGAATGTAGATGAAGATGATGATGATGTCGAATTTGCAGCCCTCAAAGGAGAGAACCTCAAGTTGCTATACCCACAAGCTTGTTCCAAACACCTTGTTTGCTAGGAAGTATGACACCAACTCTTGCCCAACTTCTTTAACCTGAAAATCAGCCTTGAAAACCCACTTTTCTTCAGCCAAAAACTCGAGAGATTAGGAGAGAAGAAGGAGAGAATGGTTCACTTGCATGTGTGAAAGAGAAAAGAGATAGATGGTTGATTGAATGGAAGAGTGTTCTAGTAGTAATGTGTTGCATGAAACAAGACTAAAAATGAAGTTCCCACGGGCCTTGGGCGGCCGAGTTTGGGTCTTCCAAAAGGTTTCCCACCTTTTTTTTATAAACACTCTTTCAATTAACCAACTTATAAAATTAAACACTTAGTTTAATTTTATAACATAACACTCTTTTATATTTCATTATTTAACCAATTTAGATAATGAAACATAAAATTATCCCATGAACATATTATCCACATAATTACGTTCTATCACAAAAGCAATATCTAGAAAACCAATTTTCTAAATTGGTGTCCATATATTTGTTGTATGATCCTATCAAAAAACAAATATATGTTGGTGTTTGTATAACTTGTTATTGGGTATGACCTGACTTGGATCATTACGTACTAACCACATCAATCTTGTATGTGCCTTGGGCATATAAGATCCAACACTCTACTCCTATATTTGTTGATAATTCTGCTATAATTGCAGTAACTAAAAATCCGGTCCAACATCTTAAGACCAAACACATCGGAATTAAATATCACTTTATAAGTGACTGTTTTCAAAAGAATTTAATCGATGTGATAAAAATTAATACAGATTTTCAACGCGCTGACCTCTATACAAAAGCCTTTGATAAACCCAGATTTTTCTATCTGTTAGAGGTCAACGGTGTTAAAAAGAAAAGTGAGGTTATCTCAGAAGAAACAGAAGCGTAGTCCGACACATGTTTAATTTGTTTTTAATTTTTTTAGTTTTCTAGTTTTATTTCATTTAATTTCCTTGTCGATTAAAAATCCAAAAACTCAAAAGATTTTCTGTTTTAGTATTTTAGGGGGAGATTAGGTTATGTTCAGTAATTACTTACTTAAAAAAAGGGGGGAAGGTTAGTTAAGCTGAAAAGGCAAAGACAGAAATACGGGAAATGTGATTCAACAAAATGAAAAGTGATAGTACACAGGCGTCGTGTTACTTGGAACACCAAAAAGATTTTATGCTGTGCAAGGCTAATTAAATCATAGAAAATTATAAATCAGAGAAGTCTAGGTCTAACATATTGGGAAAATGATAGTACGCTTGGTTGGTACTGTAGCCACCCGAAGAAAGTAGATCTAGGGTGGTGCCAGTGCACTGTACGATGTGTCGGTAGATTCAACACAATAGATCAGTAGACGTCATCAGTGATTTGGCTTAAACTTAAATAATTCAACAAGTTGTGGGTTTTCATGGTATCCCTGGTCTGTACAATCACTCAATTTCCAATAAGGGGTGAGGAGCAAGCAAATGCCACAAATGTGAGCAAAGACCTGAAAAATAGAGCAAAAGATAACAAAAGTCACTGAAAACAATGTATATTCAAATATACTGCTCTAAGAAGAAAATGGGTATTGCGCCTCTCTGCTGTGCGATGGCACTGACCTGAGGCTTAGCATAACCTATCTGTTCTAAGAATTCATTGTTGTTTGCGCCTCTCTGCTGTGCGATGGCACTGACCTGAGGCTTAGCATCTCTTTGAAAATTCTTAGAACCAAATCATCTAAGTCCCAAGACCGCTCAAAAATCTCCTGAGGAAAACTGATTACTAGATACCTGTGGAACACACAAACACTTGTTGACCTAATTCACCTAATTAATCACTGATGTGTGTCAAAAGTCTGTGTATGGATTTAAGTGGACAAGTATACTAACAATCGTCATGGCTGCATTGCCTGATGCTCAAAATCAATGGGTGTTATTTATCATGTTAAGCATGATTCCTAGTTAGATCTTAGAAGTCTTAGATGAGTGAAAAACTGTGATATGTAATTTATGCAAGTGTTTAAAGTTCAATACAAATCAAAGGTTCCAAGTAATGCTGTTTATGCCTGTCTGATTCCATATGAGTCTGTCCTTGATATGTTGTTAATGCTAATAAGCTACACTAACCTGCCCTAACTAAAATCACAAAAAGATGTTTATTTTGTTCGTAGTTTAAAATTTTCAAGTTATATGTATTGTGTGTCAATGTCGGACTGTGCATAGTGTTCTCTGTAAACATCACCAAATGAGCTTAACGTTTATCTAAACAAATTGTTTCTGAAAGGATAAATGGATCACGTCTGAGGTGATCGGGTGGATAAATGGGTCACGTCTGAGGTGATCGGGTGGATGAAAGGGTCACGTCTGAGGTGATCGGGTGGATAAATGGGTCACGCCTGAGGTGATCGGGTGGATAAATGGATCATGTCTGAGATGATCATGTGCTTTAAAAGTTTATTGAAAGTTTTGATTGTAAATAGTTGAAATTGTGTACAATGTTAAAAGATTTCAGGGTAAAATGTGTGAGTCAGATTCATTCGCACGAGTGGATCATAAGCATGGCCGAACCGTACGATTGGTCCATACTTATGCCCAAGTCAACCGAATGAACCATGCGATTGAACTACTCTTACGAATGGGGGACCAGATTGACTCAATCAGCCGAATGGATATGGCCGAATCAGTCAGTCGACCGATTGAACTCCAGTCGGACGACTGAATGAAATCGACCGAATCAATCTTACGATTGGACTACATTCGCCCGAATGAAATGAGTAAATGGGTTCAATCGCCCGATTGAGATTAGGGTTAGTATAAAAAGGGGACTCAGTTGATCGCAGAACCCATTCGTCCTAATTCGAAAATCGCACCGTTACTCTGCCAAAATTCTACCGGATCTAAACACCTTATTATACACGATTTCTGACTACTTGGTGTTCTTATACAGGTACAATGCGGCACGATGTCACACCCCGGGCCCAGAGAGGCGGGACGTCATGATTAGTAAACAACAACCAAAATGCAGCGGAAACTAAATGGTTTAATACAATACAAGTTTCAACCTTTACATCAGAATATTGGTTTTGTTTCAATTCACAAGGTGCCTAAATCTACAGTCTATTGGTGTTATGATCAATCTTTTGGTAAAGGTTTCTTGATGCTTCAGTAACTAAAGCTTCTAGGCTTGACTTTTGTCTTCAACACCTACCCTCACTTCTTGCCTCGGATTTAGATATCTTCTATAGCTCAACTATTCTCCCTAGCTGTACCTGAAGACATGCTCAAAAAGAAAATTGTGTCAACATAAAGTTGGTGAGTTCAAGTGGTTCAAGTTTCAAAACAATAAAAGGAACTCTTAGAGTCCACAAGTGAAGGTTTTAGAATCAAGTGTGATAGTTTCTGAAAATCTCATTTGATGTTTAAAACATCATTTTTAGTATCAGTCATTGTGGGGTATCACAATCAACCTTGCACTTGGTCCCCGGTTGGCCTCTTCTAAACTTGTGTTTAACCGGATATTCCCGTAGGAAAAAGGACCAAGCCTCAGAATGGTGAACCACTCTTGCTAGGATGGTTCACCATAGTATCTTACTCAAAACCTGTTACATGCCATAAACGACCCCTCAGGATCTCAGTGGGGTACTTGCCTGTGGCGGGAGCCACTGTGCGTAGGGGATTCCTCAAATAGATCTATTCACGTAAGAACAAGCGGTTCACAAAAGAATTAATGATTATGACTAAAGTATCAGCAGGTATCCAAAAAGTCCCACATACAATCATCAAGTAAGCACAATCATAGTTCATAAAACAAAAGATTATGCAAAACAGTAAACAGTATCACACATAAGAGTTTCAGTTTGAAAGAGCATGCTTCATCCCTAAAACAAAAGTAAAAAGGGGAACACGAGAACTCACCTGGTATCCTTATATAATTTCAGAGCTTGATAAAGAAAAGTGATGATCACCAACAAAGCAATCCTAACTAGAACATATAGGATTCACGTTTAGAATTAGCATGATGTTATTACATGCGTGCGGTTGAGCTCTTTAGTTAAATTTAAGTTGGTGATTAGTATCCTTAATGTAGCTTAGCTTCTTGTGTATCCGTTAATTGTCATGAATTAACTGGTGTACATTAGGTTAATTAATGCATTTAATCAAGACTTGAGTCTTAGCATGAAGAATGTAGAAAAATCAATTTATGTCATGGATTCCAAATCTTTATAAATAACTTGCATTAACAATGTAGGTAATATATAATGTTTCAAACGATGTTTATAATGTTCACGTTCACATCGTATTAGTTAACTTGATTGACGCTAAGTAATTTAATTATTGACGGTAGTTGACTATATTTTTCAAAAGAAAAGGGTGACACTAATAATATTTATTTCAATAAAAATGAGATGACCAATTGCTAATAACGACAAGATAGTGGATCATTAATGCAATTTAGGTCTTTTACTTTAAATAAAACGTGTAGATGCCGATTAACCTAAATATCTATTGTATATATATACACAAATGCACAATCTTATTTGAATGTATGTTACATCACTAAGTCTTGTAACGATTTAACGTGGCATGAGATCAACTTATTTGTTTTATCAATAACATGTTATAAACATTTCCCAAAATGTAATGCTTCATATATCTTATCTAGGTTGGTTTCTAATAACTAGCGTTGTTATTTAAATCTCGGGTCCAAACCATCCATTTAAATCAACCATTTATAACAAACGACGTTCGTTTTCGTTTATAGTTCACATATTTTATGATTTATGCCTTTTATATAGTTAGAGCTCAACAATACGTATGCAATTTATAATTCAATTTCATTGCGTTGCGCGTGCGATATTACCTTCCACTCGGTTATGTATTTTCTAGCCCACTCGTTTACGCCTCGTTTTAATCATGTTCCCGTTCCGTTGACTGCTCGTTGACCACGTTGACCAAAGCCTTGCCTTGCCATCCTAACACGACCACAACCCTTAACAACCACATCCACACGATCAAGACCACTCCAACACTACTAAAACGCCATTCTACTACTATTTTCTACGATCATTCTAATCATCTTTAGGCCATTATCAAAGTGGCCCATCTTGCCACTCAACTTGATAACCCAAACCAACATCCCTAATCACATCCATCTCTACCAGTTCCATAATCACCGTGTATCACCATCCCTAGTCTTTACCGACATCACCACCACTAGCCTTTACCAACTTCTATCATAACCATACCACGGATGTCATCACCATTATCACAACCAACAACAACCACAGCCACGGTCACAGCCAATGATCAACACCCGCCAACATCCCCACTATCACCGAGCCTTACATCACTATCACATCCACAACCACCACCGACAGCCAGCCCCCACATCGTAACCATCGCCAAAACCATCACCAACACAGTCACCACCACCACCGACAGCCAATAACATCCCTCATTGCAGCCCATCATCGACAGCCTTTAACCAGGCCGCCATGAACACCACCACCAACAGCAGCCTTCCATCACCACAATCAGCACCGCCGCGACCATCCATCCACCAGTACTGCTGCCTTGGACCCCGATCTAGTACAGATCTACACATGAAGCCCCACAATCATAGTAATTTATGGTTTGTAGCCCAAGAAAACATGGATGAATGGACTAATCGATTATAGGGGAACCTTACCGAGAGAAAAAGAAGTGGGGTGGCCTAGGCCACCTTCAGCCACCGTCGCATGTGGTGTGGGAACACCACGACAATGCCCCCACCATCGCGACCGCACCATCATCGGGCGACCTTCGTAACCGCGACTACCACAACCACTGCCGACATCACCACCATCACCCGTCTCCAAAAACCCACCTGCAACCGTCATCTTTCTCCTTCGATTCCCGTCAACGAGCTTCCTTCTGGGAGAAATCAAGGTTGTTTTCGAGCTCAGGGTGTCGAGGGGGAGTAGGGGTTGGGAGTAGGGGTTGGTGTTCACTCGCCGGCACTCGCCGGAATCGGCCGTCGGAGGCCGATGGTCGATCGGAATTCGAAGAGGAGGGGGAAAGGGGGAGAAGGTCGTGCGCCTCTTTCTCTCTTCTCTGAATTTTTGTTTTCTAAACCCTAAGTGAAGATCATGTTGTTTATATACTAGGTTTAACGAAACGGGTTCGGTTCGCACACGTTCGGTTAAGGTTTTCACGTAGCGTTTAAATTTGTTTTTCGTTAGTTTCAATTTATATAAAACGTTATAAGTGTCCCGAGATTATGTATTTAAAACATGCCGGATAATCAAACGAGTTTGTAACTTATCGCATATTTAACGCGTTCCACGGTTTCAAGCGTTTTTATCGAATGAGCGTTAATATTATCATTTTTCTATCAAAATATATATGATTAAGTATTAAAATGATATTTTGAGCGTTAACTTCCCATGTTGGTCGCGTTAAAACTTTATCTAACGAATTCTCGGTTTTACCAGATCGTAACTCGGTTCGCGTCACGGTTGCGTTTCGGAACGCAGTTATTCCGGACAACGTACCATTCATCAAATTTGATATGTTATGATAGTAAACAATTATTAGATAAATATTTACGGAGTTACGAGATTCGGTTGACGTATTAGATATCAGTAAATGCCGGTGAAAACCGGTATTCACGTTTTAAATTACGAAATTCTGTTGTTTATGCATGATTGATGAAAAATCTTTTAGCAAGCATTATTTATGATTTTATTTAAGTTTAACAATGATTTAGGTGGGATGACAAGCCATTTTAAGGATTTCTGATGAAATTCAGACGTTAGTACACAGTAAATTGCCAGATTTTACCCGGTATGGATTCTGAATCTGTTTTTAGTTTGGATCTTTCCATAGTTATTTCAAATCACCTAATAATTCATTGTTTCATGGTTTCTTGTTTAATTAGTTCCCAAATGTGCATTTGGGCCTTAAATGGGCCTTGTTTATATGTTCGGGCCCTTATTGGGCTTATTGGGCCCAAAAAGGCTAGTTTCATTTTCTGAGTTTTCTTTGATAAGCCCAACTCAATTCAGACTTTTATCGAGTTTTATAACATTTATAGGTTTTCAATTGGGTCATATTTCATAGGTGTTACATTCTCCCTCCTTTTAGAAATTTCGCCCTCGAAATTTTAGTATCGTTAATATTTGTTTCCAAGTGTGATACACTCATGGTATGAATCTTGAGGATTTAGAGTTATTTAGTTGAGCATTCCATGACAAATGTTGATGATTAGGTGTCAAATAATCAGGTTTGATTTGGATTGGAGTAACTATCCGAGTGTTAGAATCATGCTTGACAGGATCAGTGAGTCAAACTATGAACAGGTTTTTGGCTTCACAATCAGATCATTTATCAATCATATAGAATTAACAAGAAGAGACTCTCCACTGTGGTTTAATACACCGACCTACAAACTATATCTAGCAAGGAGACGATTTCTAAAATCCCGGCGGTGTTACCGTCCTCACTGAGAATCTTAAGAACGATTGAAAAGAAGAGGATATTAGCCTGAATGCCATTAATTAGACAAGATAGTCGTGATACAGCAGATTAAAGGTTTCAATTCAAGAAGGATTTGGGTTTTCCCAACGTGTACAGACGAATATCTAGGCATCGCACGACCTTTTCTATGAAGCTAAGTCTAAGAAGTTTTCACGATTTCTAAGAATAGAGAGATTAGCTCATGCTCATGCACAAAGGTCTTCAGCTTTCAAATCTTACTTTTTAGTTCTCAACTTCCTTCCGAAAAATTTCTTCGATCTTTTCCTTCTATGATTTCATCTTAAGGGGTTAAGTCCTTTCTTCCATTACATGCTCCTTCTAGTATGCCTCCTTTTTCTGGAACGGTTCTTGTTATATCAGAACCTTAGTCTTCGAGTAGATCCGTTCATCTTATCTGACGCATGACAGGAGTTTCCCCGAAATGGGATGTGCTATATATATACATATTCACGTGAACTGACGCTGGTAGAATCACGAGTTCAAGAAATGATATGGTGTAGGTAATAGAAGGAAAGTCTAACTGTAGGCTATCTGCATTCGTCAATGAGGGTAAGCAGATACAAATGCGGGCAGGACTTGTTCTCTCTCATTTGGAAATATGGATGTCCTAGGGCAATGCGGACGAAAGCTACTTATCCGCACTTGTCAATACGGTTGTCGTTACCGATTATCGATCACTCTATTGTGCTTGATCTAGTATTCCGATGTGTAGTTGGTAGTGTCGCATCGATAATGTATGCAGGTGCATCCTTTTATTTTGCAGAAGTTTCCAGTTCATGCTTAATGTAGCTCCCCATATCTTTTCTCAGCTTCAATCGGGCGACTAGAAAATCGTCTTGTACCGTTGCATCAACACACATCTGAAACTTTCATATACGCGCCCAACCGAATTCCGCTTTTCTCCAAGGATAACAATGCCAGTCGTATAGCTACACGAATCAAGTTTTGGTAATCCTTTTACAACTTTCTCCTATCCCTAAGCATTGACGCATCTCAATGCGGTTTTTACTTCTTCCCAAAATCTTATAGCTTCACTATAGCGATTTGTCTCGTATTTCGTGCCTAGTAGCAGTGGCAAAATGTTAGACATGTCTGATTATGTCTTACAGATCCTATCCATGAGACTCCTAATTACATGAGATATGTAGGTCCTCCCACACGGGCTTGACCACAACCTTCGTACTTGCCATATCTGGTTTCAACTGTTATTTGTGAAATGTCGTTTTCCTTATAAACATGACTGATAACAGTTAAGATGTAGGTAGCATCTTGAAATTGATTAAGTAGGTTATCATCTCTAGGAAGACGATATCACTTATCCTTGGTGACTTTATTCAACTCTTAATAGTCCATCCGTAACTGGAGCATTCTATTTTCCTTCCGCAAGGAGCATTAAGTTTCCTCAAGACGACATACTAGGTCTTATGAACTGTTTATCTAACAGCTATCGAATCTGCTTCCCTTCCACCAGCTTCTTAATATAAGCTTCAAGTCCAGTACCTCCATTTATATATTTTACTTCTATTCTCCGACTCAATTTCCTTAAGAGCAACCTTAATTGTTGTCTTAAGCTACGGATTTGCTGCAAACGTTCCCACTAATTTCTTCATAATGCTTCCCAATTAAGGTCAACCTTCTAGATGACCTCTTCCTCGGTCCATATTCTACAAGGTAACTGTGCCCTGTAGAGGGTCTATTCGTGAAGCAAGTAACTCTGTTTAGATTCCACTCCTTTATAATCATATCGATTGTTCCAACGAGATATGGGAGTAAGACTTTTTGCTCGATTTTCTGACGGTACGGAGCGTTCTAGGGTAAGGTGTTAGAAAATTACTTTAGGAGAGGTTTGAAAATTTAGAGAGGAATAACACCAACGCTTACGATCAGGGATGATTATACAGACTTTCTTTGTCTACAATCTGCTGCATGTCTATCACTTCGTTGTAGTTGGCTCTCAAGTGATTTAACACATGAGATTTCTTGTAGCTGATCTTCTATGCTTCTTAGTACATCTTTTGAATCAATACCATCCTTTAAATTCGACCATGTGTTCTTCCCATGAATTCTCCATTATTATCGACCGTATCGACTCGAACAAGTTTAGGACTTTATCAAGGTGCTCGCTAGCACAAGAAGGTTAACTACCATTCTAATAGCTGATCGTATAGTTCGAGATCGTATTCTACTTCAGATCTTCGTGCTCGAATCACGAACTTATCACCCAAATGGTAGAGATCTCTGATTAGAGATAACTTACAAGGTTTTAAATTTTTCCGCATCGGTTATCACGCGTTTCCAAAGATGAGGGTTATGCTATAGGGCTTAAGGTAAGTAGCACTACTCGTTAAGAGAATAAATTGAGAACAAAGGGTGAATGAAAATCGAGGATCCATAGAAGTTGTAAGTTCATATTTTGTCTTGATTCTCGAAGGTTAGCTTTTCTCGGCAATTATCCCTGACACTTGAATTTTGATCTCCGAAGAATCTGGATTTTAGAATGAGGATTCATTTCCTGTGAAATCTGGTGCTCAGAAATTTACCAACAACAAGGTCGGTTAAAAGCATGGTTAAGATAACTCAACTTAAGTTTCGAGTGAAGATTGTCATTAGGTGACTAACGGTTGAAGATGATGAAAGATTTCACGAGTGTAGTACTGAGAAAGGTGATTATCAATCACAATCGGAGCTGATATTAAGAATATTCCTTTGAGTCAGGTGGTTCCATTACAATGAATAGGCAGAGAGAAGTCATATTCCTCAAAGGCTTTGAGAGAATAATCAGAGGAATTCTAGACTCCAGAAGATCCTATGAAGTGTGAACTACTAAGGAAGAAAGGAGTGACAAGTCTTATATGTCATTGACCACAAGAGGCGTTTCTCGGAATTTATTACTCTGGTATGTTCTCCGTTGCACGAGCCTTGTTAGAGAGTCTTCCACTGTGTTAAAGAAGTTTTGACGAATTCAATGTTAGGTAGGAAGGAATTTTTAGTCATCGCTCAAAATAGTATGGCTAAAGTACAGGCACAACGTGGTAGAGTGCCATACTCAGCACGAGACCAGTTAAGTTTGAGAACATCATTCAATGATCTTCTGAGTCTGATGGTCTTATCATTATAATTCTAATAGGAGAGTAGAATAAAAGAAAAGAGAAGAAGAGAAAGGAATAGTTACTGCAACATCATCCTTGGTAGCTCTTCAAGTGTCAAATGGTTTTCGCCCAGCATGAAAGTTTTGAACCTGAAATTATTGAATATATTCCAAATATTTGTGTTTATTCTTGTATTTATTGGTTCTTTAAGTGTTTTACATTGATATTAGTTTACATGATAGGGCCCACCAGAATTCAAGGGTACCTGTAAATTCACCATTACGTGTGCACCCGTAATCGTCAATTTACCTTACACTATCATTCTAGTCATTCCCATCATAAGTTCCAAGTTTGTGTATTTAGGTTCTGGAGTTAATGATTTCATTTAGTCATCATCTGCAATTAAGCACACTTAGATTCCAACTATGCTAATCATTCAAGTTAACCCAGAAATTGTCTCGAAGTAAGTTTCAGCAAATCAAGCAATAAATGAGCATTCAGGTACATGCTAACTTAGGGAGCAGAACAAATAAAAGGCACTATGGTTAATATCTTATCACTAAATTCCAACATGTATCATCTTACAATTGAGGCATAATAGCAAGTATCATCATTTCAAACAAGTATCAGTATAACAGTTGTCTCAGGTAACGACACAAGTCATATCAAGTGTATAGCTAACAGCAGTTGTTTCATATAGTGACAAAAGTCAACTGTGCAATCAGATAAGTATCTCTCCAGGATTTAAGTCCTAATTTATATGCACACATTTGGTTTCTAACATTCTTAGTACTTGACATTCAGTAGTCCTAAGAGTCCACTCCAAGAGGTTCCATACCTTCATGGTTTACTCGGGTGCACCTATCATAGGCAATACCCTAATGTATCAAGGTTTCTTATAGGGTAGAGAATTCTTAATAGGATATATGAAATCCTTAAGGTATCCAGGTTAAAGAAGGGTGTTCTTAGGGAAACCTACTCTTGCTGCAAACTTTGGATCACTGTATCGTGGAAACAACCTACTAGTGTAACACCCGTAATTTCTTATTAAAGAAACTAAAAGAATGAAATAGAAAGAAAGGAGAAGGAAATAAAAAGCAACTAAAAAGGAGGGACCAAAAGTGCCAAATGGGCAAAGTTATTATTTATTTTGTACAAAAGGAAGGCATGGTCGCCCATTACCTCCTGCACATTTCCTTGCATCGGTTTTTAGAGAGAGAAAGCAGCAGGAGCAGAAAACCATCGGGATTTTGAAGAAGGACCTGAGAAATTCGAAGTTTTTGGTAAGAAATCTCGAATTTATGATGTTAGGACGATTCTAGAACCATATATGAGCTTATAAATGTGACTAGTGTGTTCGGGTTGCACTGTGTGTGTGTTTAGGTGTATAAACGACTGAGAAGTTCAAGTAAAGGGCATCCAAAACCCGAAGACAAACTAAGGTGAGTTCTAGACCCCGTTTTACTGGTTTTTAAATGTTTTGGGGCTGGAAAATGCATGCAAGTATGTTTTGTAAAGTTTGGGTTGAAACCCGTATGAAATGAATGCATGTATGCTTATGTTTATGTTAGATTTATGCCTAGAATCATATGTATATGTTTAGAACTAGGCATTATGATGTTTGGGACTTGGATTATGGATTAGACACACGAACAGGTTGCAAATATGTCTGAAATTGGACTTAGAATAAATAAGAACAAGCTGATGAGTCCACCAGTGGTTATACGACCAACAGTGTGGTCGTATGACCAGGATATTTTTCTAAGTGTTGAAATCAGTAGGCCTCATACGACCAACAGTGTGGTCGTATGACCAGGATATAATTTCTAAGTATTGAAAAGTCCAATAGGACTCATACGACCAACAGTGGTCGTATGACTATGTGATGAAATTTTCTAAGTATGATGAAGAGACCCACAGGACTCATACGACCAACAGTGGTCGTATGATCAGAATATATTTCTCAAGTCCAGGGATGGTACGACCAATAGTGCTCATACGACCAACAGTGTGGTCGTATGACCAGAAGATAAATCTAAGTGTAAAATGAAAAGTCCAGCAATACTCTTACGCCCAATAGTGCTCATACGGCCAGAGGGCTTATACGCCCAACAGGGCTCAAACGCCTAGGACACTTAGAATTTTTCAGAAATTTCCTGAAATACCGAAGTTCGAGGTGTTGACCAGGGCTGACTAGGGTTAACAAATGATGATGTTTCATGCATGTAATGATGATTATGGTTAACCCTTATTGTTACTAATATTATTATTAGTGTATTATTGTTAACAATATTATTAAAATATTGTTAAGTATGGTATGATGCAATGTATGCTGTTAAGTATGGTATGATGCTACGTATGATGATGAATGTATGATGATGAATGTATGATGAGTATGCATGATGAGTGTGTATGTTCCTTGTGATTGTGTATGCTTATCTTTCTGAGACTTTACGAATAACGAGAAATGAACTAATGAAGTATTATGTATCGTAAAGTGAAAGATAATGAAAGAGGAACATGATGACGAATGCATGTATTAACGAATGAACGAAAAGAAGAATGATGATGAATACATGCATTAACGAACGAACGAATTATGTCTTGCAAGCATTGAATAACGCGATTGGTCCTTCTTTGTGATTGACCATGGTCATGGTACCTCTACCGCTTACCTCTAGTACCGTGGCATACGATTTTCCGTCATATGTTGACTACGGCCCGGTAGCTAATAACGATCGGGGTGTAGCATATGGTATTGGTACAATTCACCTTTCAATGCGTGCAAGTAAGTATGAACGGGATTCTTGTCATTCGACCACAGTAATCATAGTCAAGTGCTATGAAGTGGGTAAAGCCTGATAGAATCCATACGAGAAGTTAAAGGTAACGATGAATAACGAATGATGAAGATAATAACGAATATTATCTCTGTGTACGTATGATGTATGAACGCATGCACGAAATGATACTTTTAAATAAGTAAAAGTATGTTTTATTACAAAACTAGAACTCACTCAGCAACGCTGACTTTTATCTGTTTTCCAGTTGGCAGGTAGTGTTGCTGAGGATGGCACGAGGCGGCTACTCAGCTCTTTTGGGATGGCATTCTTTTGTTAACGTTTTTGTATTGTAATGCAAACAAATGATATTTTGTAACGAGTGTTGTATTACTTTACAAAAGCATTTATAGTAAAATTTAAAGTTTCCGCTGCATGGTTTTTATTAAGTTATTTTAAATGTATGTTTTATGGGTAATGACGACCAACTGTGAGGTGCCCGGGAACGGGGGGGCCTTACAAGTTGGTATCAGAGCCAAAGTTTAAGTGAAATGGGTAATTTTTTTAAAACAAACCTAAAACTTAAACTGAGAATGGGACAGGGAGAATGAGAATGTCATCTGAGTAGCTGCGTGCCATCAGGTATTTTCTTGAAAGTTAACCAGTGTTATGTGCGCATGTTATGTGTTTATGTGTACTGTTAGACTTAGATACTAATGTAGTCAGGACAGGTAATGCTCGGGGTGTGAAGAGTAGAGTAAGTGGCTAATCACAACTGGCCACTGTAATTAGGGACTTACTGTACTTGACATAAACTGAGCTATTTCCTTGAATGACCGTGTTGGTGTTTAAATCTTTCAGTGTGATAGAAGATGGTCGGTGGTAGATCATCTAAAGCCCCACTTGGTGGAGGCAGTGGCGGAAGTGGTGCGGAACCACGAGCCACAAGAGGTAGGCCTAGACAAGAGAAGAAGGTTCCCGAAGAACCTAATACTACTCCCTCGGGGGGAGTGGACGAGAGTGATAATGTGAGAGCCTCGGTGAAAGAGACGGTGATCGAGGAGGTGCACCAAGTCATGCAGACGATCTTACCGTCTGTAGTGACTGAAGTGATAAAGGCAGTACGTGAGGATGATAGACGAGGGAGGAATCGACCCTCAGGTAGACAGCAGCAACAGGAGCCGGAAACGGTTCTTTCTGATGATGAAGAGGAGGAGGAGGAAGAACAGGTACGGGAGACAGCCCGGGGTTGTAACTACGGGGCATTCATGAGGTGCAAACCCCCAACTTTTGATGGGTCTGGTACTGCTACTGATGCTCACCAATGGGTGATGGAAATGGAAGCTGTCCTCGATATTAGTGATTGCCAGGAGGACAAGAAGGTGAAGTTTGCTACCCACTCTTTTACAGGGTCGGCTTTATGCTGGTGGAAAAATATAGTCCAAGCCGAGGGTAGCAGGGCTATAGGGAAGATGAAGTGGGCTGAGTTAAAAAGGCTGGTGATTGAGGAATTCAGTCCTCGTCGGGAAATGGATAGAATAGAGAGAGAGTTCCTGCAGTTGGAGGCGGGGACGATGACCCACCAACAATATACCACCAAGTTTAACGAGTTGGCGCTGTTGGTGCCAGAGCAGGTGACGCCAGTGTCTCGAAAGATCAACCGGTATATCCAGGGGCTGCCAGTTGAAATCCGTTGGCATTTGATTTCTGCTCGACTGAGCACTTTCAGGTCGGCGGTGGACTTGGCGGGAAGGTTATTCGATGAACGAGCTGCTTTGGTAAAGGCTGAGGGAAGCAAGAAAGGAAGTGGAGAGAAAAACTGGCAGGGGAAGAGATTTGGTCGGGGTGATGCTTCGACGAACAACAAGAAGGCAAGGGTGGACGACCGCCGAGTGGTCGTGACGGGAGCTGGGATGAGAAAGTGTGGTAAGTGTGGAAGGGAGCACTCAGGGGAGTGCAAATGGGGATCCAACCTCTGCTTTAAGTGCGGGAAGACAGGGCACATATCAAAAGATTGCCGGATGGGCAAGTGCTTTAACTGTGGAGAAAGTGGCCATATGAGCAGGGACTGTAAGAAGCCGAGGGCTGAGGCTTCAGGGGTAAAGAAGACGGGAAGTGAAGGTCCGAGAGCAAACGCCAGGGCTTTCACCATGACGCAGGAAGAGGCTAGGACGGACCCCGATGTGGTGTCAGGTACGTTTCTAGTAAACCAAACTCTTGCTTCTGTGTTATTTGACTCTGGTGCTAGTAGGAGTTTCATTTCTGCTACTTTCTGTGCTAAATTGCCTGTTAGTAGCAAATGCATTAGTGAGCCTTTTTATGTAGAAACTGCTATTGGTAAGTCCACTAAAGTTACTGATGTGATAGAGGACTGTACCATGGAGTTAGAAGGTCATAGGTTTGCTGCTAGATTACATGTGATGCCCCTAGGAGGATTTGATGTAGTGTTAGGGATGGACTGGTTAGCAACCTACGAAGCGAATATCGTGTGCCGAAAGAAGATGATTAGACTGACGGCGACCGACGGAAGTCCGGTGACAATTTATGGCGATCGAGTTACGACGATTCTGAAGGTGATCTCGATGGCTGTGGCGGGAAAGTGTATGAGGCGCGGATGTAACGCCTACTTATGTTATGTAAAGAATGTAGAGACGCCAACACCACAGCTATGTGATGTGCCAGTGGTGTGTGACTTTCCAGACGTGTTTCCCGAAGACTTATCGGGATTGCCACCTGACCGAGAGATCGAATTCCAGATCGACCTGATACCGGGTGCCCAACCTGTCGCAAAAGCACCGTATCGCTTGGCTCCGACGGAGATGAAAGAGTTGATGGAGCAGTTGCAGGAGCTGCTGGATAAGGGGTTTATCCGACCGAGTATCTCACCTTGGGGTGCTCCGGTTCTGTTCGTAAAGAAGAAGGATGGTAGTATGAGGATGTGCATCGACTACCGCGAGCTGAATAAGCTGACGGTGAAGAACAGATACCCCTTACCAAGGATCGATGACTTGTTTGATCAACTTCAGGGTGCCAGTTGGTTTTCAAGGATAGATCTTCGATCGGGTTACCATCAACTAAAGGTGAAGGAACAAGATATCCCTAAAACAGCCTTTCGTACGCGCTATGGTCACTACGAGTTTCTTGTCATGTCTTTTGGGTTGACCAATGCGCCGGCTGCTTTTATGGATTTGATGAACCGAGTGTGCCGACCAATGTTGGATAAATCAGTAATTGTATTCATCGATGATATTCTGATTTATTCAAGAAGTGAAAAAGAGCATGCCGGGCATATTCGGGAAGTGTTGGAAACGTTGAGAAGGGAGAAATTGTACGCCAAGTTCTCCAAGTGCGCCTTTTGGTTACGCGAGGTGCAATTTCTGGGTCACGTAGTGAATGCAGAAGGAATAATGGTGGACCCAGCAAAGGTTGAGGCTGTGATGCAATGGAAATCACCAAAGACGCCATCCGAGATTCGTAGCTTCTTGGGATTGGCGGGCTATTATAGAAGATTTATTCAAGACTTTTCAAAGATCGCCTCACCTTTGACAAAATTGACTCGTAAGGACGTAAAATTCGTGTGGGGTCGAGAGCAGGAGATGGCTTTTGAGGAGTTGAAGGCAAGACTAACACAAGCTCCTGTCTTGACTTTGCCTGAGGGAAGTGAAGACTTAGTGGTCTTTTCGGATGCATCTTATTCTGGGCTAGGTTGTGTGTTGATGCAACGTGGAAAGGTGATAGCCTACGCATCTCGACAGCTGAAGACCCACGAAGTCAACTATCCCACACACGATCTAGAATTAGCCGCGGTGGTTTTTGCGTTGAAGATTTGGTGGCACTATCTATACGGGACAAAGTGCACAATCTTCACTGACCACAAAAGCTTGAAGTACTTCTTCGAGTAGAAGGATCTAAACATGAGGCAGAGGCGGTGGTTGGAACTGATAAAAGATTATGATTGTGAGATCCATTACCACCCAGGCAAAGCCAATGTGGTGGCTGATGCCCTTAGCCGAAAAGAAAGGCCTGAGCCGATCCGGGTGAAGGCTTATCAGTTAATCATGACCTCCGACGTGATGACACAGGTTAAGGAGTTTCAAGACGAGGCTTTGAAAGAAGATCGTCTTAACTCCGAAAGGATGAGAGGTCTAGTTACGGAATTGGGTGAGAACACTCTTGGTGTTAAGACCCGATTTGGGCGAATGTGGATTCCTCGATACGGGGATCTACATGGAAGAATCATGGATGAGGCCCATAAGACCCGATACTCCATTCACCCCGGTGCTACCAAAATGTACCACGATATGAAGAAGGACTACTGGTGGCCGGGTATGAAACGCGACGTAGTGGAGTACGTAAGTAAGTGCTTGACCTGCTTACAAGTGAAGGCGGAACACCAGAAGCCCTACGGGAAGATCCAACCGTTGGATATACCCGAGTGGAAGTGGGAGCACATCACCATGGACTTCATCACGAAACTACCACGTACCTCGAAAGGGTATGATGCCATATGGGTGATAGTTGACCGCTTGACAAAGAGTGCCCACTTCCTACCGATCCGTGAAACGCACTCATCTGAAAGATTGGCGGATCTGTTCATCAAAGAAATTGTGGCTCGTCATGGTGTGCCGGTGTCTATTGTGTCTGATCGTGACACCCGGTTTACCTCCAAGTTTTGGAAGAGATTTCACGATGCAATGGGGACGAGGCTACACATTAGTACTGCATATCACCCTCAGACGGACGGTCAGTCTGAGAGGACGATCCAAACACTCGAAGACATGCTTCGGGCATGCGTGATCGATTTTGGAGGAAGTTGGGATGATCACTTGCCGTTAGCAGAATTCTCGTACAACAATAGCTATCATGCCAGTATTGGCATGCCACCCTACGAGATGCTATACGGTAGGAGATGTAGGACGCCCGTATGTTGGGGAGACATTGGGCAGAAAGAGTTAGGAGGTGTTGAGGTGGTCGAAGCTACGACTGAGAAGTTAGAAAAGATCAAAGCCTTCATGAAGGCGGCGAAAGATAGGCAAAAGTCGTACGCTGACAAGAGGCGGAGACCGATAGAGTTCAAGGTTGGTGACCGAGTTATGTTGAAGGTCTCACCTTGGAAAGGAATCATTAGATTCAGGAAAAGAGGTAAGCTAAGCCCGAGGTACATAGGACCTTTCCGAATTATCGCACGAGTAGGAGAGGTGGCCTATCGACTTGAACTGCCGGATGAGTTAAGTGGAATTCATCCCACATTCCATGTATCCCATCTGAGGAAGTGCTTAGCTGATGATGACATGGTTGTACCACTGGGGGATATTGAGGTGGATGAGAGGCTCAACTACGTGGAGCAACCAGTGGCAATCATTGATCGTAAGGAAAAGAGGTTAAGGAATAAAGTGGTTCCTCTTGTGCGTGTACAGTGGAAGCACAGGAAGGGATCCGAGTCTACGTGGGAGACTGAAGAAGAGATGAGACAACACTACCCACATCTGTTTGAGGAATAACAGGTTTCGGGGACGAAACCTATATAAGGGGGGTGGACTTGTAACACCCGTAATTTCTTATTAAAGAAACTAAAAGAATGAAATAGAAAGAAAGGAGAAGGAAATAAAAAGCAACTAAAAAGGAGGGACCAAAAGTGCCAAATGGGCAAAGTTATTATTTATTTTGTACAAAAGGAAGGCATGGTCGCCCATTACCTCCTGCACATTTCCTTGCATCGGTTTTTAGAGAGAGAAAGCAGCAGGAGCAGAAAACCATCGGGATTTTGAAGAAGGACCTGAGAAATTCGAAGTTTTTGGTAAGAAATCTCGAATTTATGATGTTAGGACGATTCTAGAACCATATATGAGCTTATAAATGTGACTAGTGTGTTCGGGTTGCACTGTGTGTGTGTTTTAGGTGTATAAACGACTGAGAAGTTCAAGTAAAGGGCATCCAAAACCCGAAGACAAACTAAGGTGAGTTCTAGACCCCGTTTTACTGGTTTTTAAATGTTTTGGGGCTGGAAAATGCATGCAAGTATGTTTTTGTAAAGTTTGGGTTGAAACCCGTAAGAAATGAATGCATGTATGCTTATGTTTATGTTAGATTTATGCCTAGAATCATATGTATATGTTTAGAACTAGGCATTATGATGTTTGGGACTTGGATTATGGATTAGACACACGAACAGGTTGCAAATATGTCTGAAATTGGACTTAGAATAAATAAGAACAAGCTGATGAGTCCACCAGTGGTTATACGACCAACAGTGTGGTCGTATGACCAGGATATTTTTCTAAGTGTTGAAATCAGTAGGCCTCATACGACCAACAGTGTGGTCGTATGACCAGGATATAATTTTCTAAGTATTGAAAAGTCCAATAGGACTCATACGACCAACAGTGGTCGTATGACTATGTGATGAAATTTTCTAAGTATGATGAAGAGACCCACAGGACTCATACGACCAACAGTGGTCGTATGATCAGAATATATTTCTCAAGTCCAGGGATGGTACGACCAATAGTGCTCATACGACCAACAGTGTGGTCGTATGACCAGATGATAAATCTAAGTGTAAAATGAAAAGTCCAGCAGTACTCTTACGCCCAATAGTGCTCATACGGCCAGAGGGCTTATACGCCCAACAGGGCTCAAACGCCTAGGACACTTAGAATTTTTCAGAAATTTCCTGAAATACCGAAGTTCGAGGTGTTGACCAGGGCTGACTAGGGTTAACAAATGATGATGTTTCATGCATGTAATGGTGATTATGGTTAACCCTTATTGTTACTAATATTATTATTAGTGTATTATTGTTAACAATATTATTAAATATTGTTAAGTATGGTATGATGCAATGTATGCTGTTAAGTATGGTATGATGCTACGTATGATGATGAATGTATGATGATGAATGTATGATGAGTATGCATGATGAGTGTGTATGTTCCTTGTGATTGTGTATGCTTATCTTTCTGAGACTTTACGAATAACGAGAAATGAACTAATGAAGTATTATGTATCGTAAAGTGAAAGATAATGAAAGAGGAACATGATGACGAATGCATGTATTAACGAATGAACGAAAAGAAGAATGATGATGAATACATGCATTAACGAACGAACGAATTATGTCTTGCAAGCATTGAATAACGCGATTGGTCCTTCTTTGTGATTGACCATGGTCATGGTACCTCTACCGCTTACCTCTAGTACCGTGGCATACGATTTTCCGTCATATGTTGACTACGGCCCGGTAGCTAATAACGATCGGGGTGTAGCATATGGTATTGGTACAATTCACCTTTCAATGCGTGCAAGTAAGTATGAACGGGATTCTTGTCATTCGACCACAGTAATCATAGCCAAGTGCTATGAAGTGGGTAAAGCCTGACAGAATCCATACGAGAAGTTAAAGGTAACGATGAATAACGAATGATGAAGATAATAACGAATATTATCTCTGTGTACGTATGATGTATGAACGCATGCACGAAAGGATACTTTTAAATAAGTAAAAGTATGTTTTATTACAAAACTAGAACTCACTCAGCAACGCTGACTTTTATGTGTTTTCCAGTTGACAGGTAGTGTTGCTGAGGATGGCACGAGGCGGCTACTCAGCTCTTTTGGGATGGCATTCTTTTGTTAACGTTTTTGTATTGTAATGCAAACAAATGATATTTTGTAACGAGTGTTGTATTACTTTACAAAAGCATTTATAGTAAAATTTAAAGTTTCCGCTGCATGGTTTTTATTAAGTTATTTTAAATGTATGTTTTATGGGTAATGACGACCAACTGTGAGGTGCCCGGGAACGGGGGGCCTTACAACTAGGCTGGTCCTATTTATGGTTACACCTTAGGTATTGCAAAGCAAACCCGTATTTCTACACCATTGGTTCAGCAAAGCTCAGAAGAGTCTTTTTACTAAGGTGGTCCTATGAGGTTCATATGGTTGTTGTTTAGGTCTCGCGAAGCAGACCTACTTCGCTACAACCTTTGGCTCTGATACCAATCTGTCACACCCCGGGCCCAGAGAGGCGGGACGTCACGATTAGTAAACAACAACCAAAATCCAGCGGAAACTAAATGGTCTAATACAATACAACTTTCAACCTTTACATCAGAATATTGGTTTTGTTTCAATTCACAAGGTGCCTAAATCTACAGTCTATTGGTGTTATGATCAATCTTTTGGTAAAGGTTTCTTGATGCTTCAGTAACTAAAGCTTCTAGGCTCGACTTTTGTCTTCAACACCTACCCTCACTTCTTGCCTCGGATTTAGGTATCTTCTATAGCTCAACTATTCTCCCTAGCTGTACCTGAAGACATGCTCAAAAAGAAAATTGTGTCAACATAAAGTTGGTGAGTTCAAGTGGTTCAAGTTTCAAAACAATAAAAAGAACTCTTAGAGTCCACAAGTGAAGGTTTTAGAATCAAATGTGATAGTTTCTGAAAATCTCATTTGATGTTTAAAACATCATTTTTAGTATCAGTCATTGTGGGGTATCACAATCAACCCTGTACTTGGTCCCCGGTTGTCCTCTTCTAAACTTGTGTTTAACCGGATATTCCCGTAGGAAAAAGGACCAAGCCTCAGAATAGTGAACCACTCCTACTAGGATGGTTCACCATAGTATCTTACTCAAAACCTGTTACATGCCACAAACGACCCCTCAGGATCTCAGTGGGGTACCTCCCTGTGGCGGGAGCCACTGTGCGTGGGGGATTCCCTAAATAGATCTAATCACGTAAGAACAAGCGGTTCACAAAAGAATTAATGATTATGACTAAAGTATCAACAGGTATCCAAAAAGTCCCACATACAAGCATCAAGTAAGCACAATCATAGTTCATAAAACAAAAGATTATGCAAAATAGTAAACAGTATCACACATAAGAGTTTCAGTTTGAAAGAGCATGCTTCATCCCCAAAACAAAAGTAAAAAGGGGAACACGAGAACTCACCTGGTATCCTTATATAATTTCAGAGCTTGATAAAGAAAAGTGATGATCACCAACAAAGCAATCCTAACTAGAACATATAGGATTCACGTTTAGAATTAGCATGATGTTATTACATGCGTGATGTTGAGCTCTTTAGTTAAATTTAAGTTGGTGACTAGTATCCTTAATGTAGCTTAGCTTCTTGTGTATTCGTTAATTGTCATGAATTAACTAGTGTACATTAGGTTAATTAATGCATTTAATCAAGACTTGAGTCTTAGCGTGAAGAATGTAGAAAAATCAATTTATGTCATGGATTCCAAATCTTTATAAATAACTTGCATTAACAATGTAGGTAATATATAATGTTTCAAACGATGTTTATAATGTTCACGTTCACATCGTATTAGTTAACTTGATTGACGCTAAGTAATTTAATTATTGACGGTAGTTGACTATATTTCTCAAAAGAAAAGGGTGACACTAATAATATTTATTTCAATAAAAATAAGATGACCAATTGCTAATAACGACAAGATAGTGGATCATTAATGCAATTTAGGTCTTTTACTTTAAATAAAACGTGTAGATGCCGATTAACCTAAATATCTATTGTATATATATACACAAATGCACAATCGTATTTGAATGTATGTTACATCGCTAAGTCTTGTAACGATTTAACGTGGCATGTGATCAACTTATTTGTTTTATCAATAACATGTTATAAACATTTCCCAAAATGTAATGCTTCATATATCTTATCTAGGTTGGTTTCTAATAACTAGCGTTGTTATTTAAATCTCGGGTCCAAACCATCCATTTAAATCAATATAACAAACGACGTTCGTTTTCATTTATAGTTCCCATATTTTATGATTTATGCCTTTTATATAGTTAGAGCTCAACAATACGTACGCAATTTATAATTCAATTTCATTGCGTTGCGCGTGCGATATTACCTTCCACTCGGTTATGTATTTTCTAGCCCACTCGTTTACGCCTCGTTTTAATCATGTTCCCGTTCCGTTGACTGCTCATTGACCACGTTGACCAAAGCCTTGCCTTGCCATCCTAACACGACCACAACCCTTAACAACCACATCCACACGATCAAGACCACTCCAACACTACTAAAACGCCATTCCACTACTATTTTCTACGATCATTCTAATCATCTTTAGGCCATTATCAAAGTGGCCCATCTTGCCACTCAACTTGATAACCCAAACCAACATCCCTAATCACATCCATCTCTACCAGTTCCATAATCACCGTGTATCACCATCCCTAGTCTTTACCGACATCACCACCACTAGCCTTTACCAACTTCTATCATAACCATACCACGGATGTCATCACCATCATCACAACCAACAACAACCACAGCCACGGTCACAACCAATGATCAACACCTGCCAACATCCCCACTATCACCGAGCCTTACATCACTATCACAGCCACAACCACCACCGACAGCCAGCCCCCACATCGCAACCATCTCCAAAACCATCACCAACGCAGTCACCACCACCACCGACAGCCAATAACATCCCTCATTGCAGCCCATCATCGACAGCCTTTAACCAGGCCGCCATAAACACCACCACCAACAGCAGCCTTCCATCACCACAATCAGCACCGCCGCGACCATCCATCCACCAGTACTGCTGCATTGGACCCCGATCTAGTACAGATCTACACATGCAGCCCCACAATCATAGTAATTTGCGGTTTGTAGCCCAAGAAAACTAGGATGAATGGACTAATCGATTATAGGGGAACCTTACCGAGAGAAAAAGCAGTGGGGTGGCCTAGGCCACCTTCGACCACCGTCGCATGTGGTGTGGGAACACCACGACAATGCCCCCACCATCGCGACCGCACCATCATCGGGCGACCTTCGTAACCGCGACCACCACAACCACTTCCGACATCACCACCATCACCCGTCTCCAAAAACCCACCTGCAACCGTCGTCTTTCTCCTTCGATTCCCGTCAACGAGCTTCCTTCTGGGAGAAATCAAGGTTGTTTTCGAGCTCAGGGTGTCGAGGGGGAGTGGGGGTTGGTGTTCATTCGCCGGCACTCGCAGGAATCGGCCACCGGAGGCCGATGGTCGATCGGAATTCGAAGAGGAGGGGGAAAGGGGGAGAAGGTCGCGCGCCTCTTTCTCTCTTCTCTGAATTTTTGTTTTCTAAACCCTAAGTGAAGATCATGTTGTTTATATACTAGGTTTAACGAAACGGGTTCGGTTCGCACACGTTCGGTTAAGGTTTTCACGTAGCGTTTAAATTTGTCTTTCGTTAGTTTCAATTTATACAAAAAGTTATCGAGATTATGTATTTAAAACATGCCGGATAATCAAACGAGTTTGTAACTTATCGCGTATTTAACGCGTTCCACGGTTTCACGTGTTTTTATCGAATGAGCGTTAATATTATCATTTTTCTATCAAAATATATACGATTAAGTATTAAAATGATATTTTGAGCGTTAACTTCCCATGTTGGTCGTGTTAAAACATTATCTAACGAATTCTCGGTTTTACCAGATCGTAACCCGGTTCGCGTCACGGTTGCGTTTCGGAACGCAGTTATTCCGGACAACGTACCATTCATCAAATTTGATATGTTATGATAGTAAAAAATGATTAGATAAATATTTATGGAGTTACGAGATTCGGTTGACGTATCAGGTATCAGTAAACGCCGGTGAAAACCGGTATTCACGTTTTAAATTACGAAATTCTGTTGTTTATGCATGATTGATGAAAAATCTTTTAGCAATCATTATTTATGATTTTAGTTAAGGTTAACAATGATTTAGGTGGGATGACAAGCCATTTTAAGGATTTCTGATGAAATTCAGACGTTAGTACACAGTAAATTGCCAGATTTTACCTGGTATGGATTCTGAATCTGTTTTTAGTTTGGATCTTTCCATAGTTATTTCAAATCACCTAATAATTCATTGTTTCATGGTTTCTTGTTTAATTAGTTCCCAAATGTGCATTTGGGCCTTAAATGGGCCTTGTTTATATGTTCGGGCCCTTATTGGGCTTATTGGGCCCAAAAAGGCTAGTTTCATTTTCTGAGTTTTCTTTGATAAGCCCAACTCAATTTAGACTTTTATCGAGTTTTATAACATTTATAGGTTTTCAATTGGGTCATATTTCAGAGGTGTTACACACGATGAGGGTTATTACAGTCGATTTGATTCCAAATCTGGGTCTGTTTGACCTAATTAAGTACCGACATTAAATCTGGACAATAACCTAACTTTATAGCTTAAAACTTTGAAATAAAGGAAATCAGGGTGTTAGGTATTCGATTGCGAGTCTAAAGAACCTAAGCATAACGTCTAACTCGTAATTTTGGTTGATCTGAGTCTTAATGGAATCAAACAGTATGTCATGCGACTGGACTCCAGAATGAACTCCAATCGCACGATTGAAAAGAGCGAATGAATCAATCGGTCGAATGACAAATGCGAATGAGCTAGATCGGTCGACTGAACCAGTCGCACGCTCAGTCACCAGATTGAACTCAATCGCATGAAATGTCAACCGATTGAAGCCCAGTCGCATCATTGATAACCGAATGAACTCAGTCGCATGGTTCATTCGTATGATTGAACCTGACTGAGTTTACCAAAATTGATCAAGCACTGTTTTCTATTACCCTATGATCTAACATATATGTGTTTATTGTTACAGACAGATGGCTAATAGATGGTCCATCAATCCAAAGCACAATATCTATGCACAGCTGGATTCCACCACGAGGAATGGTCGTGAGTTCGAGGGAATCATTGCTTTCCTTAAGAGGTCACGGATCTTCAAGGCCATCTCTACTCCGTGCACTCCCTACCAGTCGATTCATCAAGCCTTTTGGGAGGGGGCAACGGTTTATTCCTCTCAAGAACCCTATAGTATCAGAAGTACTATTTTGGTAGGGAGATTGAGATCACTAAGGCAGATATCCGCCGGGTGAGCAACCTGAGCCCCCAATATAAGTATCTAGCACACGTCATCCTCAAGTGCGTTGCTTCTAGGAGGGGTGGATTCGATGACCTATCAGATCAGATCCAAAATGCTTATGTTGCTTTGGTACTAAACCACCCCTTCAGCTTCTCCAACATGATTTTCATGTACCTGATAGAGAACTTGGAGGCCAAGGGGAAAGAAGGATTCTGCGTGTACCCCCGGTTCCTTCAGATGATATTTGATGAGAAACTGCCGGATCTACCTAAGGAGAGAGGTGATGCTGTAGCTTTGGAGATAATGGATGACACAACACTTGGAAGGATGAAGGTGTATAGGGGAAAGCAGGTAAAGCCCCTGATGAAGAGATTGATAGGGCATCTGGCCCGAGAAGACTACGTCACGCCCGGAAGACGCAAATGGCGTCATGACGAGAGTGATTCGGATAGTGAGCACATTGCTTTTCCGTCTGATGACTCAGATGATGATAGTAGTGAGGACGGAGACACTGGCCAGCTTCTTCAAGGGGCCCCACTACACACACAGTTCATTTACCTACACCACACACTGACACGGCCACAGCCGGATTTGTTCAAGATTTCTGTCCTCCTGACGAGGAGGAAGAAAGCGATGAGGAGGGGTTGACAAGGACGGTAGGCACCAAGGTGGTTGCCACCGAAAAGGGATTGAGGGCAGCTGGTGGACGCCCGGGAACGTCAGGGATGCTCTTACTGATCCTGATCCATCCTATGCCCCGGTTCAGCCCAGCAACAAAGGGGAGCCTCTGCATCCACAGCTAAAAGGAGGAAAACTATGGCTCGCCCTTATGGTAAGAAAGGTAAATGATTGAGATTTACTACCTCCGTCACCACCATAGCTACTACATCTATACCACCCCAATCTTCACAAGCCATCACCACTGTCACTACAACTCATACACCCTCCTCCACTACCACCACCTCTACCATTCCTTCCACCACTATTACACCTCCCATTACCTCATCCACACCAGCAACTACCCATATTCCATCACGACCCACACATACACCATCTCTAATATTCAATACAGCCACCACAACCACCGCTACTCACCAAACTGGACCTTCCTCATTCCCCAATGGATCATATCTTCCTCCTATTTCTATGGCGGATCAGCTAGCAGCAATAAACAGTATGGTGCTAAAGCTGCTAGCTGCTGATGAGGAGAAGTCAGCACAGATACGTCAGCTGAGGGAGCTAAATACTTCCCAAGCTCAGCTAATCTCCCAGCAAACTGATCAGATTACCAAACTCCTAGAGCACCGAGATGAGTCCTCTAAGAAGCTAGAGGAGTTAGACGCAGCTAATAAGAAGATCATGCTGAAACTCAAGGGGTCACAATATGAGCCTCTAAAGATTGGAGATGGTCAAGATGATGACGGGGAGGAAGATGATGATGAAGATGACGGTGATGAAGGTGACGATGGAGATGACAGGCAAGATGATTGTGATGCTGATGGAGAAGATGATTCAGGTACTGATGGTGCTGAAGCAGCTGGTGAGAGGCGTACCAAGCAACGTCAAGATCAAAGAGCCTCCACTTCTGCTCCACCTAAAGATACTCCATCAGTTTAAGACAAAAATCCAAACTATCAAAGGGACGAATATGATGTCGAACCCCTTCAGCAGGTCAAGACTCAGTTGACTATGATTCTTGATCTGCAAGGGATGGTACGGAGATCAATCAGCTACACCCTAGAAGAGGGAGAGATAGTTCACAGCTTCACTAATGAGTAGTTTGCCGAGATGTTCAAACTAAATGCCGACGAGATAGTGAAAGACGCTCCAACAGTCCAAGGAGATAGTGATAAAGAACTAAATGATGTTGATGAGATTGAGATAGAAGATGTCACAGATCAACATTATCCAGAGTACACTAACATCGAAGGTAATGTCATTCCCAATCTGGATGACAAATTGGTTAGTGAAACCTTCAAGACTCTGGATAAAATGGAAGAAGAGTCAGAGAAGCAAGAGGTGACAGCTCGAGCCTCAGATGAGGACGTCAACATTAAAAAGGCTGAATGGGCTGCATGCTTTGACGATCTAAGAGCCCAACGAAGTGCTTCAACGTCAACTGTCTACACTAAATTGTATAAAGTGAAGAAACGCCAAAGGGTGTCGGGCAGAATTAAATCGTGGGCGTATTTTGATGATCTTAATGTGTATGCTGTTAAGAGAGAGAAAGGTATTGAGTATTTTAGATTCCCACATGATCTAAAATCTCTACCTGGTTTTGATCTCAACCAACTGGCTAAGCTAAAGCTGCTTTATGCTGACCCAAGGAAGATGTCAGGATGGTTTGAAGCTGCTTTGAAGAGAGAGTACCACACTCGGTGGGTAAACTTCAGACCTCAGCAACCTACGAGGTACATCAAAAGGTCTGAAGTTGATCCCAGAACTGGGAAACCTAAGATAGTGTTGAAGTGGAGTCCACCACGTACAATGTCTAAAGACCCTCTTAGGGAAATGCCCCAGGACTTCACTCCACACTTTAAGTGGTGGTACTATGATTGGAGAACGGGCGAAGCGGTCATAGTTCTCAATAAAGAAGGACAAATGGATGTTATCAGGGTATTCGACCCGATGTGGCTGACAAACTTGTCTGCGAACGATATATACACTCTCTACAAGTGGCCACTGTTCTATGATTCGCAAGATATCGTACAAGCTCTCCAATTCCAAAACGTGATACGACTCTGCTTTGCGTTTGAAATATATGCAGGTGTCATAAGAGAGGAGAAATACAAGATGTACGAGGAGGTTATGAGTCAAGTCAGACATTAGATGAATCTAGGCACAAGGAGGAGTTTGTTGATGCATGTGTACCTAGATTCTGATCTGAATGTAATATTTCTCTATTGTCTTACATATATGTAATAGAAAGATTGCTAATGAAATGCAAATGTTTGATTGTGGTTATAATGTTAAATGTTTCATTAATGGGTTGTGTAATGTGTATTTGATTGAATATATAGGTCGGTGGTTGTTTGAATTAGAATATATAATGTAATGATAACTAATACATTCAAACTTAGTATTATGAAGTTATCATGCGAATGGGCCATGCTAATGGACCATACGCATGAACAACTTCATGCACATGACTCAGTCGCACGACTGAACCAGGAGACTGGACCTGTCGCACGAATGTAACATGAGATTGAACCAATCGCACGACAGAATACTCAGTCGTACGTATGGATCAAGCGTATGGCTCAATCGCACGACTGAACCATGCTTATGGTTCAGTCGCACGAATGAGAAACACTTACCTATAAATACCACTTAATTCATGGTAAAAGGGAACACTTCGAATATTTACAACCCTAGTCGACCCAGAGCGTCCTGTTCGTCCATTCCAAGTTCACAAAACGTCTCAGATCATTCCTAATTCGTTCTTAACATTTTCTAATCGTTAGGTATGATCTTGTTCACGTTTTCCCTGATTGGATCACCAATCAAATAGGATTCCGCACTATTTGATCCGGTTAAATGAAGAATCAGTTAATACTCCGTTCGTACCTAGTCCTAACAAGCATAATCATACAAACATAAGTGCATAACCATAGCCACTAAGTTGACTACACTTGTTTGCCATCATAAGTGTTGTCATAAGGTCTTTCCTAAGGGTTAATAATGACACATCATATGTGTCAATGAACTCCCACTTGAATCCACATCCAAAACTTCAAGTGTCCATGCCTTTTGTGTCCATCTTTGGGTCTCCATCTTGTGTATCTTCATTTACATAAATTATATACTAATACAATTTTTCTAATAAAAGAAATGCAACTAATCTATTTATTACATAACCAAATGAATAAATAAATTACAACCCAAAATATAAACACAAATATTACAACACTTTCAAGACAAAACAACATGACAAAATCACAATCAACCAAAACCAAAACATCATAAGGTCAAGGCTATGTTATGCACCAAAATTATGTATCATATACAACATCCAAGAACAACAATGAACCTCTTATTTCAGCCCAAAATTTTCGACCAACACAAACCCAAAATCTGGGGTTTTGTCCAAACACAATAATCAACCATTTGACATCTTTCTTTCAAGGTTTAATCACAAGCATGTAAGATATAACCATGATGACGGGTTTGCAAGAACACAAAATCCATGTTTAACCTTTTAAACATTCAGAAAAACGCAGCGGATATATATGTCTTTAAAACCTATTTTAAAGCTGAAAATATGTTCATTATGTGATCTTACAAGTGTATAAAACAAACCCAAATCAAAGGATCTTTTAATATGTGAATGGACAAGCTATATACTTATGTAAATGCACATAAAATCACAGCTACATAGAGCTGTGATTACTACCTTACAGGAGCAGAAAAACGACCAAAGATAGGATGTTTTGTGTGCTTGAACTTCGGCCAAAGCTTCAAGGAAGAAGCCCTCAAGTGTCTATACCCCAAGCCCTTTGCAAAAACCACTTCTTGCTAGGTAGATGTACACCAACTAACAAAAAATAGCTTCAAAACTCCAAGGAAGAAGGCTGCTGGCCGTGAGCTTCTTTGAGAGAGAGAAGAGGTTGTGTTTTTGCATGCATAAGAGAATAAATGGCTGGTCCAAGAGTTTTTCAAGACCCCTTAATGTGTATGGTCTTTTCAAGGAGTTGGTCCAATAGAAATAAAGGGGGGGGGGGCGGCCGAAAATTGTATTTGAAAAGGGTTCCCCCCTTTTTATTTGACACATTACACATGTTGCAAAATGGTCTTGTTGTTTGATCTCTAAGTATATGTATACAACTAACCATTTAATTGTATAACATATATAATGCCATTATTAATTTGTAATGTCATCTAATTAATATAAATAACATTACAAATAATATCATTGAACAAAATATCATAATAAATTGTTCCATCTCATATGCAACTTGTTTAGAAAACCCATTTTCTAAATTGGTGTTAATATTTTATTGCATGATCATATCATCAATTAAATATTAATTGGTGTTTTCTAAGCTTGTTATTGGGTATAACCCGACTTGGATCATAACGTACTAACCACATCAATATTCTAAGTGTCTTGGGCACATAGAATCCTACAATCTCCCACTTGCCCAAGATTCATAGAAGATTGATGCAAGCAGTAAATACCGCCTAACAACGGTTTACTACCCTTAATACGCATGACTTATAGCCATTCAATAACATCATCCCTTTCAAGTACCCTACTTGAAATGATTTAGGTGAATCGATCATCTATCCTTTTGTTACAGATGTCATGTTAAATCCAAGGACATAGAATGATCATTCCTTGTTGAGTTAACTTAATCAGGCCTTACACATCTAACTCTCAACGAATAAGAGGAACAAATTCCATCTTGACTACATACGTTTCTCACAAACACCTCCTGTTATACCTGAACATGCCCTTATGTACTGTCCACTATTTCAGGACAGTGAAGAATAGGCTCAAGGTATAATACTTGGTGAATATCAAAACCCAATATGTATCTCAGGTCGGAGGATACCAAATGATATTCGCCTTAACTCAAATTTACTTATGATCAATTAATAAGATTCCATGTAGTAAAATTTGAGATGCGGGTTAGTCCAATATTTGTATCCCACAAATATCTATGAACCTTGGTAGCAACCCATTGCTCTATATTCATCCTTATGAATATCAACCAATCCAAGTTCATAATAGTCTTACCTTCAAACTTGTTCCCATAAGTCTGAATGACTACGGACATTTAGAGTAAACAATTTACTCATGGATTAAACATGCTAAATTGGAACATTAATTGAAACATTATAACCAAATAATTTTATTCAAATAATAAAGAGTTCCACGTATCCAAATACAAAATATACAGATCAAATCCAATCACTAGAATATCGAAGTCCCATGGCACAAGTATGACCTTCATGCTTTGCCTTTTCAAGGAGCTTCGTGAGAGGATCCGCAATGTTTTGATCTGTGTGAACTTTGCGAATACATATCTTTCCCTTTTCAACTTCATCTCGTATGTAGTTGAATCTCCGCTCAATGTGCCTAGTCTTTTGATGAGCACGGGGTTCCTTGATTTGTGCAATCGCACCCTCGTTATCACAAAAGATCTCTAGGGGGTCCTGAATGGAAGGGACAACCCCTAGATCAACAATGAATTTCTTTAACCATGCAGCTTCTTGAGCTGCCAATGAGGCGGCGACATATTCTGATTCTGTAGTTGATAGAGCCACCACGTCCTGCTTGGAGCTCTTCCAAGAAACCGCTCCACCATTCAAAATGAAAATGTATCCCGATTGTGACTGAGAATCATCACGATCAGTTTGGAAACTCGCATCTGTGTAACCTTTTACAACGAGTTCCTCGTCACCAGATCCATAGATTAGGAACATATCTCTTATCCTCTTTAGGTACTTAAGTATGTTCTTAACAGCCATCCAATGACTGTTTCCAGTATTTTGCTGGTAACGGCGTGTCATGCTGAAGGCGCATGACACGTCCGGTCGAGTGCATATCATTGCATACATGATGGATCCTATAGCAGATGCGTATGGGATTGCCTTCATGCTTTCTTGCTCTTCCTTTGAGCTTGGACATTGAGTCGTACTCAATATCGTTCCTCTTTGAATAGGTACCGTACCTTTCTTAGAGTTTTCCATCTTGAACCTTTTCAAGATCTTATCAATGTATGCACTTTGATTCAAACCAATCAACCGCCTTGATCTATCCCTATAGATCTTTATTCCCAGAATATAGGCGGCTTCACCAAGATCCTTGATGGAAAAACAACTTCCAAGCCAGGTTTTTACACCTTCCAAGGTTGGAATGTCATTTCCAAATAGTAGTATGTCATCAACATACAATACTAGGAAAGTTATTGTGCTCCCACTAGCCTTTTTATACACACAAGCCTCATCAGCGTTTTTGATAAAGCCAAATTTCTTTACTTCCTCATCAAAATGGTGATTCCAGCTTCTCGATGCTTGTTTCAATCCATAGATTGATTTCTTCAACTTGCATACTTTATTAGGATGTTTTGGATCGACAAAACCTTCAGGCTGAACCATATAGACATCTTCCTCAAGATATCCATTTAGGAAAGCGGTTTTGACATGCATTTGCCAAATCTCATAGTCATAATGAGCAGCTATGGCAAACAATATCCTTATAGACTTTAGCATCGCAACAGGTGAGAAGGTTTCATCATAATCAACCCCTTGAGTTTGAGTGAAACCCTTTGCTACAAGTCTAGCTTTATAAGTATCCAAGTTCCCATGCATATCGGTTTTCTTCTTGAAAACCCACTTACTTCCAACTACCTTGGAATTAAGAGGTGGTACAACAAGTTCCCAAACTTGGTTGTCATACATGGATTGCATCTCAACGTTCATGGCTTCTAGCCATTTGTCACAATCCGAATTGGACATTGCATTATGGTATGTGGTTGGTTCATATGAATCTACCACATAGCATCCATCCATGAAAAATCCATATCTTTCAGGTGGATTGCTGGTTCTACCACTTCTGCGAACGTCTTGTGTGTATTGATCAACCCCTTGATCATCCTCAACATCCTCATGTTGAGAGCTAGTTTTAACCAAACGTGCATCGGGTTGTGGATCTTGATCCTCTTCAAGATCCACTGTTCTACTGGCAGCTCCATCCATAAGGAACTTTGCTTCTAAGAACTCACCCTTTCTGGCAACAAACACCTTTTGTTCCAGTGGATCATAGAAATAATATCCCATAGAATCTCTAGGATATCCAACAAAGATACACTTGGTGGATTGGACTTCCAATTTGTTTGGGGTGGGAGTCTTAACATAAGCCTCACATCCCCAAACTCTTAAGTATGATAGGGATGGAACTCTTCCATGCCATATCTCAAAATGTGTCCTTTCTACCTTTTTGGTTGGGGCCATATTTAGAATACGAGCCGCGGAGAGCAAAGCGAAACCCCAAAATGATAGAGGTAATGCGCTTCTAGCCATCATAGATCGGACCATATCCAATAAGGTTCGATTCCTTCTCTCAGACACACCATTATGTTGTGGTGTTCCAGGTGGAGTGAGTTGTGAGACAATCCCATAGCTCCTAAGATGATCTTGAAAAACATCACTTAGGTATTCACCTCCTCTATCGGTACGGAGAATTTTAATTGACTTATTGAGTTGATTTTCTACTTCATTCTTGAAGATTTTGAACATTTCAAAAGCTTCATCTTTGTGCCTTAATAAGTACACATATCCATAGCGACTATAGTCGTCGGTAAAGGTAATGAAGTATCTTTCACCATTCCTAGTCATTGGCTTAAAAGGACCACATACATCCGAATGTATGATTCCTAATAAATCTTTTGCCCTTTCGGTTGTTCCACTAAAGGGTGCCTTAGTCATCTTACCTTGTAAACAAGATTCATAAACATCAAATGAATTACATTCATTTGTTTTTAAAAGACCATTCTTTTGAAGTGTTTGTAAACGTTTCTTGTTTATATGACCAAGACGACAATGCCAAAGATAGGTATCACTCAAGTCCAACTTGAGTTTCTTGGTGTTAGTCTGGTACAATGAACTATTTAAAGTATTTTCATGAACCAATTCATAAATACCATTAATTGGAATAGCTTTAAAATAGAACATACCATTTAAAGAAACATGAATATCATTTTCAATAAAAGATAATACATAATCATAATGTCTTAATTGGGATACAGAAATAATGTTCCTATTCAAACTAGGAGCATACAAAACATTCTTCAAAATAACTTCCAAACCACTTGGAAGTCTTAGGGTGTAGTCCCCACGAGCTTCAACTAAGACTTTAGTTCCATTGCCCATGAAGAGGCTAACATCCCCTTGTTTGAAGTCCCTACTTCTTGTGAACCCCTGCAACAAATTGCAAATATGAGTTCCACATCCAGTATCCAATACCCATGTGTTAGAAGATGTAACATTAAGATCAATATGAATCATGTATATTGTACCTGAGGTCTGCCCAGCATCCATCTTGGCTTTCAACTCTTGGAGATGGACAGGACAATTCCTTGCCCAATGTCCAACCTCCCCACACTTGAAGCATGGGTCATTTGTAGCAACCTTTTGCTTCTTCTCTTGTGGTTTGGGTGGTACCCTTACCACCCCTTTCCCCTTTCCCCAAACGGGTCCCTTACCCCTGGCAACCTTTGCCTTGGGTGCGGGATGAGGCCTTTTGTTGTTCCCACCTTCATTGATGGTGAGGACGGGTAAAACCCTTTTACCCATGGCCGCCTCGGCTGTTTTAAGCATTGAGTGAAGCTCACCAATGCTTTTGTCACATGCATTCATGTTGTAGTTCAACACGAATGTCTCAAACTTCTTGGTTAGGCTATTTAGGATCAAATCCGTGGCCAACTCCTTTGAGACGGGACAATTTGGCCTCTCGAGGCGGTCAATATGACTTTTCATCTTAAGTACATAAGATGAAACAGATTGGTTGTTGTCCATACGACATGCATGGAGTGCTCGAACCGTTTCGAAGCGCTCAACCCTTGCTTGCTGTTGGAACGTTTCCTTCAGCTGGGTTATCATGTCGTAAGCTCCGTGATGTTCATACTCCTTTTGGAGATCCGGAGTCATGCTCGCTAGCATGAGACAAGACACTTGGACGGAGTCCTCAGTGTATTTCAGCCAATCGTTAAAGGCCTCCTCATCATCCTTGCTAGGTTGATCGGGGATAGGGTCGTCTAAAACATATGATCTTCTCTCTTGCTTGAGAACAATTCTCAAGTTTCGATACCAATCAATAAATTTGTTATGATTTAGACGTTCCTTTTGAAGGATCGCTCGTAGTGATTGGTTTGACGCGGATGAGTTATCGTGATTTTCATTATTGGTGGCCATCTACAAAATATAACAAAGATCTATTTTAGTATTTTCGATATTGCTAATTTTAATAATTAATGCCTTTTAAGGTCAATTTTATATTAAAATCTAGAATCCAACATTACATTTAAATTGTGGTTAGGTGACCTTTATCCCACGATTTAAATAAATAAGGTGGTCAACGATTGACGATTGCAACCATTTGCAACTTCTAGAGGTATGGGATCGACTTTAAACATCATATGCAAAGTCGGCATGTTAATCCCATCAACACCATTTGGAAACCATATTGTAGGTGATCCATTTAACATAGTTTGCAAATCAAGACATCCTACTTACACACACGTGTGAGTTTGCCAAAATGAGTGGTTAGGTGACCTTTATCCCACGAATTTTGCATTCTCACCTTAAGTCATAAGTTCCCTCAAAGTGGTTAGGTGACCTTTATCCCACTAAGAGTTCCCAAGTGACTTAAGTGTCGTGTAAAAGGACGGTGTTGATCTTGTTTGTTAAATGTTTAGAGATTTCATAATTCTAGTTTAGAAAACTCTATGTACTTGTATTTGCATGCTTTCAAATACAAGATACCCTATGGTTCTTTTAATAAAACCCATTTTATTATAAAATCATTAATCCTTTTAATAACCATTTATTAACACTTAATGACTAAGAACCATTTTATATTAGTTTGTTAAGATCATTTTTATTTAGCTTGTTCATCATATCCAAATATCATACAATCATTCAAAAAATCATAATCAATCAAGCATAATATAACAACCATAATGAGCATATGTGCATAACCATAGCATCTAAAGTGGTCCACACTTGTTTGCCATCACAAGTGTGGTCCATAGGTCTTTCCTAAGGGTCACAAACAATCACATGGAAAGCTTCCAAAAGCCTCCCACTTGAAACCGCATCCAAAATGCTCCATGTTTCTCTTGTGACCTTCCTTTGTTCTTACAATGTGTATGTCTTCATATTACAAGATATAAAGTGCTAATACAAGATATCTAGTAAAATGAAAATACACCTAATCTATTTATTACAACCCAATAATAAATAAATTACATTTGAAACAAAGCATAAACAACAAATAATACAACCCAATTGAATGAATGAATACAACCAACACAAGCATCCAAACATCACAAGGTCAATGGCTAGGTTATGCACACTATCATCCAATGATCATATCATCAAAACATCTAATGAAACCCCTTTTAAAACCACCAAATTTCAGCCAACATAAACTGAAATTTTGGTTTTAAAAATTGTCCAAACAATCAACATTTCATTATATATTTCTTTCAAGGTCTAATCACTAGCATGTGTGATATGACCTTGAAAGTTTGGGGAATCATTCAAACAAACTATAACAGCCCAAAATCAGCCTATAACTAGTTTATAATCATCCTTTAAAACCAATTTTAAAAGACAAAACAAGCAAGTCATCCACATAACCGGCTCATGATGCCATTGACGGGTTTGCAAGAACACAAAATCCATGTTTAACCTTTTAAACATTCAGAAAAACGCAGCGGATATATATGTCTTTAAAACCTATTTTAAAGCTGAAAATATGTTCATTATGTGATCTTACAAGTGTATAAAACAAACCCAAATCAAAGGATCTTTTAATATGTGAATGGACAAGCTATATACTTATGTAAATGCACATAAAATCACAGCTACATAGAGCTGTGATTACTACCTTACAGGAGCAGAAAAACGACCAAAGATAGGATGTTTTGTGTGCTTGAACTTCGGCCAAAGCTTCAAGGAAGAAGCCCTCAAGTGTCTATACCCCAAGCCCTTTGCAAAAACCACTTCTTGCTAGGTAGATGTACACCAAATAACACAAAATAGCTTCAAAACTCCAAGGAAGAAGGCTGCTGGCCGTGAGCGTCTTTGAGAGAGAGAAGAGGTTGTGTTTTTGCATGCATAAGAGAATAAATGGCTGGTCCAAGAGTTTTTCAAGACCCCTTAATGTGTATGGTCTTTTCATGGAGTTGGTCCAATAAAAATAAAGGGGGGGGGGGGCGGCCGAAAATTGTATTTGAAAAGGGTTCCCCCCTTTTTATTTGACACATTACACATGTTGCAAAATGGTCTTGTTGTTTGATCTCTAAGTATATGTATACAACTAACCATTTAATTGTATAACATATATAATGCCATTATTAATTTCTAATGTCATCTAATTAATCTAAATAACATTACAAATAATATCATTGAACAAAATATCCTAATAAATTGTTCCATCTCATATGCAACTTGTTTAGAAAACCCATTTTCTAAATTGGTGTTAATATTTTATTGCATGATCATATCATCAATTAAATATTAATTGGTGTTTGTTAAGCTTGTTATTGGGTATAACCCGACTTGGATCATAACGTACTAACCACATCAATATTCTAAGTGTCTTGGGCACATAGAATCCTACACATGAAAGATTGGGATTCATTATATCATCACAAAACAGCCCCTATTAGGTTGCTAAAACCCCATAAAACCAATTTTACAAGGACTATTGAAGCTAGTTATCCACATATCCGGCTCTAGATGCCAATGATGGGTTTGTTGGACACAATATCAAAGTTGTTTAACCATTTAAACATGAAAACGCTGCGGAATCATAACTTAATAATATGTTTTAGGAACTGAAATTTAAAGCATATTGCTTAGCAACAACAAACCCAAGATCATAGGATCAAATATATGTGAATGGACTAGCTATCAAGAAGAAATAATGACCAAAACAACACACATGAAAACTACCTTTCAAGAGCTGTTAAAACCGTGAGTTTTGATGAAGATGATGATGTTCTTGCGCGGACAAAAACACCAAGGAAAGGTGCCCTCAAGCTTCCATACCCACAAGCCTTAAGCAAACACTTCTTATTGCTAGGATTTGACCACCAAACGAACCAAGAAAGGGCTGCAGGAACCTCTTCCAGCCGTGAGTTTCTTCTTCAAAATAGAGAGAGATCTCCACCTTTTGGTTCTTGCATGTAAAAGAGAGAAGAAGGTAGAGTGTGTGACTAGTTAAGGGTGTGTACTCCCAATAAAATGAAAATGAATCATCACCATAAAGGGGGCGGCCGAATGACCCTTTTAAAATTGTTTCCCCCCCAATTTTATCACCCATTTCATTTAACTAGTCACATATTGAGTTATTAAATTAACCTTTTAGTTGTAAAACTCATACACTCTATTATTATGTTATGTTCTTTAAATAACTTAAATAACATTACAAATAATACTCATGAACAAAATATCTTTGTAAGTTGTTCTATCTCGTATGCAATTTATTTAGAAAACCTATTTTCTAAATTTGTGTAATTATTTAGTTGTATGATCATATCATCAATTAAATAAAATTGGTGTTTGCTAAGCTTATTATTAGGTATGACCTGACTTGGATCATAACATACTAACCACATCAATGTTCTATGTGTCTTGGGCATAAAGAATCCAACAGATTTTAAGTCCCCATTCCCGGGCACCTCATAGTTGGTCATTCATAGCACTAAGCAAACATATTATTATACATTTCATAAAATATCACAGCGGAAGTCATTAACAAAAAAACTATATAATTACTGTTGTTATGCAATACAACATTGTTTAAACTACAAAATAACACTTTCATTGATTGGATTACAAAACAACAATAATAACTGAATGGATGTCAGTCTTGCCCTGCCAAGTAGCCTCCTTGCGTGCCACCCTTAGCAACCTTTACCTGCCAACTGAAAATGCATAAAAGTCAGTCTTGCTGAGTGAGTTCTAGTTTTATAAGTATCAAAATAATTTTTACATTTCATACGTAAAATTTCTTATTTCCATAAAACACTTTCTTTACTTTCACACATGTTCATTCGTTATCGCACGTGTTCATTCGTTTCATACTTTATCATTCCTTCGTTATCGCTCGTTTCATACTTTGTCCTTATCTTTCGTTGACGTTCGTCTCTTACTTTATCACTATCTTTCGTTAACATTCGTCTTGTACTTTATCACTATATTTCCTTAACGTTCATTTCGTACGTTATCTCTTTGCTCGTTTCATACTTTATTATTTTGCTCGTTTCATAATAATTCTAAATCCTGTTAGGCTTTTCCCCTATCATGGTCCGAAACCGCAATTCCGAGCAGAAAGCTCCTTTACTAATTTCCATAAAGCACGTGGCCTGAAGCCACCATTCTAGACACAAAGCCCTATTACTAAGTGGCAGAAAGCTGTCTCATATCTTCGCACAAAGCCAGGGACGATTGACAAGGATCCCGTTTCGTACTATGGGTTCAGTCACCTAAACTGATCCCCTGTGTGTGAACCCACATGGGTTAAAATCATACGTTACAAAACTGTAACACCCGAAATTTTGATTAGACAAAGAGAAATAATAAGATGAAAAGAAAAGAAAGAATTTTGGAAGGAAAGGAAAAGAAAGAAAATGTGGAAGGGGGTATTGTGTAAAAGTACAAAGAAAAGAGAAATATCTGATATACATAGGGATGGCTGCCCATTCTTTTCTCACAACCCCAAATTAGCAAAAGTTTTAGAGAGAGAAAGAGCAAACCACGAGATCTGAAGGAAGAACAACAAGAAGAAGAAGACTGATTCGAGGTACCGGGTTCCACGGCGACCGATTTTGAAGAAAGCCACACCCAGCAACACAATGTGAGTTCTAAGACCCCCTTCTTTTACGTTTTTCGAACGATTTTGGGGGCTGGAACACATATCGAAACTGTTTTTTTAGTTGTGGGTGTTTAACCCGTACATGTATGCATGTGTATATGTGTATGCGGTCTGTTCGGGAGGCTGGTTCCACTATATGTGAACTTTCCAGAACAAGTGTATCTGATTCGTGCATGTATGTTCATAGGTACACTATTAGTGTATGTTATAGAATGGTATACATGATGTCTAACTGGTTCTAAATGAATAATACAATAATTATGTTCCATAGAAGTGTTAAGATGATGAACGAGTATGAAAACGGGGCACAGGTTAAGTTGCAGGTTGCTACATTCAATCGCATCGTCCAATGCGGACTGACAAAGTAAAGGTGGCCAAAGTGGTCAACCGCATTAGCCAATGCGGGTGACCAAGCAAATGCGGTCACGGCATGTTCTTCATCCGCATTGACCCAATGCGAGTATGTTCAGGAAGGCGGCTAAGGCATTCAGCCGCATTAATCAATGCGGAAGGCTAAGGAAAATGCGGGCCAGGCAATGCCTCATCCGTATTGTCCTAATAAAAAGAAAATGATCAAGGAAACTCAGCCGCATTGACCAATGCGGACAAGTTCATGAAATGCAGATAAAACATTCCTCATCCGCATTGACCAATACGGATGGGCAACTAATACGGATAAGATATTACTCATCCGCATTGACTAATGTGGATGGTCAGACTAATGCGGGTGAGCCAGAATGTGAAATGCGGCTATAGGTTTAGCAAGACCTGATTTAATTGGGTAGACGAGTAACATAGGCATGATGATGATGTTGATGTTGCATGGGTTTACCTATGGTATACCATATGGTATACCTATGGTATACCATATGTGTGTGATGCTATGTATGATGATGAATGTATGATATGTGTATGTTCCTTATGATTATGTATGTTTGTCTTTCCAAAACTTTATGAGTTATGAAAATGAATGAATGAAGTATTACGTAACGTAAAGTGAAAGATATTGAAAGAGGAACATGATGATGAATGCATGTATTAACGAATGAACGAAAAAGGAAATATGATGACGAATACATGCATTAATGAATGAACGAACTAAGTCTTGCAAGCATTGAATTAAGGTAAATGGGTCCTTCTTTGTTATTGACCCTGGTCATGGTACCTCTACCGCTTACCTACTAGTACTGTTGCATATGCTCTATTGATTCACGGCCCACTGTGGCATACGCTCTATGGATTCACGGCCCAGTAGCTAAGACTGATCGGGGTATAGCATATGGTATTGGTACAAAACGTATTCAATGTGCAAGCAAAGATGAACGGGATCCTTGTCATTTGACCACAGTAATCATAGTCAAGTACTATGAAGTGGGTAAAGCCTGACAGGATCCATATGAGAATTGCAAAGATAATGATGTATAACGAACGATGAAGATAATAAAGAATATTATCTATGTGTACGTATGATGTATGATCATGTGAAAGAAAGGAATGGTTTATGATGTAAATAAAGTATGTTTATTTAAAAACTAGAACTAACTCAGCAACGCTGACTTTTATGTGTTTCCAGTTGGCTGGTAGTGTTGCTGGGGATGGCACGAGGCGATTACTCAGCTCGTTTGGGATGTAATTCTCCTTTTGATAATGCTGCAACGTCATGTGTTCTAGGCCCGTAATGCACGAAACACTTTATGTTGCATGCAAGTGCAAGATTTCTTGAGGATTACCATAAACGGGATTACTTAAGGAATCTTCTTTATGATGAAAAATTTTAATATTTCTATACTAGAGGTCACTGTTTATGACCATTTTGTAATCAGTAATGATGTAATCTTTTGTAATGTAATGCAACACTAGATGTTTTGTACTGATGTACGTTGTATTTGTTGGGTTTGTTGGACCTAAACAATGTTGTTTAACCATTTTAAACAAGAAAACGCAGCGGAATATGAACTTAATTTCGTATTCTATAATCTGAAAATTAAAGTTCAAAACATTATTTCAACAAAGCCAAAGACAAAGGATCATATATATGTGAATAGATTAGTTATCAAGAAGCAAACAAACAACCAAATCAACATTATGAACTACCTTTAAGAAGCTGTCAAAACCGTGGATTTATCATGAAGATCCAGCCCTTAGCGCCCCTATGGCAGCTTGGAGCGCCCCTATGGCAGCTTGGAGCGCCCTTATGGCAGCTTGGAGCGCCCCTATGGCAGCTTGGAGCGCCCCTATGGCAGCTTGGAGCGTTCCTGATGCCGAGGCTTGTTAAACTGCTGAAAATCGTGGATGTAGATGAAAAGAATGATGTTCTTGAGCAGCCAAAACACCAAGAGAAGGTGTTCTCAAGTGTTCATACCCACAAGCCCTTTTAGCAACACCTTTTGCTAGGATTTGTACACCAATTCGAACCAAGAACAAAGCTGAAATCGTATTTCAGCAGTGAACTTTTACAAGGCTGCTGGAACTTTGTTTCAACCATGAAATCCATCTATTAGATGATGAAATCCAGCCCTTGAATCGATTTTGCATGTGAGAAAAAAAAAGTAGATCAGATGTGTGTGTTCTTAGAAAGGTTTTTGTTTCAAAAACAAGAAAGGGGAGAAGAGGAGAAAAGGCCTTGCGGCCGAAACAACAACAACCAACCCTTTTAGGGTTTTCCCCTTTAAAAACCTTCTAAGTTTTTACAAAATGTTTTTTAACATAATTAACCTTTTAATTATACATAATATGCACACACACTTTTATTATTTAATGTTGATTAACTAATTTAAACAACATAACAAATAATGTCCATGAACAAAATATCCTCATAGTTTGTTCTTTCTCACATATAATTTATTTAGAAAACCCATTTTCCAAATTGGTGTAATTATTTAATTGCATGATCATATCATCAATTAAATATTAGTTGGTGTTTGCTAAGCTTGTTATTGGGTATGACCCGACTTGGATCACAACGTACTAACCACATCAATGTTCTATGTGTCTTGGGCATACAGAATCCAACAATCTCCCACTTGCACAAGATACATAGAAGATTGATGCAAGCAGTAAATACCGCCTAACAACGGTTTACTACCCTTAATACGCATGACTTAGAAGCCATTCAATAACATCATCCCCTTTAAGTATCCAACTTGAAATGATTTAGGTGAATCAATCATTTATCCTTTTGTTTCAGATGTCATGTTAAATCCAAGGACACAGAATGATCATTCCTTGTTGATTTAACTTATTCAGGCCTTAGACATCATACTCTCAACGAATAAGAGGAACAAATCCCATCTTGACTACATACGTTTCTCACAATCACCTTATGTCATACCTGAACATAGCCTTATGTACTGACAATTGTTTCATATCAGTGAAGAACTAGCTCAAGGTATAACACTTGGTGAATATCAAAACCCAATATGTATCTCAGGTCGGAGGATACCAAATGATATTCGCCTTTACTCAAATTTACTTATGATCAATCAATAAGATTCCATGTAGTAAGATTTGAGACGCGGGTCAGTCCAATATTCGTATCCCACGAATATCTATGAACCTTGGCAGCAACCAATTGCTCTATATTCATGCCTTATGAATATCCACCAATCCAAGTTCATAATAATCTTACATTCATATTTGTTCCCACAAATATGACTGACTACGGACATTTAGAATAATAAAATTATTCATGGATGTAAACATGCTAAAAGGAACATCACTTAAAATATCGTAAATGCATAGATAAGTTAAGTATTACAATTGTTCCATATTAATAATATTAATACTAAATAGATCAATTCCAATCACTAGAATATCGAAGTCCTGAGGCACAGGTATGACTTTCATGCTTTGCCCTTTCAAGGAGCTTCGTGAGTGGATCCGCAATGTTTTGATCAAAGTGAACTTTGCGGATACATATCTTTCCCTTTTTCAACTTCATCCCTTATGTAGTTGAATTTCCGCTCATTGTACCTAATCTTTTGATGTGCACGGGGTTCCTTGATTTGAACAATCGCACCCTCGTCATGACAAAAGATTCCTAAGGGGTCTTGAATGGTAGAGACCATCCTTAGATTGGTGATAAACCTTTTTATCCATGCAGCTTCCCAAGCTGCTAATGAGGCGGCTATGTATTCGAATTCTGTAGTGGACAATGCTACCCTATTCATAATGGAGACGTACCCCGATTGTGATCGAGGATCATCTTGATCAGTTTGGAACTTAGTATTCGTGTAACCCTTTACAACCAGTTCCTCTTCATCAGATCCGTATATTAGAAACATATCCTTAGTCCTCCTAAGGTATTCCAATATACATTCAACAGCCATCCAATGGGTGTTACATGGATTCTGCTGATATCTACTTGTCATGCTTAACGCGCATGACATGTCCAGTCTAGTGCATATCATCGCATATATGATGGATCCTATAGCAGACGCATATGGGATGTCCTTCATATGATGTTGCTCATCCTTTGAGCTTGGACATTGAGATGCATTCAATATTGTCCCTCTTTGAATAGGTACTATACCTTTCTTAGAGTTTTTCCATCTTGAACCTTTTCAAGATTATATCAATGTATGCACTTTGGTTTAACCCTATCAACCGCCTCGATCTATCCCTATAGATCTTTATTTCTAAAATATAGACGGCTTTACGGAGATTCCTTTGGAAAAACAATTTCCAAGTGTAGTATGTCATTAACATACAATACTAAGAACGTAATTACACTCCCACTAGCCCCTTGCTACACACAATCCTTGTCAGCGTTCTTGATGAAACCCAATTTCTTGATCTTTTCATCAAAACGTTGATTCCAACTTCTCGATGCTTGTCTCAATCCATAGACTGATATCTTTAACTTGCATACTTTATCAGGATGACTTTAGCATAGCGATTGGCGAGAAGGTTTCATCATAATCAACCCTTTGACTTAGAGTGAAACCTTTTGCTACAAGTCATGCCTTGTAAGTATCCAAGTTTCCATGCATGTCAGTTTTCTTCTTGAAAACCCACTTGCATCCAACCGGTTTGGAGTTAAGTGAAGAGTCAACCAATTCCCAAACTTGGTTGTCATATATGGATTGCATCTTTACGTTTATGGCTCCTAGCCACATGTCACAATCCGAATTGGACATTGCTTCATGGTATGTAGTTGGCTCTTCGAAGTCAACAACGTAGCATCCATCTATGAAAAATCCACATTTTTCATGTGGAATGCTAACTTTACCAGATCTGCGAACGTTTTGTGTGTATTGATCAACCTCTTGATCATGATCAACAACCTCTTGTTGATTGCTAGTGTCAACCAAACGTGTATCGGCTTGTGGATCTTGATCCTCATCAAATTCCACTGTTCTATGCGTCATTCCTTCCATAAGGAACTTGGCTTCCAAGAACTCTGCCTTTTGAGCAATGAATACCTTTTGCTCTGTTGGATCAAAGAAGTGGTATCCTATACCGTCCTTTTGGATATCCAACAAATATACACTTAGTGAATCGACTTTCAGTTGGTTTGGGTGTTAAGCTTAACATAAGCTTCATGACCCATGATTTTAAATATGATAGCGATGGAACTATTCCATTTCATATTTCAAAAGGCGTCGAATCCACTTTCTTGGTTTGGGCCATGTTCAAAATATGAGCCCGGAGAGTAGTGCGAAACCCCAAATGATAGAGGTAGTGAGCTTATAGCCATCATAGGTCGAACCATATCAATAGGGTTCGATTTCTCCTTTCAGACACACCATTATGTTATGGTGTTCTGTGAGGAGTAAGTTGTGAGACAATCTTACAACTTCCTAGATGATCCCTAAAAGTCTCACTTAGGTATTCACCTTCTCTATCTAAACGGTGAACTTTGGTAGTTCTATCGAGTTGATTTTCTACTTCATTCTTGAAGTTTTTTGAACATTTCAAATTCTTCATGTTTATGTGCCATCAAGTACACATGACCATAGCGACTATAATCGTCGGTTAAGGTAATGAAGTAAGTCTCACCATACCTTGTCATTGTCTTAAAAGGACCACATACATCCAAATGTATGACTCCTAATAAGTCTCTTGCCCTCTCATTAGTACCACTAAAGGGCGTGTTTATCATCTTACCTTGTAAACAAGATTCACACTTATCAAATGAACATTTTCATTTGTTTTCAAAAGACCATTCTTTTAAAGTGTTTAAATCTGATTCTTGTTTATTTAACCAAGATGACAATGACAAGAATAAGAGTCACTTAAACCATTTTAAGTCTCTTGGTGCATGATAGGTATAATGTGTTATTATAGGACGAATTTATGAACCAATTCATCAACATCATTAGAAGGCATGGCCTTAAAATAATATATATCATCCATATAAATATAAATACCATCATTTACTAACTTTAAATCACAACCATATCGTTTTAAAAGGGAAACTTAAATCATGTTCCTAGTCAAACTAGGGGCATATAACATGTTTTGACGAACAACTTCCAAACCTTTTGAAAGTTTCAAAACATAGTCTCCTTTCTTAAAGTGCTTATTTCTTTTGAACCCTTGCAACAAATTGCAATAGTGAGTTCCATATGAGGTATCCAATTACCCATGTGCTTTTAGGAAATAATACCTAAGTTAATATGGATTATGAAAGTTATACTTAAGGTTTGCCCAGCATCCCTTTTATTTCTCAACTCATTTAGATAGGTTGGATGAATCCCTTTCAAATGACCTATCTCACCATACTCAAAACATGGATCGTTTTCGGTTACCTTAGGCTTCATAAGCTTAGGTTTTGGAGGTTCCGCTTTGATCTACCCTTACCCATTGCCTTTTGATGTGCCTTCTCCTTTGGCAACATTTGCCTTGGGATCGGAAATGGCCTCAACATCGTCGGGGTCGGGTTGGTTAGGAATAGGATCGTCAAGGACATTTGCCTTTGCTCTTACTTGAGAACAATTCTTAAGTTTTGAGACTAGTCCATAAGGTTATTATGGTTCAGACGATCCCTCTCTAAAATAGTTCTCAGTTATAGGGTATGGACGGTCGGGGTGGTAGCATTATTGTTTGCGACCATTCTACAAATTTTACAAAGTTCCTTTTAGTATTTCTGAAAAATTTCATTTTAATTATTAATACCCTTTATGTCTCATATACAATTAATAATTAAAATCTAGAATCCAACGTTACATTCAAATAATGGTTAGGTGACCTTTATCCCATTATTCAAATTAACAAGGTAGTCAACTTTGACAATTGCAACCTTTTGCAACTTCTAGCGGTATGGGATCGACTTTAAACATCATATGTAAAGTCGGCATGTTAATCCCATCAACACCATTTGGAAACCATATTTTAGGTGATCCATTCAACATGGTTTGCAAATCAAGTTACCCTACTTGCACACACATGTGAGTTTACCAACACAAGTGGTTAGGTGACCTTTATCCCACCAATGTGGTATTCCCACCTTAAGTCATAAGTTCCCTCAAAATGGTTAGGTGACCTTTATCCCATTAAGAGTTTCCAAATGACTTAAGTGTTGTGCAAAAGGACGGTGTTAAACTTGTTTGAAAAGGGATTTTTTTAGTTTTCATTGATTCTAGTTTGAAAACTCTATTTACCTTGTATTTGCATGCTTTCAAATGCAAGGTATCCTATGGTTCACTTTTAATAAAACCTCTTTTATTAAATCATTAATCCTTTTAATAACCTTTTATTAATCACTTAATGATTAGGAACCATAAATTTCAGCTTGTTAAGTTTGTTAATTGGTTTGTTATGCACATCCAAATGTCAAATAACAATCATACAACAAATGTGCATAACTATAGCCACTAAGTTGACTACACTTGTTTGCCATCACAAGTGTTGTCATAAGGTCTTTCCTAAGGGTTCAACAAAACACAAATGATGAGGTCTTCAAAGACTCCCACTTGAACTTGCATCCAAATGCTTCAAGTCCATCCTTTGTGTCTTCCTTTTGTGCTTCCTTCCCGAGCATCTTCTTTTACAAAATATATATCCTAATACATATTTTCTAGTAAAAGAAAAAATACTCCTAATCTATTTATTACATTGCCAAATGAATAAATAAATTACATTCCAAATAGAAACACCAAAGGAATTATTACAACCCAAATCGAAAGAATACAACCAACATGACAATTCCATAATCAACCAAATCCAAAACATATATGGTCAAGGCTATGTTATGCACTAAGACATGTATCCATATACATCATTTCAAGAACTAAATGAACCCCATTTGACCCTAAATTTTCAGCCAACACAAACTAAGAATTTAGGGTCTATTGTCCAAACAAAAACAATCAACCAATTTGATATCTTCCTTTCAAGATCCAATCATAAGCATGCATGATTACAACCTTGAAAGGTTGGGGTATCATCAAATCATCACAAAACAGCCCTAATGAGGTTGTTAAACCTTATATATCCAAATATACAAGAACATATGAAACTAATCATCCACATAACCGGCTCTGATACCATTGTTGGGTTTGTTGGACCTAAACAATGTTGTTTAACCATTTTAAACAAGAAAACGCAGCGGAATATGAACTTAATTTCGTATTCTATAATCTGAAAATTAAAGTTCATAACATTATTTCAACAAACCCAAAGACAAAGGATCATATATATGTGAATAGATTAGTTATCAAGAAGCAAACAAACAACCAAATCAACATTATGAACTACCTTTAAGAAGCTGTCAAAACCGTGGATTTATCATGAAGATCCAGCCCTTAGCGCCCCTATGGCAGCTTGGAGCGCCCCTATGGCAGCTTGGAGCGCCCTTATGGCAGCTTGGAGCGCCCTTATGGCAGCTTGGAGCCCCTATGGCAGCTTGGAGCGTTCCTGATGCCGAGGCTTGTTAAACTGCTGAAAATCGTGGATGTAGATGAAAAGAATGATGTTCTTGAGCAGCCAAAACACCAAGAGAAGGTGTTCTCAAGTGTTCATACCCACAAGCCCTTTTAGCAACACCTTTTGCTAGGATTTGTACACCAATTCGAACCAAGAACAAAGCTGAAATCGTATTTCAGCAGTGAACTTTTACAAGGCTGCTGGAACTTTGTTTCAACCATGAAATCCATCTATTAGATGATGAAATCCAGCCCTTGAATCGATTTTGCATGTGAGAAAAAAAAGTAGATCAGATGTGTGTGTTCTTAGAAAGGTTTTTGTTTCAAAAACAAGAAAGGGGAGAAGAGGAGAAAAGGCCTTGCGGCCGAAACAACAACAACCAACCCTTTTAGGGTTTTCCCCTTTAAAAACCTTCTAAGTTTTTACAAAATGTTTTTTAACATAATTAACCTTTTAATTATACATAATATGCACACACACTTTTATTATTTAATGTTGATTAACTAATTTAAACAACATAACAAATAATGTCCATGAACAAAATATCCTCATAGTTTGTTCTTTCTCACATATAATTTATTTAGAAAACCCATTTTCCAAATTGGTGTAATTATTTAATTGCATGATCATATCATCAATTAAATATTAGTTGGTGTTTGCTAAGCTTGTTATTGGGTATGACCCGACTTGGATCACAACGTACTAACCACATCAATGTTCTATGTGTCTTGGGCATACAGAATCCAACAGTATTAAATGGCAAAAGTATTTATATTATAAATGAAATGTATCTTTTGAATGTTTCCACTGCTATGTTTATCTAAGATGTTTATGAATGTATACCAAATGTATGTTTTATGTGCGATGACGACCAACTGTGAGGTGCCCGGGAACGGGGCCTTACAAGTTGGTATCAGAGCCAAAGTTTAAGTGAACCGGGTAAATTTTCAAAATAAACCAAAACTTAAACTGAAAATGGGACAGGGAGGAAGAGAATGCCATCTGAGTAGTTGCGTGCCATCAGGTATTTTCTTAAAGATTAACTGGTATTATGTGTGCATGTGATGTGATTTATGTGTATTGTTAGATTTAGATACTAATATAGTCAGGACGGGTGATGCTCGGGGTGCGAAGAGTAGAGTAAGTGGCTAATCACAGCTGGCCATTGTAATTAGGGACTTACCATACTTGACATAAACTGAGCTATTTTCCTTGAATGACCGTGTTGGTGTTTGAATCTTTCAGTGTGATAGAAGATGGTCGGTGGTAGATAATCTAAAGCTTTACATGGTGGCGGACGTGGTGCTGGACCGCGTGTCACGAGAGGGAGACCTAGGGTAGAGAAGGTAGTCCATGAGAAAACCGAGACCCCTCATCAGGAGGATGCAGACGAAAGCGCCAATTTGAGAGCCTCGGTAAAAGAGGCGGTGGTTGAAGAGGTGCATCAGGTCATGCAGACGATCTTAGTGTCTGTGGTGACCGAAGTAATCAAGGCGGTTAGGGAAGGTGAGAGGAAAGAGAGGAATAGGTCCTCAGGAAGACAGCAACAGACAGAAGCGGAAACGGTTCTTTCTGATGATGAAGAGAAAGAAGAGGAGGAGCCAGTGTATGAGTCAACGCGGGGTTGTAACTACGGGGCGTTTATGAGGTGTAAGCCCCTACTTTTGACGGTTCTGGCACTGCTGCTGATGCTCACCAATGGGTGAGAGAAATGGAGGCTGTCCTCGATATTAGTGATTACCAGGAGGACAAGACGGTGAAGTTTGCGACCCACTCCTTCACGGGGTCGGCTTTGTGCTGGTGGGACAATATAGTCCAAGCAGAGGGTAGTAGGGCCATTGAGAAGATGCAGTGGGCCGAGTTGAAAAGGATGGTGATCGAGGAGTTCAGTCCTTGTCGGGAAATGGACAAAGTTGAGAGGGAGTTCCTGCGATTGGAGGCGGGGACGATGACCCACCAACAATACACCACCAAGTTCAATGAAATGGCGCGGTTGGTGCCGGATCAGGTGACGCCGGTGTCTTGAAAGATCAACCGGTATATTCAGGGGCTGCCAGCTGAAATTCGTTGGATTTGATTTCTGCTCGACCGAGCACCTTCAGGTCGGCAGTGGACTTGGCGGGAAGGTTGTATGATGAACGGGTTGTGGTGGTGAAGGCTGAGGGTAGAAAGAAGGGAGGTAGTGAGAGAAACTGGCAGGGGAAGAGGTACGGTCGAGGTGATACTTCGACGAGTAACAAGAAGACAAGGGTGGATGACCGCCGTGTGGTCATGTCAGGAGCAGGATTGAGGATGTGCGGCCAGTGTGGAAGGGAGCACTCGGGGGAGTGCAAGTGGGGATCAAACATCTTTTTCAGATGCCGTAAGGCAGGGCATACGTCAAAGGATTGCCGGGCAGGCAAATGTTTTAACTGTGGGGAAAGTGGTCATATGAGCAGAGACTGCAAGAAGTCGAGGGCTGAGGGATCAGGGGCGAAGAAGACGGGAAGTGAAGAACTGAGGGCAAAGGCCAGGGCATTCATGATGACGTAGGAGGAGGCCAGGACGGACCCTGATGTTGTGTCCAGTACGTTTCTGGTGAACCAAACTTTAGCCTCTGTATTATTTGATTCGGGTGCCAGTAGAAGTTTTATTTCTGCTGCCTTCTGTACTAAGCTGCCTGTTAGTAGTAGACGTGCTGACGTGCCCTTTGATGTAGAAACTGCCATAGGTAAGTCTACTAGGATCTTTGAGGTGATAGAGGGTTGTGATGTTGAATTGGAGGGCCACAAATTTCCGGTTAGACCTTTCGCTATGACTTTAGGTGGTTTCGATTTGGTGCTTGGGATGGATTGGTTGGCGAACTTTGAGGCGAACATTGTGTGTCGCAAGAAGATGATTCAATTGACAGCGCCCGGCGTTGGTTCAGTGACAGTTTATGGTGATCGGGTTACTACGATTCCGAAGGTGATCTCAATGGCTGTGGCGGGAAAATGTTTGAGGCGTGGGTGCAGCGCCTACTTATGTTATGTAAAAGATGTAGAAACGCCAACGCCCCAACTATCCGATGTTCCGGTTGTGTGTGATTTTCCAGACGTGTTCCCGGAAGACTTATTGGGATTGCCACCTGACCGAGAGATCGAGTTCCAGATTGACCTGATACCGGGTGCTCAACCTGTCGCCAAGGCACCGTATCGATTGGCCCCGACGGAAATGAAAGAGTTGATGGAGCAGCTACAAGAGCTGCTGGATAAGGGGTTTATTAGACCGAGTATCTCACCTTGGGGTGCTCCGGTCCTGTTCGTAAAGAAGAAAGACGGTAGTATGAGAATGTTCATCGACTACCGCGAGCTGAATAAGCTGACGGTGAAGAACAGATACCCCTTGCCGAGGATCGATGACTTGTTTGATCAACTTCAAGGCGCCAGTTGGTTTTCACGAATAGATCTTCGATCGGGCTACCATCAACTGAAAGTGAAAGAGCAGGATGTCCCTAAAACAGCTTTTCGTACGCGCTACGGTCACTACGAGTTTCTTGTCATGTCATTTGGTTTGACTAATGCGCCAGCTACTTTTATGGATTTGATGAACCGAGTGTGTCGGCCGATGTTGGATAAATCAGTGATTGTATTTATTGACGATATCCTGATTTATTCAAGAAGCGAAACGGAGCATGCCGATCACATTCGAGAAGTACTATAAACGTTGAGAAGTGAGAAATTGTACGCCAAGTTCTCCAAGTGCGCATTCTGGTTGCGTGAAGTTCAGTTCTTGGGTCACGTGGTTAATCCGGAGGGGATTATGGTTGATCCGAAAAAGGTGGAAGCAGTAACACAATGGAGGTCTCCAAAGATGCCATCCGAGATCCGCAGATTCTTGGGTTTGGCGGGCTACAAGAGAAGATTCATTCAAGACTTCTCCAAGATTGCTTCTCCGCTGACCAAGTTGACCCGGAAAGATATGAAGTTTGTATGGGGTCAAACTCAAGAGAAGGCGTTCGAAGAATTGAAGGCAAGATTGACCTAAGTTACGGTATTGGCATTACCCGATGGAAGTGAAGACTTAGTGGTTTATTCTGATGCTTCCTACTCGGGGTTGGGGCGCGTATTAATGCAAAGAGGAAAGGTTATAACCTATGCATCCCGATAGATGAAAGTTCATGAGGTTAATTATCCTACTCATGATTTGGAGCTAGCAGTTGTGGTCTTCGCGTTAAAGATTTAGAGGCACTACCTTTACGGAACGAAGTGCACCATCTTCACAGACCACAAGAGCTTGAAGTACTTCTTCGAGCAAAAAGATTTAAATATGAGGCAGAGGCGATGGTTGGAGCTGATAAAAGACTATGATTGTGAGATCCATTACCATCCGAGCAAAGCCAACGTGGTGGCCGATGCCCTTAGCTGAAAAGAGAGGCCCGAGCCGATTCGGGTGAAGGCGTACCAACTAATTATGACCTCAGACGTGATGAAGCTAGTCAAAGAGTTCCAAGATGAGGCGCTGAAAGAGAATCATCTAAACTCTGAACGAATGAAAGGTCTGGTCGCGGAACTGGGTGAAAACACGTTCGGTGTAAAGACACGATTTGGGCGGATGTGGATTCCTCGAATTGGGGATCTACGTATGAAGATCATGGACGAAGCCCATAAAACTCGATACTCCATTCATCCTGGTGCTACCAAAATGTACCAAGACATGAAGAAAGATTATTGGTGGCCGGGTATGAAGCGTGATGTGGTGGAGTATGTGAGTAAGTGCCTCACGTGTTTGCAAGTAAAGGCAGAGCATCAAAAGCCGTATGGAAAGATTCAACCGTTGGATATACCGGAATGGAAGTGGGAGCACATCACCATGGATTTCATTACAAAGCTGCCACGTACCCCGAAAGGGTATAATACAATATGGGTGATTGTGGACCGTCTGACGAAGAGTGCTCACTTCTTATCGATATGCGAATTCATCCGAGAGGTTGGCCGATCTTTTCATCAAAGAGATTGTGACTCGTCACGGTGTACCGGTGTCGATTGTGTGTGATCGCGACGCCCGGTTTACATCCAAATTCTGGAAGAAATTCCACGATGCTATGGGGACGAGGTTGCATATTAGCCACGGCTTATCATCCTCATGGGTCAGTCGGAAAGGACCATTCAGACTTTGGAGGACATGCTTCGAGCATGTGTTATTGACTTCGGGGGAAGTTGGGATGACCACTTGCCGTTAGCTGAATTCTCATACAACAACAGCTATCATGCCAGTATTGGCATGCCACCCTATGAGATGCTATACGGTAGAAGATGCAAGACACCCGTCTGTTGGGGCGATATTGGTCAGAAGGAATTAGGAAGCGTCGAAGTGATCGAGGCTACGACTGAAAAGCTTGAAAGGATCAAAGCCTATATGAAGGCAGCCAAAGATAGACAGAAGTCGTATGCTGACAAACGACACAGGCCGATTGAGTTCCAGGTGGGTGACCGGGTTATGTTAAAGGTCTCGCCTTGGAAAGGAATCATTAGGTTCTGAAAGCGGGTCAAGTTGAGTCCGCGGTACATATGCCCTTTCCGAATCATTGCTCGAGTAGGAGAGGTGGCCTATAGATTGGAATTGCCAGATGAGCTAAGTGGAATCCACCCTACCTTCCGCGTATCTCATCTGAGGAAGTGTTTGGCCGATGAAGATATGATTGTTTCTCTGGAAGATATCGAAGTAGATGAGAGGCTCAATTATGTGGAGCAACCAGTGGCAATCATTGACAGAAAAGAGAAGCGGCTGCGAAATAAAGTAGTTCCCCTTGTGCATGTACAGTGGAAGCACAGAAAGGGATCTGAGTCTACGTGGGAGACTGAGGAAGAGATGAGACAACATTACCCACGTCTGTTCGAGTAATAACAGGTTTCGGGGACGAAACCTTTATAAGGGGGTGGACTTGTAACACCCGAAATTTTGATTAGACAAAGAGAAATATAAGAAGAAAAGAAAAGAAAGAATTTTGGAAGGAAAGGAAAAGAAAGAAAATGTGGAAGGGGGTATTGTGTAAAAGTACAAAGAAAAGAGAAATATCTGATATACATATGGATGGCTGCCCACTCTTTTCTCACAACCCCAAATCAGCAAAACTTTTAGAGGGAGAAAGAGCAAACCACGAGATCTGAAGGAAGAGCAAGAAGAAGAAGAAGACTGATTCGAGGTACCGGGTTCCACGGCGACCGATTTTGAAGAAAGCCACACCCATCAACACAATGTGAGTTCTAAGACCCCCTTCTTTTATGTTTTTCGAACGATTTTGGGGGCTGGAACACATACCGAAACTGTTTTTTTTAGTTGTGGGTGTTTAACCCGTACATGTATGTATGTGTATATGTGTATGCGGTCTGTTCGGGAGGCTGGTTCCACTATATGTGAACTTTCCAGAACAGGTGTATGTGATTCGTGCATGTATGTTCATAGGTACACTGTTAGTGTATGTTATAGAATGGTATACATGATGTCTAACTAGTTCTAAATGAATAATACGATAATTATGTGCCATAGAAGTGTTAAGATGATGAACGAGTATGAAAAAGGGCACAGGTTAAGTTGCAGGTTGCTACATTCAACCGCATCGTCCAATGCGGACTGATAAAGTAAAGGTGGCCAAAGTGGTCAACCGCATTAGCCAATGCGGGTGACCAAGCAAATGCGGTCACGGTATGTTCTTCATCCGCATTGACCCAATGCGAGTATGTTCAGGAATGCGGCTAAGGCAGTCAGCCGCATTAATCAATACGAAAGGCTAAGGAAAATGCGGGCTAGGAAATGCCTCATCCGCATTGTCCTAATAAAAAGAAAATGATCAATGCAACTCAGCCGCATTGACCAATGCGGACAAGTTCATGAAATGCGGATAAAACATTCCTCATCCGCATTGACCAATACGGATGGGAAACTAATACGGATAAGGTATTACTCATCCGCATTGACTATTGCGGATGGTCAGACTAATGCGGGTGAGCCAGAATGTGAAATGCGGCTATAGGTTTAGCAAGACCTGATTTAATTGGGTAGACGAGTAACATAGGGATGATGATGATGATGATGTTGCATGGGTTTACCTATGGTATACCATATGTGTGTGATGCTTTGTATGATGATGAATGTATGATATGTGTATGTTTCTTATGATTATGTATGTTTGCCTTTCCAAAACTTTACGAGTTATGAAAACGAATGAATGAAGTATTACGTAACGTAAAGTGAAAGATATTGAATGCATGTATTAACGAATGAACGAAAAAGGAAATATGATGACGAATACATGCATTAATGAATGAACGAACTAAGTCTTGCAAGCATTGAATTAAGGTAAATGGGTCCTTCTTTGTGATTGACCCTGGTCATGGTACCTCTACCGCTTACCTACTAGTACTGTGGCATATGCTCTATTGATTCACGGCCCACTATGGCATACGCTCTATGGATTCACGGCCCAGTAGCTAAGACTGATCGGGGTATAGCATATGGTATTGGTACAAAACGTATTCAATGTGCAAGCAAAGATGAACGGGATCCTTTTCATTCGACCACAGTAATCATAGTCAAGTACTATGAAGTGGGTAAAGCCTGACAGGATCCATATCAGAATTGCAAAGATAATGATGTATAACGAACGATGAAGATAATAAAGAATATTATCTATGTGTACGTATGATGTATGATCATGTGAAAGAAAGGAATGGTTTATGATGTAAATAAAGTATGTTTATTTAAAAACTAGAACTCACTCAGCAACGCTGACTTTTATGTGTTTCCGGTTGGCAGGTAGTGTTGCTGGGGATGGCACGAGGCGACTACTTAGCTCGTTTGGGATGGCATTCTCCTTTTGATAATGCTGCAACGTCATGTGTTGTAGGCCCGTAATGCATGCAACACTTTATGTTGCATGCAAGTGCAAGATTTCTTGAGGATTCCCATAAACGGGATTACTTAAGGAATCTTCTTTATGATGAAAAATTTTAATATTTCTATAATAGAGGTCACTGTTTATGACCATTTTGTAATCAGTAACGATGTAATCTTTTGTAATGTATTGCAACACTAGATGTTTTGTACTGATGTACATTGTATTAAATGGCAAAAGTATTTATATTATAAATGAAATGTATCTTTTGAATGTTTCCGTTGCTATGTTTATCAAAGATGTTTATGAATGTGTACCAAATGTATGTTTTATGTGCGATGACCACCAACTGTGAGGTGCCCGGGAACGGGGCCTTACAAAAACACACCGTTGAGCTATCAACTCACAAAGAGTTATGATCCTCCTTTAAATCCGCTTGCAAGCCTTTTCTTTCTTTCATTACATTTCACTTTTCATCTTTGTTATCTTTCTCTTCATTACTGTTGGACCCTGAAAGGATCATACATGCCAATTCAAGTGGTGGATGGTTGTTCTGCTGGAAATGTCCCCAAGTCCAAGAACCAATGCGGATGAAGAAGAATCTGCATCAACAATAAGAAGACAAGTGTCAGCTATCCGCATTTGTTTATGCGGATGACCAAGAACAAATGCTGACAAGTATTTGTTCATCAGTATTAACAAATGCGGACAACTGAACAAATGCTGACAAGGCTTTTGTTTAACTAATGCGGATGCTCAGCAACAAATGCGCTAAGTGTTTGTTCATCCGCATTTGTCAATGCTGATAACCAAACACTAATGCTGTTGAAGAAAGCACAAATGCTGATGAAGTCAACTCATCCGCATTAGTCAATGCGGATGACCAACTACAAATGCGCAACTTAGACCATTCTGTAATAGTTGTAAGGGTAGTTTAGTCTTTTTGTACAGGCTGTAAGTCAGCCTATAAATAGAATAGAAACCTCGTATGTGAGGTAACTTTTAAAACTTTAGAATAGACAATCAGAAGATACTTTGTTTCATCCTATGTTAGGTGTCTTTGTACTGTAGATTGCTCAAACCCTAGCATATATTGCAACAATTCATCTAATCAATACAAAAGTGCATTTCTAAGTATTTCGTGTATTCAATGTTCATTGATTGTTTGATTACACACTACAATATTTGACTCAATCATCATATTCGGTCCTTGTTGATTCATATCAACAGAGAATATCATTCTCAAACCCCAATCAATTGGTATTAGAGCTTTGGCTCTCAGTTCTTCTTCAGATCTGCTCAGATCTGGTCTGAACTCGATCGATTTGGTGATTGAGTTGCTGATAAGAGTTTTTGAACACCTCTAATCAGTATACCGTATGACTACTTGCTGAAATTCTCAACTGTTACTGTTCATCCGAAGATTTCTTCAAAAACAAAACAGTTTACAGGTTGCGTATCCATAAAATCAGTAAAACAAAAGTTGACAAAGGAAGTTCTTGCTAACATCTACTTATTCTCAGTAGATCCGAACTTACAAGACACTATTTCGACTAGTTGGACCAGTTGGACTAATTAAACATAAAACTCATTTAATCCATATCTAACCAAGTTAAAACTAACTATTAAAATGGATTCACATAGTTTTTAGAACTTGGGCATACCCCAAAACCCCCATGCTTAAGCATAAATCTGAATTTAAACAATGGAAAATCAGATTCATGAACTACATTACAGGTGTTGATCCTGACTATTGGATCTCAATATGCAAAGGCCCACACATTCCTGTTACACTGTCTGCTGATCAAAGCTGCTCTTTATAAGACATCAAGAATTCCCATTGAGGATCTTACTCTTGATGATGATGATTACAAGAAGATCAAGATTGATCTCAAAGCCTACTCCATACTCACTCAAGCACTCAAGATAGATGTGCTGAAAAGACTGGAAAAGTATGGTACTGCAAAAGCTGTATGGGATGCATTGCAAATCATGTGTGAGGGAAGCAGTGAAGTTGCTGAAATCAACAAAGTCAAACTTGTGAATCAGTATGAAACATTTCATCACTCCAAAGGGGAGTCCATCGCTAAACAGTTGCACAGATTTATGCAGCTGGTGAATGATTTAGAGATCATGGGAGTTACTTACAAAGCAAAAGATTTAAACAAGAAGATGCTACATAGTCTTCCAGAAAACTGGAAACAAAATGAAACTATGCTGAAAAATACTCTTGATCTGGAGAGTACTACTCTGGATATAATGATAGCCAAGATAGAAGCATTAGACCTAGATAAAAGAAGCAGAAACCTAGGAGGACCCAGAGTAATTGAAGCATATAAGTTTCCTTCAGACACTCACTCTATGGAAAATGCATTTATTATTGAGGAGGATGATTTTCTTTCCTCCAGGGATCAAGTAAAGACTACAGGATTCATTGCAGCTCCATCAATCAACATACCATCAACATCATCCACATCAACATCAACAGGCCAATCATCAGGATTCACTGCAGCTCCTATAAATACTCCTGATGATCCAAGATCTGAAGAACAAAAGGCAACCTATAATACCTTTGTTCCTAGTTTTGAAGCCTATTTGGGAGGAAGACTCACATCTGCACATCTGATCCAGGAAGATTTGGAAGAAATGGATCCAGATGATGTGGAAGAAATGGACTTGCAATGGCAAATGACCATGATTGCTATGAGAGCAAAGAAGTTTTTCAGAAAAGGTAGAAAGCTCAGCCTTAATGAAACACCAAGCTCGGGTATGACAAATCAAAAGTGAAGTGCTTCAACTGTGGTATGACTGGTCACTTCTCTAGAGAATGCAATGCATCCAGAAGAAACTATAACTCTCAAAGACCTTCTCAGAACCAGTCATCATCACAACCAACTTCACGTCTTTATTCCAACAATCATCAACAACATCATCATCATCAACAATAACAAGAAACATACAGACTCAACCTCAACTGACCAACCAAGCTTATGGAAGCAGTCAGTCATCTGCCAGTGCTCTTGTTATCAGGCAAGATGGAGTATGTGACTGGAGCATGTATGCAGAGGAAGTAAAGCCTCAATTCCAAAACCATGCATTCATGGCTCACATCAATGATGGTCCATCTCCTATGCCAACTGAGGTAAAAACTAACCTTTGTAGTGATAAATGCATTAATGAACTGCAAGGTTATAGAGAACATAATCATAAATTGGCCGACAAAATAAAAGAAGAAAAGGTCAAGTTAGAGATGCTGAAGAGAGAAATAAAAGGCATTGAAATCAAAATTAAATTTCTCATCTCTGACATTGAAAACTTGCATGGTGAAAAGTACACTCTTGTAGCTGAGAATGAGCAACTAACTAAAAAGATGGCTCAATCTAAAGCTGAACAAACATTTACTGAACACAAACTAGAAAAGTTTCAACAGTCATCAGTAAAGCTGCAAGAGATGCTTGATTCTCAAAAGGATCCCAAGGATATGTCTGGGATTGGATATAATTCTTGTCCTCCACCATACAATGACAACTACACTGTCATGCCTGAATCTGTTACACTCAAAAAGCAAATTGAGCCTAACATTATTGAACCAAAAACAATAGTAAAACAAGTCATTAATCCTCAAAATAAACCAAGTGTTTACATTGAAACAAATGAGGATAAAATCAACTTTGGTCACCCAATTAAAATCAAGGAGTGTTCAGTCAAGACAGTGAGTGTCATCCAAACAACAAGCCCAGTCAAGGCCATTGTTCCTTTTATGAAATTCGTTCCTGCAATTTCCAAAGGAAAGAAGATAAAAGCTGATAGTGTGAATCTAACTACTGAAAGCAGATCTGATTGTGAGATCAACTCTCCTAAGAATTCAATCAAATCAGATAATGATTCACCAAAAATCAAAAGAAAAATTTCTCAAGTTTTAAAAGCTAACATTAACTCAGACCCTCAAACATCAAAATCAAAGCAAGGGGTTGGCTTTGATATTTTCAACAAAGAGCATGTGAACCAACTAGAGAAGGAGGTTAGGAAAGGATTAAGAAAGCAAAATCTGCCTAAGAAAAACAAAGTCAGTAGTGTTATGAAACAAACTACTAACAAGGCTAATCAGGCTTTCTCATCAAAATCAAGGAATGAAACTCAATCCAAAACTGGTAAAACTTCAAAAGCCTCAACACCAGGATCAGTAGCTAGAAACAAGCCCATGTATTATGATGTATGTGAAATATTTAATCACAGAACAGACAAATGCTTTTCAATCAATACTGCTCAATCTGTGATATGAACAATCATTCCACCAAAAACTGCTATTTCAATAAATACTATTCAGTCTGTAACATGACAAATCATAACACATCTGATTGTTTCTTCAAACGAAAGGGATTAAGAATTCCTCAAAACAAGCCCATCTCCCCAATCATTTTTTAGAAACATAAGAGCAATAATCATGTTCATCAAAGAATTTCTAAGTCTGATGTTGATGTGAAAAATCTGAAAGAGTCAAACAAAGTTCAAAAATATAAAAATCAAAAAGTAAAACAAATTCATGATTATTACAACTCTAAGACAAAGTTTGACAACAAAAAACGTGTCCAAATTTTGAAAAGAAATAGGGATCAAAGGTTTGAATACTCATCTGACTCTTCAGTTGATATGATAAACCAACCAAGATTTAGAAAGAAATCAAGCATGACCTCAGCCCCAAAGCCCCAGTTTAGAGGAAAGTACCAACAGGTTAATATCATGGATAGGAATAGGAAACCCAAGACCAACATGGCTTGGGTTTCATATTCTAATTAGTTCTTTCTATGCTTGTAGGGACATTCATACAGGTCTAACAGCTTATGGTATATGGACAGTGGATGCTCCTGACACATGACTGGAGATCGTTCCCTCCTTCATGACTTCAAGCATATATAACGAACTACTATGGTATTTGGTGGAGATTCACAAGATGGCAAAACTACTGGTGAAGGATCTATGACAAATGGGATGCTGAGCTTTGACGGAGTGAACTACTGTAAACAACTGAACTTCAATCTGCTCAGCGTGTGTCAGATCTGTGACAAGAAATATTCAACTCACTTCACTGACACTCATTGCTACATTCTTAGACAAGGATTCCAAATTCCTGAAGAATGGGTTGTCTTGAAAACCATGAGGAATAGTAATACTTATGTCCTAAACCTCAATTATGTTTTACCTAAAGAAGAAACATGTATTCTGTCAAAAGCATCTTTTGATGAGTCGTAACTTTGGCCCAGACGCCTGGGACACACAAATTTCAAAAACATGAACAAACTGGTTAAGGGAAATCATGTTGTTGGTTTACCCCAAAAGGAATTTCACTTTATTGACCACTGTTCAGCGTGTCTCAAAGGAAAACAACACAAGTCTTCTCACAAGCCAAAGTTGGTGAACACAAATGATTATCCATTAAAGCTACTTCATATGGATATTTTTGGACCTACTCATGTTATGAGTATTGGAAAGAAACAATATTGTGTGGTGATCATAGATGACTTTTCCAGATTCACATGGGTCTTCTTCTTACTTCATAAAAACGAAGCGTCCCAACTAATAAAATATTTTATCACAAAAATTGAAAATCAACTTGATCTTAAAGTCAAAACAATCAGGAATGATAATGGGACAAAATTTAAAAATGAAGATATGAATTCTTTTTGTACAACCAAAGGCATAGCTTATCAATTTAGTGCAGCTAGAACTCCTCAACAAAATGGGGTAGCTGAAAGGTGAAATAGAACACTAATTGAAGCAGCACGAACCATGCTAACAGATGCTAAACTACCAATCACCTTTTGGGCAGAAGCAGTTAACACATCGTGCTTTGTACAAAATAGAACTCTGATTGTCAAAGAATGTAATAAGACACCTAATGAGCTTATATTTCAAAGAAAACCATTTATTGGATGTTTCAAGTCATTTGGTTGTCCTGTCTCAATATTAAACACCCGAGATCATTTGGGAAAGTTTTCATCAAAGTCTGATGAAGGATTCTTTGTAGGTTATTCTTCTGTCTCAAAGGTTTACAGAGTGTTTATCCTAGATTAAACATAATTGATGAATCATCAAATGTTCAATTCAAGGAACATTCATTTCCCAAGTCAATCAATGGTCCTAACTGGTTGTTTGATATTGACTCATTCACAAAATCTTTTGATCAATTTCACATGTCTGATGCAGGAAACCTACAATCAGCTATACCTTCATCATTAGTACAAAGAAGGAATGACTTTCCAATGATTCCTCTAACATCTACTGATCCACTTAATGAAGAGGTTCCACTACAAGCTGATCCTGTCAGATAAACAGTTCATAATCAAAGTGCTTCAATTGAGGATGGTCCCAACATAATTCCTTCTCCCTTAGAAGAACCCTTCATTGAAGTCAGAAATCAGGATGAAGTTAGAACTCAAAATCATGTCATCCCTCAAGTCGACAATGAAAGAACTTCAAATTGGAAATAATCAAAGTCCTGCTGATGCTGAAGCAGGAACTAGAACAGAATTAGATTACTTTCACAGCTCCCCAACAGTACAAGATGAAGTTGCCTCACACCAAGATGATTTGAATGCCTCCAATCTTGATGTAACCATTGCTGGTGACTCAATTCCAACCACCAAAATGCACAACAATCATCCCGTAGACAACATCATTGGTGAACTTAATGAATGGGTGACAAGAAGCAAGTCAAGCATAGCAAACATCTGCTTGTTCTCTTGTTTTTTGTGTCAAACAGTACCCAAGAATATCAAAGAGGCTCTTTAAGACAATTGTTTAATTGAAGCAATGCAGGAAGAGTTGTTACAATTCAAGAAACAAGAAATATGATAGTTGGTAGATCTTCCCGAAGGACAATACCCTATCGGTACCAGGTGGCTATACAGGAATAAAACTGATGACAGGGGAATCATCATTAGAAACAAAGCAAGACTAGTAGCTCAGGGGTACACACACGAAGAAGGAGAAATACCGGGTGGCTATATGGTTGATGAACCAATAGTTAGCAGAAGCCCTATCAAAGAAGAACCATCTGTGTATGAGATGGTAGAAAAAGCCAAGTCTGATGATCTTATGGTGAAAGTTGTATTCCTCATTGACCATGGATATGATCCAGATGAGGTGTTTGGGATGACATATGAGGGCATGGTAGCAGAAAAAGAAAAGTTGAACAAACTGCTAGACCCTGCTTTTGAAACTGAGAATGAAAATACTCAATCTCCCAAAGCCTCAGAGGTCAAGACTACAAAAGCCAAACCAACTGCAACTTCTCAACCAATGTATCCTCATCCCTATAGCATGACAGACAATGAGATGAAACAATATCTGTCTGCTCAAGGATTTACAAGGAGGAAACTTGGCAATATGAAGACTAATTCCCTAAGGGCTGCTATCCTTAGGTTAATAAATGAGAGGAAGAAAAGGCTGAAGAAATTAGAGGAGGAAATCAGAAGACAAAAGCCAAGAACAAGAGTATCAGCTCAAGACATGATCCTCACCCATGGTGATCATGACTCCTTGGCACCTATCCTACATAGATATCCTGAGTGGTTTGCTGAGCCATCACAAATAGAGCTTCATGAAGGACTCACCACTACAGAGATAATTAGAGGTATTGTAGGATTCTATATGCCCAAGATACGTAGAATATTGATGCGGTTAGTACGTTATGATCCAAGTCGGGTTATACCCAATAACAAGCTTAGCAAACACCAATTAATATTTAATTGATGATATGATCATGCAATTAAATATTTACACCAATTTAGAAAACGGGTTTTCTAAATAAGATGCATATGAGAAGGAACAACTTATGAGAATATTTTGTTCAATAATATTATTTGAAGTGTTATTTAAGTAAGTTAGATAACATCAAATAATAATAAGAGTGCATAACTTATACAATTAAAAGGTTAATTGTATAACTAATTAGATGACTAGTTTAATAATATTATTTGAAGTGTTATTTAAGTAAGTTAGATAACATCAAATAATAATAAGAGTGCATAACTTATACAATTAAAAGGTTAATTGTATAACTAATTAGATGACTAGTTTAATATAATGTGTGTTTTGTTTAAAGGGGGGAAACCCTTTTGAATTAAAAATTTCGCCCCCCTTTATTTGGTTGGTTCTTTTGTTTTCTTGGAAACACACATTAGAACAAGTCTTGCACTCATCATTCACTTCTCTAAACACATGCAAAAGAACACAAAATAAACTCTCTCTTCTCTTCTAAAGTTCACGGCAGCAGCATAAAGAAAAGAGGGTTTTTGGAAGTAGTTCTTGGTGTTTAATTTACCTAACAAGAAGTGTTTGCCATAAAGATTTGGGTATACAAGCTTGAGAGGACCTCGTTTTGGTGCCTTGGTCAATTTATTGGTCAATATCATCCTCCTTATTTGCCACATTTGCTGCTGAAAGGTAGTTTATGGCAGCCCTCTTTGTGGCTGTCCATAATGTGTGGTTTGCATTATCATAGCTAGCATCATTCACATATTAAAGATCCTTTTGTTCTTGGGTTTGTTTATAACTTATAACATCAATATAAAACCTGAAATTTCAGATTATAGACAATGTTATAATGGTCAACTTCCGCTGCGTTTTACAAAAGTTTAAATGGTTAAACTATGTTTTACGTTCTATCAAACCCAACATTGGCATGTAGAGCCAGTTATGTGGATAGCTAGCTTGTTTTGTTCTTGAAAATTCATTTTAAGAGACTTTAAACCCCCTTTAGGGGCTGCTATGTTCATGTATTATGATTCCCCAAACTTTCAAAGTTATATCACACATGCTTGTGATTAAACTTTGAAAGACAAGTACGTTAAATTGTTTATTTGTTTGGACAAAATAAAACCCGAAATTTCAGTTTATGTTGGCTGAAATTTCATGGTTTTTAGTGGGGTTTCATTATTGTTTTGGATGATATGATCATTGTTTATTATAGTGCATAACCTAGCTTTTGGCCTGGTGTTGTTTGGATGATTGTAATGGTTGTTTTATTCATTCAATTGGGTTGTAATGTTTATGTTTATCATTTGGGTTGTAATTATTTATTCATTTGGTTATGTAGTAAATATATTAGGTGCATTTCTGTTATTAGAAAAATGTATTAGGATATAATGTTTTGTAAAAGGAAGATGCACAAGATGAAGACCCAAATATGGACATGAAAGACATGGACCTTGAAGCATTTGGATATGGATTCAAGTGGGAGTTCATGGACACATTTTGATGTGTCATCTTCACCCTTAAAAAGGACCTTATGACAACACTTGTGATGGCAAACAAGTGTTGTCAACTTAGTGGCTATGGTTATGCACTCATGTTTATATGTTTATGCTTGTTTGAATGTTTGTTGTTTGATTGTTTGGTTGATATTTGGACATGCATTACAAACTCATTAACAAACTTAACAAGCTGAAAATTGATGGTTCTTTATCATTAAGTGGTTAATAAAAGGTTATTAAAAGGATTAATGGTTTTAATAAAAGAGGTTTTATTAAAAGTGAACCATAGGGTACCATGTATTTGAAAGCATGCAAATATAAGGTACATAGAGTTTTCTAAACCAAGATTATGAAAACTATAAATTTCTTTGATAACAAGTCTAACACCGTCCTTTTGCACAACACTTGAGTCACTTGGAAACTCTTAATGGGATAAAGGTCACCTAACCATTTTGAGGGAACTTGTGATTAGAGGTGGGGATATCACATTTGTGGGATAAAGATCACCTAACCACTTATGTTGGAAAACTCACATGTGTGTGCAAGTAGGGTAACTTGATTTTCAAACCATGTTAAATGGATCACCTACAATATGGTTTCCAAATGGTGTTGATGGGATTAACATGCCGACTTTACATATGACGTTTCAAGTAGATCCCATACCTCTAGAAGTTGCAAATGGTTGCAACCGTCAATCGTTGACCACCTTATTAATTTAAATCGTGGGATAAAGGTCACCTAACCACAATTTAAATGTAATGTTAGCTTCTAGATTTTAATATGAAAATGACCTTAAAAAGCATTAATTAATTATTAAAAACAGCAATATTGAAAATACTAAAATCAATCTTTGTTAAATTTTGTAGATGGCCACCAACAATGATAATCATGATAACTCATCCACGTCCATCCAATCTTTACGAGTGATTCTCCAAAAGGAACATCTAAATCATAACAATTTCATTGATTGGTATCGAAACTTGAGAATCGTTCTCAAGCAAGAGAGACGATCATATGTTTTAGACGACCCTATCCCCGATCAACCTACTGAGGATGATGAGGAGGCCTATAACGATTGGCTGAAGTACACTAAGGACTCCGTCCAAGTGTCTTGCCTCATGCTGGCAAGCATGACTCCGGATCTCCAAAAGGAGTATGAACATCACGGAGCTTATGACATGATAACCCAGCTGTAGGAAACGTTCCAACAACAAGCGAGGGTTGAGCGCTTCGAAACGGTTCGAGCACTCCATGCATGTCGTATGGATGACAACCAATCTGTTTCATTTTATGTACTTAAGATGAAAAGCCACATTGACCGCCTCGAAAGGCTTAATTGTCCCGTCTCGAAGGAACGGGCCACGGATTTGATCCTTAATGGCCTTACCAAGAAGTTCAAGATGTTCGTGTAGAACTACAACATGAATGCTTGGGACAAAAGCATTGGTGAGCTTCACTCAATGCTCAAAACGGCTGAGGCGGCCATGGGTAAAAGGGTTTTACCCGTTCTCACCATCAATGAAGGTGGGAACAAGAAAAGGCCTCATCCCACACCCAAGGCAAAAGTTGCCAAGGGTAAGGGACCCGTATGGGGAAAGGGGAAAGGGGTGGAAAGGGTGCCACCCAAACGACAAGAGAAGAAGCAAAAGGTTGCTACTAATGACCCATGCTTCAAGTGTGGGGAGGTTGGACATTGGGCAAGAAATTGTCCTGTCCATCTTCAACAGTTGAAAGCAAAGAGGGATGCCTAGCAGACCTCAGGTACAATATATATAATTCATATTGATCTTAATGTTACATCTTCTAACACATGGGTATTGGATACCGGATGTGGAACTCATATTTGCAATTTGTTGTAGGGGTTCAAAAGAAGTAGGGACTTCAATCAAGGGGATGTTAGCCTCTTCATGGGCAATGGAGCTAAAGTCAAAGTTGAAGCTCGTGGGGACTACATCCTAAAACTTCCAAGTGGTTTGGATGTAATTTTGACGAACGTTTTGTATGCTCCTAGTTTGACTAGGAACGTTATTTCTGTATCCCAATTAAGACATTGTGATTATATATTATCTTTTGTTGAAAATGATATTCATGTTTCTTTAAATGATATGTTCTATTTTAAAGCTATTCCCATTAATGGTATTTATGAATTGGTTCATTAAAATGCTTTAAATAGTTCATTGTACCAAACTAACACCAAGAAACTCAAGTTGGATTTGAGTGATACCTATCTTTGGCATTGTCGTCTTGGTCATATAAACAAGAAACGTATACAAAAACTTCAAAAGAATGGTCTTTTAAAAATAAATGAATGTGATTCATTTGATGTATGTGAATCTTGTTTACAAGGAAAAATAACTAAGGCACCCTTTAGTGGAACTAACGAAAGGGCAAAAGATTTATTAGGAATCATACATTTGGATGTATGTGATCCTTTTACGCCAATGACTAGGAATGGTGAAAGATACTTCATTACCTTTACCAAAGATTATAGTCACTATGGGTATGTGTACTTATTAAGGCACAAAGATGAAGCTTTTGAAATGTTCAAAATATTCAGGAATGAAGTAGAAAATCAACTCAACAAGTCGATTAAAGTTCTCCGCACCGATAGAGGAGGTGAATACCTAAGTGATGCTTTTCAAGATCATATGAGGAGTTGTGGGATTGTCTCACAACTCACTCCACCTGGAACACCACAACATAATGGTGTTTCTGAGAGGAGGAATCAAACCTTATTGGATATGGTCCGATCTATGATGGCTTGAAGCACATTGCCTCTATCATTTTGGGGTCTCACTTTGCTCTCCGCAACCCGTATTCTAAATATGGCCCCAACCAAAAAGGTGGAAAGGACACCCTTTGACATATGGCATGGAAGAGTTCCATCCCTATCATACTTAAGGGTCTGGGGTTGTGAGGCTTATGTTAAGACTCCCACCCCAAACAAATTGGAAGTCCAATCCACCAAATGTATCTTTGTTAGATATCCTAGAGATTCTATGGGATATTATTTCTATGATCCACTGGAACAAAAGGTGTTTGTTGCTAGAAAGGGTGAGTTCTTAGAAGCAAAGTTTCTTATGGAAGAAACTAGCAGTAGAACAGTGGATCTTGAGGAGGATCAAGAACCACAACCCGATGCACGTTTGGTTAAAACTAGCACTCAATATGAGGATGTTGAGGATGATCAAGCGGTTGATCAATACACACAAAACGTTCGCAGAAGTGGTAGAACTAGTAATCCACCTGAAAGATACAGATTTTAATGGATGGATGCTATGTGGTAGATTCAGATGAACCAACCACATACCATGATGCAGTGTCCAATTCGAATTGTGACAAATGGCTTGAAGCCATGAACGTTGAGATGCAATCCATGTATGACAATCAAGTTTGGGAACTTGTTGTACCACCTCTTAATTCCATGGTAGTTGGAAGTAAGTGGGTTTTTAAGAAGAAAACAGACATGCATGGAAACTTGGATACTTACAAAGCTAGACTTGTAGCAAAAGGCTTCACTCAAACTCAAGGTGTTGATTATGATGAAACCTTTTCTCCTGTCGCTATGCTTAAGTCAATTAGGATATTATTTGCCATAGTCGCATATTATGACTATGAGATACGACAAATGGATGTCAAAACCGCTTTTCTAAATGGGTATCTTGAGGAAGATGTCTATATGGTTCAGCCTAAAGGTTTTGTCGATCCCAAACATCCTAATAAAGTATGCAAGTTAAAGAAATCAATCTATGGATTGAAACAAGCATCAAGAAGCTGGAATCACCGTTATGATGAGGAGGTAAAGAAATTTGGCTTCATCAAAAACGCTAATGAGGCTTGTGTGTATAGGAAGGCTAGTGGGAGCACAATAACTTTTCTAGTATTATATGTCGATGACATTTACTATTTGGGAATGACGTTCCAACAATGGAAGGTGTAAAAGCCTGGCTTGGAAGCTGCTTTTGCATTAAGGATCTTGGTGAAGCGGCCTATATTTTGGGAATAAAGATCTATAGGGATAGATCAAGGCGGTTGATTGGTTTAAATCAAAGTGCATACATTGACAAAATCTTGAAAAGATTCAAGATGGAAAACTCTAAGAAAGGTACTATACATATTCAGAGAGGGACGATATTGAGTACGACTCAATGTCCGAGCTCAAAAGAGGAGCAGGATAAAATGGAGGCAATCCCTTATGCATCTGCTATAGGATCCATCATGTATGCAATGATATGCCCTAGACCGGACGTGTCATGCGCTTTAAGCATGACAAGTAGATACCAGCAAAATCCTGGTGATAGTCATTGGATGGCTGTCAAGAACATTCTAAAGTACCTAAGGAGGACTAAGGACATGTTCTTGATCTACGGGTCTGGTGAAGAAGAACTCGTTGTAAAGGGTTACATGGATGCGAGTTTCCAAACCGATCGAGATGATTCACGATCTCAATCGGGGTACATTTTCATTCTGAATGGAGGAGCGGTCTCTTGGAAGAGCTCTAAACAGGATGTGGTGGCCTTATCAACTACAAAATCTGAATACGTCACCGCCTCATTGGCAGCTCAAGAAGCTGCATGGTTGAAGAAATTCATTGCCGATCTAGGGGTTGTCCCTTCCATTCAGGACCCCCTAGAGATCTTTTGTGACAACGAGGGTGCGATTGCTCAAATCAAGGAACCTCGTGCTCATCAAAAGACTAGGCACATTGAGCGGAGATTCAACCATATACGAGATGAAGTTGAGAAAGGAAAGATATGTATTCGCAAAGTTCACACGGATCAAAATATTGCAGATCCTCTCACGAAGCTCCTAGAAAAGGCAAAGCATGAAGGTCATACCTGTGCCATAGGACTTCGATATTCTAGTGATTGGATTTGATCTGTAATTTCATATTTGGATATTTTGAACTCCCTTATTACTTGAATAAAATTATTTGGTTATAATATTTCAATATATGTTCCAATTTAGCATGTTTAATCCATGGGTAAATTGCTTACTCTAAATGTCCGTAGTCGTTCATACTTGTGGGAACAAGTACGAGGGTAAAACTATTATGAATTTGGATTGGTGGATATTTATAAGGATGAATATAGAGCAATTGGTTGCTACCAAAGTTCATAGATATTTGTGGGATACAAATATTGGACTAACTCGTATCTCAAATTTTACTACATGGAATCTTCTAGATTGATCATAAGTAAATTTGAATAAAAGGCGAATATCATTTGGTATCCTCAGACCTGAGATACATATTGGGTTTTGATATTCACCAAGTGTTTTACCTTGATCTAGTTCTTCACTGTTCTGAAATAATGGGTAGTACGTAAGGCTATGTTCAGGTGTCACACGAGGTGTTTGTGAGAAACGTATGTAGTAAAGATGGGATTTGATCCTCTTATTCGTTGAGAGCAAGATGTCTAAGGCCTGATTAAGTTAAATCAACAAGGAATGATCATTCGGTGTCCTTGGATTTAACATGACGTCTGTAACAAAAGGATAAATGATTGATTCACCTAAATCATTTCAAGCAGGATACTTGAATGGGATGATGTTAAAGAATGGCTATAAGTCATGCGTATTAAGGGTAGTAAACCGTTGTTAGGCGGTATTTACTACTTGCATCAATCTTCTATGAATCTTGTGCAAGTGGGAGATTGTAGGATTCTATATGCCCAAGACACGTAGAATATTGATGCGGTTAGTACGTTATGATCCAAGTCGGGTTATACCCAATAACAAGCTTAGCAAACACCAATTAATATTTAATTGATGATATGATCATGCAATTAAATATTTACACCAATTTAGAAAACAGGTTTTCTAAATAAGATGCATATGAGAAGGAACAACTTATGAGAATATTTTGTTCAATAATATTATTTGAAGTGTTATTTAAGTAAGTTAGATAACATCAAATAATAATAAGAGTGCAGAACTTATACAATTAAAAGGTTAATTGTATAACTAATTAGATGACTAGTTTAATATAATGTGTGTTTTGTTTAAAGGGGGGAAACCCTTTTGAATTAAAAATTTCGCCCCCCCCCTTTATTTGGTTGGTTCTTTTGTTTTCTTGGAAACACACATTAGAACAAGTCTTGCACTCATCATTCACTTCTCTAAACACATGCAAAAGAACACAAAATAAACTCTCTCTTCTCTTCTAAAGTTCACGGTAGTAGCATAAAGAAAAGAGGGTTTTTGGAAGTAGTTCTTGGTGTTTAATCTACCTAACAAGAAGTGTTTGCCATAAAGCTTTTGGTATACAAGATTGAGAGGACCTCATTTTGGTGCCTTGATCGATTTCTTGGTCAATATCATCCTCCTTATTTGCCACATTTGCTGCTGAAAGGTAGTTTATGGCATCCCTCTTTGTGGCTTTCCATAATGTGTTGTTTGCATTATCATAGCTAGCATCATTCACATATTAAAGATCCTTTTGTTCTTGGGTTTGTTTATAACTTATAACATCAATATGAAACCTGAAATTTCAGATTATAAACAATGTTATAATGGTCAACTTCCACTGCGTTTTACAAAAGTTTAAATGGTTAAACTATGTTTTATGTTCTATCAAACCTAACAGGTGTGTCTATTCCCCAGGGCAAGACTGATCTGAAAATTATTGCCTGGAAGTATGACAGTGACTGGAATATGTTCTTAGTGAAGAGGATATCTGGATTAGTCCAATTCTTCACAGAGTATTCTGCTCTGGTGAACTCTTTGGAGATCCATGACTTGAAGGAACTAGACAATCTGAGATTTATTAATCACAAGGCTATGTTCAGGGGATATGAATTTGAAGACATTCTAAGGATGTTAAAGAGAACTGACAACTTCAAATCTCTAAAGGCTATCTGCATGAGGAAGGATAGATCCTTTATCAATCCCCTCGAGAAGAAACAAAGAACACCAGCTGAAGAAGTGGTATTCCCTGAAGTTATGGTGAAACCCACTAAATCTTTGAAGAGGAAGATGGTAGCTGGAACACATACTTTTGTACCAATCTCAAATGTGTATTGTGATGAGACAACTTATGAGTTGGTAATAGAAAGAAGGTGGAGAGGAAAGGAAGGAGCTAAAATTAGACTATTCAGTGGATATGAGATGAGATTGCTAGATGAATCCTATATCCACTACATCTATTCAAGGCACTTCAGGGAGATCAACAATAAGCTTAGTGAAGCTGATATGTACTTCTTTCTAAAGTGCATCAAACTCCTGAAGATGGCCTACGACAGAATTATCAAGAAGAAAGAACAAAGGAGGATGTAACGCCCGGAAAATTTTCTGATCGAGTCAAATGGTAGTGATGGGCTCGGATGAAAACCAGTTCATGAATATAAAATGGTTGCGGGTATTACACCGAGTTAACCCTACGGGTCACGAGTTTAACGAGTTCGGGGTCCCGGGAACGCCTGGCATATAAATAGATGGATCAGCTGAGCAACTCTCATTTTCACTCAAACGCCATTCTAGAGAGAGAAAGTGTAGAGAGAGAAAGTGCCGGATTGAAGCTCGGGTGGTCAAGAATCGAAGGCTGGTGTTTGTGGACTCCAAAACTACAAGAATCGAGGTAAGAAACGTATCTAAATTGCTACATTTGGTGAAAAACCCGAGTTTGGGGTTTTTGGGGTTTTTAGTGGCAAAAATCACCCCAAAACACACGTTTTAGGGTAAGAAAACGTGTAAGGAGCTTAGATATAGCTTCCTGGATAATAATCCAAGTGTTTGGGTGGAAAGGATTGGATTTTTGGGCTAAAACGAGCTGATTCGTAAATTTCAGCTCGTTCTGCAAATTTAAGGTCTCGTCCAGCGAAACTGCAAGTTCGTCCAGCGAAACTGGAGGGATTTACAGCGAAGTTACAGTTTCGCTGCAGCGAAACTACATTTTCGCCTGAGCGAAACTATAGTTTCGCTGATGACTATGCCAATGCCCAAGTTGACCTCAGATATTGCGAAACTAGGGGATTCCAACGAAAGTTGGGCGCTCGAGGTAGCGAATCTGTCCAGCGAAACTGGCAGAATGCTGCCCAGCGAAATTAGCAGCGAAACTGCTAATTCGTCCGGCGAAACTACGGGCGAATTTACGGGCGAAACTACCTGCGAATTTAGTAGCGAAATTAGGCAGAAATTAACTCTTTTGAGTGTTAACTTATCTGCAGGCAGTGTAGTGTGACCCGCGTCTTTAAGGCTTGATTGCGAGGCTGCTTGTCAAGCACAAGTGAGTTCTAGGACCCCTCATTTACTTGTTTTAAATGATTTTGGGGGCTGGAACACATATAAACTTGTTTAATGATGTATGTATGTATGACCCATTCGGGTATAATGTTGTGTTAGACGTCTAAGGTATGTTTGGGGACTAGATATGTTATATAAGGTCCTAGTATGAGTCCCTGATGTCTTGGAGGGACAGTTAGTGCTTTTGCACTCAAGATGACGCCTAGCAAGTCCCGGATTCTGGAAGGATACGAGGGTAAGTGCCTAGTGATGATTGAGGATGTAGACGATGAGTATACGAGGTAATGTATGATGATGTATGATGACGCACGTATGATGTTATGTATGACGATGTGTGTATGACGTTATGTATGACGATGTATGTATGATGGTATGTATGATGATGTATGTATGGTGTGTGTGTGTTCCTATAATAATGATGTATGAATATCTTTCCATGACTTTACGTATTAACGAACGAACGAAGTATTATGTAACGTAAAGTGAAAGATAATGAAAGAGGAACACGATGATGAATGCATGTATTAATGAATGAACGAATAAACGAAAGACGATGAATACATGCATTAACGAACGAACGAATGAATGATGTCTTGCAAACATTGGATAAGTTTAACGGGTCCTTCTATGTGATTGACCATATGTATGGTACCCCTACAGCTTACCTCTAGTACCGTGGCATACGTTTTGCTGTTCATTTAATGACTTCGGCCCGGTAGCTAAGACTGATCGAGGTATAGCATATGGTAGTGGTACAAAAGATATCCAATGTGCAAGTAAAGATGTAACGGGATCCTTGTCATTCGACCACAGTAATCATCGCTACGTGCCATGAAGTGGGTAAAGCCTGACAGGATCCATATGAGAACGAAACGATAAGAATGTAACGAATGAACGAAAGAGATAATAAAGATATTATCTATATGTATGTATGATGTATGATCACGTGTAAAAGAAGAAGGGTTTTTAATATGAACAAAGTATGTTTATTATAAAACTAGAACTCACTCAGCAACGCTGACTTTTTATGTGTTTCCAGTTGGCAGGTAGCGTTGCTGGGGATGGCACGAGGCGGCTACTCAGCTCTTTTGGGATGGCATTCTCCTTTTGATAATGCTGCAACGTCATGCGTTGTGGGTCCATAACACACGCAACTCATCACGTTGCATGCCATTATGAGATTCCTTGAGGATTCCCATAAACGGGATTACCTAAGGAATCTTCTTCAGATTTTGATAAGTTCGCCACGCACTGGAATGCGTGTGCGAAGTCCATGCAACAAAGTATGTTGCATGAGACTGTCAAGAGTGTTCCGTTAGGGTTCCGATGTACGGTATTACCTAAGGGAACATTCTTTAGACTAAAAATAAAGTTTTTATATTTTTGAAAATATCTTCTCTAGAGGTCGCTGTATGATCTTAAGGTTGCTAAGGAAACATATAAAACCTGGGATTACCTAAATAATCTCTTTTATATGAATCCTCAGCAATCCTAGAGAAGATAGACAAAGTAGAGAAAGCTGAGTTTTGTAATCGAGTCGATGATGTAATGACTTTTATGAATGAATGAGAATGTATATTTTATTAATTCCGCTGCGTTATTTTATGATAATATACATATGGTATGTTTTATGTGCGATGAACCACCAACAGTAGGGCGCCCGGTGAGCGGGGCCTTACAAGTTGGTATCAGAGCAAAAGTTTAAGTAAAACGGGTAAATTTTCATAATAAACCTAAACTTAAACTGAGAATGGGACAGGGAGAATGAGAATGCCATCTGAGTAGCTGCGTGCCATCAGGTATTTTCTTAAAGTTAATCAAAGTTATGTGCGCGTGCAACGTAGTTATGTGTGCTGTTAGATTTAGATACTGATGTAGTCATGAAGGGTAATGCTTGGGGTGCGAAGAGTGGAGTAAGTGACTAATCACAACTGGCCACTGTAATTAGCAACTTACTGTGCTTAACATAAACTTAGCTATTTCCTTGAATGACCGTGTTGGTATTTGAACCTTTCAGTGTGTGATAGAAGATGGTCGGTGGTAGATCATCTAAAGCCCCACTTGGTGGAGGCGGTGGCGGAAGTGGTGCGGAACCACGAGTCACCAGAGGAAGACCTAGACTAGAGAAGAAGGTTCCTGAAGAACCTAATACTACACCTTCGGGGGGAAGGGATGAGAGTGATGATTTTAGGGCCTCGGTGAAGGAGGCAGTTGTCGAGGAGGTGCACCAGGTTATGCAGACGATCTTACCGTCTGTAATGACAGAAGTGATAAAGGCAGTACGTGAGGATGATAGACGAGGGAGGAATCGACCCTCAGGTAGACAGCAGCAACAAGAGCCGAAAACGGTTCTTTCTGATAATGAAGAGGAGGAGGAAGAAGAACAGGTACGGGAGACAGCCCGTGGTTGTGACTACGGGAAATTTATGAGGTGCAAGCCCCCAACTTTTAATGGTTCGGGTACGGCTGCGGATGCTCACCAATGGGTGAGGGAAATGGAGGCGGTCCTCGATATCAGCAATTGCCAGGAGGATAAAAAGGTGAAGTTTGCTACCCACTCGTTTACGGGGACGGTGTTGTGCTGGTGGGACAATATTGTCCAGGCTGAGGGTAGCAGGGCCATTAGGAAAATGAAATGGTCCGAACTAAAGAGGATGGTGATCGAGGAATTTAGTCCTCGACGGGAAATGGACCGAGTTGAGAGAGAGTTTCTGCAGCTGGAGGCAGGGACGATGACCCACCAACAATACACCGCCAAGTTCAACGACATGGCGCGGTTGGTGCCAGAGCAGGTGACGCCGGTGTCTCGAAAGATCAACCGGTATATTCAGGGGTTGCCAGCCGAAATTCGTTGGCACTTGATTTCCGCTCGACGGAGTACTTTCAGGTCGGCGGTGGATTTGGCGGGAAGGTTATACGATGAGCGAGCTGCGCTGGTGAAGGCTGAGGGTGGAAAGAAGGCAGGCGGAGAGAAGGGTTGGCAGGGAAAGAGATTTGGTCGAGGTGATACCTCGACAAGTAACAAGAAGGCAAGGGTAGACGACCGCCGAGTGATCGTGAAGGGAGCAGGGTTGAGGAAATGTGTACAGTGTGGGAAAGAGCACTCGGGGGAGTGCAAGTGGGGATCCAACATCTGCTTCAAGTGTGGGAGGACTGGGCATATGGCCAAGGATTGCCGGACGGGCAAGTGTTTTAACTGTGGGGAAAGTGGTCATATGAGCAGAGATTGCAAGAAGCCGAGGGCTGAGGGCTCGGGAGAGAAGAAGACGGGAGGAGAAGCACCGAGGGCAAAGGCTAGGGCGTTCACGATGACGCAGGAGGAGGCTAGAACGGACCCTGACGTTGTGTCCGGTACGTTCCTAATAAACCAAATTTTAGCCTCTGTATTATTTGATTCGGGTGCCAGTAGGAGTTTTATTTCTACTACCTTCTGTGCCAAACTGCCTGTTAGGAGTAAATGCCTTGATAAGTCCTTTGACGTAGAAACCGCTATTGGTAAGTCCACTAGGGTTACGGATGTGATAGAGGGCTGTACCATAGAATTAGAGGGCCATAGGTTTGCTGCCATGTTACATGTGATGCCTCTAGGAGGATTCGATGTAGTGTTAGGAATGGACTGGTTAGCAACCTACGAAGCGAATATCGTGTGCCGAAAGAAGATGATTAGACTGACGGCGACCGACGGAAGTCCGGTGACAATATATGGCGATCGAGTTACCACGATTCCAAAGGTGATCTCGATGGCGGTGGCGGGAAAGTGCGTGAGGCGTGGATGTAGCGCCTACTTATGTTATGTAAAGAATGTAGAGACTCCAACACCACAGCTATGCGACGTACCAGTGGTGTGTGACTTTCCAGATGTGTTTCCCGAAGACTTATCGGGTTTGCCACCTGACCGAGAGATCGAGTTCCAGATCGACTTGATACCGGGTGCCCAACCTGTCGCAAAAGCACCGTATCGCTTGGCTCCAACGGAAATGAAAGAGTTGATGGAGCAGTTGCAGGAGCTGCTGGATAAGGGGTTTATCCGACCGAGTATCTCGCCTTGGGGTGCTCCGGTATTGTTCGTGAAAAAGAAGGATGGTAGTATGAGAATGTGCATTGACTACCGCGAGCTGAATAAGCTGACGGTGAAGAACAGATACCCCTTACCAAGGATCGATGACTTGTTTGATCAACTTCAGGGTGCCAGTTGGTTTTCAAGGATAGATCTTCGATCGGGCTACCATCAACTGAAGGTGAAGGAGCAGGATATCCCTAAAACAGCCTTTCGTACGCGCTATGGTCACTACGAGTTTCTTGTCATGTCTTTTGGGTTGACCAATGCGCCGGCTGCTTTTATGGATTTGATGAACCGAGTGTGTCGGCCAATGTTAGACAAATCAGTGATTGTGTTCATCGATGATATCCTGATTTATTCGAAAAGCGAGACAGAGCATGCCGACCACATTCGGGAAGTATTGGAAACGTTAAGAAGGGAGAAATTGTATGCCAAGTTCTCCAAGTGCGCCTTCTGGTTACGCGAGGTGCAATTTCTGGGTCACGTAGTGAATGCAGAAGGACTAATGGTGGACCCAGCAAAGGTTGAGGCCGTGATGCAATGGAAGTCACCGAAGACGCCGACCGAGATTCGCAGCTTCTTGGGGCTGGCGGGCTACTATAGGAGATTTATTCAAGACTTCTCCAAGATAGCCTCACCTTTGACAAAATTGACTCGCAAGGACATAAAGTTCGTGTGGGGCCGGGAACAAGAGAATGCTTTTGAGGAATTGAAGATGAGACTGACACAAGCTCCTGTCTTGACATTGCCCGAAGGAAATGAAGACTTGGTGGTCTATTCGGATGCATCCTATTCTGGGCTAGGTTGCGTACTAATGCAACGCGGAAAGGTCATAGCCTATGCGTCTCGACAATTGAAGACCCATGAAGCCAATTATCCCACGCACGATCTAGAACTAGCTGCGGTGGTTTTCGCGTTGAAGATTTGGCGTCACTATCTATACGGGACGAAGTGCACCATCTTCACGGACCACAAGAGCTTGAAGTACTTCTTCGAGCAGAAAGATCTAAACATGAGGCAGAGGCGGTGGTTGGAGCTGATAAAAGATTACGATTGTGAAATCCATTACCACCCGGGCAAAGCCAATGTGGTGGTTGATGCCATTAGCCGGAAGGAAAGACCCGAACCGATTCGGGTGAAGACTTGCCAGCTGATTATGACCTCGGACGTGATGACGCAGGTTAAGGAGTTCCAAGACGAGGCTTTGAAGGAAGATCGTCTAAACTCCGAAAGGATGAGAGGTCTAGTTACAGAACTGGGTGAGAACACTCTAGGTGTTAAGACCCGATTTGGGCGAGTGTGGATTCCTCGGTACGGGGATCTACGTGGAAAGATCATGGATGGGGCTCATAAGACTCGCTATTCCATTCACCCTGGTGCTACTGAAATGTACCAAGACATGAAGAAAGATTATTGGTGGCCGGGCATGAAGCGGGATGTGGTGGAATATGTGAGTAAGTGCCTGACTTGTTCACAGGTAAAGGCAGAGCACCAGAAACCGTACGGGAAGATCCAACCATTGGATATACCCGAGTGGAAGTGGGAGCACATCACCATGGACTTTATCACAAAATTACCACGTACCCCGAAAGGGTATGATGCTATATGGGTGATAGTTGATCGATTAACGAAGAGTGCCCACTTTCTACCGATCCGCGAGACGTATTCGTCTGAAAGATTGGCGGATCTATTCATTAAAGAAATTGTAGCTCGTCATGGCGTACCGGTGTCCATTGTGTCTGACCGTGACACCCGGTTTACCTCCAAGTTTTGGAAGAGATTCCATGATGCGATGGGAACGAGGCTACATATTAGCACGGCATATCATCCTCAGACAGACGGTCAGTCTGAAAGGACGATCCAAACACTCGAAGACATGCTTCGGGCATGCGTGATCGATTTTGGAGGAAATTGGGACGATCACCTGCCGTTAGCAGAATTCTCGTACAATAACAGTTACCATGCCAGTATTGGCATGCCACCCTACGAGATGTTATACGGTAGGAAATGTAGGACGCCCGTATGTTGGGGAGACATTGGACAGAAGGAACTGGGAGGCGTCGAGGTAGTGGAAGCAACGACTGAAAAGTTAGAAAAGATCAAAGCCTTCATGAAGGCGGCGAAAGACAGACAAAAGTCGTATGCTGACAAGAGGCGAAGACCGATAGAGTTCAAGGTCGGTGATCGAGTCATGTTAAAGGTTTCGCCTTGGAAAGGAATCATTAGGTTCCGAAAGCGGGGAAAACTGAGCCCGCGGTATATAGGCCCTTTTCGAATTATCACCCGTGTGGGAGAGGTGGCCTACAGGTTGGAGCTACCAGATGAGCTGAGTGGAATTCACCCAACCTTCCACGTATCTCATCTGAGGAAATGTTTAGCCGATGAAGATATGGTTGTACCGCTGGAGGATATCGAAGTAGACGAACGGCTTAACTATGTGGAGCAACCAGTGGCAATCATTGATAGAAAAGAGAAACGGCTAAGAAACAAAGTGGTTCCTCTTGTGCGCGTACAGTGGAAGCACAGGAAGGGATCTGAGTCTACGTGGGAGACTGAAGAAGAGATGAGACAACATTACCCACATCTGTTCGAAGAGTAACAGGTTTCGGGGACGAAACCTAAATAAGGGGGGTGGACTTGTAACGCCCGGAAAATTTTCTGATCGAGTCAAATGGTAGTGATGGGCTCGGATGAAAACCAGTTCATGAATATAAAATGGTTGCGGGTATTACACCGAGTTAACCCTACGGGTCACGAGTTTAACGAGTTCGGGGTCCCGGGAACGCCTGGCATATAAATAGATGGATCAGCTGAGCAACTCTCATTTTCACTCAAACGCCATTCTAGAGAGAGAAAGTGTAGAGAGAGAAAGTGCCGGATTGAAGCTCGGGTGGTCAAGAATCGAAGGCTGGTGTTTGTGGACTCCAAAACTACAAGAATCGAGGTAAGAAACGTATCTAAATTGCTACATTTGGTGAAAAACCCGAGTTTGGGGTTTTTGGGGATTTTAGTGGCAAAAATCACCCCAAAACACACGTTTTAGGGTAAGAAAACGTGTAAGGAGCTTAGATATAGCTTCCTGGATAATAATCCAAGGGTTTGGGTGGAAAGGATTGGATTTTTGGGCTAAAACGAGCTGATTCGTAAATTTCAGCTCGTTCTGCGAATTTAAGGTCTCGTCCAGCGAAACTGCAAGTTCGTCCAGCGAAACTGGAGGGATTTACAGCGAAGTTACAGTTTCGCTGCAGCGAAACTACATTTTCGCCTGAGCGAAACTATAGTTTCGCTGATGACTATGCCAATGCCCAAGTTGACCTCAGATATTGCGAAACTAGGGGATTCCAACGAAAGTTGGGCGCTCGAGGTAGCGAATCTGTCCAGCAAAACTGGCAGAATGCTGCCCAGCGAAATTAGCAGCGAAACTGCTAATTCGTCCGGCGAAACTACGGGCGAATTTACGGGCGAAACTACCTGCGAATTTAGTAGCGAAATTAGGCAGAAATTAACTCTTTTGAGTGTTAACTTATCTGCAGGCAGTGTAGTGTGACCCGCGTCTTTAAGGCTTGATTGCGAGGCTGCTTGTCAAGCACAGGTGAGTTCTAGGACCCCTCATTTACTTGTTTTAAATGATTTTGGGGGCTGGAACACATATAAACTTGTTTAATGATGTATGTATGTATGACCCATTCGGGTATAATGTTGTGTTAGACGTCTAAGGTATGTTTGGGGACTAGATATGTTATATAAGGTCCTAGTATGAGTCCCTGATGTCTTGGAGGGACAGTTAGTGCTTTTGCACTCAAGATGACGCCTAGCAAGTCCTGGATTCGGGAAGGATACGAGGGTAAGTGCCTAGTAATGATTGAGGATGTAGACGATGAGTATACGAGGTAATGTATGATGATGTATGATGACGCATGTATGATGTTATGTATGACGATGTGTGTATGACGTTATGTATGACGATGTATGTATGATGCTATGTATGATGATGTATGTATGGTGTGTGTGTGTTCCTATAATAATGATGTATGAATATCTTTCCATGACTTTACGTATTAACGAACGAACGAAGTATTATGTAACGTAAAGTGAAAGATAATGAAAGAGGAACACGATGATGAATGCATGTATTAATGAATGAACGAATAAACGAAAGACGATGAATACATGCATTAACGAACGAACGAATGAATGATGTCTTGCAAACATTGGATAAGTTTAACGGGTCCTTCTATGTGATTGACCATATGTATGGTACCCCTACTGCTTACCTCTAGTATCGTGGCATACGTTTTGCTGTTCATTTAATGACTTCGGCCCGGTAGCTAAGACTGATCGAGGTATAGCATATGGTAGTGGTACAAAAGATATCCAATGTGCAATTAAAGATGTAACGGGATCCTTGTCATTCGACCACAGTAATCATCGCTACGTGCCATGAAGTGGGTAAAGCCTGACAGGATCCATATGAGAACGAAACGATAAGAATGTAACGAATGAACGAAAGAGATAAATAAGATATTATCTATATGTATGTACGATGTATGATCACGTGTAAAAGAAGAAGGGTTTTTAATATGAACAAAGTATGTTTATTATAAAACTAGAACTCACTCAGCAACGCTGACTTTTTATGTGTTTCCAGTTGGCAGGTAGCGTTGCTGGGGATGGCACGAGGCGCTACTCAGCTCTTTTGGGATGGCATTCTCCTTTTGATAATGCTGCAACGTCATGCGTTGTGGGTCCATAACACACGCAACTCATCACGTTGCATGCCATTATGAGATTCCTTGAGGATTCCCATAAACAGGATTACCTAAGGAATCTTCTTCAGATTTTGATAAGTTCGCCACGCACTGGAATGCGTGTGCGAAGTCCATGCAACAAAGTATGTTGCATGAGACTGTCAAGCGTGTTCCGTTAGGGTTCCGATGTACGGTATTACCTAAGGGAACATTCTTTAGACTAAAAATAAAGTTTTTATATTTTTGAAAATATCTTCTCTAGAGGTCGCTGTATGATCTTAGGGTTGCTAAGGAAACATATTAAACCTGGGATTACCTAAATAATCTCTTTTATATGAATCCTCAGCAATCCTAGAGAAGATAGACAAAGTAGAGAAAGCTGAGTTTTGTAATCGAGTCGATGATGTAATGACTTTTATGAATGAATGAGAATGTATATTTTATTAATTCCGCTGCGTTATTTTATGATAATATACATATGGTATGTTTTATGTGCGATGAACCACCAACAGTAGGGCGCCCGGTGAGCGGGGCCTTACAGAGGAAGAGGAAGACTCCTTTGCAGTCTGGCAACATTGTGAAGCTAGAGGTTGATATGGATGGTGCTCTCCTAATTCACAGAGATGGATTGTCTGCTGTATCTATTTGGGAGCTTGTCTAACTGAGGATGATGCCCATTGATGCCATTCACAATATGAGCCAGATGACGATCCATGTATTGAACGGAGAAAAATTAGCTGATGCAAGACAGTTCTCCAATATGATCAAATCTATTGTGGATCCTTCATATATATTGACCTGGCTCTAGTTTCATCTCCTCCTATTGTATAAGTCCCAACAGAACCCTCACAACCTCATCCTCCCTCAAACCTTTAAAGTACATAGATTGTATAATCCTTAGGGGGAGTATTGGTGGACTCTAAAAGGATCGTACATGCCAAATCAAGTGGTGGATGGTTGTTCTGCTGGAAATCTCCCCAAGTCCAAGAACCAATACGGATGAAGAAGAATCTATATCAACAATAAGAAGACAAGTGTCGGCTATCCGCATTTGTTTATGCGGATGACCAAGAACAAATGTTGACAAGTATTTGTTCATCCGCATTAACAAATGCGGACAACTAAACAAATGCTGACAAGGCTTTTGTTCATCCGCATTAACTAATGCGGATGCTCAGTATCAAATGCGCTAAGTGTTTGTTCATCCGCATTTGTCAATGCTGATGACCAAACACTAATGCTGTTGAAGAAAGCATAAATGGTGATGAAGTTAACTCATCCGCATTAGTCAATGCGGATGACCAACTACAAATGCGCATGAAGACTTTGTACTTAGACTATTCTATAATAGTTGTAAGGGTAGTTTAGTCTTTTTGTACAGGCTGTAAGTCAGCCTATAAATAGAATAGAAACCTCGTATGTGAGGTAACTTTTGAAACTTTTGTAATTCAGAATAGACAATCAGAAGATACTTTGTTTCATCCTATGTTAGGTGTCTTGTTACTGTAGATTGCTCAAACCCTAGCATTTATTGTAACAATTCATCTAATAAATACAAAAGTGCATTTATAAGTATTTCGTGCATCCAATGTTCATTGATTGTTTGATTCTGCACTACAATCTTTGACTCAATCATAATATTCGGTCCTTGTTGATTCATATCAATAGAGAATATCATTCTCAAACCCCAGTCAATTACGTTATACTTTACGTTTATTCACACATTCATCATACTACATAAAGTAATAACATAATACTTAACGTATATTATATTGTAATATAAATACATTTTGAAAACACATAAAAGATAACATCTCATATACATATGCATGTCATACATCCATCATAACATCATGCATATACTATTCATAAATCCTCACTTATTCATTATTAGAATAGTCCAAAATAGCCCACAAGTCAAATTAGGGTCAAACCCTAAAATTCTGTTTTTTCTTAAAATTTCTGAAAAATTTCTAAGTGTTGGGTGCATGGGAACTATTTAGGAGCATCAGCCCTGTTTGGGCGTTTCTCCACTATGCAGGCACATGAGCCCATACTTAACCATTATAACACTTAGGCGCATGAGCCTCTTGGGCGCATGGGCACTACTTGGGCGCATGACCCTATACTTAGGCGTTTCAGCCAAAAACTCAGGCGCATGAACTGCTGTCCAGGCACATTATCTCAGACTTAAACTTCTAAGCGTACTTTTCAGGCGCATGGGCCCTGTTTAGGCGCATGAACACCCTTATGTTTCTAACATATTTTTCAATCCCAATCACTATCCCAACATGTTTTTAACTTATTTTTACCCTTCTAAGCATCAATATACCATAGACAATCATAAAACACTAACATTCATACATTTATGCATACGGGTAACATAAATAAAAATTATGAAATACTTTTTCATGCATTTTTAGCCCCAAAGAAGTTTAAAAACATGTAAAACCAGGGTCTAGAAACTCACCTAAGCTTCTTTCTAGCTAAATCCTCTCAACTTGAACTTTTCAAAAGCTCTTAACACCTATACATGCCCAAGGATGCATAATCGAACACATACTTACACATAAGAACATGGCAAAGCCGATTTTATGGCCAAAAAATCATGAAAACTAACTTAATTATACTAAATTTGCTTACCTTATACGAATTTAGCTGCACTCTCTCTCTCAAATCTGAAAACCCTTCTCTTCTGCTTTTTTTTTTCTTTTCTTTTTGGTTGACAGAAAGCAGTTGTAAAAGGTGGCATGGGCGGCCATCCCTATAAGTAAAAGATATTTGACTTTTTGTACTTTTACTCAAAGCCCCCTCCACTTTTGTTCCTTCTCATTTTCTTTCAAGATACTTTCCTTTTCTTTTCTTATTATTTTTTTATTTTTCTTTTATTAAACTAGAAATTTCGGGTGTTACAAGTCCACCCCCTTAAAGAGGATTTGTCCCCGAAACTTATCACTCTTCGAATAACTGTGGGTAATATTGTCTCATTTCTTCTTCAGTCTCCCACATAGACTCGGAACCCTTCCTATGCTTCCACTGTACTCGTACAAGTGGAACCACTTTATTTCTCAATATCTTTTCTTTCCGATCAATGATTGCCACTGGTTGCTCTATATAATTGAGCCGTTCATCCACTTCGATTTCATCCAGTGGTACAATCATATCTTCATCAGCTAAGCACTTTCTTAGATGAGATACATGGAATGTCGGATGAATTCCACTTAACTCATCAGGCAATTCTAATCGATAGGTAACCTCTCCTACTCGTGCGATGAGTAGAAAAGGTCCTATGTACCTTGGGCTCAGCTTACCTCGCTTCTGGAACCAGATGATTCCTTTCCAATATGATACCTTCAACATAACTCGGTCGCCACCTTGAATTCAATCGGTGTATGCCTCTTGTCGGCGTACAACTTTTGTCTATCTTTCACCGCTTTAATGAAAGCCTTGATCTTCTCTAACTATTAGTTGTAGCCTCAGTCACTTCAAGGCTTCCCAACTCTTTCTGTCCAATATCACCACAACATACGGTTGTTCTACACCTCCTACCGTATAGCATCTCGTAAGGTGGCATACCAATGATGGCATGATAACTGTTATTGTACTAGAACTCAGCTAACGGTAAGTGATCAACCCAAATTCCTCCAAAATCAATCTCACACACCCAAAGCATATCCTCAAGCGTCTAGATCGTCCTTTCAGATTGACCGTCCATCTAAGGATGATAAGCTATACAAATGTGTAGCCTCGTCCCCCTCGCATCATGGAATCTCTTCCAAAACTTCCATGTAAACCGGGTGTCACGATCCGACATGATAGACACCGGCACACCATGATGAGATACAATTTTTTTAATGAACATATCCACCAATCTCTCAGAAGAATACGTCTCGCGGATCGGTAGAAAGTGAGCACTCTTCGTCAGTCGATCCACAATCACCCATATGGTATCGCACCCTTGCCATACGAGGTAGCTTAGTAATAAAATCCATGGTAATGTGCTCCCACTTCCACTCGGGTATATCCAATGGTTGTGTTAGGACCGTGTACGTACGGAGTACTAACTGATTCTTCGTTATACCGGATCAAATAGTGCGGAATCCTATTTGATTGGCGATCCAATCCGGGAGAACGAAATCAAGATCAATCCTAACGATTAGAAAACGTTAAGAATGGACTAGGAATGATCTCAGACGTTCTATGAACTTGGAATGGACGAACTGGACGATCTGGGTCGACTAGGGTTTCAAGTATTCAAAGTGTTACGTTTTTCCACGAATTAGGTGGTATTTATAGGTTACAGATCTCATTCGTGCGACTGAGCCTTGCGATTGGCTCAGTTGAGCGATTGAGTAATACGATTGGTTCAATCGTACGTTTGAGTCAGTCTTATGACTCAACCGTGCGATTGACTCAATCTCCTAGTTCAACCGTGCGATTGGACCATTGGCATGGTCCAGTCGTGCGACTGAATCAGGATTCTTAGTCAAACACATTCTTGAACCTTTAATGATTCAGAACTATGTCTCACAACTGTAAACCTATATAACATGGTCATATTATGTGTGTAACAACTAATAATGTAAATAGATATAACATTAAATAACCAACAACCATATATAGAAGAGATTCTCATTAGATTGATTAAACATTACATATGTGTTACAAGAAGAAGTTCTATTAGATTTAAGCTCACTAGACTAGAACTGGGGACATGTGTACCAACAAACTCCCCCTTGGACCTAGTTCTATCTAGACTTTGACTTCTTTCTTGAACTCTTCAAATCTTTTTAATTTCTCTTCTTTGGAAACCCCTGCATGGATATTCAGTGCAAAGCATAGACGTATCATATGCTCAAACTGTAGTGCTTGCACAATATCCTGCGTGTCAAAAAACAGTGGTCACTTGTACAGCGTATAAACATCAGACGCTGACAAGTTGATAAGCCACATGGGGTCAAACACCCGTATTGCTTCCATCAACCCGTCCTTCTCCAAATCTATGACTGCCTCTCCTGAGCGCCAATCATAGTACCACCACTTAAAGTGTGGGGTAAAATCCTGTGGCATCTCCCTCAGTGGAATTCGGGACATTGTGCGCGGAGGTCGCCACATCAGGACTATCTTCCGCTGACCAGTGATGGGACTCACCTCAGACCTTCTGAGGTACCTCGTAGCCTGCTGAGGTTTGAAGTTTACCCATCTAGTCCTGTACTCCTTTTTCAACGAGCCTCAAACCAGCCAGACATCTTCTTAGGATAAGCATAAAGAAGCTTTAGTCGGGCCAACTGGTTGAGCTCAATACCTGGGAGAGTCTTCAGATCATGAGGGAATTTGAAGTACTCGATTCGCCTGTCCCTCTTCACTGCATACACGCCAAGGTCATCAAAATGAGCCCAAGCAATGATCTTCCCTGACACCTTCATATTCTTCTTTACTATGTATAGCTTGGTGTAGGTACTCTGAGTTGCTGTAGCACGTTGGGCTCGGATCTCGGCGAAGCAAGCCGCCCATTCAGCCTTTCGAATGTCAACTTCGGCGTCCGAGGCTTGGGCTTGGCTTGTTGAAGCTTCTGCTCCTTTCTCCTTATCACTGAGTTTATCCAGAATATCACTGTCAAGATTGTTTACCAAATCAGGAAACACGTTTCCCTCTTGATCAGTGTATTCTGGATAGTGCTGATCTGTGATGTCTTTAATTTCAATTTCTTGAACATCTTTGAGTTCGTCATCATCAGCATCATCAAAAACTGGAGCATGTTTAACAATTTCGTCTGGATTCAAACGAAATATATCAGCCAGTTGCTCATCAGTAAGGTCGTGAATAATTTCTCCTTCTTCAGGAGTATAACTCACTGACCTTCTGACGATCCCCTGCAGATCAAGAATCATTGTGAGTTGAGACTTGACCTGTTGGAGGGGAGCAACATCATGTTCATCTCTTTGAAAGTTCGGATCTGTTTGATTTAAACATGCAACACAATACTTGTTAGTAAGTAATCAAACACAATCATTAATAATACGAAAGATATAAACATTAATAACATAAGTGTTACATAATTTCAATTACAAAAGTCTGTTAAATACATAAACATGAATAACTAAACAGTACTTTTATCTTAAATTTCCGGAGTTTCTTCAGTTGGAGCAGACGGAGAGGGTCCTTGATCTTGACGGTGTTTAGAACGCCTCTCGTCTGCTGCATCATCGCTATGATCTCCTTCAGTCTCTCCTCCTTCACCTTCCTCATCATCCTTCCTCTCGTCACCATCATCACTTTCATCACTATCATCATCATCATCGTCGTCATCCTCATCATCATAGTCCTCACCATCATTATCATCACCTTCCCCGATCTTAAGGGGCTCACTCTGAGTGCCTTTCAGCTTTAGCAATAGAGTCTTGTGAGCCACCTCCAGCCTCTCAATCTTCTCATCAATCTCAGCCTCGTGTTGAAACAAGCCAGTGATCTGATCAGTCTGTACAGTTATCAACTGGTCTTGTGAAGATGCCAGCTCCCTCAGTCACTCAATCTCAGCTGTTTGTGTAGAACTTTGCTCTCGTAACTCCTGAATCTGAGCAGTCTTTGCCTTATCAGAAGCTAGCAGCTGGAGCACCATACTGTTAAGTGCTGCCAACTGCTCTGTCACTGAGACAAGTGGGATGAATAAGATAGTTGGAGCAGATGAGGGGCCGGTTTGGTGAGTAGTGGTGGTTGTGGTTGCTGTGGTGAATATAGGTGAGGTTGGGAATGATGTGATAGGAGGTACAGTGGTGGTGGTGGTGGATTTAGGTATTTGGGGTGGAGTGGATGTGGGAGTGTGAGATGTAGGGATAGTGGTGGTGGTGGTGGATTTAGGTATTTGGGGAGGAATGGATGTGGTTGCTGTGGTAGTGACTGAGGTGGTTTGGGTAGTGGTGGTGGAAGTAAGAAGAGTGAGCCTTCGGCGTTTGTGCTTCTTCGTTTGGGGCTGAGACATTCTCTTTATCCTAGATCCCTTGGATCCTGAAGCTCCCCTTGGCTGATGGGAGTGTCTGGGGTATAAGATGGGTCTGCCAAAGAACTCCCCGACTCTCCTGGGCGTCCACCAACCGCCCGTAATCCCGCCTCAGTGGCCACTACCCGACTGCCCATATTCCAGGTTAGTGGCACATCATCTGAATCCTCCTCCTCCAGCATGTGGAAGTCAGGGTGGATTAGAGCTGGTTCAGGTCCTCCTTGACCATCTCCACCCTGATCAGTACCGTGGTCATCATCGTCAGAATCATCGGAGGGTAGAGCCACCTGCTCTACATCAGAATCACTATCCTCGTGACGCCACTTTCTCCTAGCTGGCGCCACATACTCCTCACGGGCAAGATGCCCAAACAACTATCTTACCGGGGGCTTGACCTGCTTGCCCCGGTATACTTTCATCCTGCCCAAGATGGTATCATCCATCACCTTGAGCACAACTACATCCTCCATCTCCTTAGGTAGCAAAGGGAGCTTCTGGTCAATGATCATTTGCAAGAAGCGAGGGTACATGAAAAAGCCCTCTTTGCCCTTCACTTCGATGTTCTCTAGCAAGTAAGTGAAGATCATCCTCGAGAAGCTGAAGGGTTGGTTCAGCACTAGCGCTACATATGCGCTCTGCATCTACTCAGACAGCTCATCAAAGCCTCCTTTTCTCGAGGCAATGCACCTTAGCAGCACGTGGGCTAAGTACTTGAATTGGGGGCACAGGTTGCTCTTGTTGAGCATTCCTGCCTTGATATCCCCTAAGTACTTTGCCCGCAGGAAGCACCCTCGAACTGTCAGAGGATGTAGTAATGTGGGGTGGTCACCATCATCCCCTAACTCTAAGACTGTCCGTAGATCTTCCTCAGAGATCTCTATTGCCTGACCAAAAATGGTGCTCCTAATAGTATATGGCTCCCTGGATCTGTCGACCACAGCGTGTTCCCAAAACGACTGCTGTATCGACCTGTATGGTGTACACTGTGCTGAGATCGCTCTATATATCCTCGATCTTCTCAGAAATGTGATAGTGCCAGAAAAGTCGGCGGCATTCCTAGAGGTCAAGTCCACATGAGCACAAATGTTGTGCTTCGTGCTAATAACCCATCGACTAGCCATCTGTCACACAATGTAAGTATACGTTAGTACACGCAGAAGAGAGCCAATAAAATCAATGAGTTTCCCACTTTGGTTAGTCGGGCGACTGAGCAACCGAATGAACATAGCCGTGCGACCGAGTAGAACGACTGAGCTTTAAATGAGTGAATTGATTCATACGGGAGACTAAGTCAAGCGAATGGACATAGTCGGGCGATTGAATCATTCGTCCATCCCAGTCGGGCGACTGAGACTAGTCGTCTTCTCAGTCGGGCGATTGGAGTTCATCAGTGTGTCCAGTCGCCTACTCGACTGTTTGTCCATTCAAATTCGTGTTTTGAGCTATACTTGATGTTAAACGTTGAACTTTGGCTCATTATACTCAGAAATGTCCGATTAAACATATTTTAACTTTTGTTTGAACGTTTAGATTAGTTTTGATTATCTATTTGGTCATTAAACTTTCGGTTACTGTTGGGTCAGAATTCTCTTGATTCTCGATGTCATTGATTGATTTCAACGATGAAACACCACGAATATTACCTGTTTAAACACAAATTAGTGTTAGAACACACCAATAGGAGGTAAAAATGAATCAAAAGAAATTTTGGCAGCGGTTCTTTAGGTCGGGCGAATAGAGGGGGCGATTTGGGTGAATGAGCGACTGATGCTGATTCGGCCTGTATTTATACTAGGGCAAATTCCAGTCGGGCGACTGAGCCTAGTCGCCTTGGTCAGTCGGGAGATTGAGCCTAGTCGTATAGGTCAGTCTTACGACTGAGTCTCAGTCGTTGAATCTACCCAATCGTTCATCTCCAATCGGGCGATTGAGGTTTATCCAAACGACTGTTACAGTCGGTCACCTCCAATCGTTCGATTTGATTCATTCGCACACCCCATTCGCACGTTTGACCTAGTCGGTCACTTTCAATCGGCCGATTGGGCTCATTCGCATGGCCCAATCGTACGATTGTCTTCAATCGTATAGCCCATTCGTATGACTGATCATACTCAACATGAAGTTGTGCGATTGGGCTATACTTGTGCCATCTTAGTCATTTCAGTTATCGACACATAGTTTTCCTTCAACATTTGATAAAACATTATGTGCAATTGATCATCTGAGACATGATCCATTTAACCACCCGATCACCTCAGACGTGATCCATTTAACCACCCGATCACGTCAGACGTGATCCATTTAACCACCCGATCACCTCAGACGTGATCCATTTAACCACCCGATCACCTCAGACGTGATCCATTTAACCACCCGATCACCTCAGACGTGATCCATTTAACCACCCGATCACCTCAGACGTGATCCTTTTATCCTTTCAGAAACAATTTATTTTAGTAAACATTAAGCTCGTTTAGTGACATTACAGATAAAAGTATACACAGTCCGACATTGACACACTTATACTAATCAATTAAATAAAATATTAAACTACGAACGAAATGAACATCTATTTGTGATTTGTGTTAGGGCAGGTTTGTGTAGCCTATTAGCATTGACATTATATCAGGAACAGACTCATTTGGAATCAGACAGGCATATACACCATTACTTGGAACATTTTGAGTTGATTTCAGCTTTCATGATGACATATCACAGTTTGTTCTGATCTAAGACTTCTAAGTACTAACTGGGAATCATGTTTGATATGATACGTAACACACTTTGATCGTCAACTTTAGTCGGTGAATTCAAGACGATTGTCAGTATACTTGTCCACTTAAATTCATACACAGACTTTGACACTCATGTTAATGAATTATGTTATATTATTTCAAATAACATTTATGTATCCCACGCTTATATGGTAATCAACATTCCTTAAAGGACTTTCGAGCGGTCTATAGGTAGTTTTACAAGAAGAGACTGTTCGTAGATCTTTCAAAGAGAAGCCAATCCTCAGGTCAGTGCCATCGCACAGCAGAGAGGCGGTAAACAACAATGAAATCTAGAATATGTAGGTTATGCTTATCCTCAGGTTAGTGCCATCGCACAGCAGAGAGGCACACAACCTATCTCCTTATTTGAGCATTTCTTATTTTCTTTTGCACATAACGCACCAACAACATAAGTTATCAGCTTGATTGCGCTAGTATTCATTTTTTTCATGCTTTGCTCTTTTTGTGGTCATTGGCACACCTTTCGTGGCACTTATTTGCTCGTTATTCCTTATCGGAAATAGCTGATTGTGTTAACCAGTGATAAGATGGGAACCCACAGTTGATTGAACCTTTTAGTTTAGATTAAGCTTACCAATGAAGTCTACTTGTCTATTGTGTTGAATCTACTGACAAATCATATAATGAACTAGCACCTCCCTAGATCAACTTTCTCCGTGTTCTTACAGTAACAATCAAACGTACTATCATTTTCCCAATTTGTTAGTCTTAGACTTCTCTGATTTATGCATTTTCCATGATTTAATTAGTATATCTGATCAGAAAATCATTTTGGTGTTCCAAGTAACTCGATGCCTGTTAGTCTTAGACTTCTCTGATTTATGCATTTTCCATAATTAATATCATTTTCCAATTTTTTATTGAGTCACATTTCCTGTTTTGTTGTCTATGCCATTTCAGCTTAACTCACCTCCTGACAGGATCTCAGCCTCTCGTGTTGATCAATTAGATTATGTTTGCAGCGGATTTAGCACATTAATTAGCAATTATATCAAGAACATAAAAGATATTGCAATTAAAAGCATAAACATAGAGAGAGAAGAGTTCTGCGAAACATTAAATGTTCATTACTAAACACGTTTCGGCAATTAAAACAGCATGGTTTGCCATCCTTATATAGGCGGCAAAAGCATGGTGGTGATGTCCTTTTCTGACATCACTGAATATTCAAATTACAACTGTCAAAAACATAAAACTACTGAAGATGTCAACAACTGACATCTTCTTACAAAAGTTCCTAAGTACTGACAAAAGTAAACTACTGATACTATAACAACTGAAGAACATGCTCTTCAGCTGTTGTACAACTACTGAAATAAAATAAACTACGGAAAAGGAAAAACCACCACAACAACTGAAGAGGACTTCTTCAGTTGTTGTGACAAACTCTGATTCTTCGGTACTTGGTCTTCAGACTTGGCTTCGGAAGATGTAATGGCTTCGGAAGATGTAACAACTGATGACTTCAGTAGATATCATCAGTTGTTGTCCTCAGTCTTTTTCTTCAGACTTTGCTTCGGAAGATAGAACAGCTTCGGAAGATGTAACAACTGATGACTTCAGTAGATATCATCAGTTGTTGTCTTCAGTCTTTGTCTTCAGACTTTGTGCTTCGGAAGAAGATCTTCAGTTCTTCAGTTCTTCAGCTTTTGATACTTCAGTACTTGGTCTTCAGTACTTGAAGCCTTCAGTACTTGAATGATCAGTACTTCAGACTTCAGTACTTTGGTCTTCAGTACTTTGGAGTCTTCAGCTGTTGTTCTTTGGTTCTTTGATCTTCATGCTTTGTTCTTCAGACTTTGTCATAACGGCTGAGACTGGAGCTAAGATGCTCTCGAGTTTGACATTCAAGCAAGAGAACACAATAGCTGATGGAAGCTAAGATGCTCTCGAGTTTGACATTCAAGCAAGAGAACACAATAGCCGATGGGAGTCTTCAGATGCTCTCGAGTCTGACATTCAAGCAAGAGAGTACTGTAACTGATGGAAGTCTTCAGCAGTTGTTGCAGTGGCATGTGGGACTTAGAGGTTTTCCTGATCTTGGCTCATTGGTTCTTTTGGTCCAACAAACTCCCCCTGAACCAATGCAGCCAAAACCTCTAATTATTGGATGTCCCACTTATTGGTGGCATAAAGATTGGTCTATTTCCTCCCAGATCAGATTAGGAGTTGACCCAGATAAGCACTGGCCGGAGAGGTAGTCTCTAGTGTTTGTTTGGCTAAGTATGCATGGGAACTCTGTCTTGGGGAATTGGACACAGAGTTGTTGCCCCATCCATGAGATCTACCTCCCATGTACAAGCCGGTAGGATTCTCGGGTTAGGCCTGAAGAAAGATCATTTGTTCTTCTTTGGAGAGGTCTTCAGGCTCTGAGATGAACTTGACCTGTCTTCCATTTTTGAGCTCAAGTGTTGTGGTTTGCCTGTATGCAAACTCATCAGGATGTTTACCCTCCAACAACAGGTTGAGCTCATCCCTATGGATATTCTCAAGCCTCTTATAGACCAGACCCTTCCTAACCACCCTATTTTCTAGCATTGAAAAGGGTGATTGGCCGGCTCTATAGGCTTTCTCGAATTCCTCTACTATTTCCCAGGGTGTTATTACAAAATCCATAGAGATCACTTCATCTACGATTCTCTTTAGTTGGCTTTTGTATCTCACAGGCATGTCCTTTTTGACTATCCTGTGAGACACCCTTGGGTCAGGCCAAGTTCTCACCTTATCCCTTTTCATATTGATAGGTTTGTTTCAAGGTGAATAATCTCAGAGCTTCTTTCTGCATGTTTATTATAGAGGTCGAAGCAGCATAACATTTGTCAATGCTTTTCAGCATTTCCTCATCATGTCGCTTTTGCTGCTCCTCCTCTTCTAACTTTACCCTCACAGTGTCCTGCTGTGAGGTGGGAGTGATGGTTTGTGGTTTGGCTTTGGGTAGAGGTATAACTGCTGAAAGTGGCAGGCTATCCTCCTCATCCTCCTCTTCTTCATCTTGCAGCCTCAGCACCCTTCTCTTCTTCTTCAAGGGTGGATCATTGGCTGCGGGTTTTGGTGGTGAAGGGGTTGGTTTTGTGGGTTGTGGTTTGGTGGTTGGTGTGGGAATTTTGGCAGGCACTTCTAGTAATTTAGATATGAGAGCAGGCTTAGTCTGTTTTACTAGAAGTGTCCTGTTCCCAGCACCGGCTTCGGAGAGGGCCTCAGCAACCAGTCCCTTAGTGAAGTTACCAGCTGAACAGATCTTGGTGGTTATAGCCAAGATCCTATCCCTGGTCCATGCTTTGATATCAAGGACTGGTCTGCCCAAATACTTCGAAATGAATCTACTCATAGCCTCAAGTCTCTTTTGGTCCTCTTGGCTATAAGTAGACCATCGGTATTCTATCTCCTTGGTTTCCATCCTTCTGAGTTCCTGATCTAGCAAGGCAGTGTCCTTGTCAAAGCCTTGCCTGAACAGCTGATCAATGGCAGAATCCATTGATTTGTTGTGTTCAGCTTCAGCCTCCTTGACAAGGGCTGCTAGATCAGAATCCAGTTTCTCTCCCTCTCCCCTATTCTTATTAGTGACACTAAAATCCTTTTGGATTTCAGTCACTGCTATTGGCTCTACCTCCCTCTCTTTCCTCTTCCCCTTCTCCCTCACCTTCCCAGTCTCCTCAACCAACTCCCTCTCAACCACCACCTCTTTCTCTGCCTCTTTCTCTTCCTCACCCCTCTTCCTCTTGACTTGCACTGATGTCTCCCCCTTTTTGGGTGCATTGGTTGGGGTTTGACTATCAGCAAGTGCCTTAGAAATGGCAACCTCCACCATGGGTTGTATGTATGTGGGAAGCCTCTCATCAAGGGTCTGAATTACTATGTTTTGAAGTATGGGTATGATGAGAGGTAGGGATTTCTGGAAGATAGCATCCAGCTGCTCAGGGGGGTTCTGACCCTGAGAGCTAGTGCTAGAAGCAGGGGCTGGTGGCCGAGTTTGTGGGGTTGGCTCAGTGTTTGTGAGACCTTCGGGTGAAGGTGCCATCTGTTGGGTAGTGGTGGCAGATGGACTTCTATCCTGAGTCATCTGAGCAAGCAGCTCTTTGAGTCTGCTTATCTCATCCTCTAGGATAGTGTTTTGAGCTACTACATCGTAGAAGAAGCTCAGGTCATCATCAGCATGAGCTGAATCACCTGACAGTGTCAGGATGTACATGTCCTGAGTGTGGCTCAGTAATAACATGTGCCCCTTGTTCATGGTACTGGGGACTTCTAGCCTCCGGATTGGATCCATCATCGGCCATTGCCTCTGGTGAGGTCTTAGTGATGTTACCAGCTTCACCCTGCTCAGATGTTGATGCAGAGGAAGTGGCAGCCTCACCAGATTGTTCCATCTCCCTAGCCACACTGGGAGATTGAACTGATTCTCGGTGCTGTGGGCTCCCATCGGCACTTGTACCCACCCCCTCTTCGGTTGGAGTCTCCCCAGGTGTAATAGGTTTCTGGGGAGAGGGTGGAGTGCTCAGATCGGTCAGCACTTTGGCTATTGCCAATGTTGGGCTTAGTGGGGTGGTCTCATCAGGAGATGGGCTAGAAGCAGTGTGCACATGGGGAGGACTGTGCTCTTCAATGGTAGTCTCCTCAAGTGAGATAGACCCCAGTAATGTGGTTGCCCCAATGTTGGCTACATCAGGCTCCTGTTGAGAGGAAGCCTGTGCGGTTGTGGTGGGTGGAGTCGTGGTACCTGCTGGGAGAATCGAACCAGCCGGCACATCCTGCCTTTGTGTTGCAGGGGCATCCTCAGGGGACTCATCTCCCTGAGTAGCCTTTGTGACCTTCTTTTTGGCTTTTGGCTTGGTGGGGACTTTGGATTTGGAGGTGGAGGCTGTGGGTTCCTGCTGCGTGGGTTTTCGCAGCCGGCCCGCCTGTTTGAGTGTGTGGTCAGTGTTGTGCCTGGAGTATACCTCGGCTAGAACAGCCATGGCAGGGACCCCAGTGCCAACTAGTCCCTCAGCTTGAAGCTGGTCTACGATCATGGCCATTATGAACCGTGGATATAAGTTCCAACGGTTAGAAAATGGTTTTGTGGCCATGTCCTTGAGTTCCAAAAATAAAATATCAGTAAAATTTAGTGGTTGTTTCTCAAGGATAGAATACAATACCTGTTACCACCTTGTTGACATCTGGTCCCACGAAGAGGTTTTGGGAGCCAGACAAACATTCACCATGTGGAAGATCAATCGTTGAGGGTCAGGGAAGTGTTTCTTCAACAAGGTAGAGGCTGATAGGTTACCCTGGTAGTCGTTGGATGTGAATGAGAGATCCAGGGTACCTTTGGGGTAGGAGGTTGGGTAGGTGGCATCCTCCAGCTTTAGGGTTTGGCGTATAGCAGCTGGAGTGATAACCACGGGATGGCTGTTGACGGAGGACCGGAGAGAGACCTCACCATCATGCTCTCCGGATTGGACGGTTACATTCGTCCAAAACTCCGTCAAGGAGTCGGTGTATATGGTGGGGTTGATGAGGAATGCCGTTTGGTAGGGTGAGTCGTGCATGAGATCGACGGCATTGTGAAACTTGGGCCATAATGGCGATTTGGTGAGATGGGCGACACAGTTGTGTCGAGGTTTTAGTTGCATGAACGCCATTAATGGTGTATGGGAATTTCAGAGGTTTTTGAAAGATTAGGGCAAGTGAAGTAAATGCTCTGAAAGTCGGGTATTTATAGGGTAGGGCAAAGGTTGAAAGAAAACTACTGAAGGTTTTGGTGTTAGTTATCAGTTGTTGTAACGACTGATGACGTGGTTTTAACCTTCAGTGGTTGTAACATCTGAGGACTTGGTATTAGTCTTCAGTAGTTGAAACTACTGAGACCTTGGTTTTGTCCTTCAGATGTTGTAAACGTCTGAAGAATTACTGTCAGTCTTCAGTAGTTATGAACTACTGATGACCTAGTATTCTTCTTCAGACGTTGTAACAACTGAAGACTTGGTGTTAGCCTTCAGTAGTTGTGAACTACTGAGATCAGTAGTTGTGAACTACTGAAGACATGGTATTGCTTCAGTTGTTGTAAACAACTGAGGACTTGGTGTTAGTCATCAGTAGTTGTGAAACTACTGAAGACATGGTTTTGTCCTTCAGTTGTTTGGATATGAAACAGCAGCTGTTGGTATCAGCTGATGTGAAATTACTCATCAGCTGTTTCCGTCAAATCAGTTGTTTCATACTGGCCTCCACATTTACTCATCAGCTCTTTGGCTGACTTTAAGATGTTTCATTGACCCTTCAGCTCTTGAGAATATTTGCGTTCAGCTCTTGTGATCAGATGTTCACAAGTGCTGATGAAATAGTCTCCGAGCTGGTGAACAAATTTTGTCTTCAGTACTTGTGTAAGATTACACATCAGTACTTGTGAGCAAAATTTGTTCTTCAGTACTTATTTATTGAAAATCATACATCAGTAGTTGTAATCCACCTCACTACATCAGTTGTTTTCAATAAATAATGTACATCAGTACTGAGTTGTTTTAGTCTTCAGTAGTTGTGAAAGAGCTGAAGACTAAATTACTCATCAGTACTTATATTTGACCTTTGCTCTTCAGTAGTTGTGAAGAAGAGCATCAGCAAAGGTCAAATCAATCAAGCTGCAGCATACCAAGCCTTAGTACCAAATTTTGGAATGTGGCACTATCTAGAGGCTTAGTAAAAATGTCTGCAAGCTCATCAGCACTAGGCACAAACTTGGGATCAATCAGACCTTTTCATAACAATCTCTAATAAAATGATGTCTGATCTCAATATGTTTGGTCCTAGAGTGCTGGACTGGATTCTTAACAATACAAAGAGCTGAAGCACTGTCCATTAATAATGGAGTCTTAGTCTCAGTAATGCCATAATCCAGAAGTTGGTTCTGAAGCCAGAGTATCTGAGAGGTACAGCTTGCAGCAGCAATATACTCAGCTTCAGCAGTGGATGTAGCAATTGATGTTTGTTTCTTACTCTGCCAAGAAACTAAACAATTGCCTAGGAATTGGCAACCACCAGAAGTGGATTTTCTGGTGACTTTGCATCCTGCATAGTCACTATCAGAGAAAGCAACTAATTTGCATGAATGCCCAGCTGAATACCAAAGTCCTAGTGATTGGGTACCTTGCAGATATCTAAAGATCCTCTTGACTGCAATCAAATGGGATTCTTTAGGTGCATCCTGAAATCTAGCACAAACACATGTTGAAAACATGATGTCTGGTCTAGAAGCTGTAAGGTACATCAAGGACCCAATCATACATCTGTAAAGGGTTTCATCAACCGCTTTACCTTTCTGATCAACATCTAGTTGTGTGATGCTGCTCATGGGAGTAGAACAGGGCTTACAGGATTGTAAATCAAACTTATTCAACAACTCTTTGGTATACTTGGACTGATGAATGAAAATTCCATCATCCTGTTGTTTGATTTGCAAACCTAGAAAGAACTGTAATTCTCCCATAGCACTCATTTCAAACCTAAGCTTCATAAGCTTCGTAAATTCATCACACATCTTTGGATCAGAGGATGCAAAGATGATGTCATCAACATAAATCTGAACAAGGAGCTTATGTTGTCCCACAGTCTTGATGAATAAGGTTTTATCAATGGTGCCTCTAGTGAACTTATTCTCCAGAAGAATGGTTGAGAGTGTCTCATACCAGGCTCAAGGTGCTTGCTTCAGCCATAAAGAGCCTTATCAAGCTTGTACACCCAATCAGGATGTTTATTGTCCTCAAAGCCTGGTGGTTGACACACATAAACCTCTTCTTTTATTTTCCCATATAGGAAGGCACTTTTGACATCCATTTGATAAACCTTAAGACTGTGAAAGGCAACATAAGCTAAGAACAGTCTAATTGCTTCTAGTCTGGCCACAGGTGCAAAGGTCTCATCATAATCGATGCCTTCCTCCTGTGCAAACCCTTGAACAACCAGTCTGGCCTTGTTCTTGACAATTTGGCCCTTCTCATCTGTTTTGTTCCTGAATACCCACTTGGTGCCTATAGCACACTTATCTTTGGGTAATGAAACAAGCTCCCACACTTGCTGTTTCTTGAATTGAAGTAGCTCAAGCTGCATAGCTTCTACCCATCCATTGTCTCTTAAAGCAATATGATAGTTCTTTGGCTCTTGCTGACTGATGAAGAGAGCATAGAAGCAGAAGTTGGACAATTGATTCCTGGTTGAAACTCCAGCATGGATATCACCAATGATTTGTGAAGTGGGGTGATTCTTGAGCTCTTGATAGACTATGATATCCGTGCAAGTGTTTGTAGACCCATCAGCAGCAACAGATGGTGATGGAGATTCCTGAAACCATGTAGAGGATGGCAGCTCAAACGAAGTAGAGCAAGCAGAAATCTCATCAGCATTTGTAGTGGATGGAGCTGCTGAGGCTACAGGAGCATCAGGTTCAGTGAACTCAGGCAGGTTGTCACTGAACCCGAAGAGGTGAGTACTAACTACATCATCATCAGTACCACCAGGTGGAGATCTGTTGACAGGCTCAACAGATGGAGGTTGATAAGGAACATATTGCAGTATGTCCAGATCAAACAACTCCACAGGGTTTTGTGGAATCTTGTCCTTTGGAGATTCATTGAACTTAACATGCAGAGTTTCTTGAACCCCCTTAGTTCTATAGTTGAAGACTCTGTATGCCTTGCAAGTTGATGAATAACCAACAACATACCCTGCATCCACCTTACTAGCAAACTTATGGAGTGGGTTGCTAGTGTTGAGAATGAAACAAGGACACCCAAAGGCTCTAAAGAATGAAATAAGAGGGGCCAAATGATGAAGAACTTCATAGGGAGTCTTCATCAACCTCTTATTTACTAAGGCTCTATTCTGTACATAGCAAGCTGTATTGACAGCTTCAGCCCAAAAGGTCAGTGGCAGCCCTGAGTCAGCCAACATTGACCTTGCTGCTTCAATGAGGGTCCTGTTCTTTCTCTCCACCACTCCATTCTGCTCAGGAGTTCTAGGAATGCTAAACTGCCTTCTAATTCCCTTGGACAGGTAGAAGTCATCAAGTGTGTGGTTTCTAAATTCGGTTCCATTGTCACTCCTCACACACTTGACCTGTAGGGAATACTGCTTTTCTACATGTAACACAAAGTTCATTATTGTCTTTGCTGCTTCATCCTTGGAGTGCAAGAAGAAAGTCCATACAAACCTGGAGTAATCATCCACAATTACCAGGCAGTATTTCTTCTTTGCCATGCTCATCACTCTCACAGGACCAAAGAGATCCATGTGCAAAAGCTGTAAGCAGGCAGTGGACTTTGGTTCCTCTATTGAAGGGAATGAAACTTTGTGTTGTTTTCCTTTCAAGCAAGCAGTGCAGTCATCTTCACATTTGAACTCCTTCTGAGGCAATCCTCTTACTAGACCATGGCTTATAAGTTGATTCATGTTCTTGAGATTAACATGACCCAGCCTTCTATGCCATAGTGTAGACTCTTGAGAAGATGCCTTGGAGAATAGACAAGGATGGCCTTTTAGATCCATCTTTTTGGAAAGATCTAAGGCATACACTCTTCCTGTCCTGTTGGCCTTCAGGAGAGTATGTTCATCCAATGCCTTGTCAATCAAACTCAGAACTTTGGATGACAGAATCCGACAGTTCTGGCTTGTGAAAAGGGCAACATGGCCTTTGTCACACATTTGACTGACACTCAAGAGGTTATACTTGAGATTCTCCACATGGTTAACATCATCAAACCTTATTTCCCCATTGGAAACAAAGCCTTTTCCGATGATGTAACCCTTTGCATCATTGCCAAAAGAAACAAATCCCTTCTTTCCTTGAGAGTAGTCATTAAGAAGGGAGCTGCTTCCCGTCATATGCATGGATCCTCCACTGTCTACATACCAGATGCCTCTATGGCATGTTGAAGAACCCTGCAAACACAACCATGTGTTAGTTAGTCTTGGAGACCCAAACCTGCTTGGCTTTGGGTCTGATCTCAGCTACAGATGTAGCACTAACAGGTGTGTTATGTGTGACAGCTTGAGGTGAAGAAGATGGTACAGAAGAGGAAGCTTTTGGCTTGGACTTCCTTTTCTGTGGTTTCAACATAGGAGCATCTAAGTGGTTGACTCTTCCCACTAGTTGCTGAACCATCATCACCAACTGTGTCCGGTTTTGAGATAAAGCCTTCAGCTCTTCAGACACATTGGAGTTTACTGATGATGAGTTCCTATGTTGTACCATCTTTTTCTGAGCAACCTCAGCTGTTGCCTGACTAATCCCTACCTTTTTCTTAGATTTAGCTTTGGGCTTAGGAATTTCAGGCTTGGATGCTGCTAGTACAAACTTGGTCTCAAACTCATTCTTCATTTTATTGATGCTCTTAGTAATTTTCTCCTTCTGTTTGAGTTTGGAACCCCTTTTGTACCAGCAATCATCAGTAAGATGATTGAATAAGCCACATATCTCACATGGCTTCTTCTTCATCTTATGCTGATCATCAGCTGAAGAGGATTTAACTGCTGAAGACTTGTTCTTCAGCTGTTTGTCATCAGTACTAGCAGTTTTCTTCCTAGTGCCTGCTTTCCTGGTATCCTCTCTAGCTGTCTTCAAACCTTTCCTACTGTTAGTTTTCTTCTCTTCAGTTCTAACAGTATTTGAGGTTTGAACTTCAGAGGTTGTCACTTGCTCTCTAGTACCTTCAGTACTTCTAGTGACAACACCTGAGTTGATCAACCTTTTGGTCATGTGACAGTCAGCATTTAAACCATCAGCTGTTGTAGCATCAGCTGACTGGTTAAGGCAGGAGTAAATGCTGACATCTATCTCTGATGATGCTGATTTAGAGGATAGTAGGTCACATGATGAACAGTATTGGTTATTGCTCTCCCCATCAGATTCAACTTCTGCTCTTGAAGTGAAGTCTGTGGGAGGAGCAGTGTGATTATAACCAATGCCAAACTTCACATTGGAAGCTGATTGCTTACTAAGAAGCATTTCAAAACCCTTGCATGATTGCACCCATCGATCACACTCAACTTGGGTGGTTGCAAGAGTTTCCTTGAGGTCTTTGTACTTCTCTAGAAGTACATCTTCCCTAGCTTTACTATCTTTGATTTGGCAGTTAAGCTTGTAAATCTTATCATTTTTATCTTTTAGAGCAACCTCAAAATCAGCTTTTCTTTTGGAAATAGTGTGCTCAAGCTCAAGATTTTTATCTATTAAAGCTACATTTGCTTCTCTAATAGAAGCAAATGCTGCTATGCATGATTCAGAACAAAGCTTGGCTTTCGCCTCAGTGGATACCTGAGATGAGGCATTGGATGATGACCCTTCAGCAGAATCAAGGGCCATCAGAGCAAGATTTCCAAAAGGTTGGTCACCACCATGTTGACCAGCATCTTGGAGTAGTTGTTCCTGACCAGATAGCTCTTCTGGTAGACTACTCCAGTCAACAACACTTGGGGTGAAAAAGCTGTGTTGTTGAGGTTGTGTGTGATGATGAGATGGGGAAGATTAAGGCTCAGGGAGAGCATGTGGTGGTTGAGTCGGGGGTACTTGAGTTTGACTAGGTTGAGGCATGTAGTAACAGGGGTAAGGATATGGCATATGACCCTGTGGCACAAAATAAGCAGGTGGTGCCTGTGCCTGAGATGGATGGGTAGAACTGGAAGAAGTTTGCCCTCTGTGCTGTGAGCTATTGCTGGGAAAAGTCACAAAGGGTGCAGATGAGTTAGATCCAGATGATCTACACTCTCTTGCAAAGTGTCCAAGCCTTTGGCACTTGTGACACCTCAACTTGCTCTTGTCAAAACCAACTTTGGTTTTGCCAGAGAGTCCAGGGAATTTCCTTCCAGTTCTCTTGTAGAACTTTTGAGAGCGGATATTTATCATTGCCATTTGGTTCAAAATATCCATCTCTTCCAGATCATCATCTGGAATGCCCTCAAGTCCTCCATCAGAAAACACAAGTTGTCACCACCACCTCCTGAACTACTAACACCAACAAAAGCTTGTTCTGAATTAGTAGAGAAATCAATATGCTCATCATAAGAACTTTCTGATGAAGCATATTCTGACTCATGACTTATCAAGGCAGCATTACCTTGGACAAAGTCATCAGCGAGCTTGCCAGATGAGGACAGCTTCCTCTTTTGCTCTACCTCTCTCTCAAAAGTGAGTAGCTTCCCATGAAGTTGGGTGAGAAATAGAGTTTCCAGGTCTGCACTGGAGCGTAGGACAATGGTATATGTGTCCCATCTCTCAGGAAGTGACCTGAGGAACCTGTTGTTCATCTGGGTGTTGGTGTACTCTTGTTTGACCATCTTCAGCTCAGATATCAAACAAGAGAACCGCTCAAACTGCTGGGTCAGAGTCTCACCCTTTCTATATGAGAAAGTCTCATATTGTTGGGCAAGGATTTCCCTATTGTTTGCTAAGACCGAATCAGTTCCTCCAAATTGTTCCTTTAGAGCAACCCATAGGTCATGAGCAGACTCATGATGCAAGAGCCCTGAGTATATCTCATTTGGAATGGCCATGGCTAAAATTCCATGGGCTCTAGCATCGATTTCGAACAGCTTTAGATCTTCGTCCGAATATTGTTCAGGTTTCTTTGCAACCTGTTCATTAGATTCCGGGACGCTCACCATTGGCTTGTATGGCCCATGCACCACTGACTTCCAACAACCAGCACTGTTGACAGCCAAGTGGTGTAGCATACGTCTTTGCCATATGTTATACTCGTTCCTAACCAGCATCGGAGGCTTGGTAGCGGAACCAGTATTGTGAGGATCATTAGTTGGTGTTGTCATCTCAGTTTTTAGTCAAAAACAAGTTTAAACCAGACAAATGTGACTCAAAACCACCGAAAGACCTCAAGATCTTGGCCAGAAACAGCAGAAACTCACTCTTTATGGCTAATTCTTGCAAATTGCTAATTCGATCAAACTGAGAGATCAAAAGAGTAGTTTCAAATGATCAATGGTAAGATCGATCAATGATTAACCTGCTCTCATACCATTTGACAGGATCTCAGCCTCTCGTGTTGATCAATTAGATTTTGTTTGCAGCGGATTTAGCACATTAATTAGCAATTATATCAAGAACATAAAAGATATTGCAATTAAAAGCATAAACATAGAGAGAGAAGAGTTCTGCGAAACATTAAATGTTCATTACTAAACACGTTTCGGCAATTAAAACAGCATGGTTTGCCATCCTTATATAGGCGGCAAAAGCATGGTGGTGATGTCCTTTTCTGACATCACTGAATATTCAAATTACAACTGTCAAAACATAAAACTACTGAAGATGTCAACAACTGACATCTTCTTACAAAAGTTCCTAAGTACTGACAAAAGTAAACTACTGATACTATAACAACTGAAGAACATGCTCTTCAGCTGTTGTACAACTACTGAAATAAAATAAACTACGGAAAAGGAAAAACCACCACAACAACTGAAGAGGACTTCTTCAGTTGTTGTGACAAACTCTAATTCTTCAGTACTTGGTCTTCAGACTTGGCTTCGGAAGATGTAATGGCTTCGGAAGATGTAACAACTGATGACTTCAGTAGATATCATCAGTTGTTGTCCTCAGTCTTTTTCTTCAGACTTTGCTTCGGAAGATAGAACAGCTTCGGAAGATGTAACAACTGATGACTTCAGTAGATATCATTAGTTGTTGTCTTCAGTCTTTGTCTTGAGACTTTGTGCTTCGGAAGAAGATCTTCAGTTCTTCAGTTCTTCAGCTTTTGATACTTCAGTACTTGGTCTTCAGTACTTGAAGCCTTCAGTACTTGAATGATCAGTACTTCAGACTTCAGTACTTTGGTCTTCAGTACTTTGGAGTCTTCAGCTGTTGTTCTTTGGTTCTTTGATCTTCATGCTTTGTTCTTCAGACTTTGTCATAACGGCTGAGACTGGAGCTAAGATGCTCTCGAGTTTGACATTCAAGCAAGAGAACACAATAGCTGATGGAAGCTAAGATGCTCTCGAGTTTGACATTCAAGCAAGAGAACACAATAGCCGATGGGAGTCTTCAGATGCTCTCGAGTCTGACATTCAAGCAAGAGAGTACTATAACTGATGGAAGTCTTCAGCAGTTGTTGCAGTGGCATGTGGGACTTAGAGGTTTTCCTGATCTTGGCTCATTGGTTCTTTTGGTCCAACACCTCCCCCCTTTTTTTTAAGTAAATAAATACTGAATTAAACCTAATCTCCCCCTAAAATTCTAAAACAGAAAATCTTTTTGTGTTTTTGGATTTTTATAACGACTAGGAAATTAAAAAATAAAATAAAATAAAATTACTAAAATAAAGAAAGCATGTGTCGGACTATGTATCTGTGTCCTCTAATATAACGCCATTTTTTTAACCTCGTTGACCTCTAGCAGGTAGAAAAATCTGGGTTTATCAAATGGTTTGGTGTAGAGGTCAGCGCGTTGAAAATCCGTGTTAATTTTGACCACATCAATTAAGTGTTTTTCATAGCAATCGCGTATGAAATGATACTTTATGCCTATGTGTTTGGTCTTAGGATGTTGAACCGGATTTTTAGTTACTGCAATTGTAGCAGAATTATCAACATAGGTAGGAGTAGAAGTGAAATGCAAACCGTAATCCCGCATTTGCTGTTGAATCCAAATGATTTGGGAGCAGCAGCTGGCGGCAGCAACATATTCAGCTTCACAGGTAGACAGAGCAACTGATGTCTGCTTCTTGCACTGCCAAGTTACCAATCTTCTCCCAAAAAATTGACATCCTGCTGACGTAGACTTGTAATTCATCTTGCAGCCTCCGTAATCCGAGTCACTATACGCCGTTAGCTCGAAGTCATCATCATGAGGATATCACAACCCCAGTGTCGGAGGACCCTTCAGATAATGAAAAATTCTCTTGACTCCTATCAGATGATTGACTTTAGGTTTTGCTTGATATCGGGAACATAAACATGTGGCATACATGATATCTGGACGTGAGGCAGTGAGGTACATGAGAGATCCGATCATCCCACGATACATGGTGGAATCCACCAAATCCCCATTCTCATCAGGAGCCACATCATGATTTGTGGCAAGAGGGGTACCGGCTGCAGTGACACTTTCCATATCAAAGCGACTAAGAATATCACCGAGATACTTAGTTTGATGCAGAAAGATGCCGGTAGGTATTTGGTCCACCTATAATCCTAGGAAGAACTTCATTTCTCCCATGGCACTCATCTTAAACTCTGCCTTCATCACAGATTCAAACTCTTTACATAACTCTTCGTTTCGTGAGCCGAAGATAATGTCATCCACATAAATCTGTACCAAAAGTAAATCACCATCCTTCTCTTTGATAAACAATGTACAGTCAATCACACCCCTGCGAAAGCCATGTTTCAACAGATAGGTGGAGAGCTTTTCATACCAAGCTCGAGGAGCCTGATGTAGCCCATACAGAGCCTTGTCTAACTTGTAGACTCTGTCCCGATGATAAGGATCTTCGAATCCTTCGGGTTGACTTACATATACCTCTTCACGAATTTCCCCATGCAAGAATGCACTCTTAACGTGTAGTTGATAAACTCTGATCTTCATGTAAGAGGCGTAGGCTAGAAAGATACGAATTACTTCCATTCTAGCTACGGGAGCAAAGACTTCATTGTAGTCGATTCCTTCCACTTGTCTGAAGCCTTGGACAACCAACCGTGCCTTGTTTCTGATAACAACACCCTGGTCATCCTTCTTGCACTTTAGTACCCATTTGGTACCAATTACCTTGACTCCTTTGGGTCGGTCAACAAGAGTCCACACTCCAAGTTTCTTGAACTGTAGCAACTCCTCTTGCATAGCATTGACCCATGCTTCATCTTAAGGGCATCACTTACGTGTTTAGGTTCAATTTGAGAAACAAAACATTTGTAAGCTCCATCATTCACGTAACCCTTTTCCATTACTTCAGCGTAATCAATAGTGTACAATCTACTTCTATTCTGCACGCCGGAATGGAGATCACCGATGATAGCATCTCGTGGATGACTCGTACTGATCCTAGTCATGGGAGTTGTAGGAACGACAACTTCAGAGTCCATAGTTGTGACTGGAGGTTCAGTATCTGCATATCCAGATGCCGGAGTAGCAGCTGAAGAGCTTCCTTCATGATCAACATTAGGTGCCTGTGCTGGTTCAGATGCTTCGTCATCCGCTGATGAGTCTTCACTATCATTCTGATCGGCCGAGGCAGATCCCGATGATCCACTTGCAGGAGTGGTATTGCTAGTATCCAGATTCGGTGAGCTGAGAACATCGTGCATCATCTGAGTAGCAATATCATCATCCGAAACAATCTGAGGAAGATTGAATGACTTGAAAAAGCCATCGTAGTCAAAGAATGACGATGGACCTTTTCCAGCAGGGGGGATAGTGAAACGTTGAACATCAACATTGCACCATACTTCAACCTGACCAGTAGAGTTGTTGTAAACTCATTTGTCGGGTATACTGTATCCCAGAAAGATCCCCTGATCTGCCTTTTCATTGAACTTGCCTTCTTGTGTTTTCTTCAGAAGCGTACAAGGAGCACCGAAAGGTTCCAGATACTCCAGGTTAGGTTTACGCTTCTGTAGCAACTTATAGCAAGTCTTCCCGTGCCTTTTCACTACTGACACATGATTAAGTGTGTAGTAGGCGTTGGCTACAGCTTCGTTACAAAACTGCACAAACAGTTTTGAGTCTGCCAACATAGTCCTGGCTGTCTCAATCAGACTCCTGTTCTTTCGCTCAGCAACTCCATTCATCTGTAGTGTATATGCAGAGGTGAATTGATGAACAATTCCTTTTTCTTTGCAGAACGCATCCATCCACTGATTCTCAAACTCGGTTCCATTATCTGAGCGAATCTTTCTCATTTAAGCTTGTAAAGTGACTCCAGAGTGGTGACCAGCACCTTGAATGACTCAAATATGTCTGACTTAGCTTTCAGAAACATTACCCACAAGAATCGTGAGTAGTCATCGGTGACTACGAAGTAGTACCAGTCTCCTGCGATACTCTTCGTGCTAACTGGACCGAAAAGATCCATGTGCAGTAGCTCCAGGAGCATCTTGATAGAGTTGACATTCTTAGTTTTGTGAGATTTCCTGGTTTGCTTTCCTTTCTTGCATGAGACACAGAAATCAGGAAGCTTGAAGTTCTTGACAGGAACTCCATCAACTAGGTTGTTATGAATCAGGTGATTCATCTTCCGATGATTAATGTGTCCCATTCTTCTGTGCCACGAAATGGAGTCCTTCTCTGTTGCTTTAGATCAGAAACATTGAACAGTAGAAGAACTAGTAGAGGCATTAGATATATCTAGAACATACAAGTCATTATATCTAGATGCTGATATTAATACCTGCTCCTCTGGAATATCCATTTCTTTCTTCAGAATGTAACATTTGTGATTATCAAACATGACTTTGAAGCCCTTGTCACAAATCTGAGACTAGAAAGCAGATTGTTTTCTAACTGCTGAACAAAGTTCACTTTATCAAACCTTACCTTTTCATTACCTACTTCTCCCTGAGCGGTAATGTATCCTCCTTTGTTACCAGCAAATGAAACGTGTCCCCTTTAATTTTTTTGACATTGAAAAGGAGAGACTTTTTCCCGTCATGTGCCTGGAAGCTCCGCTATCTACGATCCATGTATTTGTAGATGCACTATAGCGGATAACTTGCACATATGAGAAAATCATCAGTTAAGGAGGGGGACCCAAGCCTTGACTTGCTTGGGTTTCCCAGAGGAATCAACCATCATGAATTCGACCCACTGTCCTTTATCAGTGGGTGGAATCTCAACTTTTAGATTGTCGTTGCTTTCAGACACATCAGTTGTTTTGGCTTTCCATAAACCATCCCTGTGAAAGGATTGTTTGTGGTAAACTTTAGACTGATTTATGGTTTGAGCATATGGTCTAGATTCAGAAACAGATTTTGCTTCTGGCATCACAGACTTGTCAGAGACTTGTCTGTTTTGCCTTTGGCGTAGAGGAGACGAAAACGACCTAGAAGGTGTTTTAGACCTAACAGGTGTTTTCGATCTAACCGGAGTCTTAGATAGCTGTTTTGAATCTAGATTAACTTTGTTGTTCAGCTCAACCTTGAGTCTAGGAGTCTGATAGCGAGGACAATTTGTCGAAATATGACCGCGCTGTCCACAAGTATAGCAGCACCTCCATTCATCAGGGCTAGGAGATCTCTTGTGGGGCGGTGAATACACTTCAGATTATTTCTTTTTATTATCACTTATAAGACTTTCACCTCCCTTGACAAATTTAACTTGTTTAACATTATTTGTGTTTTGTCTTGGAAACTGGTGATTATCTTGCTTCACTGGTTTAGCTTGAGTGTTTTTGGAAATCTTAGGTTGTTTGGAAGTTGATTTTTTACCCAACCCAAGAGATGCTTGAACATTCTCTTCCACTCGTTTGCCAGTGATTTGTGTGCTGGTTGTGCCTGATGAAGAAGCTGTCTGGTCAGGAACCGAAGGAGCAGAGTTAACTGCTATATCCGGATCACTGACTAGAGTAGTTATCACCACATGATCCTTTATGGGTTTTCATTAATTGGACGTTGTTTGGTGTTCAAAAAGATCTCATGTGGTGGTGGCACAACTTTATAACCCAAACCCTCCCCATTGTTGTGTTCTTTAACCAAGTTTTTCAAAATATGTGAGGAACTAGGTAGACTGTGGAGTCTTTGTTTCAAAGACTCGTTTTCAACTTGTAAAACCGCTCGTTCCTTCTTAGTTTCTTTGATTGTCATTAAGTAAAACTTGATATCATTTTCTTGGTTAAAAGCAACAACCTCATTTTCTTTTAACTGTTTCTTTAAAGCATCAATCTTTTCCTTATAGCTGTTTTCATTTTGTTTTAAGATTCTGTTTGCCTCAGTGCACAATTTTAAGTCATTTACTAAGTTATCATTATGATCTAATAACCTAGTAAATTTTAGATCAATGATTTCCCTAAATTTTTCACAATCAACACAAGCATGTTTAGTAAATAACTCATCCTTCGAATCTACCTGTGCTGATGTAGATGTTCCCACCATGAAAGCATTTTGGGATTCAGATTGTGCTTCAGATTCAGCATTCAGTTCATTCTCCACAAGTTGATCAACATCAGCTATGTCATCATCCAATTCAGTAGTGTCAGGCTCAGCTAAGTTCTCCCCCTCACATGCTGAGTCTTCATTCAGGTCCTCAACAGAAGCAATGTTGGCTTCACCATCAGATAAGAAACAGAAGGACCAGTCCTGTCCTTCATCACCTTGTGCCACCATAGCCTTCGAATCACTCCCTGCTGGAACTGTCTTCTTATCTTTATCTTGCCTGTTGAACGAGGATAATGGATTTCCGTTCCCAGTCTTTTTAGGCTTCACACATTCCCTTTTGAAGTGTCCTTGCTCCCCGCAGTTGAAACACGTGACTTTGGACTTATCAAACCCAAAGGTAGTATCTTTTGTAGCCACGAGATTCTGCCCTGTCTTCTTCACAAACTTCTTTGCCCGTCGCACAGCACTCACGAGAGCCCACATAATATCCATCCTCTCCAACTCATTTTCATCCACTTGCTCATAATCTTCATCAGCTAAGTGGCAGTTCCCTATTTTCCCTGCAACCAACCCATCATAGGAATGAACCACTGCAGCAAGTAGGTCCATGTGTTCCTTGGCCACTTCCACAGTGACTTTACCCAGGTTCTTAGTTATTAACTTCGTCGAATGAGCTTTAGTAAGACTGTGTTGAACCCCTGATGAGACAGATGACTCACCCCTAGACGATGAGCTTTGACCAGATGTATTAGAAACAAAAGCAGTCTGCAGAGGAGCATTGGAAGACTTTGCAATAGGAGTTGGAGTCACATTGTAGAGTGTTCGATCCTGAGCATATGCACCCTTCTTCGCCTTATACTTATGTCTAACCTCTTCCTCTTGCAGTTTCAGAAACACCTCGTAATTTCAGGTTAACATTATTCAAACCATTGTCGTTAACATTGACCCGTACTCGCTAATACTCGAAACATATACAAAACACCGCCACCGACATCGTTAAACCATTATGATAAAATACTAACACAGGTGTTTGTAGAGGATTCACATAAACGGGATTACCTAAGGAATCCTCCTAATTAATATAGCTCGCCCATCTATGCCGTTATCAACCGAAACAAATTCGGGAACACGGGACCTAAGTACAGGGACTAAACTTGAAAATTGGCAAACTGGGGCTGGGTATAAATACCCATCCACTAGCCCAAAAACCTTCACAACCTACTCTCTCTTCTCTCCTACGCTCTCTGCTCCTCCCTTTCTTCATCCTAGCACCAAATTCACCCCGATTGAGCTCGTTTTCATCGGTTAGACCACGCAACAGCTGAGAAATCACGTTCCCAGCAGGTAGGCGACCTTGTTCATCCGTTTTATTGCTCGTTTCCCTGCTACGAATATGGGGTTCGGGTGTTCGGGTTCAACCCGAATGCATGTGGTCGTGGGGGTGCGTGTGAGGTCAATCAACGTGTGCATTTCACTTAGACATGTTAGGAGAGTGTTTCTGGAAGTCCTTATTGGGAGAAAACCGAGCACGGGACAGCCGAAGGCTGTTCAGCCCGCCCAGCAGTCGCGACCTGCTGCATTCTGCGACTGGGCCGGCCGTGCGACTGAGTCATGCGACTGGGTCCCTCGTGCGACTGATCGGGGCGACTGGGGCAAGACGTGCGAATGAATGCATGCGATTGTGAGTATGTGTGACTGAGTCAACCGAGTGAATGTGTGCGACTGAGTCAACCGAGTGAATGTGTGCGACTGAGTCAACCGAGTGAATGTGTGCGACTGAGTCAACCGAATGAATGTGTGCGACTGAGTCAACGAATGAATGTGTGCGACTGATTATCACCTGACTGAAGGTCCAACCGCAAGAATGAAGGTTCATTCATGCGATTGGTTGTTGATTCAGGTGAATGGGTGATGTGAGGTACGACTGAATGCTGAGTCGCACGAATGAGGGTTCAATCGTACGAGTGAAGTTGATTCGTACGATTGAAGGCCCATTCGTGCGAATGAAGTGTCCAGTCGTGCGTCTAGCCTTGTTATGCGATTGGAGTCATTTTGAGTGAATCCTTCTGGTGTGCGATGTGTCTATCGTGTGATGATAAGTTAACATCAATAAAGTGTCATTTCTTGACCGCAAAGATTAAAGTCAACGCAATCAACAAGCACATACTTTTCAACCTGAAGCAACCTAACTGTTTACAAATATCAATAACCCATTTGGGATCTACCTGAAGTCTGATACGTGTATGCCTGCTTGTGTGTATGACACCCCCGACCGAACCAATGCGACCCGACCCGACTAAACATGTGTATTAACGCTAAACACAACATTAACGCTTAACATAACTGTCAATAGGTGTTTGACAGCGCATCATAACAACACTTGGGAGACTTTCATCCTACATACTTGTTACATCATCAGTAAGTTTCACGGCCCCTATTTTACTCTCTTTCCATTTGGGGGAGAAAACATGCAAACAGATTTACATAAATGGTTGTAGTATTATTGATATCGCTTGTTACGTTAGGGCAAACACACAACATGTCCTGACACACTCGAACCGTTAGTAATGGGATTAGCGAGGTAATTTTGAGTAGTACTACTGGGTCTGACAAACCCCGCCCGGGCTAGTCGCGCTAGCTTGATTGGAGGTCAAACGGGTGCTTGATTGACCTAACATTTGCCATGGTCTGATGAGACATAACGGGGATACAACAAACACATATAGGACGTAAACAGTCAGCTTCGGTTCGAAAAGCTAAGTAACAAGAACATAGGCTAGCTACCTAACGATATGCTCTATATACTAAACCATTGAAACGCAAATCATGGAAACGCATACGAACACATTTCTTGTTGATTAAACCTGTAAACTCACCAACTTTATGTTGACACATTTTAGCATGTTTTCTCAGGTCACAGGAACGCATAAACCCATGATGCACGCTTCAGGAAACGCACTCAGGACATGCATTCATCTACTTTATTTCTGCATTGAACATTTTGTCTAGACTTGGCTTTTGTAACTGTCATGTAACGGATTATGAATTATGTAAACGCTTCCACACTATTGTAAACTTTGTTTATGTTCTTTTGGATGAAGTCAATTGTTTATTTCAAATTCATATAGTGTCGTTCGATATGACTGTGTCTGAGATCGTGGTATGTCACACGCCTAACGGTAAAACCCCATTCGTGGAAATTGAGGGTGTGAGATGTTGGATCCTGAGCATATGCACCCTTCTTCGCCTTATACTTATGTCTAACCTCTTCCTCTCGCAGTTTCAGAATAAAGTCATTTATATCCAAAGTCTCGAGAACTGAATTTTGTCTCAAGGTGGAAATAAATGAATCCCATTTTTCTGGAAGACCTTCAGCCAAACTAGCGACCTTTTCTTCTTTAGACGTTGTTACCCCATGAGTGTGAAGTTCACTCATTAGATGATAGAAGCGGTCAATAATGTCGTCTAAGCTCTCATTCCCAATAGCATAAAAATTGTCAAACTCCTTTTTGAGTGCTTTGGCCTTAAAAGATTTCAGAGTTTAGCTCCCTTCATACCTTTTCTCGAGAGCTTTCCAGAATTTTTTACTTTGTTTCTGATCCGAATATTAATGGAAGATCTCTTTAGGAATAGACTTTGTGATCATTGCATAAGCCTTCTTTTCAGTATTATAAGCAGTCTTTTGAGCATCAGTCATTCCACTCAACGTTAATGGCAAACCATCAGCACCAACTAGCATGGTGTAACCAGTTTCAATAGAATTCCATAGATTAGTATCCACGCCATTGAGATGAATCTCAAACCTTTGCTTCCACTGCGGGAACTCATCAATAGACAGAATCTTAGGTGGCTTATTGTGGTTACCAATCTCATTCTACAGAAGCAGTAGGTTCTAGATCCTTGAGTCTTTCCCTGCTGAGAATGCGAAGTTTTCGGAGTCCATAATGAATTTAACTTGAACTTGAAAAACACAGACAGAGTAGGCGACTGAATTGAACAACTAGTTACCGACTGAGATACAATCGTGCGATTGAACTTAGTCGTACGACAGTGCAGGCGACTGACACTAACAGTGTGCGATTGAAAACCAAACGGGCGACTGGGGAGACGATTATGAAACCTGAGCGACTGAACAGACCGAATGACTCAACCGGGCAATTGATCAAACGAATTACTCAATCGGACGATTGAACTGAGCGACTGGGATTCAGTCATACGATTGAGATAATCGTGCGACTGGGTCGGCTGAAAATGAGATTTTTCACACACTTTGACCTAAAACGCAAGTTTTTGCACCCTAGACGGCTGAAACTCGGAAAAGATTGATTTTCCAGAACATGCACACGTAAAAATCGATTTTTGAGTAGAAAGAACGAATCTTTTCACTAAAAAACATAAACTTTTTCACGAAAATGATTGAATCAACGAAGAATCAAGAGCCTATGCTCTGATACCACTTGTTAGGACCGTGTACGTACGGAGTACTAACTGATTCTTCATTATACCGGATCAAATAGTGCAGAATCCTATTTGATCGGCGATCCAATCAGGGAGAACGAAATCAAGATCAATCCTAATGATTAGAAAACGTTAAGAATGGACTAGGAATGATCTCAGACGTTCTATAAACTTGGAATGGACGAACTGGACGTTCTGGGTCGACTAGGGTTTCAAGTATTCAAAGTGTTACGTTTTTCCACGAATTAGGTGGTATTTATAGGTTACAGATCTCATTCGTGCGACTGAGCCTTGCGGTTGGCTCAGTCGAGTTATTGAGTAATACGATTGGTTCAATTGTACATTTGAGTCAGTCTTATGACTCAACCGTGCGATTGACTCAATCACCTAGTTCAACCGTGCGATTGGACCATTGGCATGGTCCAGTCGTGCGACTGAATCAGGATTCTTAGTCAAACACATTCTTGAACCTTTAATGATTCAGAACTATGTCTCACAACTGTAAACCTATATAACATGGTCATATTATGTGTGTAACAACTAATAATGTAAATAGATATAACATTAAATAACCAACAACCATATATAGAAGAGATTCTCATTAGATTGATTAAACATTACATATGTGTTACAAGAAGAAGTTCTATTACATTTAAGCTCACTAGACTAGAACTGGGGACATGTGTACCAATAGGTTGGATCTTCCCATATGGTTTCTGATGTTCTGCCTTCACTTGCAAACAAGTAAGGCACTTACTCACATACTCCACTATGTCGTGCTTCATTCCCGCCACCAATAATATTTCTTCATATCCTGATACATCTTCGTGGCACCGGGATGAATCGATTATCGAGTGTTATAAGCTTCATCAATAATTTGTTCCCATAGATCTGTAAGGCCGCGTTCCCGGGCACCTCACAATTGGTCATTCATAGCACTAAACATACATATTATTATACATTTCATAAAATATCACAGCGGAAGTCATTAACAAAAACCATTCATTTTATTAATAATGACTGTTGTTATGCAATATAACACCATTTAAACTACAAAAGAAACTTTCACTGATTGCATTACAAAACACCATAATAACATGCGAGAATGGATGCCAGTCTTGCCCTGCCAAGTAGCTTTGCTGCGTGACATCCTTAGCAACTTTTACCTGCCAACTAAAAATGCAAAAAGTCAGCATTGCTGAGTGAGTTCTAGTTTTATAAGTATTAAAATACTTTATACGTTTCATACGTAAGAAATACTATTCTCTATAAAACACTTCCTTTACTATCACACATGCTCATTCGTTATCGTACGTGTTCGTACATTTGGTACTTTATCCTTATCTTTCATTAACGTTCGTCTCGTACTTTATCACTTCGTTCATTTTGTACTTTATTATCTCGCTTGTTTTGTACTACTTCTAGATCCTGTTAGGCTTTTCTCCCATCGCGGTCCGTAACCGCCAATTCAAGCACAAAGCTCCTACACTAATTGGCACGAAGCCCATGGCCCGAAGCCACCATTCTAGGCACAAAGCCCTGTTACTAACTGGTACAAAGTGGTCTCATATCTTGGCATAAAGCCCGGGGTCGTATGATAAGGATCCCGTTTCGTACTATGGGTTCAGTCACCTGGACTGATCCACCTGTGCATGAACCTCATGGTTTAAAATCACACGTTATAATACACACAGTTGAGCTATCAACTCACCAAGAGTTGTAATCCTTCTGTCTTTCTGCTTGCAAGCCTTTTCTTTCTTTCATTTTGTTTCACTTTTTATCTTTGTTACCTTTCTCTTCATTACGTTATACTTTACGTTCATTCACACATTCATCAAACTAGGTAAAGTAAGAACAAAATACTTAACATATATTATATGATAATATAAATACATTTTGAAAACACAAAAAAGATAACACCTCATATACATATGCATATCATACATTCATCATAACATCATGCATATATTGTTCTTAAATGCTCACTTATTCATGCTTAGAATAGTCCAAAACAGCCCACGAGTCAAACTAGGGTCAAACCCTAAATTCTGTTTTTCCTCAAAATTTCTGAAAAATTTTCTAAGTGTTGGGCGCATGGAACTATTTGGGTGCATCAGCCCTGTTTGGGCGTTTCTCAACTATGTAGGCGCATCAGCCTACACTTAACCACTTTAACGCTTAGGCGCATGAGCCTTTTTGGGCGCATGGGCACTATTTAGGTGCTTCATCTTATACTTACTCATTTTAGCCCAAAAACTCAGGCTTATGAACTGCTGTTCAGGCGCATGAACTTACACTTAGAAATTCTAAGGCAAATCTAGGCGCATGAGCTACTATTCAGGCGTATCATCTTACTTAAAACTTTTCTAAGGTAAATACTAGGCGCATGAGCTACTATTCAGGCGCATCACCTCATACTTAGACTTTTAGCCTATTATTCAGGTGCATGGGCCCTGTTTGGGCATATGTTTCTAACATATTTTTCAGTCCCAAAACCATGTCTTAGCATATTCTTAGCCTCACACTATCATTCTAAGCCCTAACATAACATGTACAACCATAAACAACCAACATACTAACATATACTCATACGGTCATACATATAACATTTTATAAGAAATCATTTACATGCATTTTCAGCCCTGAAAAAGTTGTAAAACAAGTAAAACATGGGGTCTAGAGACTCTCCTTAGTTGCTTCAACCTCAAACTCTCAGATTCAAACTTTTTAAAGAGGTCTAACACCTAAAACATGTCAAGAACACATACCCGAACACATGCACACACATAGGAACATGTAAAAATCAGTCTCACGGTTGAAAACTTTGAATGCTAGGATCTCAATTCAGGAATTATCAGTATTAAAATAATTACAATTTAATGAGTGCAGAATAATCATTAATTGTTGTTTTTCGATTATTAATTGATAATCGAAGAACACGAACACAAAGACACAATGAATATGAACACAATAATTGATTCAAATGTGTTTCATTAATGTTGAGTAATGATTACAAAAGTATAAGTATCAAAACTATCAACAAAAAATTCTTCAATAGAATTGTTGTTGATGTGACGGCGGCTAGGGTTGCACAATGATGTGACAATTGACAGCCATAGTGTTGCTAAAATTGTGTTCCCTGAGATGTGAAACCTAGGACTCATATTTATAGGCACTTTGAGCCAGTTAAGGAAACACCGGATCTCTTGGGATTTGAAATTGACTTGTTGACTTGTTGACTGGCTGAAATCACACAAGTGTTCTGGACTTCCGAAGGAGTCTTGTCTTCCGCAGGAGTCTTGTTCTTCCGTAGAAAACTTGTCTTCCGTAGAAGTCTTCACTTCATCATGCAACTTCCGCAGGAGTCTTGTCTTCCGTAGGAGTCTTCACTTAGATCCTTAGGTGATGTTCATCCGAAGACAAAGGGTCTTGTAAGAAACATATCTACGAAATTACATTATTGTTCATCCATAGATGTTTCTTACACTTGGCTGATTTCAGAAATCCTACCAAGTATATTGTTTTAGTCTGTCATCATGTACATCACATAACACATATGGGTTAACCTATACATTCAATGCATACATAATGATAATAAGTTACAAATATTTCTTACAAGTATTGATTAAAGTTCTAAGCCTATACAAAATGATCTAGACATATTCTTTCTAGATCTAACAATACTCCCCCTTAGGCTTAGATCCTTGTAATCAATCCTTCAAAACTGCAAGGTCGTTGACTCTGGAAATGATTTTGTTGTAGAAGTAAGACACAACAGACTTCTGATCATCATACTTGTACTTGATCTTCATCTTGCTGAGCTTCTTCAGAGTCTCAAAGCTTAGGCCCAGAACATCCTCTCTCTGTAGTGAGTGTTTCTAACACTTTGTCATTGTTTACCACTTCTAGCTCATCTTGTTCAGAAATTCGGAGTTCTAATACTTCATCAAAAGTGGTTTCCTTCAGCAATCCAGCATTGTGTCTTCTTCTTTTGTAGGCCTTAGCATGAATTTTGTCAATTACCTGGATCACATGGACATGCAGGAACAAATGATTTTGAGCTTGTTCATCAATCAGCTTTGGAAAGAATTTGTCATGCAGATATGATGTGTAGCTGGGATGGAGTAGCTTGATTTCCATAGGGTCAAAGATTCTGATCCGATCTGCCCTTTTGTTCTCTTTATTCCTCAGCAGTACAAGTTCTTTTGTTTTCTCTACATAACCCCATTCAGTTATAGGGAATGTGTATTGATTTCCTTCAATATTCTTGATGGTTGTTGTTTTCCGGTTATTGTATCCAACCCTCTTTACAAGTTCATCATGAACTGCTTCAGAGGCATTGGATTTGAACCTTTTCAGACCTTTGATTCTCTTCTTGTGTTCAGCATCTTCTCTCTTACTCTCAGCCAACACATTATCTCTGAACATAGTCTTTAGTTTGCCCACCAAGGTTGAGAAGTCCCTTCCTCTTAGGTGTATTAGGTAGTTAGAAATGATAAGGCTTTGTAAGTTTTTGATATCACACTCAGGTAAGCACAAAACTGAAAACACATCATGGAAGTATTCAACTTTTCTAGATCTTCTTTTTATTATTGCACAATCCCAGTCTGGATCATATTTCTAGGCCATGATCCTGTTCTCTTCCACAAAACTGGGAGTTGTGAGATGATCAATTAGTTGTATTAAAGTTGACTTTTGTTTAGTAATTTCTCTGACAGTGGTTCCAAGTGGCCATACTTTGTCTGGTATGACATCTCTTGGTTCTCTTATCAGTTTGTCTTTCCCTTTGTGCTGACTTTTGCTTTCTATAACAACTGGTTCAGCAGGTGTTTTGTTATGATGCTCTACAGCCGGATTTGGAGCTTCAGTCCTAAATCTCACACCAGTGTCAAGCTCAACATTCATAACATGCTCCATCATCCTTCTCAGCTCTCCAACTGCTCTTCCCTTAAGCTCATGCAACTTGTAATTATGATTTTGCAACCAATAGGTCATATTATATTTGTTCAACTTTGTTGTATCACAGTGACCTAGGTCCTTCTTGATTTTCTGAACTACTTGAAAGGATGAGAAAGCTTCAAAATCACAGTTTAGGATCATAAATATAGCAAACTCAAACTATTTCAGTAAATCCTTCATCTCAGATAAGGTCATCATCTCAACCATGTCAGTTGACTCAGGCCTCTCTTCCATAATATCTTCATTGTCAGCAGATTATCAGCCTTTGAGTCTTTATAGTCAGTTGATGAGTCCATCTTGATCAGCTCATTCCACTCTTCATCACTGTCACCATCATTACTGGATTTCAACTTCACAGTAGATAAATCTACTGAAGGAGTATGCTCAGGAGAAGTTAGCTTTTGCTTTTTAGGGGAACATTCATCTTCATTCATCTTCTTCTTGAAAGACCCCAGGTATTTTCTCTTCTGTGAATACAGAACGAGTTGCTTTGATGCTTCAGTAGATTGTTGTTTTGGAGTGACTGATGAATTGTCTTCCAATGCACAAATTTTCATCTTTAAATTCTCAATCTCTTGATCTTTCTGCTTTATCAGCTTAGCTTTTACAGACACATCATCAGAGATTTGCTCTACTTTAGAAATTAGTTGTTCCTTTTCATCTTTCTCATATCTCACAGCTTCTTGCAGTTCTTGTTCATGCTTGAGTAAAGCATCAATTTCTTCATTGTTACTTTGTGCATCTTCTCTAAGCCATTTTAGTCTGGCTACTTGCTTGATTAGCTCTTCATCCTTCTCTTTGATAATCCTTTTCAGTTCATAAATTCTTTTCTTTCTTTTATTTGATTTAAGTACCAACTTGTTGTACTCAACAACCAAATAACTCTTGCTTACAGGGATGTCTTTATCACTTAGGTCATCTTCATCGTAAGCAATCACATCCACTTCATTCTCTTTTTCTTCCTTTTTAGATTCAGACTCAAACTTGTTTTCTTCAGTAGTAGCTATAATAGCTGAACTGGAACAGTGTTCACTTACTTCTTGTTCATGGTGTTTAAGTTGTTGCTGATCCATGTGTTGCTCATCTGTAATTGGAGACACCGGAGCAGTGTGATCAGACAGCACTTGGTTCTCAAAATTGGTGACTGAAATAGGAATAGTACTTGCTTGAGACATCAACTCAGTCTCACCTGTGTGAACAAAGTTTTGAGACTGAGTTATGTGAACAGGCTCAGTGTTAGCACTTTCCGGGGATGTAATTTTAGGTGTTGGTGAGAGTGGATGAATAGGGGATATGGTTTAGAAGGGTGAGAATGGTTGTCTGTTTTGTGAGGCTGGGAGATAACTGATGGGGATTTTGTTGTCCAAGTGAGATAGGCTGGGTGTTTTGAGTGGAAGAGGATAGCTGTTATGGTGACACATGTTGTTGAATGGGTGAGATAGGATCAGTGTTTATACTGACTGGTGATTGATGTTGATAAGGGGATGTTTGGTTTGGTGAGTGTGAGGCTTGATCAGATTCAGAAGATGGTTCTTCTTCATGATCTACCCATACCAGTGCTTGTGGAATGTTGGCATCAACATCCACCACATGAGCAAACATATGCATGTCCTCACCTTGATATTTTCCACTGATCTTATTCAGTACGGACCTTCCCAAGTGAGCTTGTACAAACACCTCTCCTTCCCTTGCAATCCTTGGAAGTTCATCATTGATAATCAGTTGCAAAAACCATAGGAACATATACATCTTGTCGGTCGTTTGTAATTTCACTTGATCGTATAGACAGTTGAGGATGTACTTAGAGTAACCGTAGGTTCTTCCCTCAAAGATCCCAATAATTCCTGAGGAGATGTGTCTTGAGAACCTATCAAGTCCTGACTTTCTGTTTGAGATGAACTTCAGATAAGTGTGACACAGGAATCGATAGGGCTTGCATATCGAAATCACCTCATAACCCATCAGGTGAAAAACCTTTTCTATGTATTTGTTTTCGAACACATCTGGGTGTCCCACCTCGTGTTCGCCCAATTCAAGTGATCTTCTGATCATTTGTTCATTGATCCTTATTCTCTCAGTCAGGATTTTAGCGGCAATCACTTCATCGTCTCCATCTTGTTCTACTCGTGCCGTATTCTAGAAATCGACGATATGAGCTTGATGAATCACAGGCTCTGCCATCAGGGCATAGAATAGCCTGGATCGTCGAAGATATCTGATGATATCTCGACATCCTTTGGAAGCAGGATCATCCGCATTCAGGAATGCGCACACATTGTGCTCTTTCGCAAATCTATTTGACATCTGAAAATAAGAACGAAGATTGTGTTAGCATTAGAGTAACTCACATGATTACGAATCGTTTTAATGACGATCAAAGATTAACCAGCTCAGTACTGATGATTAGAACATGATTTACCTTTGCGACACTGATATTTGATCACTGAGTAATGATTTTTACGATTTCTTAGGACGGATTTTTGAAAGTTTGAAGAAGGGGGAAGTGTGCGCTTTTCTAGGTCACAAAAGTGAAAAGTGCTCTGAAAAGTGATTAATGAATTCTTAAAGTCAAAAACCTCATTTATAAGCCGGATGTTGGGTTTGTTGGACCTTTAACATTGTTGTTTAACCATTTAAACAAGAAAAACGCAGCAGAATAAGATCTTAATATCATGTTTATAATCTGAAAATTAAAGGTTCATAACTTTGTTTCAACAAACCCAAGAACATAGGATCGAATATATGTGCTTGAACTAGCTATCAACAAGAAATAACAACCAAAACATGACACACAAACTACCTTTTGTATGCTGCTGAAAAACGTGAATGAAACACCTTCCATAAAGGGCTGCTGAAAACGTGATTTGGATGAAGATTGGGCTGCTCTTGAATGGCCAAAACATCAAGGTAGATGTCCTCAAGCTTCCATACCCACAAGCATGATGCAAAACACCTTTCTTGCTAGGATTTGTGCACCAAAATCGGACCATGAATGCTGAAAATCTGATTTTCAGCATGTTTTCTTCAAGAAGTTTGAGAGAAAATCATGTGTGTTCTTGGCCCTTGCATGTGAGAGAGAGAGCTGAACTTGGGGAGAGTGTCTAGTGTTAATTAGAGTGTATTCTCAAGACAACAAAATGACCAAATGTACCCTTGTAAGGGCGGCCACTTTTTGTCTTTAAAATGGGTTTCCCCATTTTAAACATCCACTAAATTGTTACTAGTTGTATTATTATTAGTTATATAATTTGACCTTTTAAATATATAACTTAAACACACACTTTTATTATTTGATGTTATTTAACAAACTTAAATAACATTAAAAATAATGTCCATGAACAAAATATAATTATAAGTTGTTCTTTCTCACATACAATTTATTTAGAAAAACCCATTTTCTAAAATTGGTGCAATGATTTAATTGCATGATCATATCATCAATTAAATACATATTGGTGTTTGCTAAACTTGTTATTGGGTATGACCCGACTTGGATCATGACGTACTAACCACATCAATATTCTATGTATCTTGGGCATAAAGAATACAACAATCTCCCACTTGCACAAGATTCATAGAAGATTGATGCAAGCAGTAAATACCGCCTAACAACGGTTTACTACTCTTAATACGCATGACTTAGAAGCCATTCAATAACATTATCCCCTTCAAGTATCCAACTTGAAATGTTTTAGGTGAATCAATCATTTATCCTTTTCTTACAGATGTCATGTTAAATCCAAGGACACAGAATGATCATTCCTTGTTGATTTAACTTAATCAGGCCTTAGACATCATACTTTCAACAAATAAGAGGAACCAATCCCATCTTGACTACATACGTTTCTCACAATCACTTTATGTCATACCTGAACATAGCCTTATGTACTGATAATTGTTTCATATCAGTGAAGAACTAGCCCAAGGTATAACACTTAGTGAATATCAAAACCCAATATGTATCTCAGGTCAGAGGATACCAAATGATATTCGCCTTTACTCAAATTTACTTATGATCAATCAATAAGATTCCATGTAGTAAGATTTGAGATGAGGGTCAGTCCAATATTCGTATCCCATGAATATTTATGAACCTTGGCAGCAACCAATTGCTCTATATTCATGCCTTATGAATATCCACCAATCCAAGTTCATAATAGTCTTACGTTCATATTTGTTCCCACAAATATGACCGACTACGGACATTTAGAATAATAAACATATTCATGGATGTAAACATGCTAAAAGGAACATAACTCAAAATATCGTAAATATATAGATGAGTTAAATATTACAATTTTTCTATATTTTCAATATTAATACTAAAACAGATCAATTCCAATCACTAGAATATCGAAATCCTAAGGCACAAGTATGACTTTCATGCTTTGCCCTTTCGAGGAGCTTCGTGAGTGGATCCGCAATCTTTTGATCAAAGTGAACTTTGCGAATACATATCTTTCCCTTTTCAACTTCATCCCTTATGTAGTTGAATCTCCACTTATTGTGCCTAATCTTTTGATGTGCACGGGGTTCCTTGATTTGAGCAATCGCACCCTCGTTATCACAAAAGATTTCTAAGGGGTCTTGAATGGTAGAGACCACCCTTAGATCGGCGATAAACCTTTTATTCATGCAGCTTCCAAAGCTGCTAATGAGGCGGCTATGTATTCGTATTTTGTAGTGGACAATGCTACCCTATTCATAATGGAGACATACCCTGATTGTGATCGAGGATCATCTCGATCAGTTTGGAAACTCACATCTGTGTAACCCTTTACAACGAGTTCGTTTTTCTCAGATCCGTATATTAGAAACATATCCTTAGTCCTCCTAAGGTATTTCAATATACTTTTAACAGGCATCCAATGGCTATTACGTGGATTCTGCTAATATCTTCTTGTCACGCTTAGCGCGCATGACACGTCAGGTCTTAGTAATACAATCTTGCTCATCCTTTGTGCTTGGACATTGAGATGCATTTAATATTGTCCCTTATTGAATAGGTACCATACCTTTTCTTAGAGTTTTCCATCTTGAACCTCTTCAAGATTTTATCAATATATGCACTTTGGTTTAGACCTATCAACCGCCTCGATCTATCCTTATAGATCTTTATTTGCAAAATATAGGCGGCTTCACCGAGATCTTTCATGGAAAAACAATTTCCAAGCCAGGTTTTAACACCTTCAATGGTTGGAATGTCATTTTCAAATAGTAGTATGTCATCAACATACAATACTAAGAATGTAATTTCACTCCTACTAGCCCTTTTGTACACACAAGCCCCGTCAGCGTTCTTGATGAAACCAAATTTCTTGATCTTTTCATCAAAACGTTGATCACAACTTCTCAATGCTTGTTTCAATCCATAGACTGATCTCTTTAACTTGCATACCTTATTAGGATGTTTTGGATCGACAAAAACCTTCAAGTTGAACCATATGGACAGTCTCTTCGAGATGTCCATTAAGAAAAGTGGTTTTGACATCCATTTGCCAAATCTCATAATCATAATGAGCAGCAATGGCAAACAATATCCTAATAGACTTTCGCATTGTCATAGGTGAGAAGGTTTCATCATAGTCAACCCCTTGAGTTTGAGTGAAACCTTTTGCTACAAGTCTTGCCTTGTAAGTATCCAAGTTTCCATGCATATTTGTTTTCTTCTCGAAAACCCACTTGCATCCAACCGGTTTAGAGTTAAGTGAAGGGTCAACCAATTCCTAAACTTGGTTGTCATACATGGATTGCATCTCTACGTTCATGGCTTCCAGCCATCTGTCACAATCCGAATTGCACATTGCATCATGGTATGTAGTTGTCTCATCGGAGTCAACCACATAGCATCCAACCATGAAAAATCCATATCTTTCAGGTGGAATGCTAACTCTACCTGATCTGCGAACGTTTTGTGTGTATTGATCAACCTCTTGATCATCATCAACAACCTCTTCTTGATAGCTAGTGTCAACCAAACATGTATTGGCTTGTGGATCTTGATCCTCATCAAATTCCACTGTTCTATGCGTCATTCCTTCCATAAGGAACTTGGCTTCCAAGAACTTAGCCTTTCGTGCAATAAATACTTTTGCTCCGCTGAGTCAAAGAAACAGTATCCCATACAGTCTCTGTGAATTCTCAACTAATATACACTTTCTTTGCCCGGTCATATTCATAATATGAGCCTCAGAGAGCAATGCAAAAACTCAAGATGATAAAGGTTTTAAGCTCATAGCCATAATAAATTGAACCATATCCAAATAGGGTTCAGTTTCTCCTTTATCAGAATAAAGAACTTAGATAGTTATATAAAGTTGATTTCTACTTCATTATTGAAGATTTTGAACATTTCAAAAGCTTCATTCTTATGTGTTATCAAGTGCACACAATAATAGCGACTGTAATCGTCGGTAATAGTAAGAAGTATCTTTTCACCAATCATTGTCATTGTCTTAAAAGGACCACATACATCCAAATGTATCATTCCTAATAAGTCTTTTGGTTCACACTTATCAAATGAAACATTTTCATTTGTTTCCAAAAGACCATTCTTTTGAAGTGTTTGAATCCAATTCTTGTTTATGTGACCAAGATGACGATATCAAAGATAATAATAACTTAAACCGATTTTAAGTTTCTTGGTGCTTAATGTGTATAATGAGTTATTATAGGACGAATTATCATTAACTAATTCATGAATATCATTAAAAGGCATATCCTTAAAATGAAATACATCATCCATAAAACTTAATACCATTATTTACAAACTTTAAATCATGACCATATTGTTTTAATAGGAAACATTAATTATGTTCCTAGTCAAACTAGGTGCATACAAAATATTTTGAGAACAACATCCAAACCATTTGAAAGTCTCAAAATAGAGTTTCCCTCCTTGAAGCGCACATTTCTTTTGAACCCCTTTGCAACAATTGTAAGTATGAGTCTCACATCCGGTATCCAATACCCATATGTTTGAAGAAATGACATTTAATACAATGTGAATCATGAAAATTGTATTCGAGGTTTGCCTAGCATCCCTCTTATTTTTCAACTCCTTGAGATAGGAGGGACAATTCCCTTTTATTGTCCTATCTCTCCATACTCAAAGCATGGATCGTTCTCCTTTACCTTAGGCTTCATAAGCTTAGGTTTTTGAGGTTTCGCTTTAACCTTTGCTTTGATGTATTCCTTTCTTTTGGCAATAATTGCCTTAGGATCGCGATTGGCCATTTCTTATAGCCTCCCTCATTGATCGAGAGAATAGGTAGAACCTCTCTACCCATCCCTGCCTCGGTTGCTTTGAGCATTGTGTGAATTTCACCGATGCTCTTGTCCCACCCGTTCATATTATAGTTTATTATGAATGTCTCAAACCTTTAGTTGGGCAATCAAGGATCAAATCCTTGGCGAACTACTTTGAGACAGACAGTTAAGCATCTTGAGGCTATCAATGTGGCTTTTCATCTTAAGAATATATAAGATGATATCGATTGTTTCTTCCATGTGACACGCATAAAGTGCTTGAACCGTTTCGAAGCAATCTTACTAAAGTTTGTTGAAGGAACATTTCCTTCAACTAGATTATCATGTCATATGCCCTATGATGTTCCAAACCCTTTTGGAGTTCGGGAATCATATTCCCAACATGAGGTAGGAAACTTGCATAGAATCCTTAATGTGCTTTAGCCAATCATCAAAAGGCCTTAACATCAACAGTGTTGGTTGGTGAGACATGGGATCATCAAGGACATAGGCCTTTACTCATTTTGAGAACGATTCTCAAGTTTCAAAATTAAGTCCATAAGGTTGTTGTCGTTCTGACGATCCATTTCTAAAATAGTTCTCAGTGATAGGGTATGGATGGTCGGGGTGGTAGCATTATTGTTTGCCGACATTCTACAAAATTTACAAAGTTCTTATTAGTATTTCTGAAAAATTTCATTTTAATTATTAATACCCTTTTCTGTCTCATAGACAATTAATAATTAAAATCTAGAATCCAACGTTACATTCAAATAATGGTTAGGTGACCTTTATCCCATTATTTAAATTAACAAGGTAGTCAACTTTTGACAATTGCAACCTTTTGCAACTTCTAGCCTTTATGGGATCGGTTAAACATCTTATGTTTGGTTGGCATGTTTAATCCCATCAACACCATTGTACGCCATGCTTCGGTGACCCTATGCACATGGTTTCCAATTCAAGTCGTCCTACTTACACACACGTGTGATTTTACTCATACAAGTGGTTAGGTGACCTTTATCCCACAAATATGTTAAGCCCACCTCAAAACACAAGTTCCCTAAAAGTGGTTAGGTGACCTTTATCCCACAAATAGTTCTCAAGTGATTCGAGGGTCTTGTAAAAGGATGGTGTTAAACTTGTTTAAGAAGGGATTTTTGGTTTTCATTAATTCTAGTTTTGAAAACTCTATGTACCTTGTATTTGCATGCTTTCAAATGCAAGGTATCCTATGGTTTATTTTTAATAAAACCTCTTTTATTAAATCATTAATCCTTTTAATAATCTTTTATTAACAACTTAATTAATGATTAGAAACCATAAATTTTCAGCTTGTTAAGTTTGCTAATGAGTTTGTTATGCATATCCAAATATCAAACAACAATCATACAACAAACAACCCAACAAGCATAATCATACAAACATATGTGCATAACCATAGCCACTAAATTGACCACACTTGTTTGCCATCACAAGTGTTGTCATAAGGTCATTCCTAAGGGTTTAAAATTGACACATCAAAGTGTCCATGAACTCCCACTAGATTCCACATCCAAATGCTTCAAGTGTCCATGTGTTTTGTGTCCTTCCTTTTGGGTCTTCTTCTTGTGCATCTTCTTTTACAAAATTATATCCTAATACTATATTATAATAAAATAAATGCACCTATTCTATTTATTAAATAACCAAATGAATAAACAAATTACAACCCAATTAGAAACAGAAAAGAAATTATTACAACCCATAAAGAATGAATACAACCAACATGACAAGATTATAATCAACCAAATCCAAAACACACATGGTCATGGCTATTTTATGCACTAAAACGTGTATCCATATACATCATTTCAATAACTAAATGAACCCCTTTTTATAACATTAAAGTTCTGGCCAACATGAACCAAAACTCTAGGGTTATGTCAAAAATAACATAATAAACCATTTGATGTCATCCTTCCAAGATTTAATCATAAGCATGCAAGATATAACCTTGAAAGGTTGGGGTATCATCATATCATCACAAAACAGCCTCTAATAGGTTGTTAAAATCCCATAAAACCTATTTTATATGGACAAAAGAAGCTATTCATCCACATATCCGGCTCTAGATGCCAATGTTGGCTTTGTTGGACCTTTAACATTGTTGTTTAACCATTTAAACAAGAAAAACGCAGCGGAATAAGATCTTAATATCATGTTTATAATCTGAAAATTAAAGGTTCATAACTTTGTTTCAACAAACCCAAGAACATAGGATCGAATTTATGTGTTTGAACTAGCTATCAACAAGAAATAACAACCAAAACATGACACACAAACTACCTTTTGTATGCTGCTGAAAAACGTGAATGAAGCACCTTCCATAAAGGGCTGCTGAAAACGTGATTTGGATGAAGATTAGGCTGCTCTTGAATGGCCAAAACATCAAGGTAGATGTCCTCAAGCTTCCATACCCACAAGCATGATGCAAAACACCTTTCTTGCTTGGATTTGTGCACCAAATCGGACCATGAATGCTGAAAATCCGATTTTCAGCATGTTTTCTTCAAGAAGTTTGAGAGAAAATCATGTGTGTTCTTGGCCCTTGCATGTGAGAGAGAGAGAGAGCTGAACTTGGGGAGAGTGTCTAGTGTTAATTAGTGTGTATTCTCAAGACAACAAAATGACCAAATGTACCCTTGAAAGGGTGGCCACTTTTGTCTTTAAAATGGGTTTCCCCATTTTAAACATCCACTAAATTGTTACTAGTTGTATTATTATTAGTTATATAATTTAACGTTTTAAATATATAACTTAAACACACACTCTTATTATTTGATGTTATTTAACAAACTTAAATAATATTACAAATAATGTCCATGAACAAAATATAATTATAAGTTGTTCTTTCTCACATACAATTTATTTAGAAAAACCCATTTTCTAAAACTGGTGCAATGATTTAATTGCATGATCATATCATCAATTAAATACATATTGGTGTTTGCTAAACTTGTTATTGGGTATGACCCGATTTGGATCATGACGTACTAACCACATCAATATTCTATGTGTCTTGGGCATAAAGAATCCAACACCGGACACATTAACATTCTTTTATTAAATATGTTGAGCCCACTTCTCCCTTTCCGTATACTTAATTTATTCCGGATGAATCACGGCTTCCGCAGAACATCTGTGGAACCTTACCATATGTGGATGTCATAACATCTGCGGATGCCTTCGTTGAAAATCAAATGCAACATTACTTTACATCTTATTCATAGATTACCATTCTATGAACATGAATTATACTCTTAATGTTACTTGCACATCTATAGTTTACCAATTCTATGATTATGCAGTTATATTTTTACTGTTCCTTCTGCTGATGTAGAAATTTCACTGTTACTTTTGTGGATGCAGAAATTTTACTGAAACTTCTGCGGAAATTAAAGTTTCGTTGAAACTTTAAATGTATGATATCTATCAAGTAATAGAATCATTTATTGATGTTGGACATTGTTGTCTTTATTCGCATGGCAATTAAGTACAAGAAGGCTTCCTATATCCTGCATCTAGGTTAGTGCTCAAGTTCCAATTCCTTCAAAGGTGTTTTTGACAGCTTTTTATTGATTTTCATGCATAACTTACTCCCCCTAAATTTGTGATTAATGTAAAACTGTTTCATTCATCAGAAATTTATGTTTGAAAGAAGCATGAAAGGCATATGATTGTCCAAAAGAGATGTAAACATTGAAGAGCACAAATTAAACAATTGACAAACTATTCAAGCATGCATATGTATATAGGGATCATACTATAACACAAGGCTTCATCTGATTTTGATTCTATGAATGAGAAATGATCTGATATAACACCTAATTGCAAGTATACAAATCCACTTAAATTAATACAGGAGTAATGTATTGACTAGGCATGCAGTTTATCATGGTTTGATGTTTGTTGATCAGTAACTATCATGTGCTCCACGTTCAATTCTCATTAGAGTTTGTCCTCCGTAGATGAGTCAAATCATCACTTTTTCACACTTATTGACTATGTACATTAAGTTATAAGTTCTATCTTGAGACATACTTGCAGTCTCATTAATGCTTTTATGATTAAGCTCTTTGAGACAATATACAGTTGATCATAAAGGATTCTTTTGAGAGCTGAATATGATCCGCATAAAGTCACCAGGTCTTTACTTTCGTAAAACAAAGGTGCTATCATCCCAGGTCTTTGTTTACATAAAACAGAGGGATAATGAAGATCATATTCTTTAATCATATACCCAGGTCTTTGTTCACACAAAAAAGAGGGAATATGATTTTGCAAAGATAAATGATTATAAAGTGTTTTACATAGTGTGCTTGGGTGAGTGATTTAATCACATCAGGATAAGACTTACTTGCTTGATCCTCAAAATGGAGTTCCCACAGACAGTTGCCTATTTCTTTATGTTTAGCATGCTCTAAGTATAGTTTCCACTGAAGATGAACCTACATACATATCAAAGTGTTTTGAATCAGTTTAAAGGGTAATTATGCTGATAAAGTAAGCCAAGGCATAGTGTACTATCATTTCCCAAAGACATGACATGCAGAAAGTAGTCACAGAAATGCAAATAATTTTTTTTAATTTGTTTGTTTTTTTATTAATTAAAGAAGATAAACTCTATATACAAGGACATTCACATGCTTTTCTTTGTTGAAGAAAGGTTACTCTAAGTTAATCATACCCAAAGACTCAATTAGAAAATTAAATCTAACTGAATCAAAAGCTTTAATGAATAAATCAGCAAGCGGATTTGTTGTATCCACTTTGATTAGCTTGATCAATCCCTTTTCTAAGCAATCCCTCAGAAAATGATATCTGATCTCAATAAGCTTTGTTTTGCTATGTTGAACTGGGTTAGCAGTTATAAACATAGCAGCTGAATTATCAATATGAATTGGTGTTTGAAGGAAATTGTAACCATTGTCAAGTAATTGGTTTCGCAACCAAAGTACATGAGAGCAACCAACTAAAGCAGCTATGTACTCAGCTTCAGCTGTTGATACAGACACATTGGTTTGCTTCTTGCACTGCCATGAAACAAGCCGTGGTCCTAGAAACTGACATCCACCAGTTGTGGATTTTCTATTGTTATTGCATCCTCCATAATCACTATCTGAGTATGAATAAATACTGAAGTCACCATCTTTTGGATACCACAGTCCTAGAGCTGGTTTTCCTTTCAAATATCTAAAGATTCTCTTCACAGCATTCAGATGGGATTCTTTTGGATCAGATTGATACCTAGCACAAACACAAACAATAATCATTATGTCAGGCCTACTGGCAGTTAAATACATTAAAGATCCAATCATAGATCTATACAATCTCTGATCAACAGATTTTCCAGCAGGGTCAGGCATAATCTTGTCTATTGTCGAAGTAGGAGTTTTGCATGATGAGGTATCAGCAAGATTGTACTTCTTCAAAATCTGATGAATGTACTTTTCTTGATTGATAAAAATTCCATTAGATTTCTGATGAACTTGCTAGCCAAGGAAGAAAGTCAATTCTCCCATTGAGCTCATCTGAAACTCAGATTTCATTAACTCGTCAAAGTTCTGACATAACTTCTTGTTGGTTGATCCAAAAATGATGTCATCAACATATATTTGGACTACCATGAGATCTTGATGTTCTTGTTTAAGAAAGAGAGTCTGATCTATAGTTTGTCTTTTGTATCCACGCTTTAGCAAGAAAGAGGACAATGTTTCATACCACTTTCTTAGTGCCTGATGAAGTCCATACAAAGCTTTATCTAACTTGTAGACTCTGTGTGGGTAGTCTGGATCCTCAAATCCAGGTGGTTGTGCCACATACACTTCTTCATCAATTTTTCCATAAAGAAAGGCACACTTGACATCCATTTGGTACACAGTGAACTTCTTGAAAGCAGCATAAGCTAGAAAAACCCGAATCACTTCAATTCTTGCAACAGGAGCAAAGACTTCATCATAGTCTATTCCTTCTTCTTGAGTATATCCTTGAGCAATCAGTCTAGCTTTATTTCTTACAATTATACCTCTATCATCCAGCTTGTTTTTGAAGAGCCACCTTGTTCCAATTGTATACTGACCTGCAGGCAGATCTATAAGATTCCATACTTTTTGCTTTTTGAATTGTTGAAGTTCTTCTTGCATAGCCTCAATCCAGCTATTGTCCTTTAGAGCAGCTGATATATTAGTAGGAATAACTTGAGATAAGAAGCAAGTGAATAAGCAAATGTTGGCCATTCCCCCTTTGCTTCTTGTAGTTCTTGCATTCAAGTCTCCTATGATATTATCTGATAGATGAGACTTATAAATTCTGGTTGTTGGAATAGTGTCACTGGGATGGTTGATTCTAGATTGGTGGAATTCATTGGAGTAGAGGGGTTCATCTGTGATATTGAGTCTATGAAGTAGTAAAATTGCTCTTCAGTTTCAACAGGATAAACATGAACTTCAGCTGCATCATGGGATTTGTCCGCAGGAACTTCTATGGATGTGTTTCTTTCTGCTGTAGGATTTACAGCAACATCTACGGATTGAGTTTGTTGATTCAAAACATCCTCTCCCTCCCTAGAAACATCTGTTATCATTAGTTACATCTACAAATGGAATGTGATCATCTTTGGATGTATTTTCATGAACTGCGGATGCATGATTTGCTTCTCCTGATGTATCTCCATTCTGCTGACTTGTCAGATTATTTGTTTGTCGCTGCAGGATGTTTGAATGAGGTGGTCTTGGGGGATCAGCTGATAGTGACACGTCATTCAAACTTGGTGGAACAAATGGATAGCATATATCAGCAGAACGTGCATTAAGTAGATATACGAAATTAAATGACTCTGTTAATGCATCTATATTAAATAACCAAGATGAACCTTTCACATTTATCGTAAATATGGATTCATCAAAAGAGACATTAGGAGTTTCTTCAACAATGTTATGTTCTGGAATGTAAATCCTATATGATTTAGATATGGATGAATATCCAACAAAGAAACCAACATAGGCTTTTTCAGAAAATTTTTCCAGTTGTTCTTTAGTGTTTAACACAGATACATGACACCCAAAGCTCTAAGATATCCTATAAAAGGTTTCCTTTTGAATAAGAGCTCATAAGGAGTTTTATTGTTCTTTGACAATTAAAATCCTATTTTGAACATTGCAAGTTGTGTTTACAGCTTCTGCCCAGAATGTGATGGGCAATTGAGAGTCAGCTAGCATTGTTCTAGCTGCTTCAATAAGAGTTCTATTTCTTCTTTCAGCAACTCCATTTTGTTGTGGAGTTCTTAGGGCACTAAATTCTCTTTCAATGCCTTTCTTCCTACAAAAAGAATCTAGTTCAGCATTCACAAATTCAGTCCCATTATCACTCCTGAAAATCTTAACTTTTAGATCAAGTTGATTCTCAATCTTGATCACAAAGTCCATTAATGTTTCAGATGTTTCACTCTTTTGTTTTAAGAAAAAGACCCAAGTAAATCTTGTGAAATCATCTACTATCACCAAATAGTATTGCCTTTTATGAATGCTCATCACATTGGTTGGACCAAAGAGATCCATGTGAAGCAATTTGAGTGGTGTAGTGTTAGTGTTGATGGTTTTGGATTTATGTGACACTCTATGTTGTTTTCCCTTGTAACAAGAAGAACAATGATTTGAACAATAAAATTCTTTCTTTGGCAAACCAATGACTGGGTCATTTTTCACCAATTTGTTCATATTCTTCAAGTTGGAATGAACAAGTCTTCTATGCCACAATTGAGATTCATCTTCTGAAGACTTGGATAAAAGACATGTCTCATGATTTGTGAATGTTGTGTTGTTCATATACAAAACATAAGTGTTTCCTTTTCTTGATGCTTTAAGAAGGATCCATTCTTCTGGAACTGAGAAACCTAGCTTAAGAATGTAGCAGTTAGTGTCATCAAATCACATATTTGGGATACACTAAGTAGATTGTACTGCAAATTTTCATAGTAATTACTTATTCAAATGTGAGTACACCATTTGTTACCATTCCTTCACCAACTATTTTACCTCCCTTCTTATCCACACCAAATGCCACATTTGAGGCATGTTTATGTTTGAAGTCATGGAGAAGAGAACAGTTTCCTGTCATATGCCTGGAACAACCACTGTCAACATACCACTTGTTGTCAGCTCTCCAAGATTGTTCCTGCACAAATAATGAAATCAATTAGAATTGACAACCCAAGCCTTAATTGTCTTGGGTTTGCCAGAGGTATCTAAAATTGTTACTCCTTCATGAATCAATCTTGAAGTTTCAGTATTAATTTCAGTCCTAATTGATTCATTTTGATTTGATGATGGTGAGGATGATTCTGTTAAAGATGAGGCAGATGTTTGTGTGTCTTCTTTTTTGATTGAGTCTACCTTTATCTTCTCTTTCTTGGGTTGATATTTTGATTTTGAGGTACATCCTGAATTTCTGAAAGTTTTATCATCTTTCAGTTTTGATTGAGTCACAGGAGTCCCTTTTTCAAAGTTATCAAAGAAATCATCTTTCACTTTTGCCTTCTTGAGAGGATCTTTGGTTGATAGATCTACCTTCTTGTGAGGTGTTCTTGACTGATTGGATACTCCTTTCTTCAAAGGCTTGTCCTCAGTAGATGTTTTCTGCTTGGATTTTTATTGGACTGTGTTAGTCTTTGACCCTTTGTCACTTTTAGAAGATTGAGAGTCTGATTCAGATACTTCAGAATTTGACTTCTTATATCTCTTTGTCTTGTTCCTTTTGTTGAAATAATATTGCTGAGTTGAATGATTATTTTTGTTGCAGATTGCACAATGTTTGTTAACATAGCAATCAGAAGTCATATGATTGTTCATATTGCATATGGAACAGTAACTGCTGAAGTAGCAGTCATCTGTATTGTGGTTTTTCATGTCACACCATTTGCAGTATTTTTCTTGTGAATTTTCCTCTTCCTTAGACTTCTTCTTTTTATTGTTCAGCTTGTGAGACTTCAACTCCTTCTTCAATGGATCACTTGATTTCTCCTTGCTTTTGCTAGTAGAACCATCCACTGAACGTTGATTATCTTTAGCTGATCTTGTAACGCCCGGAAATTTTGATTTGGAGTGTCATGCGACTGGAGCATCCAATCGCATGGAAGTCATGCGATTGAAGCTCAACCGTACGACAGGAGCTCAATCGTACGACTGGAGTGTTCAATCGCATAGAGCTTGGACGACTGAAGGTCCAATCACATGGAGAGCTCGGGCGACTGGACAGTAGTATTTAAGGAAGAGGGCAGCCCTTACTCTCTCCCACACTTGCGAAATCAGCCAAAAAGAAGGGAAGAGAGAAAGAAGGAGAAGAAAGAAGAGGAAAAAGGGTGGTTCGGGCTCGGAATTCGTTGTGTGACGAGTCAAAACGAAGCTCTAACAGAGGAGGCTACTAAGGTGAGTTCTAGGACCCCTCATTTACTTGTTTTCAACCAATTTTTGGGGCTAGAACACATCTGAAATCTATTTTCGGGTTTTTGGGTGTTTGACCCGTGTATGTATGTATGTGTATGTGTATGGTATGTTTAGGGATTGATTTCAGGCTTGGATAAGGTTGAGGTATGATTCCCTAAGGTTTAGAAGGGATAATTTGGGCTTAAAATGAGTTTGGAAGGATTTGGGGGTCGTGAGTCGCGACTGCTGTTCGGGATGAACTGCAATCGCTTCCCAGTTAGGGCTAGACGACTGAAGGGCCAGTCGCACGACTGAGGGACGACTGAGGTTCAATCGCATGACTGAGACTCAGTCGCACGATTGGGGACTTAGTCGCATGGCAGGCCATGCGACTGAGGGTTCGGTCGCATAGGTCCATTCGTATAGCTGTTCAGTCGTACGACTGAGGGTTAGTCGCGTAGAAGCCCATTCGTATAGTGTTCATTCGCATGATAGAAGGTCCATTCGCACGACTGAGGGCCCAGTCGTATAGATGCTCAGTCGCCTAGGTGCTCAATCGCATGACTAGGAGTCCAGTCGCTTAGGTGCCCATTCATATTGAGTCCATTCGCATGATGTCCAATTGCCTAGTATTCATGCGCACGGTTGAGAGTCCATTCGCACGATTGGATGATCGTTTGCATAGTTGCCCAACCGCATGATCCAGTCGCATGGAGGCTATGCGACTGAAGTATGTCCAATCGCCCAAATAGGGTTGATGTGAATGAGGAGAGTTGTGTATGCAAGATGTATGTATGATAAGTATGATATAGCCCTATATGATAGGTGGTGAATACTGAGTCGGGTATTGCATGAGTCGGGATAGTGAGGTGAGCAACTTTGTGTTGCAACAGACTCGGGTAGAGTTCAATCCAGGCGATTGACTCGAAAGGGATCTTTGTCGCGTATCCCGGTGTTGTGTTAGTCTTCGGACATGAGTCGGGGGTTTGTGTAACGGGCCCCGGCACAGCATCAACTTTCGAGCATGAGTCGGGGATATTGCATAAGACAGGATCTAGTTGGATGAGTAGAGGTTCGCGTGCTCCGGTACTGTATCAGTCTTCGGACATGAGTCGGGGGTTTGTGTACAGGCCCCGGCACAGTATCAGTCTTCGGACATGAGTCGGGAGTAGTGCCGAGAGAGTGAGATGAGATGAATGAGGAACGGATCGCGTGCTCCGATACTGTGTCAGTCTTCGGACATGAGTCGGGGGTTTGTGTACAGGCCCCGGCACAGCATCAGTCTTTTGACATGAGTTGGGAGTAGTGCGAGAGAGTGAGATGAGACGAATGAGGAATAGATCGCGTGCTCCGGTACTGTGTCAGTCTTCGGACATGAGTCGGGGGTTTGTGACCAGGCCCCGGCACAGTATCAGTCTTCGGACTTGAGTCGGGAGTATCGCGTGAGTTGATGAATGAGAGAGATAATTGTGAAAGAAAGAAAGTATGAAATAAACGAAAGATAACGAACGTAATGAAAGCTAAAAGAACGAACGAATGAAAATAATGAACGGGAGGAACACAGTGATAACGTATGGAATGGGATCCTTATCACTCGACCTCAGTAATCATGGTTGTGTGCCATGAAGAGGGTAAAGTGTGACCGGATCCAGATAGAAGTAAAAGACAGAGAATGAATGGAAGTCAAAGATAAAGAACGAATGAGAAAAGAAGATAATAATGATGTTATCTATGTGTATGTACGTATGATGTGTGACCGCATGTATGTAAGAACGATTTTAAAGAAAGAAAGTATGTTTTATTATAAAACTAGAACTCACCCAGCAACGCTGACTTTTGATTTGTTTCCAGTTGGCAGATATGTTGCTGAGGATGGCATGGGGCGACTACTTAGTTTCGTTGAGGCTGGCATCCATATTTGACTTGTCAATGTATTTTGAGATGAAAACGAATATTGTAATGTTATGAAATGACATGTTTTTAGTTATAAATGAAAGTTTAAAATTCCACTGCAAGATAAATGTACGTTTTAAAATGTTTTATGTGCGATGAGTGACCAACCGTAAGGCGTCCCAGGAACGGGGCCTTACAAGTTGGTATCAGAGCCAAAGTTTAAGTGAAACGGGTAAATTTTCAAAATAAATCTTAACTTAAACTGTGAATGGGACGAAAAGGGAAGGAATGCCAAACTGAGTAGCTGCGTGCCATCAGGTATTTTCGTAAGGTTAACCAATATTATGTGTGCATGTTATGTGTTTATGTGTTGCTGATAGATTTAGATGCTAATATAGTCAGGACAGGTAATGCTCGGGGTATGAAAATTAAGGTAAGTGGCTAATCACAACTGATCACTGTAATTAGGGACTTACTATACTTGACATGAACTGAGTTGTTCCCTTGAATGACCATGTTGGTGTTTGAATCTTTCAGTGTGCGATAAAGGATGGCCGGTGGTAGATCTTCTAAGGCTTCACGTGGTGGAGGTGGTGGCGGATGTGGTGTTGAACCACGGGCCACATAGGGAAGACCTAGAGTTGAGATGGTGGTTCATGAGGAACCCGAAACCCCTCATCCGGAGGGTGGTGATGAGAGTGCTAACCTGAGAGCCTCGCTGAGAGAGGTGGTTGTGGAAGAAGTGCACCAGGTCATGCAGACGATCTTACTGTCTGTGGTGACTGAAGTAATAAAGGCCGTTAGGAATGAGGAGAGACAGGAAAGGGGTAGACCTTCGGGCGGAAGGAGACGGACTTAGACTGAAACTGTTTTCTTCGATGACGAAGAGGAAGAAGAGGAGGAAGAGCCTGTGCCGGAGGCGGCACGAGGCTGTAACTACGGGGCATTTCAACGATGCAAGCCCCCAACGTTTGATGGTAATGGCACTGCTGCTACTGCTCACCGGTGGGTGAGGGAAATGGAAGTCGTGCTGAACATCAGCGAGTGCCGGGAGGATCAGAAAGTGAAGTTTGTCGCACACTCTTTCGTGGACTCAGCATTGTGCTGGTGGGACAATATAGTTCAAGTTGAGGGTAGCCGGGCTATTGGAAGGATGAGATGGTCAGAGTTGAAAAGGCTGGTGATCGAGGAGTTCTGTCCTCACCGTGAAATGGATAAAGTTGAAAAGGAGTTCCTGGAGTTAGAAGCGGGAACAATGACACATCAGCACTATACCACCAAATTCAACGAGATGGCACGGTTGGTGCCGGATCAGGTGACGCCTCTTTCCCGGAAAATCAAGAGGTATATTCAGGGCTTGCCGACAGATATCCGTAGGCACATGATCGTTGCCCGGCCAAGGACGTTCAGGTCGGCGGTAGATCTAGCGGGAAGGTTGTACGACGAGCGGGGGGCCATGGCGATAACGGACAAAGCGAAGGAACGAGCCTATGTTAAGAAGGGGAAAGGAAGGCGAGATAGCGATGGTGGAATGGTGGCCGAAGGTAAGGTGATGAGGATCAATGATAGGGAGAGGATAACAAGAAAGGGCAAGGAATGAAAGAAGTGTGGTAGAGATCACGAAGGGGAGTGCAAATGGGGACTGAACGTCTGTTTTCAATATGGGAAGGAAAGCCACAGGGCAAGGGATTGCCGCGTGGCTAAGTGCTACAACAGCGGCGAGGCTGGACATATGAGCAGGGACTGTAAGAAGTCAAAGGCGGGAGGCTCCGGTGCCAGGAAGGAGAACAAAGGGTGAGGGCTAAAGCTCTTGCCATGACAAAGAGGTGGCTAGAGCGGACTTCGACTTTACGACAAGTATGTTTCTGGTAATATAAATTTGTGCGTGTATGCTTTGTATGCGATGCTAGTAGTAGTTTCGTTTCTACTGCTTTCTGTTGTAAGTTGCATGTTGAGAGAGGGAACATTGACGAGCCCTTCGATGTAGAGATTGCCATTACTAGATTCATTAGGTTACCCGATGCCATAGAGGATTGTGTGATGCAACTGAGAAGGCTATGTCACTTGTTGTCTGATGAACAGTTTCAGCCTGTGATTGGTTCATCGAGTGGTAACGTACGCATAGTTTCGACGTTGTAGCAAACAGGTAGAATGGGAGGTCGGGAGCACAAGAAAATAAAAATTTGGTTTGGGATACCAAAGAATCCGATTTGCCTTTCAATCGCAGTGTGCCTGTAAGGAACTTGAGAAAGACCGATCTCGGTGCAATAATATTTGGAACAACACCTAGCACGATTAATGAAAGCCTTTCTCATCAGTTGTTTGGTTTGCAAGAGGGTCATTATTCATACATAAAGAACATCAAACAAGGGCCTGGGGTAAGCAGTAACTTTACGCAAGTTGAAGGCCATGCTCTTCAAGACTAAAGCTGAGGGTTCTTAGTGATGCTCTGAAACTCAATGATTATGACGCCGAGCCTTTGCTTGGATATTGTGATGTTTCTTTTAATTATAGTGACGGTACTCTATATGGCATATTTGAGGCTGCAGGTCCTGGTCAAATGGACATTGATCGGTAAGCATGGGTTGCCAACGGAGATAGTCAAAGATGGACCAGAAGTCATGAGTTGATAAACGATGAAGAGCGATGGGATTCCACATGAGAGACTGGAAAATAGATGAGACAGTATTGCCCGCAGGGATTTAAGGAACAACAGGTTTCGGGGACGAAACCCGTTTAAGGGGGGTGGACTTGTAACGCCCTAAAATTTCGATTTGGAGTGTCATGCGACTGGAGCGTCCAATCGCATGGAAGTCATACGATTGAAGCTCAACCGCACGACAAGAGCTCAATCGTACGACTAGAGTATTCAATCGCATAGAGCTTGGACGACTGAAGGTCCAATCGCATGGAGAGCTCGGGCGACTGGACAGTAGTATTTAAGGAAGAGGGCAGCCCTTACTCTCTCCCACACTTGCGAAATCAGCCAAAAAGAAGAGAAGAGAGAAAGAAGAAGAAGAAAGAAGAGGAAAAAGGGTGTTTCGGGCTCGGTGACAGGATCTCAGCCTCTAGTTTGATCAATTAGGTTGTATTTGCAGCGGATTTAGCACGAGAATTAAGCAAACAAGCAAGAACACAAATGATTTTGCATGTAACAGTAAAGTTATAGAGAGAGAGAGAACAATTCTGCCAAAAAGGTATTTTCTATTGATTCACACGTTTCGGCACGGTTACAATTAGGTCATCTTCCTTTTATAGGAAGAATGACGTCAGCTGATGTCACTTGATAATGACATCAAACAGTTATTAACAAACTACTGAAAAACAAACTAACTACTGATGATGTCAAACAGGTGACATCTTCTTACAAAAGCTAAGTGTTACTACTTATTACAAGAACTGAAAAGGAAACTACTGAAAGGTACAACGACTGAAGAACAAACTCTTCAGTCGTTTACAACTACAGAACTACAACGACTGAAGAACAAACTCTTCAGTTGTTTTACAAACTACTGAAAGGAAAAATACAAACTACTGAAATGTAAAACCATTACGACAACTGAAGACTACTTCTTCAGCTGTTGTGACAAACTCTGAAGCTTCTGTACTTGGTCTTCAGACTTTGATCTTCAGACGTTTCATTAGCTGATGACTTTAGTAGTTGTCATCAGCTGATGTCTTCAGTCTTTGTCTTCAGACTTTGTACATCAGTTGTTGATCTCCAGTACTTCAATTCTTCAGCTGTTAAACTTTAGTACTTGAGTCTTTAGTACTTGAGGTCTTCAGCTGTTGTTCTTTAGTTCTTTGATCTTCAGCTGTTGAAGTCTTCAGTCTTTGTCAAACTGCTGATGAAGCTTTCAGCAGTTGTTGTGATGTCTTGTGGGACTTAGGGGTTTTTCTGATCTTGGCTCATTGGTTCTTTTGGTCCAACAAACTCCCCCTGAACCAATGCAGCCAAAACCTCTAAGCAATTTATTGTCCCACTTATTGATGGCAGGAAGATTGGGCTTTTTCCTTCTTGATCAGCTTAGAAGATGACCCAATTAAGCACTGGCCTGAGAAGAAGTCTCTGAGATTTGATTGGCATAGAATGGATAGGAACCCTGACATGGGGAACTTGGACACAGGGCTGTTGTCCTATCCATGAGACCTACTTCCCATGTATGAGCCTGTAGGATTCTCTTGTGTATGCTTCAACCAAAACAATCTGTTCTTCCTTTGTAAGCTCCTCAGCATCACCATCAAACAATCCTTCATGGCCATACAGCTCTGAGACAAAGTTGGCCTGTTTACCATTCTTGAGCTCAACTGTAGTAATCTGCCTATAGGCGAATTCATCTGGATGTTTGCGTTCAAGTAGCAGATTGAGCTCATCTTTCCTGAAGTGCTCAAGCCTCTTGTAGACTAACCCCTTCCTAACCACCCTATTCTCCAACAATGTTTGAGGTGGCAGTTTAGCTACGTAGGCCTTCTTGAAATCTTCAACAATTTCCCAGGGGGTTATTACAATGGCCACATTGATCACTTCATCTGCGATCCTCTTTACTTGGCCCTTGTATCTCACTCGTATGTCTTTCTTTATGATCCTATGAGCCACCCTGGGATCAGGCCAAGTTTTCACTTTATCTCTTTGATATTGGAAGGTATGCATGAGAGTGTATGGTCTCAGAGCCTCTTTCCTCATATTGATAATCGATGAGGAAGCAGCATAAGCTTTGTCTATGCTTTTTAGCATCTCATCATCATGAAGCTTCTTCTGTTGTTCTTTTTCTAACTTAACCGTCACAGTTTCCATCTATGAGGTGGGAGTGATGGGCATAGGTTTGGCTTTTAGTAAAGTGAGGACTGCAGAGAGAGGCAGCCTATCTTCCTCCTCATCATCCTCTTCTTCTTCTTCTTGTAGCCTCAACATCCTTCTCTTCTTCTTCTTCATGGATGGATCATCGGCAATGGGTTTTGATGGTGAGGGGGTTGGTTTTGTGGGTTGTGTTTGGGTTTGTGTTGGTGTGGGAGATTGGGCAGGCTGTGCTAGTAATCTGGATATGAGTGAGGGTTTGGTTTGTTTGGCTAGCAGAGTCCTGTTCCCAGCACCAGCTTCAGAAAGGGCTTCTATGACCAGCCCCTTGGTGAATTCCCCAGCTGAACAAATCTTGGTGGCTATAGCCAAGATGCTGTCCATCGTCCATGACTTGACATCTAGGACTGGTCTCCCCAAATACTTCGAAATAAACCTAGTCAGAGCCTCAAGTCTCTCTCTTTCCTCTTGGCTATAACTGGTCCATCGGTAGTCAATCTCCTTCATCTCTAATTTTCTTATCTCCTGATCTAGCATGGCAGTGTTAGTGTCAAAGCCTTGCCTGAACAACTGATTAATGATGTTGTCCATTGATTGGCTATGTTCAGCATCAGCCTCCTTGACAAGGACTGCTAGATCAGTCTCCCTCTCATTCTCTCCCTTTTTCTTCTTGTAAGTGACATGAAAGTCTTTTTGACTTTCAGCCACTTTAATCATTTCAGCTCCCTCCTTCTCCCTTACCTTCTCAGTCTCATCAACTCCCTCCCTCTCGTTTTCCACCTCTACGTCAACCTCTTTCTCCTTCACTACCTCCTCTACCCTCTTCCTCTTAGCTTTCACTGATGTCTCCCCCTTTTTGGTTGCATTGGTTAGGGTTTGACTATCAGAAAGCGATTTAGCCACAACAGCCTCCACCAAGGGCTGTATTTGGGAGGGAAGCCTCTTATCTAGGGTTTTGATCACAATGTCTATGATCATGGGTGTGATGAGAGGCAGGGATTGTTGAAGGATAGCAACTAATTGCTCAGGAGGGTTCTGTTCCTGAGAACTAGTGCCAAAAGCAGGGGCAGGTAGCTGAGTTTGTGGGAGTGGCTGAGTGTCTGTGAGACCATCAGGTGAAGGTGCAATCTATGGGTGTATGGTGGAAGATGGACTTACTTCTTGAGACATTTTGGCGAGCAACTCTTTGAGTCTGCTCACCTCATCCTCAAGAATTGTATTTTGAGCAACTACGTTATAGAAGAAGCTTAGGTCATCATCAGTTTGCACTGAATCACCTGACCTCCTGACTCGGTCAGGATGTACATGCACTGAGTGTGGCTAGTAGTTGCATGTGCCCCTTTTTCTTGGTTCTGGGGACTTCTAGCCTCCGGATTGGATCCATCATCGGTAGTTGCCTCTGGTGAGGTCTTATAGATGGTACCAGCTTCTTCCTGCTCATATGCTGATGCAGGGGAAGTGGCAGCCTCACCAGATTGCCTTATCTTCGTGGCCACACTTGGAGATATTACATGTGATTCTCTGTGTTATGGGATCCCATCAACACTTGTTTCCACCATCTCTATGGTTGGAGATATCCCAGTTATGATTGGTTACTGGGGAGAGGGCGGAGTGTTAAGATGGGTCAACACCACTGCAATTATTAAAGTTGGGCTTTTAGGGGCGGTTGTAGTGGGAGATGGGCTTGAAACAATATGCACATGGGGAGGAGTGTGTTTTTCAATGGCAACTTCCTCAATTGAGAAAGGTTCCAGATGTGTGGCAGCCCCAGAAATAGTTACATCAGGCTCCTGTAAAGAGGATACCTGTGCGGTTGTGGTAGGTGGAGTCGTGGTGATTGCTGGGAGAATCTGGCCAGTAGTCACTTCCTGTATTTGTGTTGCAGAGGCATCCTCAGGGGACTCATCTCCCTGAGTAGCCTTTTTGGTTTTCTTTTTGGGTTTGGGTTTGGTGGGGACTTTGGACTTTGAGGAGGAGGCTGTGGGTTCCTGGTGCGTGGGTTTTCGCAGCTTGGCAGCCTGTTTCAATGTTTGGTCTGTGTTGTGCCTGGAGTATACCTTAGCTAATACAGCCATGGCAGGGACTCCAGTGCCAACTAGTCCCTCAGCATTTAGCTGGCTCTCGATCATGGCCATTAAGAACCGTGGATATAAAATCCAACGGTTTGCAAAAGGTTTTGTGGCGATGTCCTTGAGTTCCAAGAAAAGTATTTCGGTAAAGTTTAATGGTTGTTTCTTAAGGATAGAGTACAATACCTGCTGCCACCTTGTGGACATTTGATACCATGTGAAAGATAAGTCGTTCTGGATCATGGAAATGTTTCTTCAGCAGGGTGGAGGCCGATAGGTCACCCTAATAGTCATGATGAGAAAAAGAAAGATCAAGGGTGCCTTTGGGGTAGTCGGTTGGGAAGGAGGCATCATCCAGTTTTACGGTTTGTTAGATGAGATCTGGAGTGATGACCACCGGTTTGTTGTTCATGGACGACTGGAGAGAGACATTGGCGTCGTTCTCTCCAGTTTGGATGGTGACATTCGTCCAGAACTGAGATAAGGAATCAGCGTAAATGATTGGATTTAGTAGGAAGGCCGTTTGGTAGGGTGAGTCGACCATCAGATCTATAGCATTAGGAAATTTGGTCCAGAAAGGTGATTTGGCGAGGTATGCGACACAGTTGTGTCGCGGCTTGGGTTGCATGGATGCCATTAATGGTGTATGGGAGGTTTCAGAGTTTTTGAGATTTTAGGTCATGTGAGAATGAAAAGCTCTGAAGGTTGGGTTGGGTATTTATAGGGTAGGGAAACAGCTGAAAGAAAATGACTGATGGTTTTGGTGTTAATCATCAGTAGTTGAAACGACTGATGACGTGGTTTTAACCTTCAGAGGTTGTAACATCTGAGGACTTGGTGTAAGTCTTCAGTAGTTGAAACTACTGAGACCGTGGTTTTGTCATTCAGATATTGTAAACGGCTAAAGACTTGTTGTTAGACATCAGTAGTTATAAACTACTGAAGACATGGTTTTCAACTTCAGACGCTGTGAACGACTGAAGACCTGTGAGTCATCAGTAGTTATAAACTACTGAAGACATGTCTTCAGATGTTGTAAACAACTGAAGACTTGGGGTTAATCCTTAGTAGTTGTAAACTACTAAAATCAATAGTTGTGAACTACTGAAGACATGGTTTTGCTTCAGTTGTTGTACACAACTGAGGATTTGGTGTTAGTCATCAGTAGTTGTTAAACTACTGAAGGCGTGGTTTTGTCCTTCAGTTGTTTGGAGATGAAACAACAGATGTTGGTATCAGCTGAAGAGTAAAGTTACTCATCAGCTGTTGTCGTCAATTCAGTTGTTTCATTCTTGACCTCCACATTTACTCATCAGCTCTTTGGCTGACTTTCAGCTATTTCATTGGTCGTCAGCTCTTGTGAATATTTATTCTTCAGCTCTTTGATCAGATGTTCATAAGAGCTGATGAAATAAAATATTCTTCAGAGCTTATGAACAAATTTTGTCTTCAGTACTAATGTGTAAGATTACACATCAGTACTTGTGAACAAAATTTGTTCTTCAGTACTTATTTGTTTGGAAACTATACATCAGTAGTTATAACCACATCAGTAGTTGTAACTATATCAGTTGTTTTTAACAAATAATGTACTTCAGTACTTTAAAGTATTTTAGTCTTCAGTAGTTATGAAAAGACTGAAGACTAAATAACTCATCAGTACTTATTTTTGACCTTTGCATACTAATGCTCATCAGTACTTGTGAGCTGAGAACATTAGTATTAGTCAAATTATTCTAGCTGCAGCATACCAAGCCTTAGTACCAAATTTTGAAATGTGGCACTATCTAGAGGCTTAGTAAATATGTCTGCAAGCTCATCAGCACTAGGCACAAACTTAGGATCAATCAGACCTTTTCATAGCAATCCCTAATAAAATGATGTCTGATCTCTATATGTTTGGTCCTAGAGTGCTGGACTGGATTTTTAACAATACAAAGAGCTGAAGCACTATCCATTAATAATGGAATCTTAGTCTCTGTAATGCCATAATCCAAGAGTTGATTTTGAAGCCAAAGTACCTGAGATGTACAACTTGCAGCAGCAATGTACTCAGCTTCAGCAGTGGATGTAGCAATTGATGTTTGTTTCTTACTCTTCCAAGAAACTAAACAATTGCCTAGGAATTGGCAACCACCAGAAGTGGATTTTCTGGTGACTTTGCATCCTGCATAGTCACTATCAGAGAAAGCAACTAATTTGCAAGAATGCCCTGTTGAATACCAAAGACCTAGTGATTGGGTACCTTGCAAATATCTAAAGATCCTTTTGACTGCAATCAAATGGGATTCTTTAGGTGCAGCCTGAAATCTAGCACAGGCACATGTTGCAAACATGATGTCTGGTCTAGAAGCTGTAAGGTACATCAAGGACCCAATCATACATCTGTAAAGGGTTTCATCAACCGCTTTACCTTTCTGATCAACATCCAGTTGTGTGGTACTGCTCATGGGAGTAGAACATGGCTTACAGTTTTGTAAATCAAACTTATTCAACAAATCCTTTGTATATTTGGACTGATGAATGATGGTTCCATCAGCACTTTGTTTGATTTGCAACCCTAGAAAGAACTGTAATTCTCCCATAGCACTCATTTCAAACTTTTGCTTCATGAGCTTAGTGAATTCATCACACAACCGGGGATCAGAGGATGCAAAAATTATATCATCTACATAAATTTGAACAAGAAGCTTATGCTGTCCCACAGTCTTTATGAATAGAGTTTTATCAATAGTGCCTCTAGTGAACTTATTCTCTATAAGAAAAGTTGATAATGTCTCATACCAGGCTCTATGAGCTTGTTTTAGCCCATAAAGAGATTTATCAAGCTTATACACCCAATCAGGATGTTTATTATCCTCAAAACCTGGTGGTTGACACACATAAACTTCTTCTTTTATTTTTCCATATAAAAAGGCACTTTTGACATCCATTTGATAAATTTTAAGACTGTGAAAGGCAGCATAGGCTAAAAACAATCTAATTGCCTCCAGTCTGGCCACAGAGGCAAAGGTTTCATCATAATCGATGCCTTCCTCTTGTGCAAACCCCTGGACAACCAGCCTGGCCTTGTTCTTGACAATTTGGCCCTTTTCATCAGTTTTGTTCCTAAACACGCATTTGGTGCCTATTGCACACTTACCTTGGGGTAAAGGAACAAGCTCCCACACTTGCTATTTTCTGAACTGAAGAAGCTCAAGCTGCATTGCTTCAACCCATCCATTGTCTCTTAAGGCAACATGATAATTCTTTGGCTCTTGCTGACTAATGAAGAGAGCATAGAAGCAGAAGTTGGACAATTGACTCCTGGTTGAAACTCCAGCATTGATTTCACCAATGATTTGAGACATTGGGTCATTCTTCAGCTCTTGATAGACTATAAGATCAGCGCAAGTGTTTGTAGGACCTTCAGCAACAACAGATGGTGATGAAGATTCTTGAAACCATATAGGAGATGGCAGCTCAAATGATGTAGAGCATGCAGAAATTTCATCAGCATTTGTTGTGGATGGAGTTGCTGAAGCTACAGGAGCATCAAGTTTAGTGGACTCAGGCAGATGGTCACTAAACCTGAAGAGGTGAGTACTGGCAATATCATCATCATCAGTACCACCAGGTGGAGAACAGTTGACAGGTACAACAGCTGGAGGTTGATAAGGAACATATTGCAGTATGTCCAAATCAAACAACTCCATAGGGTTTTGTGGAATCTTGTCCTTTGGAGATTTATTGAACTTCACATGAAGAGTCTCTTCAACCATATTTGTCCTACAGTTGAAAACTCTGTATGCTTTACAAGTAGATGAATAACCAACAAAATACCTTGCATCCACCTTACTAGCAAACTTCTATAATGGATTGCTAGTGTTGAGAATGAAACATGGACACCCAAAGGCTCTAAAGAAGGAAATCAAAGGGGCCAAATGATCGAGTACTTCATAAGGAGTCTTCATCAACCTCTGATTCACTAATGCTCTATTTTGACAGCTTCAGCCCAAAAGGTCAGTGGCAATCCTGAGTCAGCCAGCATTGACCTTGCAGCTTCAATGAGAGTCCTGTCCTTTCTCTCAACCACTCCATTCTGTTCAGGAGTTCTTGGAATACTAAACTGCCTTTTAATTCTCTTAGACAGGTAGAACTCATCAAGTTTGTGATTTCTAAACTCTGTTCTATTGTCACTCCTCACACACTTGACCTGAAGGGAATACTGCTTCTCCACAAATAACACAAAGTTCATAATAGCCTTGGCAGCTTCATCCTTGGAGTGCAAGAAGAAAGTCCATACAAATCTGGAGTAATCATCCACAATTACCAGACAGTATTTCTTCTTTGCCATGCTCATCAACCTGACAGGACCAAAGAGATCCATGTGCAAGATTTGCAAGCAGGCAGTGGACTTTGGTTCTTCTATTGGAGGGAATGAAACTATGTGTTGTTTTCCCTTTAAGCAAGCAGTGCAGTTGTCTTCACACTTGAACTCCTTCAAAGGCAACCCTCTTACTAATCCATGGCTTATCAGCTGATTCATGTTTTTGAGATTAACATGTCCCAGCCTTCTATGCCATAGAGTAGATTCTTGAGGAGAGACCTTAAAGAATAGGCAAGGATGGCCTTTTAGATCTATTTTCTTAGAAAGATCTAAGGCGTATACTCTTCCTGTCCTGTTCGCCTTTAGGAGAGTATATTCATCCAACACCTTGTCAATCAAACTCAGAACTTTGGATGACAGAATCTGACAGCTATGGCTTGTGAAGAGGGCAACATGGCCTTTATCACACATTTGACTGATACTCAAGAGATTGTACTTGAGATTCTCCACATGATTAACATCATCAAACCTTATTTCCCCATTGGAAACAAAGCCTTTGCCGATGATGTAACCTTTTGCATTATTGCCAAAGGAAACAAATCCCTTCTTTCCTTAAGAGTAGTCATTAAGAAGAGAGCTGCTTCCTGTCATGTACATGGATCCTCCACTTTCTACATACCAGATGCTTCTTTGGCATGTTGAAGAACCCTGCAATCAACACAACAAGTTACTTAGTTTTATAGACCCAAACCATTTTAGTTTTGGGTCTATTCTCAACAACAGGTGCAACACTAACTGGTGTGTTATGGGTGACAGCCTGAGGTGAAGGAGATGGTGTAGAAGAAGAATCCTTTGGCTTGGATTTCCTTTTCTGTGGTTTCAACACAGGAGCATCTAATTGGTTGACTGTTCCCATTAGATGTTGAACCATCATCACAAGTTGTGTCTGACTTTGTGATAAAGCTTTCAACTCTTCAGACACATTGTTAGGACCGTGTACAGACGGAGTACTAACTGATTCAAACGTGAAGCCAAATCAAATAGTGCGGAATCCTATTTGATTGGTGATCCAATCAGGGAAAACATTAACAAGATCAAACCTAACGATTAGAAAAAGTTAAGAACAAATTAGGAATGATCTGAAACGTTCTATGAACTTGGAAGGGACGAACAGGATGCTCTGGGTTGACTAGGGTTTTCAATATTTGAAGTGTCCCTTTTTCCACGAATTAAGTAGTATTTATAGGTTACAACTCTCACTCGTACGACTGAGCCAACCGCCTGGCTCAGTCGTGCGACTGAGTCATACGATTGTTCATTCGTACGAGTGAGTCAGTCTTGTGACTCAATCGTGCGATTGACTCAATCACCTGATTCAGTCGCGCGATTGGCCCATTCGCATGGTCCAGTCGTGCGACTGAATCAGATACTTAGTTAAATACATTCTTGAACCTTTACTGATTCAGAACTATGTCTAACAACTGTAAACCTATATAACATTGTCATATATGCATGTATTAATAATTGATATGAATAGATATAACATGTAAACAACCAATAAACATAAATAGAAGATATTCTCATTATTATGATCAAACGTTACATATGTGTTACAAGAAGAAGTTCTATTACATTAAAGCTCACTAGACTAGAACTGGGGACATGTGTACCAACAAACTCCCCCTTAGACCTAGTTCTATCTAGACTTTGACCTCTTTCTTGAACTCTTCAAATCTCTTCTTCTTATCTTCTCTAGAAACCCCAGAATGAATATCGAGAGCGAAGCATAAACGTATAACATGTTGAAACTGAAGTGCTTGCTCGATATCTAGAGTGTCAAAAAATAGTGGCCACTTGTACAAGATGTATACATCTGAAGCAGACAAGTTAGTTAGCCACATGGGGTCGAATACCCTTATTGTCTCGACCTTCCCTTCTTTCTCCAAAACTATGACGGCCTCACCAGTGCGCCAGTCATAGTACCACCATTTAAAATGGGGTGCAAAATCCTGTGGCATTTCCCTCAATGGAATACGCGACATTGTGCGAGGAGGGTGCCACCGCAAGACCACCTTTAGTCTTCCTGTGGTGGGATCAACCTCTGTCTTGTGAATCAACCTTCTTGGCTGTTGAGGTTTAAAATTCACCCACCTCGCATGATACTCTTTCTTCAGTGCCTGCTCAAACCATCCTGACATCTTTCCTGGAACAGCATACAGGAGGCTCAAGTTGGCTAGACGGTTAAGCTCAAATCCAGGGAGAGTTTTCAGATCGTTAGGAATCTGAAATACTCAATTCCCTTCTCCCTCTTGATAGCATACACCTTGAGATCCTCAAGGTATGCCCAGCTAATAATTTTGCCAGACACCTTCTGATGCTTCTTTATCTTGTAAAGCTTGGTGTAGGCATTTGACTTGTTTGGCGCACGCTGTTTCTTCATCTCCTCAGGCAGCCTATCCATTCCGCCTTTTTGACTGCCAGATCAGCATCATTTGCCTGCCAGATCAGCATCATTTACCTGAGGAGCTTCTACTGTAGCTGCTTTCGCAGCAGTCATCTCTTCTACCTTATCGAAGATGTTGTTGTCAAATGTTTCCCCAGATCTGGGAGAACTTCTCCTTCGGCGTTATTATACTGAGAATAGTGATCAGCAGTCACGTCCTCAATCTCCACTTCGTCGACGTCTTGTAGTTCATCATCACTGACTATGTCGACCTCTGGAGCATCTTTCACCAGCTCCTCAGGATTCAGACTAAACAGTTCTGCAATTTGTTCATCTGTTAAGTCATGAATTATCTCCCCCTCCTCAGGAGTGTAGCTGACTGATCGTTGAACGATCCCTTGTAGATCGAGGATCATCGTCAATTTAGAATCTATGTGACGGAGGGGCACTACATCGTGTTCATTTACTTGTTTAGCTGAACCTGTTTAACAACCAATTACAACACAAGTAAGTATACATTAAGCACATAAATGATGTTGGTTTAACCTTTTCCTTTTATTTATAAAGCATAAAATTTGATACAAGTGTTCATGTACAAAGTTTAAATAATGAATAAATATTTAATCTTGAGCTTTGCCTTGAATCTGAGCTGGCTCTTCAGTAGAGTGAGAGGTAGACGGAGCAGGCGAAGAGGCCCTCTTATCTTGTTTTCTTTTAGTGCGCTGCTCTTGACCAGGGGTGGAGGCAGATGCATCTCCTTCATCTTCATCACCGTTTTTTCCTCTATCCTCATCATCACCTCCCACATCCTCATCATCACTATCATTATCTTCGTCATCCTCTTCATCATCATCATCATCATCATCATCACCATCATCTCCATCTCCCTCTCTTATCTTTAGTGGCTCATCCCTAGTGCCCTTCAGTTTGAGCATGATGGTCTTCTTGGCCTCCTCCATCTCTTCAATCTTCTTAGAAGATATGACATTCTGCTCCTGAAGTTGGGACATCTCAGATCTCTGAGTAGCAATCTGCTGTGCCTGCTCCACAATCAGCTATGCCTGCTAAGATATCTGCTCAGATTGTGCAGCGGTAAGATCTACTAGCTGACGAATCTGAGCAGTCTTCTCGTCATCGGCAGCCCATAGCTTCAGCACCATTCTGTTTAGTGCTGGCAACTGTTCCTCTACTCCAAATTGAGGGTGAGATGATCCTGTTGGAGCGTAGGATGATCCGGCTTGAGTAGCAGTGATGGGTGGTGTAGTGGTGAAGATTGGTAGTGGTGTTTGAGTAGTGGTTGTGAAAGGTGGAGTGGTGGTGGTGGGTGGTGTTGTGGTAGTGGGTGGTGTAGTGGTAGTGGGTGTTGGAGTGGTGTTAGCTGTGGTGGTGGTAGTGGTGGCAGCTGTGGTGGTGGTTGTGGTGGTAACAGAGGAGGTAGTAATAAGAGTAATCCTCCTGCGTTTCGGCTTCAGCCCATGAGGCTGAGCCATGTGTTTCCTTCGTGTCCCCCTTGACACAGAGGCCCCCCCTCGGTTGCTGGGAGAGGCTGGGGTGTAGGATGGATTAGCCGAAGAGCTCCCAGACTCTCCCGAGCGACCTCCAACCACCCTTATCCCTTGCTCAGTTGCCACTACCTAACTTCCCACAGTCCGGGTAAGTGGCGCTTCATCAGATTCCTCCTCCTCCTGCATATGAAATTCAGGGTGTATCGGAGCTGGTTCGGGTTCTCCCTGATCATCTCCTCCCTGATCCGAGTCATGATCGTCATCAGAGTCATCAGTGGGTAGAGCCACCTGCTCTATATCAGAATCACTGTCATCGTGGCGCCACTTCCTCTTCGGCGGCGCCACGTAGTCTTCTCGGGCCAGATGCCGAAACAATCTCCTCACCGGGGGCTTCACCTGCATCCCCCGGTAAACCTTCATTCTCCCCAATGTTGTGTCTTCCATGACCTCCAGGACGACCGCATCCTCTTTCTCCTTCGGAAGCTAGGGAAGCTTCTGATCAATGATCATCAGTATAAACCTTGGGTACATGCAGAAGCTTTCCTTCCCCTTGGCTTCAATGTTCTCCACCAAGTAGGTGAAGATCATCCGCGAAAAGCTGAACGGATGGTTCAGCACCAACAAAACATATGCATTCTCAATCCGCTCCGATAGCTCATCAAACCCTCCTTTCCTCGAGGCAATGCATCTCAGCAGCACATGGGCTAGGTACTTGAACTGGGGGCACAGATTGCTCTTGTTAAGCATACCTGTGTTGATGTCCCCCGTATACTTAGCCCGTAGGAAACACCCTCGGACCGTCAGCGGGTGTAATCGAGTGGGACAGTCACTATCGTCCCCAAACTCCAAGACTGTCCTCAGATCCTCCTCTGTGAGCTTGATGGCCTGGCCAAAGATAGGGTTCTTGATGCGGTAGGGCTCGACGGATCTGTCTACAGCCGCATTCTCCTAGAATGCCTACTGTACAGAGCGATAGGGAGTGCAGGGAGTAGATATGGCTTTGAAGATCCTCGATCTCCTCAAGAATGCGATAATGCCAGAGAACTCTGCCGCATTCCTTGATGTCAAATCCATATGAGCACAGATGTTATGCTTCGTGCTCATTACCCAGTGACTTGCCATCTGTCACACAATGTAAGTAAACTTTAGTGCATGTTGAAGATAGCAAATTACAGTCAATGAACTTTACACCTTGGTCAAGTCGTGCGACTGAGCAAACGAATGAACATAGTCGTGCAACTGAGTAGGACGACTGAACTTTATACGTGCAAATGGGTTCATAAGTGCGACTAAGTCCAGCGAATGGACTTAGTCGTGCGACTGAACTTAGTCGTATAGTTCAGTCGTGCGCCTGAACCATTCTTCCATCTCAGTCGTGCGACTGAGACTAGTCGTCTTCTCAGTCGGGCGATTGAAGTTCATCAGTGTGTCCAGTCGCCTACTCGACGGTTCTTTCATTCAAATTCTCGTTTTGAGCTATACTTGATGTTAAACGACGAACTTAGGCTCATTACACTCCGAATCGACCGATTAAGCATATTCTAAGTTTTGTTTGAACTTTTAGCTTTGTTTTGATGGTCTATTTGTTCATTAAGTTCTCGGTTATTGTTGGGTTAAAATTCGAGTGATTCTGGATTGCATTGAATGGTTTTATCGATGAAACATCTCGAACATTACCTATATAAGAACACTTGAACTTTAAAACACACAAATAGATGAAGATATGAATCAAACAAAATTTTGGCAGAGGTTCGTTTAGGTCGTGCGAATAAGGGGGCGATTTGGGTGAATGAGCGACAGATGCTGACTCGACCTGTATTTATACTAGGGCAAATCCCAGTCGGGCGACTGAGCCTAGTCGCTTAGGTCAGTCGTGTGACTGAGCCTAGTCGTATAGGTTAGTCGTGCGACTGAGTCTCAGTCGTGCGATTTACCAAATCGTTCATCTCCATTCGGGCGATTGAGGTTCATCCAAACGACTACTACAGTCGGTCACCTCCAATCGTGCAATTGGATTCATTCGCACTGCCCGTTCGTGCGACTTTACTCAGTCGTATGTTCCATTCGAACGACTGGATCATTACTTCTGATTCAGTCGTGTGAATGGCCAAACTTGTGACATTTTAACCATCTTACCATACGACATGTATTTCCTTTTAACAGTAGATAAAACTTTATGAGCAATTTGGTCATCTCGGACATGACCATTTTAATACAACAGTTTGATCACCTCAGATGTGATCCATTTATGCACCTGATCACCTCAGACGTGACCCATATATTCACCCGAGCACCTCAGACGTGATCCTTTTAACCTTTCAGAAATAAGTTATTATTGATTAAACGTTAAGTTCAGTTTGTGACGTTTTCAACAATGAATAGCATAGCATAGTCCGACGCTGACACACTTAACAACTAAAGTGTGACTCCCCGTAATTTCAGGTTAACACTATTCAAACCGTTGTCGTTATCATTGTCGCATACTTGTTATTACCCGAAACGCGTACAAGCACCGCCACCGACATCGTTAAATAAATTATGATAAAATATTAACATGGGTGTTTGTAGAGGATTCACATAAACGGGATTACCAAAGGAATCCTCTTAATTAACAAAGCTCGCCCATCTACGTCGTTATCAACCGAAACAAATTTGGGAACACGGTACCTAAGTACAGGGACTAATCTTGACAATTGCCAAACTGGGGCTGGGTATAAATACCCATCCACCAGCCCAAAAGCCTTCACAATCTGCTCTCTTCTCTTCCACGCTCTCTTCTTCACCATTTCTTCATCCTAGCACAAAAATCACCTCGATTGAGCCCGTTTTCATCGGTTAGACCACACAACAGCTGAGAAATCATATTCCCAGTAGGTAGGCGACCTTGGTCACCCATTTTATTGTTCGTTTCTCTGCTGCAAACTTGGGGTTCGGGTCTTCGGGTTCAACCCGAATGCATGTGGTCGTGGGGGTGCGTGTGACATCAATCAGCATGTGCATTTCACTTAGACATGTTAGGAAAGTGTTTCTGGAGGTCCTGATTGTTTGAAAACCGAGCACGGAACAGCCGAAGGCTGTTCAGCCAGCCCAGCAGTCGCGATCTGCTGCAGTCCGCGACTGGGCCAGTCATGCGACTGAGTCATGCGACTGGATCCCTCGTGCGACTGAGTGGTGCGACTGGGGTGAATCGTGCGAATGAGTCCATGCGTGTGTGCGTGACGTGCGAATGAATGCATGCGACTGAGAGTGTGTGCGATTGAGTCAATCGGAGAAATGTGTGCGACTGAGTACCACCCGACTGAAGGTCCAATCGCACGAATGAAGGTTCAGTCGTGCGATTGGTTGTTGAGTCGGGTGAATGGGTGATGTGTGGTACGGCTGAGTGCTAAGTCATACGAGTGAGGGTTCAACCGTACGAATGAGGTTGATTCGTACGATTGAAGGACCATTCGTGCGAATGAAGTGTCCAGTCGTGCGTCTAGCCTTGATATGCGATTGGATTCGTTGTGAGTGAATTCTCCTTGCGTGCGGTGTGCCTATCGTGTGGTCATATGGTAACAATCAATAAAGTGTCATTTCTTGACCACAAAGATTAAAGTCAACGCATTCAACAAGCACATACTTCTTCAACATAAAATAACCTAACCATTTACAAATATCGACAACCCATTTGGGAATCTACATGAAGTTTGATACGTGTATGCCTGCTTGTGTGTGTGTCGCCCACGACCGAACCAAAGCGACCTGACCCGACTAACCATGTCTATTAACGCTAAACACAACATTAACACTTAACATAACTGTCAATAGGTGTTTGACAGCACATCGTAAACAACACTTGGGAGACTTTCATCCTACATACTTGCTACATCATCAGTGAGTTTCACGGCCCCTATTTTACTCTCTTTCCTTTTGGGGGAGAAAACATGCAAACAGATTTACATAAATGGTTGTAGTATTATTGGTATCGCTTGTTACGTTAGTGCAAACACACAACATGTCCTGACACACTCGAACCGTTAGTAATGGGATTAGCGAGGTAATTTTGAGTAGTACTACTGGGTCTGACAAACCCCGCCCGGGCTAGTCGCGCTATCTTGATTGGAGGTCAAACGGGTGCTTGATTGACCTAACATTTGTCATTGTCTGATGAGACGTGACGGGGATACAACAAACACATATAGGACGTAAACAGTCAGCTTCGGTTCGAAACGCTAAGTAACAAGAACATAGGCTAGCTACCTAACGATATGCTCTATATACTAAACCATTGAAACACAAACTGTTGAAATGCTTACGAACACATTTCTTGTTGAATAAACCTGTGAACTCACCAACTTTATGTTGACACATTTTAGCATGTTTTCTCAGGTCACAGGAACGCATAAGCTCATGATGCACGCTACAGGAAACGCACTCAGGACATGCATTCATCTATTTTATTTTCAGCATTGAACATTTTGTCTAAACATGGCTATTGTAACTGTACTATAATGGATTTTCAGACTATGTATTCGCTTCCGCGCTACTGTAAACTTTGTTTATGTTCTTTTGAATGAAGTCAAATGTTTATTTTAAATTCATATAGTGTCGTTCGATATGACTGTGTCTGAGATCCTGGTATGTCACATGCCTAACGGTAAAACCCCGTTTGTGGAAATTGAGGGTGTGACAGATTGGTATCAGAGCCACAGGTTATAGAGAACTAGGATTGCATTGCATCTAGACTATAGCCTTAGACACAACACTAGTATTGCACAGACACTTTTACATGGTTACCACTATTGTGCAAACAACCTTCTGGTGTACTGACATTACACTGCTGAGCAAACATAACATTATGGGTATGACATGTGTGTCATTACCGGCTGACAGAGGGGCGGAGAATCCCGCTCGCTCACTACCAACGCCTACACTTGATCCTTCACTCTCGGAGTGGAAGCAACAACGAATTGAACCAAACATTTCCACGATTGGAACACGAAACTATTTTCTAACACACCCGACAAGCTTAACGGTGACAAACAAAGAGAACAACACCTCACTCTTCCAACTCTCTCGCACTTGTTACCATTCCCAACATATCCTATCCTCTATACTAGTCCGAGCAGTAAATGAGGGACAACTAAGATATTCAAGTCTATTAGAGAATTGGACTTAGACATTCAAACACCTAGAACTTCAAAGGGAAAAAGGCCAAATTGTCTTGATTCCCGTTGTTATCTTAACCGAATCTCTTGTACAACCTTAGTTATTTGACTCTTGGTATAACAAATATATCTTTGATGCTTCTATCATTGATAACACTCGGTACTGGACAAGGTATGTTATCTCGAATAGGAGGAACCATGTGTGACCATGCAAAGCAAATTAGAATCACGGGTGCACACGTAATTGTAATTTGTCGTGCATGAGAATTCTGCAACTCTATTGGGTGATAACGGTTATGGTCAGTACAAATTCTCAATTCCATACTTAGAGGCATGAAGCCTCGGATCAACATAAAGCCTCACTATCGATATGCAAACAAACCCTTAATTCTTACTAGCATGATACTATTTATTATTGTCAATAATTATTATCCGGTTATTGATTAATATGTGTTGTGAATTGAAGAAATCATGTCCGGAAGAAGAGCGGGACGCGTGGGTGGACGAGGAAATATCACCCTGACTCAAGCCGAGCTGAATGCTATCATCAATGAGCGCGTGGCTGATGCGCTTGCAGCCTATGAGCAGGCCCGCAATCAGGACCAGAACGACCAGAATCCGAATCAAGGAGGTCCAACAGTCTGAACCTTCAAGATGTTTATGGATTGCAAGCCTCATTCTTTCAGCGGTTCTGAGGGTGCTGTTACATTGCTTCGCTGGCTAAAGAAACTCGAGTCAGTGTTTGCCATGTGCAACTGTCCTGATGGAAATCGCGTCAAGTACGCCTCCGGCACACTGGAGGGACCAGCCCTGACGTGGTGGAACTCATAAGTCCAAACCTTAGGGCTTGGTGCTGCTAATGGTATGCCATGGGATGATTTCAAGATTCTGATGAAAGAAGAGTACTGCCCCAGGAGTGAAGTCCAGAAACTAGAGGCAGAGTTTTGGAATTTATAGATGATTGGTTCTGACATTAAGGAGTACACGACTCGTTCACACGAGTTGGCATCATTATGTCCTCAGATGGTGACTCCGGCCTACAAACGGATCGAAAAGTACATTGATGGCCTGGCTCCTCAAATCCAGGCTAGTGTGATGGCTGCTGATCCTTTCACTATTCAGCAGGCCATCCGATTGGCTCACAAACTCACCGATCAGGCGGTGGCACAGGGCACCTTGCCTAAACATGGCACTGCTTCTGGTTCATCTGATCACAAAAGGAAATGGGATGGTAGCAACAGCAAGTCTTCAAGCACCAACAACCCTTAACAACAACCGACCAAAAGGTTTGAGCCATCAAGAAGCTTCACCAACAGCAATCAGAACAACAACAACAACTATGGACAGGGATCGAGCAGCTACGCGGGCAAGAATCCTAGGTGTAACTGGTGCAACTTCCATCATCATGGCCCGTGTGATCGACTCCGTTGTAAGAGATATGGAAAGATGGGTCACGCACTCAAAGACTGCAGGGGTGAACTAACGACTCAACAACAACAACCCCAACAACAACGCCAGGGCGGAGTGACTAAAGGCTGCTATGAGTGTGGTAAGGAGGGCCACTACAGGAAGGATTGCCCACAGCTGAAGGGTGGAAACAAGGGTAATATTGGGGGCAAGGCTAAGGGTCGTGCATTCGTGATCGGTTCTAGTGAGGTAAGGGATGACCAGAATGTGGTTACTGGTATGTTTCCCCTGAATGGTTGTTTTGCTTCTATACTATTTGATACTAGAGTTGATAGGAGTTTTTGTAGGATTCTATGTGCCCAAGACACTTAGAATATTGATGTGGTTAGTACGTTATGATCCAAGTCGGGTTATACCCAATAACAAGCTTAGCAAACACCAAATAATATTTAGTTGATGATATGATCATGCAATAAAATATTAACACCAATTTAGAAAATGGGTTTTCTAAACAAGTTGCATATGACATGGAACAATTTATTAGGATATATTGTTCAATGATATTATTTGTAATGTTATTTATATTAATTAGATGACATTACAAATTAATAATGGCTATATATATTATACAATTAATTGGTTAGTTGTATATATTTTCTAAGAGGGACAAATAATAAGACCAATAACAATTCAATGTGTCTAACAAACAAAAAAAGGGGGGAACCCTTTCAAACTCAAAAAATCGGTCCCCCCCCCCCTTGTTTGCTATTGGACCATCTTTGTTGATTGGATGGAACACATTTAGGGGTCTTAACTCTCTCTTGGACCAGCCATTCTTTTGACACACACATGCAACTTTAACAAAAGAACACTCTCCATTTTCTCTCTTCATCTCACGGTTTCAAGAGGTAATTTGGCAGCTTGTTCTTGAAGTTTTGGTGACCAAAATCCTAGCAACTAAGGTGTTTGCTTCAAGGCTTGTGGGTATAGACGTTTGAGGACTTCTAGCTTGAAGTCTTGGCCATCTTTCAGCCCTATTCTAGGACGTTTTTGAAGCCTCCAACAGCTCCTTTTAGTCGACTTTCTTGCTGGAAGAAGGTAGACATCACAGCTTATTCAAGCTGTGATTTTATGATGTTTTATGCATACATAGCTTGTCCATTCATATATTTAAGATCCTTTTGATAAGGGTTTGTTTTTCACCTAAAATGGTCACCTAAGAACATGAAATTTCAGCTTTAAAAATCGTTTTAAAAGCCTTATATCCGCTGCGTTTTCAGAATGTTTAAAAGGTTAAACATGTGTTTTATGTTCTTGCAAACCCGTCAATGGCATCAAGAGCCGGTTATATGGATGGCTTGCTTGATTCATCTTTTGAAATTGGTTTTAAAAGATGATATTAGACATGTTATAGGCTGATTTTGGGCTGTTATAGTTTATATGAATGATTCCCCAAACTTTCAAGGTCATATCACACATGCTAGTGATTAGACCTTGAAAGAAACATATTATGAAATGTTGGTTGTTTGGACAATGATTAAAACCCAAAATTTCAGTTTATGTTGGCTGAAATTTGGGGTTTTAAATGGGGTTTTCATTATATTAATAGATGATATGATCATTGGTTGTTAAAGTGCATAACCTAGCTTAAGGCCTTGTGTTGTTTGGATGATTCAAGTGGTTGTTTTATTCATTCAATTTGGTTGTAATATTTGTGTTTATTCATTTGGTTATGTAATAATAGATTAGGTGCATTTCTTTTATTTAGAAAAATGTATTAGGATACAATTTTGTAAAAAGAAGATGCACATGTTCAAGACCCAAAGATGGACATCAAAGACATGGAACTTGAAGCATATGGATGCAAGTTCAAGTGAGGTCCAAGAGACCTCAATTTTGTGTTGGTTCCAACCCTTAGGAAAGACCTAATGACCACACTTGTGATGGCAAACAAGTATGGTCATAATAGTAGCTATGGTTATGCACATTATGTATGTTATGTTTATGACTTGTTTGGGTGTTTGTTATTTGATTGTATGATTGAAATTTTGACATGCATTACAAACTAATTAACAAACTTAACAAGTTATAAAAATGATGGTTCTTAATCATTAAAAGGTAATAAAAGTTATTAAAATGTTTTAATGATTTTAAAGATTAAAATAGGTTTTAATCAAAGAACCATAAGGTACCTTGTATTTGAAAGCATACAAATACAAGTACATAGAGTTTTCTAAACTAGAATTGTGAAACCTCTAAACATTTAATAAACAAGTTTAACACCATCCTTTTGCACAACACTTAAGTCATTTGGAAACTCTTAATGGGATAAAGATCACCTAACCATTTTGAGGGAACTTGTGACTTAAGGTGGGAATACCACATTGGTGGGATAAAGGTCACCTAACCACCCATGTTGGTAAACTCACATGTGTGTGCAAGTAGGGTAACTTGATTTGCAAACCATGTTGAATGGATCACCTAAAATATGGTTTCCAAATAGGTGTTGATGGGATTAACATGCCGACTTTGCATATGATGCTTAAAAGTCGATCCCATACCTCTAGAAGTTGCAAATGGTTGCAATCGTCAATCGTTGACCACCTTATTAATTTAAATAGTGGGATAAAGGTCACCTAACCACAATTTAAATGTAATGTTGGGTTCTAGATTTTAATATAAAATTGACCTTAAAAGGCATTAAATATTAAAATAAGCAATATCGAAAATACTAAAATTGATCTTTGTTAAATTTTGTAGATGGCCACCAATAATGAAAATCACGATAACTCGTCCACGTCAAACCAATCACTACGAGCGATCCTCCAAATGGAACGTCTAAATCATAACAACTTTATTGATTGGTATCGAAACTTGAGAATTGTTCTCAAGCAAGAGAGAAGATCATATGTTTTAGACGACCCTATCCCCGATCAACCTAACGAGGATGATGAGGAGGCCTTTAACGATTGGCTGAAATACACTGAGGACTCCGTCCAAGTGTCTTGTCTCATGCTAGCGAGCATGACTCCGGATCTCCAAAAGGAGTATTAACATCACGGAGCTTACGACATGATAACCCAGCTGAAGGAAACGTTCCAACAGCAAGCAAGGGTTGAGCGGTTCGAAACGGTTCGAGCGCTCCATGCATGTCGTATGGACGACAACCAATCTGTTTCATCTTATGTACTTAAGATGAAAAGTCATATTGACCGCCTCGAGAGGCTAAATTGTCCCTTCTCGAAGGAGTTGGCCACGGATTTGATCCTAAATGGCCTAACCAAGAGGTTCGAGACACTCGTGTTGAACTACAACATGAATGCATGGGACAAAAGCATTGGTGAGCTTCACTCAATGCTCAAAACGGCCGAGGCGGCCATGGGTAAAAAGGTTTTACCCGTTCTCACCATCAATGAAGGTGGGAACAACAAGAGGCCTCATCCCACACCCAAGGCAAAGGTTGCCAAGGGTAAGGGACCCGTTTGGGGAAAAGGGAAAGGGGTGGTAAGGGTACCACCCAAACCACAAGAGAAGAAGCAAAAGGTTGCTACTAATGACCCATGCTTCAAGTGTGGGGAGATAGGACATTGGGCAAGGAATTGTCCTGTCCATCTCCAAGAGTTGAAAGCCAAGAGGGATGCCGGGCAGACCTCAGGTACAATATACATGATTCCTATTGATCTTAATGTTACATCTTCAAACACATGGGTATTGGATACCGGATGTGGAAATCATATTTGCAATTTGTTGCAGGGGTTCACAAGAAGTAGGGACTTCAAGAAAGGGGATGTTAGCCTCTTCATGGGCAATGGAACTAAAGTCTTAGTTGAAGCTCGTGGGGACTACATCCTAAGACTTCCAAGTGGTTTGGAAGTTATTTTGAAGAATGTTTTGTATGCTCCTAGTTTGACTAGGAACATTATTTCTGTATCTCAATTAAGACATTATGATTATGTATTATCTTTTATTGAAAATGATATTCATGTTTCTTTAAATGGTATGTTCTATTTTAAAGCTATACCAATTAATGGTATTTATGAATTGGTTCATGAAAATACTTTAAATAGTTCATTGTACCAAACTAACACCAAGAAGCTCAAGTTGGACTTGAGTGATACCTATCTTTGGCATTGTCGTCTTGGTCATATAAACAAGAAACGTTTACAAACACTTCAAAAGAATGGTCTTTTAAAAACAAATGAATGTGATTCATTTGATGTTTGTGAATCTTGTTTACAAGGCAAGATGACTAAGGCGCCCTTTAGTGGAACTACTGAAAGGGCAAAAGATTTATTAGGAATCATACATTCGGATGTATGTGGTCCTTTTAAGCCAATGACTAGGAATGGTGAAAGATACTTCATTACCTTTACCGACGACTATAGTCGCTATGGGTATGTGTACTTATTAAGGCACAAAGATGAAGCTTTTGAAATGTTCAAAATCTTCAAGAATGAAGTAGAAAATCAACTCAATAAGTCAATTAAAATTCTCCGTACCGATAGTGGAGGTGAATACCTAAGTGATGTTTTTCAAGATCATCTTAGGAATTGTGGGATTGTCTCACAACTCACTCCACCTGGAACACCACAACATAATGGTGTGTCTGAGAGGAGGAATCGAACCTTATTGGATATGGTCCGATCTATGATGGCTAGAAGCACATTACCTCTATCATTTTGGGGTTTCGCTTTGCTCTCCGCGGCCCGTATTCTAAATAGGGCCCCAACCAAAAAGGTGGAAAGGACACCTTTTGAGATATGGCATGGAAGAGTTCCATCCCTATCATACTTAAGGGTTTGGGGATGTGAGGCTTATGTTAAGACTCCCACCCCAAACAAGTTGGAAGTCCGATCCACCAAGTGTATCTTTGTTGGATATCCTAGAGATTCTATGGGTTATTATTTCTAGGATCCACTGGAACAAAAGGTGTTTGTTGCCAGAAAGGGTGAGTTCTTAGAAGCAAAGTTCCTTATGGAAGGAGCTGGCAGTAGAACAGTGGATCTTGAAGAGGATCAAGAACCACAACCCGATACACGTTTGGTTGAAACTAGCACTCAACATGAGGATGTTGAGGAAGATCAAGGGGTTGATCAATACACACAAGACGTTCGCAGAAGTGGTAGAACTAGTAATCCACCTGAAAGATATGGATTTTTCATGGATGGATGCTATGTGGTAGATTCTGATGAACCAACCACATACCATAATGCAATGTCCAATGCGGATTGTGACAAATGGCTAGAAGCCATGAACGTTGAGATGCAATCCATGTATGACAACCAAGTTTGGGAACTTGTTGTACCACCTCTTAATTCCAAAGTAGTTGGAAGTAAGTGGGTTTTCAATAAGAAAACCAATATGCATGGAAACTTGGATACTTATAAAGCTAGGCTTGTAGCAAAGGGTTTCACTCAAACTCAAGGGGTTAATTATGATGAAACCTTCTCACCTGTTGCGATGCTAAAGTCTATAAGGATATTGTTTGCCATAGCTGCTCATTATGATTATGAGATTTAGAAAATGGATGTCAAAACCGCTTTCCTAAATGGATATCTTGAGGAAGATGTCTATATGGTTCAGCCTGAAGGTTTTGTGGATCCAAAACATCCTAATAAAGTATGCAAGTTAAAGAAATCAATCTATGGATTGAAACAAGCATCGAGAAGCTGGAATCATCGTTTTGATAAGGAGGTCAAGAAATTTGGCTTCATCAAAAACACTGATGAGGCTTGCGTGTATAAAAAGGCTAGTGGGAGCATAATAACTTTCCTAGTATTGTATGTTGATGACATACTACTATTTGGAAATGGCATTCCAACCTTGGAATGTGTAAAAACCTGGCTTGGAAGTTGTTTTTCCATCAAGGATCCATCATGTATGCAATGATATGCACTCGACCGGACGTGTCATGCGCTTTAAGCATGACAAGCCGTTACCAGCAGAATCCTGGAAACAGTCATTGGATGGCTGTTAAGAACATAGTTAAGTACCTAAGGAGGACAAGAGATATGTTCCTAATCTATGGATCTGGTGACGAGGAACTCGTTGTAAAAGGTTACACGGATGCCAGTTTCCAAACCGATCGTGATGATTCTCGGTCACAATCGGGATACATTTTCATTCTGAATGGAGGAGCGGTTTCTTGGAAGAGCTCCAAGCAGGATGTGGTGGCTCTATCAACTACAGAATCAGAATACGTCGCCGCCTCATTGGCAGCTCAAGAAGCTGCATGGTTGAAGAAATTCATTGCCGATCTAGGGGTTGTCCCTTCCATTCAGGACCCCCTAGAGATCTTTTGTGATAACGAGGGTGCGATTGCACAAATCAAGGAACCCCGTGCTCATCAAAAGACTAGGTACATTGAGCGGAGATTCAACTACATACGAGATGAAGTTGAAAAGGGAAAGATATGTATTCGCAAAGTTCACACGGATCAAAACGTTGCGGATCCTCTCACGAAGCTCCTTGAAAAGGCAAAGCATGAAGGTCATACTTGTGCCATGGGACTTCGATATTCTAGTGATTGGATTTGATCTGTATATTTTGTATTTGGATATGGAACCTTTTATTACATGAATAAAATTATTTGGTTATAATATTTCAATTAATGTTCCAATTAAGCATGTTTAATCTATGAGTAAATTGTTTACTCTAAATGTCTGTAGTCATTCAGACTTGTGGGAACATGTTTGAAGGTAAGACTACTATGAACTTGGATTGGTTGATATTCATAAGGATGAATATAGAGCAATGGGTTGCTACCAAGGTTCATAGATATTTGTGGGATACAAATATTGGACTAACCCGCATCTCAAACTTTACTACATGGAATCTTATTGATTGATCATAAGTAAATTTGAGTAAAGGCGAATATCATTTGGTATCCTTAGACCTGAGATACATATTGGGTTTTGATATTCACCAAGTATTATACCTTGAGCCTATTCTTCACTGTCCTGAAATAGTGGACAGTACATAAGGATATGTTCAGGTATAACACTAGGTGTTTGTGAGAAACGTATGTAGTCAAGATGGAATTTGTTCCTCTTATTCGTTGAGAGTTAGATGTCTAAGGCCTGATTAAGTTAAATCAACAAGGAATGATCATTCTGTGTCCTTGGATTTAACATGACATCTGTAACAAAAGGATAGATGATCGATTCACCTAAATCTTTTCAAGTAGGGTACTTGAAAGGGATGATGTTATTGAATGGCTATAAGTCATGCGTATTAAGGGTAGTAAACCGTTGTTAGGCGGTATTTACTGCTTGCATCAATCTTCTATGAATCTTGGGCAAGTGGGAGATTGTAGGATTCTATGTGCCCAAGACACTTAGAATATTGATGTGGTTAGTACGTTATGATCCAAGTCGGGTTATACCCAATAACAAGCTTAGCAAACACCAAATAATATTTAGTTGATGATATGATCATGCAATAAAATATTAACACCAATTTAGAAAATGGGTTTTCTAAACAAGTTGCATATGACATGGAACAATTTATTAGGATATATTGTTCAATGATATTATTTGTAATGTTATTTATTAATTAGATGACATTACAAATTAATAATGGCTATATATATTATACAATTAATTGGTTAGTTGTATACATTTTCTAAGAGGGACAAATAATAAGACCAATAACAATTCAATGTGTCTAACAAACAAAAAAAGGGGGAACCCTTTCAAACTCAAAAAATCGGCCGCCCCCCCCCCCCCCTTGTTTGCTATTGGACCATCTTTGTTGATTGGATGGAACACATTTAGGGGTCTTAACTCTCTCTTGGACCAGCCATTCTTTTGACACACACATGCAACTTTAACAAAAGAACACTCTCCATTTTCTCTCTTCATCTCACGGTTTCAAGAGGTAATTTGGCAGCTTGTTCTTGAAGTTTTGGTGACCAAAATCGTAGCAACTAAGGTGTTTGCTTCAAGGCTTGTGGGTATAGACGTTTGAGGACTTCTAGCTTGAAGTCTTGGCCATCTTTCAGCCCTTATCTTGGACGTTTTTGAAGCCTCCAACAGCTCCTTTTAGTCGACTTTCTTGCTGGAAGAAGGTAGACATCACAGCTTATTCAAGCTGTGATTTTATGATGTTTTTATGCATACATAGCTTGTCCATTCATATATTTAAGATCCTTTTGATATGGGTTTGTTTTTCACCTAGAATGGTCACCTAAGAACATGAAATTTCAGCTTTAAAAATCGTTTTAAAAGCCTTATATCCGCTGCGTTTTCAGAATGTTTAAAAGGTTAAACATGTGTTTTATGTTCTTGCAAACCCGTCAGTTTTGTTTCCAACAAGTTCATTAAGTTCTTAGATGTGACCTTAGCTTTCATGGAACCTAGTTATGTTGTAGAATTAGTTGACGGAAAATAAATTGAGGCAACTCATATTGTTAAGGGGTGCCGACTAGGATTATGTGGTCATGAGATAGATATAGATCTGATGCCTGTCACACTTGGTAGTTTTGACGTAGTTGTGGGTATGGACTGGCTATCTAAGAATCAAGCTGAGATCATCTGTGGGGAGAAAATCGTTCACAAACCGCTTCCTAGTGGTGAAATTTTATCAGTTCAGGGCGAAAGGAGGGGCATGGTCTCTGGGATCATCTCCAATATGAAAGCTCAGAAGTGTTTGTGTAAGGGTCATGCCGCTTTCCTTGCTATGGTCGCTGAAAAAGAGACCAAGGAAAAGAAAATTGAAGACATCCTTGTTGTACGTGACTATCCTGAGGTTTTCCCTGAAGACCTACCCGGTCTTGCACCGCATCGCCAAGTCGAGTTCCAAATTGATTTGGTACCGGGAGCCGCCCCTATCGCGAGGGCACCGTACAGATTAACTCCAAGGGAACTGCAAGAGCTGTCTACGCAATTGCAGGAACTATTGGATAAAGGTTCTATCAGACCTAGCTCATCACCATGGGGAGCCCCAGTTCTGTTTGTCAAGAAGGACGGAACTTTCCACATGTGTATCGATTACAGAGAATTGAAAAAGGAGACAATTAAGAATCGTTATCCTCTCCCGCGCATTGATGATCTGTTCGATCAACTACAAGGGTCGAGTTACTATTCCAAGATAGACCTAAGATCGGGTTATCACCAACTAAGGATACGAGAAGAAGACATTTCAAAGACTGCTTTCAGAACGAGGTATGGCCACTACGAGTTCCTGGTTATATCGTTCGGGTTGACTAACGTACCAGCGGTTTTCATGGACCTAATGAACCGGGTGTGCAAACCCTATCTAGACAAGTTCGTCATTGTCTTCATCGATGACATCCTTATTTACTCAAGGAATAAGGAAGAACACGAAGAGCACCTTAGACTGATTCTGGAGCTGTTGAGACGAGAACAATTGTATGCAAAATTTTCAAAATGCAACTTCTGGATACGAGAGGTCCATTTCTTGGGTCATGTGGTCAATGAGAATGGGATACACGTTGACCCGGCAAAGATAGCAACTATCAAGAACTGGGCTACGCCTCAGACTCCGACCGAGGTACGACAGTTTCTCGGGTTGGCTGGCTATTATCGACGGTTCATCGAAGGGTTCTCAAAGATTGCTCAACCTCTCACCGCATTAACTCATAAAGGCACTACGTACGATTGGAGTGATAAACAAGAATCTGCATTCCAGGTCCTGAAGCAGAAACTCTGTACAGCACCGATTCTATCCCTTCCTGAGGGAACAGATGATTTCGTAGTTTACTGTGATGCTTCTATACAAGGCCTCGGTTGCGTGCTAATGCAACGTAATAAGGTGATTGCCTATGCATCCCGACAATTGAAGATACACGAGAAAAACTACACGACACACGACCTAGAGCTTGGAGCAGTCGTGTTTGCACTCAAGATATGGAGACACTACTTGTACGGTACCAAGTGCACCATTTACACCGACCACAAGAGTCTCCAGCACATCTTTGAACAGAAGGAGCTAAATATGAGGCAACGTCGTTGGGTCGAGTTGTTAAACGACTATGACTGTACGATCAAGTATCATCCGGGCAAGGCCAATGTAGTAGCAGACGCCCTAAGTCGGAAGGAAACACTCAAGCCCAGACGAGTCCGAGCATTGCAACTCACCATTCACACCGGTTTACCCGATCAGATCCGTAATGCTCAACTTGAGGCGTTAAAAGACGAGAACCTGAAAGCCGAATCGCTACGAGGCATGGAGAAGCAACTGGAAACCAAGTCTGATGGAATCCGCTACTTCATGGATCGAACCTGGATTCCCTCGTATGGAGACCTACGAGAACTAGTAATGGAAGAGGCTCACAAATCCCGGTACTCAATCCACCCAGGTTCAGACAAGATGTATCACGATCTCAAAGTCCTATACTGGTGGCCGAATATGAAAGCTGACATTGCCACATACGTAAGCAGATGCCTAACCTGTTCTAAGGTTAAGGTGGAGTATCAACGACCGTCTGGTTTACTCCAACAGCCAGAAATACCAGTATGGAAGTGGGAGCAGATATCTATGGACTTTATCACGAAACTTCCTCGGACTCCCAGCAGATGCGACACCATTTGGGTGATCGTGGATCGCTTGACGAAATCCGCACACTTCCTGGCAATCCGGGAGACTGATCGCCTGGAAAACTTAACTCGTATCTACCTCAGGGAGATAGTCTCTCGGCATGGTGTGCCGACTTCCGTTATCTCTGATCGTGACGCTCAATTCACGTCGGACTTCTGGCAGTCCTTACAACGAGCACTAGGAACGCGGCTATCCAGACTTTAGAAGACATGCTACGTGCACGCGTCATAGATTTCGACAGTAGTTGGGAAACTCACTTACCGCTAGTTGAGTTTTCTTACAACAATAGCTATCACACATCGATCAAAGCTGCTCCATTTGAGGCACTGTATGGGCGTAAGTGCCAATCACCTATCTGTTGGGCGGAAGTTGGGGAAAGTCAACTCACCAGCCCTGAACTTGTGCACGAGACGACTGAGAAGATCGTGCAGATCCGTAACCGTATGGCAGCAGCCCGTGACCGACAGAAAAGTTACGCTGATAAGCGTCGCCGACCGTTGGAATTCCAAATAGGTGACAAGGTGCTTTTGAAAGTGTCACCCTGGAAGGGTGTGATTCGTTTTGGAAAACGTGGGAAACTAAGCCCTACGTACGTGGGACCGTTTGAGGTTGTCAAACAGGTTGGCCCCGTGGCTTATCAGTTGAACCTACCCGAAGAACTCCGTGGAGTACACGATGTGTTCCACGTCTCCAACTTGAGGAAATGCCTTGCAGACGAGACTCTTATCGTTCCGTTAGACGAGATACATGTGGACGAACAACTACATTTCGTCGAGGAACCGATGGAAGTCATGGATCGAGAGGTCAAGACGCTCAAACATAGCCGTATCCCTATCGTCAAGGTTCGTTGGAACTCAAAGCGTGGACCAGAGTTTACCTGGGAACGCGAGGATCAGATGAAGAAGAAGTACCCGCAACTGTTCCAAGATCAGGCATCTACCTCTTAGAATACGCAGAAACTCTATTCAACAGGCGTCACAAACCGTGAGCCTTGTACTTCCGCGTAGAACCTCGTAACATGATGTGCTAATTTTCGGGACGAAAATTCCTGCAACAAGGGGATGATGTGACACCCCGTAATTTCAGGTTAACACTATTCAAACCGTTGTCGTTATCATTGTCGCATAGTTGTTATTACCCGAAACGTGTATAAGCACCGCCACCGACATCGTTAAATAAATTATTATAAAATATTAACACGAGTGTTTGTAGAGGATTCACATAAACGGGATTACCAAAGGAATCCTCTTAATTAACAAAGCTCGCCCATCTACGTCGTTATCAACCAAAACAAATTTGGGAACACGGTACCTAAGTACAGGGACTAATCTTGACAATTGCCAAACTGGGGCTGGGTATAAATACCCATCCACCAGCCCAAAAGCCTTCACAATCTGCTCTCTTCTCTTCCACGCTCTCTTCTTCACCATTTCTTCATCCTAGCACCAAAATCACCTCGATTGAGCCCATTTTCGTCGTTTACACCACACAACAGATGAGAAATCACGTTCCTAGCAGGTAGGCGACCTTGGTCACCCATTTTATTGTTCGTTTCTCTGCTGCAAACTTGGGGTTCGGGTGTTCGGGTTCAACCCGAATGCATGTGGTCGTGGGGGTGCGTGTGAGGTCAATCAGCATGTGCATTTCACTTAGACATGTTAGGAAAGTGTTTCTGGAGGTCCTGATTGTGTGAAAACCGAGCACGGAACAGCCGAAGGCTGTTCAGCCTGCCCAGCAGTCACGATCTGCTGCAGTCCGTGACTGGGCCAGTCATGCAACTGGGTCCCTCGTGCGACTGAGTGGTGCGACTGGGGTGAATCGTGCGAATGAGTCCATGCGTGTGTGCGTGACGTGCGAATGAATGCATGCGACTGAGAGTGTGTGCGATTGAGTCAATCGGAGAAATGTGTGCGACTGAGTACCACCCGACTGAAGGTCCAATCGCACGAATGAAGGTTCAGTCGTGCGATTGGTTGTTAAGTCGGGTGAATGGGTGACGTATGGTACGGCTGAGTGCTAAGTCGTACGAGTGAGGGTTCAACCGTATGAATGAGGTTGATTCGTACGATTGAATGACCATTCGTGCGAATGAAGTGTCCAGTTGTGCGTCTAGCCTTGATATGCGATTGGAGTCATTGTGAGTGAATTCTCCTTGCGTGCGGTGTGCCTATCGTGTGGTGATATGGTAACAATCAATAAAGTGTCATTTCTTGACCACAAAGATTAAAGTCAATGCAATCAACAAGCACATACTTCTTCAACATAAAATAACCTAACCATTTACAAATATCGACAACCCATTTGGGAATCTACATAAAGTCTGATACGTGTATGCCTGCTTGTGTGTGTGTCGCCCATGACCGAACCAATACGACCCGACCCGACTAAACATGTCTATTAATGCTAAACACAACATTAACGCTTAACATAACTGTCAATAGGTGTTTGACAGCGCATCGTAAACAACACTTGGGAGACTTTCATCCTACATACTTGCTACATCATCAGTGAGTTTCACGGCCCCTATTTTACTCTTTTTCCTTTTGGGGGAGAAAACATACAAACAGATTTACATAAATGGTTGTAGTATTATTGGTATCGCTTGTTACGTTAGTGAAAACACACAACATGTCCTGACACACTCGAACCGTTAGTAATGGGATTAGCGAGGTAATTTTGAGTAGTACTACTGGGTCTGACAAAACCCGCCCTGGCTAGTCGTGCTAGCTTGATTGGAGGTCAAACGGGTGCTTGATTGACCTAACATTTGTCATTGTCTGATGAGACGTGACGGGCATACAACAAACACATATAGGACGTAAATAGTCAGCTTCGGTTCAAAACGCTAAGTAACAAGAACATAGTTTAGCTACCTAACGATATGCTCTATATACTAAACCATTGAAACGGAAAATGTTGAAACGATTACGAATACATTTCTTGTTGAATAAACCTGTGAACTCACCAACTTTATGTTGACACGTTTTAGCATGTTTTCTCAGGTCACATGAACGCATAAGCTCAAGATGCACACTACAGGAAACGCACTCAGGACATGCATTCATCTATTTTATTTTCAGCATTGAACATTTTGTCTAAACATGGCTATTGTAACTGTACTATAATGGATTTTCAGACTATGTATTCGCTTCCGCGCTACTGTAAACTTTGTTTATGTTCTTTTGAATGAAGTCAAATGTTTATTTTAAATTAATATAGTGTCGTTCGATATGACTGTGTCTGAGATCCTGGTATGTCACACGCCTAATGGTAAAATCCTATTTGTGGAAACTGAGGGTGTGACATAAAGTAAAAACACTAAACTAAGTAACAGAATGAAAATATTTTTGTGATTTTGTTAGGGTTGGGTAGATAATCCTATTAGCATTAACATCATTTTCAAGACCGATTCAAATGGAATCATACAGGCATAAACTAAATTACTTGGAATCTTTTATATTTATCGAAAGGAAAACTAACTTATTTACATATCATAGTTTATCGATCATCTGATACTTCTAAGTTCTAACTGGGAATCATGCTTGATATGATACGTAACACACTTTGATTATCAACTTCGGTCGGTGCGTTCACAACGATTGTCAGTATATTTGTCCACTTAAATCCATACACAGACTTTTGACATGCATTGGTGATGAATTAAGTTATATTATTTCAAACAACATTTGTGGATCCCAAGCTTATATGGTAATCATCATTCCTTAGAGGACTTTCGAGCGGTCTATAGGCATTTTTACAAGAAGTGACTATTCTTAGATCTTTCAAAGAGAAGCCAAGCTTCAGGTCAGTGCCATCGCACAGCAGAGAGGCGGCAAACAACAATAAATTCTAGAATATGTAGGTTATGCTTATCCTCAGGTCAGTGCCATGGCACAGCAGAGAGGCACACAACCTATCTCCTTGTTAGAGCATTTCTTATTATCTTTTGCACATAACGCACCAACAACAGAAGTTATCAGCTTGATTGCGCTTGTATTCATTTTTTTCCGTGCTTTGCTCTTTTTGTGGTCATTCGCACACCTTTTGTGGCGTTTATTTGCTCGTTATCCCTTATTGGAAATAGCTGATTGTGTTAACCAGTGATAAGATGGGAACCCACAGTTGATTGAAACGTTTAGTTTAGATTAAGTTCACCAATGACGTCTACTTGTCTATTCTGTTGAATCTACTGACACATCGTATAGTGAACTAGCACCTCCCTAGATCAACTTTCTCCGTGTAATTACAGTAACACACAAGCGTACTATCATTTTCCCAATTTTGATAGACTTAGAATCCTCTGACTTACAAATTCTCGTGATTTGATAAATCTAAAAATTCTAAAAATGCAAAATCTTTTTTGTGTTCCAAGTAACTAGACACCTGTGTACTATCACTTTCCATTGTGTAAAATTACAGTCTTGTCTATTTTGTTTTTGCCTTTTAGATTATCTGTCCTTCCCCCCCCCCCCCCCTTTTTAAGTAAATAAATACTGAATTTAACCTAATCTCCACCTAAAATTTTAAAACAGAAAATGTTTTTGTGTTTTTGGATTTTTATAAGACAAGGAAATTAAAAATTAAAAAAATAGAAAGAACAAATAAACAACAGAACTAGTGTCGGACTATGCATCTGTTTCTTCTGAGATAACATCACTTTTCTTTTTAACACCGTTGACCTCTAACAGATAGAAAAATTTGGGTTTATCAAACGGTTTGGTGTAGAGGTCAGCGCATTGAAAATCCGTGTTTATTTTGACCATATCAATTAAATGTTATTCATAGCAGTCGCGTATGAAGTGATACTTTATGCCTATGTGTTTGGTCTTAGGATGTTGGACCGGCTTTTTAGTTACAACAATTGCAGCAGAATTATCAACAAATATAGGAGTAGAAGTGAAATGCAAACCATAGTCCCGCCTTTGCTGTTGTATCCAAATGATTTGAGAGCAGCAGCTGGCGGCGGCAACATATTCAGCTTCACAAGTAGATAGAGCAACTGATGTCTGCTTCTTGCACTGCCAAGTTACCAATCTCCTACCGAAAAATTGACATCCTTCTGACGTAGACTTGTAATTCATTTTGCAGCCTCCATAATCCGAGTCACTATATGCCGTTAGCTCAAAGTCATCATCATGAGGATACCACAACCCCAGTGTTGGAGTACCCTTCAGATAACGAAAAATTCACTTCACCTTAATCAGATGATTTACTTTGGGTTTCGCTTGATATCTGGAGCACAAACATATGACATACATGATATCTGGACGCGAGGCAGTGAGGTATATAAGAGATCCAATCATCCCACGATACATAGTGGCATCCACCAAATCCCCATTCTCATCAGGAGCCATATCATGATTTGTGGCGAGTGGGATACCGGCTGGAGTGACATTTTCCATATCAAAGTGACTAAGAATGTCACCGACATACTTAGTCTGATGCAGAAAGATACCGGTAGGTGTATGATCCACCTGTAACCCTAGGAAGAATTTCATTTCTCCCATGGCGCTCATTTCAAACTCTGCCTTCATCACAGATTCGAATTCTTTGCACAACTCTTCGTTTCTGGAACCGAAGATGATGTCATCCACATAGATCTGCACCAAAAGCAAATCACTATCCTTTTCTTTAATGAACAACGTACAGTCAATCACACCCCTACGAAAGCCGTGTTTCAACATATGGGTGGAGAGCTTTTCATACCAAGCTCGAGGAGCCTGATGTAGCCCATACAGAGCCTTGTCTTACTTGTAGACTCTGTCCCGATAATAGGTATCTTCGAATCCTTCGGGTTGACTGACGTAGACCTCTTCACGGATTTCTCCGTGCAAGAATGCACTCTTAACATCGAGTTGATAGACTTTGATCTTCATGTAAGAGGCGTAGGCTAGAAAGATGCGGATAGCTTCCATTCTTCTTGTTAGAGGTGCAAAGACTTCCTTGTAGTCGACTCCCTCGACTTGTCTGAAGCCCTAAACAACCAACCATGCCTTGTTTCTGATAACAACACCTTGGTCATCCTTCTTGCACTTTAGTACCCATTTGGTACCAATTACTTTGACTCCTCTGGGTCGGTCAACAAGAGTCCACACACCAAGTTTCTTGAACTGGAGCAACTCCTCTTGCATAGCATTTACCCAGGCTTCATCCTTAAGGGCATCGCTTACGTGTTTGGGTTCAACTTGAGATACAAAACATCTGAAAGCTCCATTATTCACGTAGCCCTTTTCCATAACTTCAGCGTAATCAGCAGTGTACAATCGATTTCTCGTCTGCACGCCGGAGTGGAGATCACCAATGATAGAATCTGGCGGATGATTCGTACTGATCCTAGTCATGGGTGTTGTAGGAACAACAACTTCAGAGTCCATAGTTATGACTGGAGGTTCAGTATCTGTATTTCCAGATTCGGGTGTAGCAGCTGAAGAGCTTCCTTCTTGATCAACATTAGGTGCCTGTACTGGTTCAGTTGCCTCTTCATCCTCTGATGAGACCTTACATTCATCCTGATCAGCTGTGATAGATCCTGATGAACCACTTGCAGGTGTTGTATTGCTAGAATCCAGATTCAGTGTGTTTAGAACATCGTGCATCATCTGAGTGATATCATCATTTGAATCTATCTGGGGAAGATTGAATGATTTGAAAAAGCCATCGTAGTCAAAGAATGACGATGGGCCTTTTCCTACAGGGGGAATGGTGAAACGTTGAACATCAACATTGCACCATACTTCTACCTGACCAGTAGAGTTGTTGTAAACTCATTTGTCGGGTATGTTGTATCCCAGAAAGATCCCCTGAACTGCCTTTTCATTAAACTTGCCCTCTTGAGTCTTCTTCAGAAGCGTACAAGGAGCACCGAAAGGTTCCAGATACTCCTGGTTAGGCTTACGCTTCTGTAGTAACTCATAGCAAGTCTTCCCGTGCCTTTTCACTATTGACACATGATTGAGTGTGTAGCATGCACTGGCAACATCTTCGTTTCAGAACTGCACTGGCAGTTTTGAGTCTGCCAACATAGTCCTGGCTGTCTCGATCAAGCTCCTGTTCTTTCGCTCAGCAACTCCATTCATCTATGGTGTGTATGCAGAGGTGAATTGATGAACAATTCCCTTTTCTTTGTAGAAAGCATCCATCCACTGATTCTTAAACTCGGTTCCATTGTCTGAGCGAATTTTCCTAACCTTCAGCTTGTAAAGTGATTCCAGAGTGGTAACCAGCACTTTGAATGACTCAAAGGTTTCTGACTTTGCTTTCAGAAACATCACCCATGAGAATTGTGAGTAGTGATTAGTGACTACGAAGCAGTACCAGTCTCCAGCGATACTCTTCGTGCTGACTGGACCGAAAAGATCCATGTGTAGTAGCCCCAGGGGCATCTCGATAGGATTGACGTGCTTGGTCTTGTGAGATTTCCTGGTCTGCTTTCCTTTCTTGCATGAGACACAAAAATCAGGTAGTTTGAAGTTCTTGACAGGAACTCCATCAACTAAGTTGTTATGAATCAGATGATTCATCTTCCTATGATTAATGTGTCCCATTCTTCTGTGCCACGAAATGGAGTCCTTCTCTGTAGCTTTAGACAAGAAACATTGAACAGTAGAAGCACTAGTAGAAGCATTAGACATGTCTAGAACATACAGGTCATTATATCTAGATGCTGACATTAATACATGCTCCTCTGGAATCTCCATTTCTTTCTTCAGAATGTAACACTTGCGATTGTCAAACATGACTTTGAATCCCTTGTCACAAATCTGAGACACAGAAAGCAAATTGTTTTCTAATTGTTGAACTAAATTGACTTTGTCGAACCTTACCTTTTCATTACCTACTTCTCCCTAAGCGGTAATGTATCCACCTTTGTTTCCCGCAAAAGAAACGTGTCCCCCTTTAATTTGTTTGACATTGTAAAGGAGGGACTTATTTCCCGTCATGTGCCTGGAAGCTCCACTATCTACTATCCATGTATTTGTAGACGCACTATAGCGGACAACCTGCACATAAGAAAAAATAATCAGTTAAGGAGGGGGACCCAAGCCTTGACTGGCTTGGGTTTCCCGGAGGCATCAACCATCATGAACTCGACGCACTGTCCTTTATCAGTGGGTGGAATATCAACTTTCAGCTTGTCCTTGCTTTCAGACACATCAGTTGTTTTGGCTTTCCACAAACCATCCTTGTGAAGGGATTGTTTGTGGTAAACATTTGACTGATTTACAATTTGAGCATATGGTTTAGATTCAAAAACAGGTTTTTCCTCTGGCACCACAGGCTTTTTAGTGACTTGTCTGTGTTGCTTTTGGCGGGGAGGAGACGATAATGACCTAGAAGGTGTTTTAGACCTAATAGTAGTTTTTGATCTAACATGAGTCTTAGATCTCTATTTTGAACCTTGTTTAACTTCATTGGTTAGCTCAACCTTAATTTTTGGAGTCTGATAGCGAGGACAATTTGTAGGAATATGACCACGCTCTCCACAAGTATAGTAGGATCTCCATTCATCAGGGCTAGGAGATCTCTTGTGGGGGGGTGAGTAAACTTCTGGTCTTTCCTTTTTGTTCTCACTTTTAAGGTTTTCACCTTCCTTGACAAATTTAACTTGTTTAACATTATGTGTGTTTTGTCTTAGAAGATGGTGGTTATCTTGCTTCACTGGTTTCGTTTGAGTGGTTTTGGAAATCTTAGATTGTATGGTAGTCAAATTTTGACCCAACCCAAAAGATGCTTGAACATTCTCTTCCACCCGTTTTCCGCTGATTTGTGTGCCAGTTATGCCTGATGTGGATGCTTTCTGGTCAGAAGCCGAAGGGACAGAGTTAACTGCTATGTCCGGATCACTGACCAGAGGAGTTGTCACCACATGATCCTTTATGGGATTATCATTGATTGGACATTGTTTAGTGTTTAACAAGGTCTCATGTGGAGGAGGCACAACTTTGTATCCTAAACCTTCCCCGTTGTTGCGCTCCTTAACCAAGTTTTTCAATATGTGTGAGGAGCTTGCAAGACTATGAAGTTTTTGTTTTAAAGACTCATTTTCAACTTGTAGAATTGCTTTATCCTTTTTAGTTTCTTCAATGGTCTTTAAATAGAATTTAATATCATTCTCTTGGTTGAGTGCAACAACTTCAGTCTCTTTTAATTGTTTCTTTAATACCTCAACCTTTTCTTTGTAACTGCTTTCATTTTGTTTTAAAACTTTGTTAGCCTCAGTTCATAATTTTAGGTCATTTACTAAGTTATTGTTATGATCTAATAACCTAGCAAATTTTAAGTCAATGCTTTCCCTAAATTTTTCACATTCAACACAGGAATGTTTAGCAAACAGTTCATCTTTTGATTCTACCTGTGCAGATGTGGATGTTCTGGCCATGAAAGCATTTTGAGGCTGTGGTTGTGCTTCAGATTCAGCATTCATCTCATTCTCAACAATTTGGTTAACAGCAGCTAAAGTCTCATCCATTTCAGCAGTATCAATCTCAGCTGAGCTCTCCCCCTCACTCGCTGAGTCTTTATTAAGATCATCCACAGATACTATGTTGGCTTCACTGTCAGATAAGAAACGGAAGGACCAATCCTGTCCTTCATCACCTTGCGCAACCATAGCTTTGGAGTCACTGCTTGTTGGAGCTGCCTTTTTCTCCTTTTCTTGTTTGTGGAAAGATGAGAATGGATTCCCGTTGCCAGTCTTCTTTGGTTTGACACATTCCGTTTTGAAGTGGCCTTTTTCTCCACAGTTGAAGCAATTGACTTTGGACTTGTCAAACCCAAATGTAGTATCTTTGGTAGCCATTAGATTCTGTCCCGTCTTTTTCACAAACTTCTTAGCTCTTCGCACAGCACTCGCGAGAGCCCACATTATATCCATCCATTCCAATTCATTTTCATCCACCTGCTCGAAGTCTTCATCAGCCATGTTGCAATTTCCAATCTTCCCAGCCACTAAACCATCATAGGAATGAACTACCGTAGCAAGTAGATCCATGTGTTCCTTTGCTACTTCTATAGTTACTTTTCCCAAATTTTCAGTCATTAACTTTGTCGATTGAGTAACTATAGGACTTTGTAGAGCCCCAGATGCACCACGTGACTCACTAACAGATGATGAGCCTTGATCAGAAGATGGTGATGCATTTGACACAAAAGCAGTTTGCACAGGAGCGTTGGAGGTTTTGGAAGTAGACGTAGTGTTGGATTCTGTATGCCCAAGACACATAGAACATTGATGTGGTTAGTACGTTGTGATCCAAGTCGGGTCATACCCAATAACAAGCTTAGCAAACACCAATTAATATTTAATTGATGATATGATCATGCAATTAAATATTTGCACCAATTTAGAAAATGGGTTTTCTAAATAAATTGTATGTGAGAAAGAACAAATTATAAGGATATTTTGTTCATGGATATTATTTGTTATGTTGTTTAAATTAATTAAGCAACAACAAGTAATAAATATGTGTGTGTATATTATATATAATTAAGAGGTTAATTATGTATAATACTAAAAGTCTTGTAACATTTTATAAAATGAAATTTGAAAAGGGAAACCCTAATAAAACATAGGGGATCGGCCGCCCCTTGGTCTCTCCCCCTTTTCATTTTTCGTTTTTTTGTTCTCTCAAGGTTAGAGAAGTGGATCTCAAGAACACACATACTCTCTCTATTTTTCAGATCTCTCTCTCTCAATTTCTCACATGCAAGAGTAGATCTTAAGGCTGGAACAAAGCATTTAACATCTTTGTTGGATGTTACGGCTGGAACATTGAATGTCTCGGCTGGAACAAAGCTGTCATGGCTGGAACAAGGTTCTAACAGCCTTCTTAATTCGATTTTGAAGGATGTCAAGGCTGGAACAAGTGGTTCACGGCTGGAACAAGGTTCAAGCAGCCTTAATGGTTCGATCTTGAAGATGTTCAAGGCTGGAACAAGTGTGTTCAAGGCTGAAACAAGTTCCAGCAGCTTGCATGACTCGAATTGGTGCTACAAATCCTAGCAAATATGGTGTTGCTAAAAGGGCTTGTGGGTATGATTGCTTGAGAACACCTCCTCTTGGTGTTTTGGCCACTCAAGAACATCATCATCTTGATTCAATCCACGATTTCAGCAGCTTATGAAAGGAACGCTCCAAGCTGCAGGAGGGCCGCTCCAAGCTGCAGGAGGGCCGCTCCAAGCTGCAGGGGGGCGCTCCAAGCTGCCATAGGGGCGCTCCAAGCGCTGGTCATCATACATCCACGTTTTGACAGCTTCATCCACGATTTTCAGCAGGTTTTTGAAGGTAGTATGTATTGCTTCTTTGGGTTGTTTTTATTTGTGATAACTAGTTCAAACACATATATAAGATCCTTGCATTCTTGGGTTTGTTGTAGACATGCAATGAACTATAATTTTCAGATTTCAAATGGTTGATGTTTGATGTTAATCCGCTGCGTTTTCTTGTTTAAAATGGTTAAACAACATTGTTTAGGTCCAACAAACCCAACACGTAGAAGTAGGAGTAACATTGTATAGCGATGGATCCTGAGCATAAGAACTTTGCCATGTACTTATGTCTGACTTCTTCCTCTCGTAGTTTCATGATAAAGTCATTTATATCCAATGTCTCAAGAACTGAATTGTATCTCAATGTGGAAATAAACGAGTCCCACTTTTCTGGAAGTCCATCAGCCAAACTGGAGACCTTTTCTTCTTTAGACGTGGTTACCCCATGAGTATGAAGTTCACTCATCAGATGATAGAAGCGGTCAATGATGTCATCCAAACTCTCATTTCCAATAGCAGAAAAATTGTCAAACTCTTTCTTAAGTGCTTTGGCCTTCAAGGACTTAAGAGTTGAGCTCCCATCATACCTTTTCTCAAGAGCTTTCTTGAATTTCTTACTTTGTTTATGCTCAGAATACTGATGGAAGATCTCTTTAGGAATAGACTGGGTTAACATCGCGTAAGCTTTCTTTTCAGCATTGTAGGCAATCTTTTGAGCATCAGTCAATCCACTCAATGTTAATGGTATACCATCAGCACCAACTGGCACGGTGTAACCAGTCTCAATAGCATTCCACAGATTAGTTTCCACACCATTGAGATGAATCTCAAACCTCTGCTTCCACTACGGGAACTCATTAATCGACAGAAGCTTAGGTGGCTTATTGTGGTTACCAATCTCATTCTCCAGTAGAAGTAAGTTCTGGATCCTTGAGTCTTTCCCTGCTGAGAACACGAAATTTTTGGAGTCCATGATGAATTTAACTTAAACTTGAATGCACCGACTGAGTATGCGACTGCAAGGGCGACTGGGGAACGACTGAGATTCAATCGGGCGACTAGACAAGCGACTGACACAAACAGTGTGCGATTGAACTTAGTCGTATGACTGTTCAGACGACTGACACAAACAGTGTGCGATTGAACTCAATCGGGTGACTAGACAAGCGATTATAACACTTGAGCGACTGGACAGACCGACTGACTCAACCGGGCGATTGAATAACTGACTGATTAGGCAACTGACTTTCAGTCGTACGATTGAGATAATCGAGCGACTGGGACTGCTGAAAACGGGGTTTTTCACACACTTTGACCTAAAACGCAAGTTTTTGCACCCTAGACGTCTGAAACTCGAAAAAGATTGAATTTTCAGAACATGCACACGTAAAGACTTGATTTTTAGCAGAAAGAAAGGATCTTTTCTCTTAAAAACGTAGAGTTTTTCACAAAAACGATTGAATCCACGAAGAATCAAGAGTCTATACTCTGATACCACTTGTTAGGACCGTGTACGGACGGAGTACTAACTGATTCAAACGTGAAGCCAAATCAAATAGTGCGGAAACCTATTTGATTGGTGATCCAATCAGGGAAAACGTTAACAAGATCAAACCTAACGATTAGAAAACGTTAAGAACGAATTAGGAATGATCTGAAACGTTCTATGAACTTGGAAAGGATGAACAGGACGCTCTGGGTCGACTAGGGTTTTCAATATTCGAAGTGTTCCCTTTTTCCACGAATTAAGTAGTATTTATAGGTTACAGCTCTCACCCGTACAACTGAGCCAAGCGCCTGGCTCAGTCGTGCGACTGAGTCATACGATTGGTTCATTCGTACGAGTGAGTCAGTCTTGTGACTCAATTGTGCGATTGACTCAATCACCTGGTTCAGTCGTGCGATTAGCCCATTCGCATGGTCCAGTCGTGCGACTGAATCAGATACTTAGTTAAATATATTCTTGAACCTTTACTGATTCAGAACTATGTCTAACAACTGTAAACCTATATAACATTGTCATATATGCGTGTACTAATAATTGATATGAATAGATATAACATGTAAACAACCAATAAACATAAATAGAAGATATTCTCATTATTATGATCAAAAGGTTACATATGTGTTACAAGAAGAAGTTCTATTACATTGAAGCTCACTAGACTAGAACTGGGGACATGTGTACCAACACACATTAGTGCCTACTGGTGATGGATTCCTGTGTTGCACCATCTTCTTTTGAGCAACCTCAGCTGTTGCCTGAGTAACCCCTACCTTCTTTTTGGATTTCCTTTTAGGCTTAGGGTTTTTAGGTTTTGATGTTGCTGGTACAAATTTGGTCTCAAACTTAGTTTTCATTTCATTCATTTTCTCTTTAATTTTCTCCTTTTGTTTGAGTTTGGAACCCCTTTCGTACCAACAATCATCTGTAAGATGATTGAACAAGCCACATATTTCACATGGCTTCTTCTTCATCTTATATTGATCATCAACTGAAGAAGATGAAACTGCTGAAGACTTGTTCTTCAGCTGTTTGCTGTCAGTACTTGTAGTTTTCTTCCTTGTAGTACCTGCTTTCCTGACATCCTCTTCAGTTGTCTTCAAACCCTTTCTACTTGCTGTTTTCTTCTCTTCAGTACATGCAGTAGTTGGGGTTTGAACTTTAGGTGTTATCACTTGCTCTCTAATACTTTCAGTACTTCTAGAGACAACACCTGAGTTAATCAACTTGTTGATCATGTGACAGTCAGCATTCGAACAATCAGCTGCTTTAGCATCAGCTGATTGGTTTTGAGAGGAATTATTGCTGACCTCTACCTCTGATGATGCTGTATCAGATAGTAGGTCACATGATGAGGAGGATTGGTTATTAATGTAACACCTCTAAAAATCTAGCCCAATTAGAAAGCTTAATGTATTATAGGACCCAATAAAGGTTCGGATTGAGTTGGGCTTACCAAGGAAATCTTGCAGAACGAAACTAGCCTTTTAGGCCCAATAAGCCCAATAAGGGCCCGAACACATAAACAAGGCCCATTTAAGGCCCAAATGCACGTTTACGAACTAATTGAAGGAAAAACCATGAAAAAAAGAATCCTTATGTGATTTGAAACAACTATGGAAAGATCCAAACTGAAAACGGATTCAAAACCCATACCGGGTAAAATCCGGCAATTTAACGCGTACTAACGTCTGAATTCCATCAGAATTCCTTGTAATGGCTTGTCATCCAATTTAAATCCTTGTTAATGCTAACAATATCATAAATAATGCTTGTTGAAAGATTTTTCATCAACCAAGCATAATCAACAGAAATTCGTAAGTGAAATGCAAAAACCTGTTTTCACCGGCATTTAACCGACGTCTGTTATGACGACCGAGTCTCGTAACTCCGTAAATATTTATCTAATCATTTTTTACTATCATAACATATTAAATTTGATGAATGGTACGTTATCCGGAATAACTGCGTTCCGAAACGCGGCCGTGACGCGAACCGGGTTACGATCTGGTAAAACCCGAAAATTCATCAGGTAAGGCTTTAACGCGACTAACATGGGAATTTAACATGCAAAATATCATCTTAATACTTAATTGCATGCATTTAGATATCAAAATAATAAGAAAAGCGCTCATTCGAGGAAAACGCGTAAAACCGTTAACGTGTCGATTTCGCAGTATCGTTTAACTATTCGGCATGTTCTAAACACGATAAAATCATTAATCTCAGAATAATTAGAATACTTGGTAAAAATCTAAGCTAACGGGAAATGAAATTTATTTCGTTACACAAAAATTAAATCGAACGTGTACGAACCGAACTCTTTTAACGAATCCGTTCATTTAACCCTGCTATATAAACAAACTATTCTCCATTTTAGGGTTAGCAAAAAAAATTAGGGCAGAGAAGAGAAAAAGAGGGAGAGAGCGGTCACAGCTCCCTTCTCCCCCCTCATCCCGGTGAAACTCCGGTCGACTTCCGGCCATCCACGGTGGATCCCCGACGATTTCCCACCTTCTCGACTTCTCTCTTCAATCCGAACCCGATGGTGGCTTTGATTTCTCCTAAAAGACAACCAGATGACACGAATCGAAGGCAAACAGGTCGGTTGCAGGTCGGTTCGTTGGGAATGATGGTTGTCGTTGTTTGTGGAGGTCGACTGTGTGTGGTCGAGAGGTCGACAAGCGACGGTGGTGATGTGGGTTATCGGTGGTGGTCGACGGTGGCTGTGGTTATTTTGGTGGTGGAGGTCGACCACGATTACGGTTGTGATGGTGATAGTGGGGTTCCGATGATTGTGCTACGTGGTGTTCCCTCACCACCGGGACGACAGCCGAGGTCGCGAAGGAAAGGGGGCACCCGAAGGTGTCCCAGACCGTCCCCACTGTCTCTCTTTCTCGGTAAGGTACCTCTAGAACCGATGTAGTTCATTCATCCTTTGTTTCTTGGACTACAAACCGCAATTTGCTACGATTTTGGGTTGCATGTGTGGATCTGTAGCAGATCTGGGCTCAAGGCAGTGGTACTGGTGGTTGGTGCCGGTCGCGGTTGGTGGCTGTCGTGTGTTGGTGGTCGATGTTGGTGAAGGGATAGCAGCAGGGGCTTCGGCTGTGGGTCGGGACCTCAAATGTTTCTGTGGTGGCTGCTGATTGGTAGTTGTGGTGGACTGCCGGTCGCGGTGATGCTGTTGGTCGCGGTGATGCTGTTGGTCGCGGTTGTGACTGTTGTTGGTTGTGCATGGTGATGGTGAAGGTGGTAGAGCAGCAGCTATGATGATGAAGACGGTGGCTCATATGCAGTGGTAAGTCACTAGTGGTGATTACGATGGTTTTGGCGATGGTTGTTGGCTGTAATCATGGTTGTTATTGATATTGATCATTATGATGGTGCTGTCGGGTAGCAATGGCTTCGGTTGTGGTGATGGTTGGGGCTGCATGTGGTTGGTGTTCGGGTAATGGTTGCAAAACAACAGTAATAGTGAGGTAATCTGTGATTGGGGTTGTGTTGTTGTTTGTTATGGTTCATATTGGTTGCGATTCGAGAGCCATGGTATGGCTGTGATGGTGGTTGTGGTTACGTAGGCTGTCAAAGTGGTTGTTTTGATAATGGTTGTGGTGTTGGTTGATAGATGGTGATAAGTGGATTTTGGGTGTGGTTGTCCGTAAGGATTCTAGCCAATTAGGAGGTTCTAGCAATGACAAAGTGGTTCATGGTGGACAGTGGCTGCATATGGTGAATGGTGATGGTTAAACCTTAAACAAAGATGGTCAAACATGGTCAACGGGCAGTCAACGGAACAAGAACGCAATTAAATCCCTTCGTAAACGAGTGGGTTAGAATACATAACCGAGTGGAATGTAATATCGCACGCGCAACGCATTGAAATTGAATTATAAATTGCATGCATGTTATTTGAGCTCAAATTAATTAATGGATTAAATTATAAAATACGTGAATTATAAACGGAAATGAACGTCACTTGTTATAAATGTTTGATTTAAATGGATCGTTTAGACCCGAGATTTAAACAACAACGCTAGCTATTAGAAACCAACCTAGATAAGATATATGAAACATTACATTTTGGGGAAATGGTTATAACATGTTATTGATTAAACAAATAAGTTGATCTCACGTCACGTTAAATCCTTACAATACTTCGGGATGTAAAATTGCATACAAAAAGATATATTTATACAATAGATACATTAGGTTAACCGATGTTCACGCATACTTAATTATGGCAAATGGGCTTATAATTCTATAATGATCCGTTATCTTGTCATTATTAGTAATTGGCCATCTCATTGTTGTTGATATAAACATTAATTGTTACACTCTTTATACAAATTATCATCAATCAAGTTAACAAATACGATATAAACGCGAGAATTGTAAACATCGTTTGAAACATTATATATTACTTACATTGTTAATGAAAGTTATTTACAAAAATTTGGAATCCATGATATGAATTGATTTTTCGACATTCTTCATACTAAGACACAATTCTTGATTAAATACATAAATCAACCTAATGTACACGAATCAACTCATGACAATTAACAAATACACAAGAAGCTAAGGATACTAATCACCAACATTAAGTTTAACTAAAGAGCTCAACCGCACGCATGTAATAACATCATACTAATTCTAAACGTGAATCTTATATGTTCTAGTTAGGAATTGCTTTGTTGGTGATCATCATGTTAGGACCGTGTACGTACGGAGTAGTAACTGATTGTTCGTTATACCGGATCAAATAGTGCGGAATCCTATTTGATTGGCGATCCAATCAGGGAGAACGAAATCAAGATCAATCCTAGTGATTAGAAAACGTTAAGAATGGACTAGGAATGATCTCAGACGTTCTATGAACTTGGAATGGACGAACTGGATGTTCTGGGTCGACTAGGGTTTCAAGTATTCGAAGTGTTACGTTTTTCCACGAATTAAGTGGTATTTATAGGTTACATATCTCATTCGTGTGACTGAGCCTTGCGACTGGCTCAGTCGTGCGATTGAGTCATACGATTGGTTCATTCGTACGCTTGAGTCAGTCTTATGACTCAACCGTGCGATTGACTCAATCACCTAGTTCAGCCGTGCGATTGGAACATTCGCATGGTCCAGTCGTGCGACTGAATCAGGATTCTTAGTCAAACACATTCTTGAACCTTTAATGATTCAGAACTATGTCTCACACCTGTAAACCTATATAACATGGTCATATTATGCGTGTAACAACTAATAATGTAAATAGATATAACATTAAATAACCAACAACCATATATAGAAGAGATTCTCATTATATTGATTCAACATTACATATGAGTTACAAAAAGAAGTTCTATTACATTTAAGCTCACTAGACTAGAACTGGGGACATGTGTACCAACAAACTCCCCCTTGGACCTAGTTCTATCTAGACTTTGACTTCTTTCTTGAACTCTTCAAATCTCTTTAATCTTTCTTCTTTGGAAACCCCTGCATGGATATTCAGTGCAAAGCATAGACGTATGATATGCTGAAACTGTAGTGCTTGCACAATATCCTGCGTGTCAAAAAACAGTGGCCACTTGTACAGCGTATAAACATCAGACGCTGACAAGTTGATAAGCCACATGGGGTCAAATACCCTTATTGCATCCATCGACCCGTCCTTCTCCAAAACAATGACGGCTTCTACTGAGCGCCAGTCATAGTACCACCACTTAAAATGTGGGGTAAAGTCCTGTGGCATCTCCCTCAGTGGAATTCGGGACATTGTGCGCGGAGGTCGCCACTTCAGGACTATCTTCGGCTGACCAGTGATAGGACTCACCTCAGACCTTCTGAGGTACCTCGTAGCCAGCTGAGGCTTGAAGTTTACCCATCTGGTCCTGTATTCCTTCTTCAATGCAGCCTCAAACCAGCCAGACATCTTCTTAGGATCAGCATAAAGAAGCTTTAGTCATGCCAACTGGTTGAGCTCAAAACCAGGGAGAGTCTTCAGATCATGAGGGAATCTGAAGTACTCGATGCCCCTCTCCTTCTTAACCGCATACACTCCAAGGTCTTCAAAATGAGCCCAAGCAATGATTTTCCCTGACACCTTCATGTTCTTCATGACTTTGTAAAGTTTGGTGTAGGTACTTTGTGTTGCTGCAGCACGTTGGGCTCGAATCTCGGTGAAGCAAGCCGCCCATTCAGCCTTTCGGATATCAACATCAGCGTCCGAGGCTTGCGCTTGGCTTGTGGAAGCCTCTGCTCTTTTCTCCTTCTCACTGAGTTTACCCAGAATATCACTGTCGAGAGTGTTTACCAAATCTGGAAACACATTTCCCTCTCGGTCAGTGTATACTGGGTAATACTGATCTGTGATGTCTTCAATTTCGATTTCTTCAACGTCGTTGAGCTTGTCATCATCAGCATCATCAAAAACTGGAGCATCTTTAACAATTTTGTCTAGATTCAGACGAAATATATCAGCCAGCTGCTCATCAGTGAGGTCGTGAATAATTTCTCCTTCTTCAGGAGTATAACTCACTGACCTTCTGACGATCCCCTGCAGATCAAGAATCATTGTGAGTTGAGACTTGACCTGTTGGAGGGGAGCTACATCATGTTCATCTCTTTGAAAGTTTGGATCTGTTTGATTTAAACATGCAACATAATACTTGTTAGTAAGTAATCAAACACAATCATTAACAAAAGAGAGAAACATTCATTACATAAATGTTACATAATTTCAAATACAAAAGTTTGTTAAATACATAAACATGAATAACTAAACAGTACTTTTATCTTGAATCTCCGGAGTTTCTTCAGTTGGAGCAGACAGAGAGGGTCCTTGATCTTGACGGTGATTAGAACGCCTCTCGTCTGCTACATCATCGCTATGATCTCCTGCTGTCTCTCCTCCTTCACCTTCCTCATCATCCTTCTTCTCGTCACCATCATCTCTTTCATCACAATCATCATCATCATCGTCTTCATCCTCATCATCATTGTCCTCACCATCATCATCATCACCTTCCCCGATCTTGAGGAGCTCACTCTGAGTGCCTTTCAGCTTTAGCACTAGAGTCTTGTGAGCCGCCTCCAGCTTCTCAATCTTCTCATCAGTCTCAGCCTCGTATTGAAGCAAGCCACTGATCTGATCAGTCTGTGCAGTGATCAACTGGGCTTGTGAAGATGTCAACTCCCTCAGTCTCTCAATCTCAGCTGTTTGTGTAGAACTTTGCTCTTGCAGCTGTAGAATCTGAGCCGTCTTAGCCTTATCAGAGGCTAGCAGCTGGAGCACCATGCTGTTAAGAGCAGCAAGCTGCTCTGCCACTGATACAGGCGGTATAACTGAGCTCGAGGGTGCAGATGAGGGTCGGGTTTGGTGAGTGGTGGTTGTTGTGGTAGCTGTGGTGTAGATGGGAGAAGATGGGAAGGCTGTAGTGGGGGGTACAGTAGTGGTAGTAGTAGATATGTGAGTATGAGGTGGAGGTATAGTAGTGGTGGTGGTTTGGGGTGTTTAAGATGTGGTGGATGTGGTGGATGTGGTGGCTGGGGTAGAGACGGAGGTGGTGAATCTAAGACGCTTTCCCCTCCTACCATGTTTGCTAGCCATGGTTTTCTTCCTCTTCCCAGTAGATCCCGGGGCTCCAACTCGTGTACTTGGCTCATCAAGGGAATAGGCTGGATCAGACTCTGTTTGTGTTACCCCTGATGTGCCCGTCTGTCCTCCAACAGCCCTCAGACCCTTCTTCGTGGCAACCACCTTGCTGCCATGCCTTCGGGTCAAACCCTCTTCCTCACTCTCTTCCTCATCATCATCAGGTGGACTGAAGTGAGGTACAAACCCAGCAGCTGTAGTGTCAGTATGAGGGAATGGCTGGGCTGTATGTGTAGAGGGGCCCTTAGATGTAACTAGCCTATCATCGCCATCATGGCTGTCATCGTCATCAGAATCACCTGATGGTATATCTATCACTTCAGTATTCGATCCACTATCATCATGACGCCACTTGCGTCTCCCTGGGGCAACATAATCAGCCCGGGCCAGATGCCCAATCAACCTCTTCAGCACAGGCTTTACTTTCTTGCCTCTGTATACCTTCATCCGACCCAGGGTGGTGTCATCCATAATCTCCAAAGGCACAGCAGCACTCTTGTCTTTGGGAAGGTTAGGCAGCTTCTCATCAAATATGAGCTGTAAAAATCTAGGGTACATGCAGAACCCTTCCTTCCCCTTGGCCTCAAGGTTCTCTATCAGATACATGAAAATCATGTTGGAGAAGCTGAATGGGTGGTTGAGGACCAATGCTACATAGTCATTCTGAATCTGGTCCGACAAGTCATCAAAACCACCCCTCCTGGACGCGATGCACTTCAGAATGACATGCGCTAAGTACTTGTACTGGGGGCTCAGGTTGCTCTTGTTCAGCACACCTGAGTGAATGTCCCCACAGTATCCGATCCTCAGAAAGCATCCACGAACTGTAAGAGGGTGGAGCTTGAGTGGGTGAATCTCATCATCTCCGAAGCCCAATACCCTCCTTATATCAGCGGCCGTAATCACAATCTCCCTACTGAAGATAGTACTTCGAATGCAGTAGGGCTCCACTGATCGGTCAACTGTAGCTCCCTCCCAAAACGACTGATGTAACGACTGATAGGGAGTACACGGTGTAGATATAGCTTTGAAAATCCGAGATCTCATCAAGAAGTCAATAATATCAGAAAAATCACCACCGTTCTTCGAGGTGGAATCCAAATGAGCACAAATGTTGTGCTTTGGATTTATGGTCCACCTATTAGGCATATTCCTGTAATCAATAGCAAACACACTTTAGAAACATGTAAAACAGAGTTTGACTAAATCAGAAAACAGTTTAGTTCAATCGTACGATTGAACTATGCGACTGAGTTCAGTTGATTGAATGAACATGCGATTGGGTTAGCCGACCGAATGAATTCATTCGTATGATTCATTCGGTCGATTGAATGAATCGCCTCTTTCAATCGGGCGATTGAAGTTCATTCTGGGGAACCAGTCGTATGACAAACTTAACCCATTCGCATTTTCCATTCGGCCGATTGAATGAGTCGCCTCTTTCAGTCAGGCGATTGAAGTTCATACTGGGGGACCAGTCGCATCGTAGACAAACTGTTCCATTTCAAACTCAGATTTATCAAATGGCTAAATTAAACGTTAAGTTCATGTTTATTAGACTCGCAATCATGTATCTAAACCACCTAATCCATTGATTTTAACATTGTAAGTGATTAAGGTAGTTTATTTTACAAAATTGGTGTCGGTTCAAGAACTAGGTCGAAAATGATCGGATTCAAGCCCCATTCGACTGTAAACATCATAAATCACTCGCGTAATACCTGTATAACAATACCAAGGTGTCAGAATTTGAATATAGTATGTGTTTAAGATCAAATGAAAGTTGGGCAGCGTAACGGTGCGATTTGGGGATTTAGGGCGAATGAGGTCTGCGATCGACTGAGGGGTCTATTTATAGACAGACTCAGTTCAGTCGGCCGACTGGACTCATTCGCTCTTTTCATTCGGCGATTCAATATCATGTCATACGACCGAGTCTAATCGCATGAGTCATTCGTGCGATTGAAACTGGTTTGTACGATTCACTCAATCGACAAGTTCCATTCGATCAACTGACCTCCATTCGCACGTTTGACCTAGTCGGTAACTTTCAATCGTCCGATTGGGCTCATTCGCATGGCCCAATCTTACGATTGTGTTCAATCGTATAACCCATTCGTACGACTGGGTCAGACCAGAATTTAGTCGTGCAATTGGACTATACTTTTGTCATTTTAGTTACTTTATTGACCGAAACGTAGTTTTTATCAAACAATTTATAAAACATTATGTGCGATAGATCATCTCAGACATGATCACTTTTAAATCAACACATCCAATGATCACCTCAGACGTGATCCATTTAACCACCCGATCACCTCAGACGTGATCCATTTATCCAACTTATCACCTCAGACGTGATATTTTTATCCTTTCAGAAACAATTTTAAATAAACATTAAGCTCGTTTAGTGACATTAACAGATATACAATACACACAGTCCGACATTGATATACTTATACTAACAAATTTAAAAAATATTAACCTAAGAACATAAATGAACATCTTTTTGTGATTTTGTTAGGGCAGGTTTGTGTAGCCTATTAGCATTGACAGTATATAAGGAACAGACTCATTTGGAATCAGACATGCATATACACCATTACTTGGAACATTGTGAGCTAATTACACCTTTCATGATGACATATCACAGTTTGTTCTGATCTAAGACTTCTAAGTACTAACTGGGAATCATGTTTTATATGATACGTAACACAATTTGATTGTCAACTTCAGTCGGTGCATTCAAGACGATTGTCAGTATACTTGTCCAATTAAATTCATACACAGACTTTTGACATACATTGTTAATGAATTATGTTATATTATTTCAAACAACATTTGTGTATCCCACGCTTATATGGTAATCAACTTTCCTTAAAGGACTTTCGAGCGGTCTATAGGTATTTTTACAAGAAGAGACTATTCTTAGATCTGTCAAAGAGAAGCCAATCCTCAGGTCAGTGCCATCGCACAGCAGAGAGGCGGCAAACAACAATGAAGTCTAGAATATGTAGGTTATGCTTATCCTCAGGTCAGTGCCATCGCACAGCAGAGAGGCACACAACCTATCTCCTTGTTAGAGCCTTTCTTATTTTCTTTTGCACATAGCGCACCAACAACATAAGTTATCAGCTTGATTGCGCTAGTATTCATTTTTTTGTGCTTTGCTCTTTTTGTGGTCCTTTGCACACCTTTGGTGGCGTTTATTTGCTCGTTATCCCTTATTGGAAACAACTGATTGTGTTAACCAGTGATAAGATGGGAACCCACAGTTGATTGAACCTTTTAGTTTAGATTAAGCTTACCAATGAAGTCTACTTGTCTATTGTGTTGAATCTACTGACACATCATATAATGAACTAGCACCTCCCTAGATCAACTTTCTCCGTATTCTTACAGTAACAATCAAACGTACTATCATTTTCCCATTTTGTTAGACTTAGACTTCTCTGATTTCTACTTTTTCAATGATTTAATTAACATTTCTGATCTCAACATCATTTTGGTGTTCCAAGTAACTCGATGCCTGTGTACTATCATTTTCCAATTTTTATCGAGTCACATTTCCTGTTTTGTTGTCTATGCCACTTCAGCTTTACTCACCTTCCCCGTTTTTCAATTTGTTTTAAGTAAATAAATACTGAATTAAACCTAATCTCCCCCTAAAATTCTAAAACATAAAATCTTTTTGTGTTTTTGGATTTTATAATGACAAGGAAATTAAAAGAAAACTAAAATAAAATTACTAAAAATAAAGAAAACATGTGTCGGACTATGTATCTGTGTCTTCTAATATAACGTCACTTTTCTTTTTAACCCCGTTGACCTCTAGCAGATAGAAAAATCTGGGTTTATCAAATGGTTTGGTGTAGAGGTCAGCGCGTTGAAAATCCGTGTTAATTTTGACCACATCAATTAAGTGTTTTTCATAGCAATCGCGAATGAAATGATACTTTATGCCTATGTGTTTGGTCTTAGGATGTTGAACCGGATTTTTAGTTACTGCAATTGCAGCAGAATTATCAACATAGATAGGAGTAGAAGTGAAATGCAAACCGTAATCCCGCATTTGCTGTTGAATCCAAAGGATTTGCGAGTAGCAGCTGGCGGCGGCAACGTATTCAGCTTCACAGGTAGACAGAGCAACTGATGTCTGCTTCTTGCACTGACAAGTTACCAATCTTCTCCCGAAAAATTGACATCCTGCCGACGTGGACTTGTAATTCATTTTGCATCCTCCATAATCTGAGTCACTATACGCCGTTAGCTCAAAGTCATCATCATGAGGATACCACAACCCCAGTGTCGGAGTACCCTTCAGATAACGAAAATTCTCTTGACTCCTATCAGATGATTGACTTTAGGTTTTGCTTGATATCGGGAACATAAACATATGGCATACATGATATCTGGACGTGAGTAGTGAGGTACATGAGAGATCCGATCATCCCACTATACATGGTGGCATCCACCAAATCCCCATTCTCATCAGGAGCCACATCATGATTTGTGGCGAGAGGGGTACCGGCTGCAGTGACACTTTCCATATCAAAGCGACTAAGAATGTCACCGACATACTTAGTTTGATGCAGAAAGATGCCGGTAGGTGTTTTGTCCACCTGTAATCCTAGGAAGAACTTCATTTCTCCCATGGCACTCATCTCAAATTTAGCCTTCATCACAGATTCAAACTCTTTACATAACTCTTCGTTTCGTGAGCCGAAAATTATGTCATCCACATAAATCTGTACCAAAAGCAAATCACCATCCTTCTCTTTGATGAACAATGTACAGTCAATCACACCCCTACAAAAGCCATGTTTTAACAGATGGGTGGAGACCTTTTCATACCAAGCTCGAGGAGCCTGATGTAGCCCATACAGAGCCTTGTCTAACCTATAGACTCTGTCCCGATGATAAGGATCTTCGAATCCTTCGGGTTGACTTACATATACCTCTTCACGGATTTACCCATGCAAGAATGCACTCTTAACATCTAGTTGATAAACTTTGATCTTCATGTAAGAGGCGTAGGCTAGAAAGATACGAATAGCTTCCATTCTAGCTACGGGAGCAAAGACTTCATTGTAGTCGATTCCTTCGACTTGTCTAAAGCCTTGAACAACCAACCGTGCCTTGTTTCTGATAACAACACCCTGGTTATCCTTCTTGCACTTTAGTACCCATTTGGTACCAATTACCTTGCCTCCTTTGGGTCGGTCAACAAGAGTCCACACTCCAAGTTTCTTGAACTGTAGCAACTCCTCTTGCATAGCATTGACCCATGCTTCATCCTTAAAGGCATCACTTACGTGTTTTGGTTCAATTTGAGAAACAAAACAGCTGTAAGCTCCATCATTCACGTAGCCCTTTTCCATTACTTCATCGTAATCAGCAGTGTACAGTCTACTTCTAGTCTGCACCCCGGAGTGGAGATCACCGATGATAGCATCTGGCGGATGACTCGTACTGATCCTAGTCATGGGAGTTGTAGGAACTACAACTTCAGAGTCCATAGTGGTGACTGGAGGTTCAGTATCTGTATTTCCAGATGCCGGTGTAGCAGCTGAAGAGCTTCCTTCATGAACAACATTTGGTGACTGTACTGGTTTAGTTGCTTCTGCACCCTCTGAGGAGTCTTCACTATCATTCTGATCGGCTGAGGCAGATCCCGATGACCCACTTGCAGGAGTGGTATTGCTAGTATCCAGATTCGGTGAGTTGAGAACATCGTGCATCATCTGAGTAGCAATAACATCATCTGAAACTATCTGAGGAAGATTGAATGATTTGAAAAAGCCATCGTAGTCAAAGAATGATGATGGACCTTTTCCAGCAGGGGGAATAGTGAAACGTTGAACATCAACGTTGCGCCATACTTCTACCTGACCAGTAGAGTTGTTGTAAACTCGTTTGTCGGGTATACTGTATCCCAAAAAGATCCCCTGATCTGCCTTTTCATTGAACTTGCCTTCTTGAGTTTTCTTCAGAAGCGTACAGGGAGCACCGAAAGGTTCCAGATACTCCAGGTTAGGCTTACGCTTCTGTAGCAACTCATAGCAAGTCTTCCCGTGTCTCTTCACTACTGACACACGATTGAGTGTGTAGCAGGCATTGGCTACAGCTTCGTTCCAGAACTGCACTGGCAGTTTTGAGTCTGCCAACATAGTCCTGGCTGTCTCGATCAGACTCCTGTTCTTTCGCTCAGCAACTCCATTCATCTGTGGTGTGTATGCAGAGGTGAATTGATGAACAATTCCCTTTTCTTTGCAGAACGCATCCATCCACTGATTCTTGAACTCGGTTCCATTATCTGAGCGAATCTTTCTCACTTTAAGCTTGTAAAGTGACTCCAGAGTGGTGACTAGCACTTTGAATGACTCAAATGTTTCTGACTTAGCTTTCAGAAACATCACCCACGAGAATCGTGAGTAGTCATCGGTGACTACTAAGCAGTACCAGTCCCCTGCGATACTCTTCGTACTAACTGGACCGAAAAGATCCATGTGCAGTAGCTCCAGGGGAATCTCGATAGAATTGACATTCTTGGTCTTGTGAGATTTCCTGGTTTGCTTTCCTTTCTTGCATGAGACACATAAATCAGGAAGCTTGAAGTTCTTGACAGGAACTCCATCAACTAGGTTGTTATGAATCAGATGATTCATCTTCCTATGATTAATGTGTCCCATTCTTCCGTGCCACGAAATGGAGTCCTTCTCTGTTGCTTTACATAAGAAACATTGAACAGTAGAAGAACTAGTAGAAGCATTAGACATATCTAGAACATACAAGTCATTATATCTAGATGCTGACATTAATACCTGCTCCTCTGGAATATCCATTTCTTTCTTCATAATGTAACATTTGCGATTATCAAACATGACTTTGAAGCCCTTATCACAAATCTGAGACACAGAAAGCAGATTGTTTTCTAACTGCTGAACAAAGTTCACTTTATCGAACCTTACCTTTTCAATACCTACTTCTCCCTGAGCGGTAATGTATCCTCCTTTGTTACCAGCAAATGAAACGTGTCCCCTTTAATTTGTTTGACATTGAAAAGGAGACTCTTGTTTCCCCTCATGTGCCTGGAAGCTCCACTATCTACGATCCATGTATTTGTAGATGCACTATAGCGGACAACCTGCACATATGAGAAAATCATCAGTTAAGGAGGGGGACCCAAGCCTTGACTGGCTTGGGTTTCCCAGAGTAATCAACCATTATGAATTCGACCCACTGTCCTTTATCACTGGGAGGAATCTCAACTTTCAGATTGTCCTTGCTTTCAGACTCATCAGTTGTATTGGCTTTCCATAAACCATCCCTGTGAAAGGATTGTTTGTGGTAAACCTTAGACTGATTTACGGTTTGAGCATATGGTCTAGATTCAGAAACAAATTTTGCCTCTGGCATCACAGACTTGTCAGTGTCTTGTCTATTTTTCCTTTGGCGTGGAGGAGACGAAAACGACCTAGAAGGTGTTTTAGACCTCATAGGTGTTTTCGATCTGACCGGAGTTTTAGATCGCTGTTTTGAGTCTAGATTAACTTTGTTGTTCAGCTCAACCTTGAGTCTTGGAGTCTGATAGCGAGGACAATTTGTTGAAATATGACCGCACTGTCCACAAGTATAGCAGGACCTCCATTCATCAGGGCTAGGAGATCTCTTGTAGGGCGGTGAATAGACATCAGATTCTATCTTTTTATTATCACTTTTAAGACTTTCACCTCCTTTGACAAATTTAACTTGTTTAACGTTATTTGTGTTTTGTCTTAGAGACTGGTGATTATCTTGCTTCACTGGTTTAGCTTAAGTGTTTTTGGAAATCTTAGGTTGTGTGGAAGTTGACTTTTTACCCAACCCAAGAGATGCTTGAACATTCTCTTCCACTCGTTTGCCAGTGATTTGTGTGCTGGTTGTGCCTGATGCAGAAACTGTCTGGTCAGGAACCGAAGAGGCAGTGTTAACTACTGTATCCGGATCACTGACTAGAGGAGTTGTCACCACATGATCCTTTATGGGGTTATCATTAATTGGACGTTGTTTGATGTTCAAAAAGGTCTCATGTGGTGGAGGCACAACTTTGTATCCCAAACCCTCCCCGTTGTTGCATTCTTTAACCAAATTTTTCAAAATATGTGAGGAACTAGCTAAACTTTGGAGTCTTTGTTTCTAAGACTCGTTTTCGACTTGTAAAACTGCTCGTTCCTTCTTAGTTTCTTCGATTGTCTTTAAGCAAAACTTGATATCATTTTCTTGGTTAAAAGCAACAACTTCAGTTTCTTTTAACTGTTTCTTTAAGGCATCAATCTTTTCTTTATAACTGTTTTCATTTTGTTTTAAGATTCTATTTGCCTCTGTGCATAATTTTAGGTCATTTACTAAATTATCATTATGATCTAATAACCTAGCAAATTTCAGATCAATATTTTCCCTAAATTTTTCACAATCAACACAATCATGTTTAGTAAATAACTCATCCTTTGATTCTACCTGTGCTGATGTAGATGTTCCAACCATGAGAGCATTTTGGGGTCCAGATTGTGCTTCAGATTCTGCATTCAGTTCATTCTCCACAAGCTGATCAACATCAGCTATGTCATCATCAAATTCAGTAGTGTCAGGCTCAGCTGAGTTCTCCCCCTCAATTATTGAGTCTTCATTCAGATCCTCAACAGAAGCAATGTTGGCTTCACCATCAGATAAGAAACGGAAGGACCAGTCCTGTCCTTCATCGCCTTGTGCCACCATAGCCTTGGAATCACTCCCTGCTTGAACTGTCTTCTTATCTTTATCTTGCCTAATGAACGAGGAGAATGGATTTCCGTTCCAAGTCTTTTTAGGCTTGACACACTCTCTCTTGAAGTGTCCTTTCTCCCCGCAGTTGAAACACGTGACTTTGGACTTGTCAAAACCAAATGTAGTATCTTTTGTAGCCATGAGATTCTGCCCAGTTTTCTTCACAAACTTTTTAGCTCTTCGAACCGCACTTGCAAGAGCCCACATAATATCCATCCTCTCCAACTCATTTTCATCCACTTACTCATAATCTTCATCAGCTAAGTGGCAGTTTCCTATCTTGCCTGCAACCAAACCATCATAGGAATGAACCACTGCAGCAAGTAGGTCCATGTGTTCCTTGGCCACTTCCACAGTGACTTTACCCAGGTTCTCAGTTATTAACTTCGTCGAATTAGCTTCAGTAGGACTGTGTTGAACCCTTGATGAGACAGATGACTCACCCCCAGACGATGAGCTTTGACCAAATGTATTAGAAATAAAAGCAGTCTGTAGAGGAGCATTGGAAGACTTTGCAATAGGAGTTGGAGTCATATTGTAGAGAGTAGGATCCTGAGCATATGCACCCTTCTTCGCCTTATACTTATGTCTAACCTCTTCCTCTCGCAGTTTCTGAATAAAATCATTTATATCCAAAGTCTCGAGAACTGAATTGTGTCTCAAGGTGGAAATAAATGAATCCTATTTTTCTGGAAGACCTTCAGCCAAACTAGCGACCTTTTCTTCTTTAGACGTTGTTACCCCATGAGTGTGAAGTTCACTCATTAGATAATAGAAGCGGTCAATAATATCGTCCAAGCTCTTGTTCCCAATTGCAGAAAAATTATCAAACTCCTTTTTGAGTGCTTTGGCCTTCAAAGATTTCAGAGTAGAGCTCCCTTCATAACTTTTCTCGAGAGCTTTCCAGAATTTTTTACTTTGTTTCTGATCCGAATACTGATGGAAGATCTCTTTAGGAATAGACTGTGTAAGCATCGCGTAAGCCTTCTTTTCTGCATTATAAGCAGTCTTTTGAGCATCAGTCATTCCACTCAACGTTAATGGCAAACCATCAGCACCAACTGGCATGGTGTAACCAGTTTCAATAGAATTCCAGAGATTAGTATCCACGCCATTGAGATGAATCTCAAACCTTTGCTTCCACTGCGGGAACTCATCAATAGATAGAAGCTTAGGTGGCTTATTGTGGTTACCAATCTCATTCTCCAGAAGCAGTAGGTTCTGGATCCTTGAGTCTTTCCCTGCTGAGAATGCGAAGTGTTCGGAGTCCATAATGAAAGTTGACTTAAACATTAAAAAAAACAGACTGTTATGCGATTGGGGAGTACGACTGGGATGCGATTGACACTAACAGTATGCGATTGAACTCAACCGTGCGATTGAACAGGCGACTGAGACACAATCGTGCGATTGAACTCAAACGGGCGACTGGACAAGGCGACTGACTCAACTTGGCGACTGAAATAGGAGACTGACTCAATCGGGCAATTTGACATGGCGACTGACCCAATCGGGCGAATGACCTGGGCGACTGGGTTCAGTCGTACGATTGAGATAATCGTGCGATTGGGTCGGCTGAAAACGGGATTTTTCGCACACTTTGACCTAGAACGCAAGTTTTTGCACCCTAGACGGCTGAACTCGAAAAATATTGATTTTTCAGAACATGCACACGTAAAGACTCGATTTTTAGCAGAAAGATTGGATCTTTTTGCATAAAAACGTGGACTTTTTCACAAAATCGATTGAATCAACGAAGAATCAAGAGCCTATGCTCTGATACCACTTGTTAGGACCGTGTACGTACGGAGTACTAACTGATTCTTCGTTATACCGGATCAAATAGTCCGGAATCCTACTTGATTGGCGATCCAATCAGGGAGAACGAAATCAAGATCAATCCTAACGATTAGAAAATGTTAAGAATGGACTATGATAGGATCAATTAGAGCAATCTGTAACAATTTTATGAACAATTCAAAGCAAAATACAAGCAATTGTAATCAACTCAAGCAAAATCAACAAAATTCAGATTTCATTGATAGCAAAAGACGATTACAAGTGATAGAAAGCAGTTCTCATAAAAACATACAAAAACTCTACAATCTATACTATGTCTATGCTATATATACTAGAACTAAGGAACTAAAATTACACAACTAGTCCCTATACTAGCATAAACTACAAAACTAAACAATAAAGACTAAATGTTAATCTTTTAGAGAACCTAACAATACTCCCCCTAAGATTGACATTGTCTTCAGTCTTCTGTTCAGCTTCATCCTTTTCTTTTTCTTCTTTTGTATTGATCTTGACTTTGTCTTCATTTTATCTTCTCAGCATCCTTTGACTTTTTCTTTTATCCTTGAATCTTCTCTCTTCAATCTTCAATCTGCATGGAAATCCTCAGGCTCTTCTTTCACAGAGAACATCGGCTTCTGCTTATACATTTCAATTTCCTTCAGAGCATTCTCAATTGCTGACTTGAATTTCTTTGCTAGTACAGCTTGCTCTGGTTTTGATTCATTTGTTTTTATGTCTAACTGCTTCATTCTTTCCAATGTGTTCTTTGACAAACATGCGATATCAACATTAGCATATAGCTCAATTGGAATTCTGCAGTCTTTTGTATATAATTCAAGCACTCCTTTTCTTGATATTCTCATGAACTCAATGACTGGAATATCTTTCTTCATAATGTTAGCATAAGCCAAAGCTTTCCTTAAAGCAATTCTTTCCATGGCTGTACTCATGACATTGATAATTGACACAAAATACTTTTTATCTTGTTCAGCTGTCTCATCTGATAACTTGTCAAACTTCTGCACAGATAGAAATGAAATATAACTTGGGTGTAGTAACCTCAATTCAAATGCTCCAAACAAAGTTATCATGTCTTCATTCCAATCTTCTAAGTTTCTAACAAGCTTTAGTTCAAATGTTTCTGAATTATAAAACCATCTTTGAATTGGTTTTGATTTTTGATTTCCGTAATCATCTTTATGCCCGGAGTTGTCACCTTTTCAACAAACTTGTCATAAAATTCAATCATGAAGTGATCTTCATCTGATTGATTCACTGACTTACTTCTCTTCTTTTTCATTGACATAAAATATTCTTTATCTTCCTGATCACATCTTGTTTTCAGAAAATTACTTGATCTGGTCAACCCTGTTCTCAACAGATCTACCATCATTTGACCACTTTTCGCATTTGAATGGTTTATCAACCTCAATTTATTCAACTCTTTAAGATCTTGCACTGGAAGTTTTATGATGCTAGCATAAAAATGATACACATCACAAATAGCATTCACTCTTTTGATTAGAAATGCATCAAATACTTCATCATACTTCCATGCTATGATTTTTACTTTATTTGTGAAGTCAGGTGCAATCATTGCATTCAACAGTTCAGCCACTGATTGACCTTTGTGTAACACATTCCTCACCAAATCACCTGTTGACCTTGATTTGTCAAAAATTTGAATTTGTTCTTCAGATGCCTTATATGCTTGTTTTTCTGATTCTGGAAACATCTTCATTAGTTCTTTTCTCCTTTCAAGCATACTTGATTTTTGGGCCATCTGCTTGATCTCCTGAGGCTTTAAAATCCGAGTTCTTTTTGTGATTTCCAGATATTGTGGATTGTCAGTATCCAAAATAATCATCTTTTTGGTTTGTTTTTCCGTTTCTTGAAAACTTCTTACCAAATTTCTCAATGATACAGATTGAAGTCTTTTCAATTTTCTCCATGGATAATTTCTTGCTTGCAACCATGATCTTAAAGCAACTACACTCATTTCTTCAGGATCTGGATGGTGCAGCTCGGAACTTGAGAGTTCATCCACATTGATACTTTCTTTTTCTCTGATCCACTCTCCATGTTCAATCACAATTTCATTAGGATCTATTGGAGCAATGGATTCAGCAGCTATGCATTTCTCATATTCATCGTTTATTTGAGAAACAGTCAAACCATCTAAAAATACTCTGTTGTATTTCATCTTTACAAGATAGTTATACCTTTCATCAAAATCTGAAAGAATATCATCAACTCCTTGATCATGTTCCAAAGGAGGATGTTCAAATTCTTCAACCACATCATCATCATCTAAAACTTCATTATACCAGTCATCATCAAATTCATCTTCTAAATCTTCAAGAGCACCAATTTTATCTTGACTCATTTGCTCTTGACTCTCTTGATGTTCTTTTTCAATAGGTTCTTCAACTCTTTGTACTTTTGAAGAAGTTCCAGGAACAAATTCAACATCAGCTTCATCTAATTTCCTTTTTCCTTTCTCCCTTTCAGATACTTTTTCAATATCAATTGGAATGTTTTCAGCAATAATCATAATTTCTGGAGAGGAGGGCTTTGCTGATTCTTTGAACTTTGTTAATTCTTCCTTCAATCTTTCATTTTCTTCAGACATAATCTTGAATTTTTCTTCCAGCAAATCATAATCTTTGATCATAACCTCAAAATTTTTTATAACATCTTCTTTATCTTTAGCATACCCAACAATCTTTTCATCTTTTGACAAACCATCTTCTTTCAATTTTTCATTAGCTTTCTTCAACAAGACAAGCTCTGCTTTTAATTCTTCAATCTCTTTTTCTTTTGCTTTATTATCAACTTTTAAGCTTTCGAGTTCATCAACATCAAGAATTTCTTCAGTTTGAACTGCCACATCAGTTGTAGATACAGGTATATCTTGATGAATTTGAAATGTCTCAATGAACTCATAATCAAAAATTTGATCATCAACATTCATTTCTTGTTCATTCTCAAAGTGAGCTTGTTCCTCTTCATGTATTTCTTCATGAGCAGTTTCATCAATGATGAAAGCATCTACATCATCAACTTCTTCATGCTCACTTTCTTGTTCATGAACTTCATCACCTATTATATCTTCATCTTCGTTTTGAGCTTCAGTTTCATGCTCAGAACTTGGAGATTCATGAATTATATCCTGGTGAGTTTCAGCTTCATCACCATCATCATCATTATTATCATCATCATCATCATTGTTATCATCATCATCATCATCTTCCAAAGGAAATTCATCTATAAGATCAGTAGGATCAATTGGTTCTCCCTCTATCAAATGATAATGCTCCACATTAATGTCAACCTCATCATTTGCTACATTTAACATGTAGTCAAACATAGGAACATTTTGAGCACCTGTTATCATTGATAACTTCTTATATGTCATTTCAGACATATTTTCCATCTCCAATCGATCTCCACCAACACCATACACATGAATGTCAGGATATTCCTCATTAATAATCATTTGAAGGAATCTTGGATACATTAAGTATTTATGCCTTGTTCCTTTTTCCAAATTGAATGCAAAGCCATTCAGTATCCATCTTGACATATTAAATCTTCTGTTTGTAGCTACAACAACAATTGGTGAAGCTATGTCCACAGGAAATGAATTCCAACCAGCACTCCTTTTGGACAAACAGTGTTGGAAGATGTAACAGAGAAGCTTCCAGTGATTATATACTCTTGCTCTAAAGAATTGTTTCTTAGGAAACTGATCAGGATGACCCATAGCCATAAAACTTTCTCTGCATTCTTCAAAAGAAAATTCACATCTATCTTCTGGATCATTTTCTCCCAATCTCAGAGCATTTCTGATAGAATCTTCAGATACTTCTATCATTCTATCTCTGGTTATAAAGCCCCTTACAAATTTTCTTCCATCCTCTACTTCAACTCGAGCTGTGTTCCAAAACTGTCTAATAAGTCTGTCATAGATTACAGTTTGGTAACACATAGCATAAACATATTTGGTTCTTAGAAGAAATCTGATCATTTCTTCATAAGAGAAAGCATCTTGAGCTTCATCATTCAAAAATGCAACAATATTATGCTTAGGTACAAATTTCAGTTCTGCCATCTGCAAAATTTAAGAACAAAGATGTTAGATAATGTGTATTTTGAAGCAAATGATTAATTGTAAGTTTAAAATTATGATGATTTAAGAAATTATAAACTGATGTGTTAAATTGAATTTGAATTTTAAAAACAACTTGAATTTTAATTTTAAGTGTAAACACTTAATTTTGATAAAAGATGAATTTTCAAGCTTGATTTTGATTAACAGTTTAACACTTCTGTTTATGATATCTTATATCATTTTATTAAAAGATCTTAAATTCCTGAGATGATGATTTGTATCAATGTTGATTTTATTTTGAATTTTGTTTTATTTTATTTTGAAAATTTTGAAACTGTTCATCTTCTTCAATCAGTTCAACATCCCGAGACTGTTCATCGAAGACCCTGAACCAAAAGTTCAATCAAACATCAGATTATCACAAGATTAACCTAATATAATGATCGAAATCATCAGATGAACACGAATCAATCATCAATTTTTCTCATTTTTCTCTCGATTTGAAGAACTCTGTGATTTTGTCAAGTGTTAGGGTTCATACGACCCACAGGGATCGAACGACCATCAACATGTTTCATTTAAAATGAAATCAGTTGAAAATGATTCATTTACTTACATTCACAATCTCACGAATACTATCAACAATCGGGAATTTTTTGTTCGAAGTGAATACAATCGATGAATAAGGGTTTTTGATCGAAGAAAGTTGAAAGTTCGAGTGTTCAGAGGGTTTTGTGAGGGTTTTTGAATTAGAATGAAATGAATATCACAAGTATTCTATTTATACCAAGTATAAAATTTTAGACTCATGAGCACTGTTGGTCGTTTTAGGATCATTCAGACTCATTAGGTCAAAAATTTTACTAAGTATCTAGACATATGAGCACTGTATAGCAGTCGTATTAGCACTGTTAGACACATTAGTCTAGACGTATGAGAACTGTTTCAGACTTATGAGAACTGTTAGTCGCATAAGCACTGTTGGTCGCATAAGCACTGTTCCAGTAGCATGAGCACTGTTTCAGTAGCATAAGCAATTTTTCAGTAGCATTAGCACTATTAGTCGTATAATAAATCTGAATTGTCCACATACACTTGTAATTTTTCAAGTCTTCCACCTGCACACTGTTTAAACAAATTAGTAATATTTCATACTAATATTCAAACAATATTGCATATTTTTACATTTTGACCCTCAAAGTTTCAAATTTACAATTTTGACCCTCAAAGTTTCAAATTTACACTTTTGACCCTCAAAGTTTCAAATTTTCATTTTTGACCCTTAAAGTTTCAAATTTTCATTTTTGACCCTTAAAGTTTCAAATGTTCATTTTTGACCCTCAAATTTGAACTATTTACAAGTTTGACCCTTCATCTTAGTTTCAAAATGAACAACCAAATATTTCAACATCTGTCTTGATTTAAACTTTTCAAAGAAGCTTTTCCTTGCTAAAATTATGAGATCATTTTATCATTTGATAAACACACACATACTTTGAAATTAAAGCATCATCCGTTCAATTCAACATGATCATTTTCATTTTGATTTTCTGAGAATATTCTTATTGGTTTATTACTCCCCCTAAACTTTTAAGTTTCACAAAACTTAGAAGTTTACTAATAGATCATAAGAATATCATACTGATCATTGTTATATTGCTTGCACACAAGAAAACATGCATAAAATCAAAATGAATGTAGAATAAAAATCTAATATTTACACTAGAATCTTTGATTGCAGTGAGATCATATTAGATAAGATCAGAACATTAAAAAAAAAATATGTGGATAGTCATAGACAATGATTAAATCCTGATCAAGTGTGTTCCAGGTCAGTGATATCACAGCAAAGGAGACACAAGATCTAAGGACAGCAAAGGATACCAATTGATAGGATCAATTAGAGCAATCTGTAACAATTTTATGAACAATTCAAAGCAAAATACAAGCAATTGTAATCAACTCAAGCAAAATCAACAAAATTCAGATTTCATTGATAGCAAAAGACGATTACAAGTGATAGAAAGCAGTTCTCATAAAAACATACAAAAACTCTACAATCTATACTACGTCTATGCTATATATACTAGAACTAAGGAACTAAAATTACACAACTAGTCCCTATACTAGCATAAACTACAAAACTAAACAATAAAGACTAAATGTTAATCTTTTAGAGAACCTAACAGACTAGGAATGATCTGAGACGTTCTATGAACTTGGAATGGACGAACTGGGTGTTCTAGGTCGACTAGGGTTTCAAGTATTCGAAGTGTTACGTTTTTCCATGAATTAAATGGTATTTATAGGTTATAGATCTCATTAGTGCGACTGAGCCTTGCGACTGGCTCAGTCGTGCGATTGAGTCATACGATTGGTTCATTCGTACGCTTGAGTCAGTCTTATGACTCAACCATGCGATTGACTCAATCACCTAGTTCAGTTGTGCGATTGGAACATTCGCATGGTCCAGTCGTGCGACTGAATCAGGATTCTTAGTCAAACACATTCTTGAACCTTTAATGATTCAGAACTATGTCTCACACCTATAAACCTATATAACATGGTCATATTATGCGTGTAACAACTAATAATGTAAATAGATATAATATTAAATAACCAACAACCATATATAGAAGAGATTCTCATTATATTGATTCAACATTACATATGAGTTACAAAAAGAAGTTCTATTACATTTAAGCTCACTAGACTAGAACTGGGGACATGTATCACTTTTCTTTATCGAGCTCTAAAATTATATAAGAACACCAAGTGAGTTCTCGTGTCCCCCTTTTTATACTTTTGTTTTGGAGATGAAGCATGCTCCTTTAAACTGAAATTCTTATGTGTGATACTGTTTACTGTTTTGCATGATCTTTTGTTCTATGAACTATGATTGTGCTTACTTGATGCTAGTATGTGGGACTTTTTGGATACCTGCTGATACTTTTGTCACGATTATTAATTCTTTTGTGAACCGCTTGTTTTACGTGAATAGATCTATTTGGGGAATCCCCCACGCACAGTGGCTCCCGCTACAGGGAGGTACCCCACTGAGATCCTGAGGGGTCGTTTGTGGCATGTGACTGGTTTTGAGTAAGATACTATGGTGAATCATCCTAGCAGGAATGGTTCACTATTCTGAGGCTTGGTTCTTTCCTACGGGAATATCTGGTACAATATAACTTTAGAAGAGGCCAGCCGGGGACCAAGTGCAGGGTTGATTGTGGCACCCCACGATGACTGATACTAAAAATGATGTTTTAAACATCAAATGAGATTCTCAGAAACTTTCACACTTGATTCTAAAACCTTCACTTGTGGACTCTAAGAGTCCCTTTTATTTCTGAAACTTCAACCACTTGAACTCACCAACTTTATGTTGACACAATTCTTTTTTGAGCATGTCTTCAGGTACAGCTAGGGAGAATAGTTGAGCTATAGAAGTTACCAAATCCGAAGCAAGATATGAGGGTAGAGGTTAAAGACACAAGTCGAGCCTAGAAGCCTTAGTTATCGAAGCTCCAAGAAATATTTACCGAGAGATGGATCACGACACCTATAGATCATAGATTGAAACACCTTGTGAATTGGAAATAAAGCCAATATTTTAATGTAAATATCATGTGACACTGTTTAATAAACCATTTAGTTTCCGCTGCATTTTGGTTATTGTTTACTAATCGTTACGTCCCGCCTCTCTGGGCCCGGGGTGTGACAGATTGGTATCAGAGCCAAAGGTTGTAGAGAAGTAGGTCTGCTTCGCGAGACCTAAACTACAACCATATGAAACTCATAGGACCACCTTAGTAAGAAGACTCTTTTGAGCTTTGCTGAACCAATGGTGTAGAAATACGGGTTTGCTTTGCAATACCTAAGGTGTAACCATAAATAGGACCAGCCTAGTAGGTTGTTTCCACGATACAGTGATCCAAAGTTTGTAGCAAGAATAGGTTTCCCTAAGAACACCCTTCTTTAACCTGGATACCTTAAGGATTTCATATATCCTATTAAGAATTCTCTACCCTATAAGAAACCTTGATACATTAGGGTATTACCTATGATAGGTGCACCCGAGTAAACCATGAAGGTATGGAACCTCTTGGAGTTGACTCTTAGGACTACTAAATGTCAAGTACTAAGAATGTTAGAAACCAACACTGTGCACATATATCAGGACTTAAATCCTGGAGAGACACTTATCTGATTGCACAGTTGACTTTTGTCACTATATGAAACGACTGCTGTTAGCTATACACTTGATACGACCTGTGTCGTTACCTGAGACAACTGTTATACTGATACTTGTTTGAAATGATGATAGTTGCTATTATGCCTCATTTGTAAGATAATACATGTTGGAATTTTGTAACAAGATATTAACCAAGATGCCTTTTGTTTGTTCTGCTCCCTAGGATAGCATGTACCTGAATGCTCATTTATTGCTTGATTTGCTTAAACTTACTTTGAAACAATTTCTGGGTTAACTTGAATGATTAGCAGAGTTGGAATCTAAGTGTGCTTAATTGCAGATGATGACTAAATGAAAATCGTTAACTCCAGGACCTAAATACACAAACTTGGAACTTATGATCGGAATGACTAGAATGATAGTGTAAGGTAAATTGACGATTACGGGTGCACACGTAATGGTGAATTTACAGGTACCCTTGAATTCTAGTGGGCCCTGTCATGTAAACTAATATCAATGTAAACACTTAAAGAACCAATAAATACAAGAATAAACACAAATATTGGAATATATTCAATAATTTCAGGTTCAAAACTTTCATGCTAGGTGAAAACCATTTGACACTTGAAGAGCTACCAAGGACGATGTTGCAGTAACTATTCCTTTCTCTTCTTCTCTTTTCTTTTATTCTACTCTCCTATCGGAATTATAATGATAAGACCATCAGACTCTGAAGATCATTAAATGATGTCCTCAAACTTAATTGGTCTCGTGCTGAGTATGGCACTTCACCTCATTATGCGTGTAATCTAGCCATACTATTTTTAGCGATGCCTGAAATTTCCTTCCTACCCAACATTGAATTCGTCCCTTCCCCAACATAGAGGAAGACTCTCTAACAAGGCTTGTGCAACGGAGAACATACCGGAGTAATAAATTTCCAAGAAACGACTCTTGTGGTCAATGACATAGAAGACTTGTCACTTCTTTCTTTCTTAAGTAGTTCACGCTTCATAGGATCTTCCGGATTCTAGAATTCCTCTGATCATTTTCTCAAAGCCTTTGAGGAATATGACTTCTCTCTACCTACTCATTGTAATGGAACCACCTAACTCAAGGAATATTCTTAATATCAGCTCCGATTGTGATTGATAATCACCTTTCTCAGTACTACACTCATGAAATCTTTCATCATCTTTAACCGTTAGTCACCTAATGACAATCTTCACTCGAAACTTAGGTTGAACTATTTTGACCCTGCTTTTAACCGACCTTGTTGTTGGTAAATTTCTGAGCACCAGATTTCGCAGGAAATGAATCCTCGTTCTAAAATCCAGATTCTTCAGAGATAAAGATTCAAGTGCTAGAGACAGTTGCCGAGAAAAACTAACCTTTGAGATTCAAGACAAAAATCTGAACTTACAACTTATTTGCATCCCCGATTTTTCCACTCACCCTCTGTTCTCGATTTATTCTCTTAACGAGTAGTGCTACTCACTTTAAGCCTCTAGCATAACCCTCATCTTTGGAAACGCGTGATAGCCGATGCGGGAAACTTTAAAACCTTGTAAGTCATCTCGACTCGGAGATCTCTACTACCTGAGTGATAAGTTCGTGATTCGAGCGCGAAGATCTGAAGTAGAATATGATCTCGAACTATACGATAAGTTATTAGAGTGGTAGTTAACCTTCTTGTGCTAGCGAGCACCTTCATAACGTCCTAAGCTTGTTCGAATCGATGCGGTCGATAATAATGAAGAATTCATGGGGAAGACTCATGGTTGTACTTAAAGGATGGTATTGCTCCAAAAGGTGTATAAGAAGCATAGAAGATCAGCTAAAAGAAATCTCATGTGTTAAATAACTTGAGATCCAACTACAACGAAGTGATAGACGTGCAGCAGATTGTAGGCAAAGAAAGTCTGCATAATCATCCTTGACTGTAAGCGTTGGTGTTATTCCTCTCTAAATTTTCAAACCTCTCCTAAAGTGATCCTCTAATACCTTACCCTAGAACGCTCCGTATCGTCGGGAATTCGAGCAAAAGTCTTACTCCCATATCTCGCTGGAACAATCGATATGATTATAAAGGATTGGAATCTACACAGAGTTACTTGCTTCACGAGTAGACCCTCTACAGGGCACAGTAACCTTGCAGAATATGGACCAAGGAAGAGGTCATCTAGAAGGTTGACCTTAATTGTGAAGCACTATGAAGAAATTAGTAGAAACGTTTGCAGCAACTCTGTAGCTTAAGACAACAGTTGAGGTTGCTCTTAAGGAAATTGAGCCGGAGAATAGAAGTAAAATATATATATGGAGGTACTGGACTTGAAGATTATATCAAGGAGCTGGTGGAAGGAAAGCAGATTCGATAACTGTTAGATAAACAGTTCATAAAATCTAGTATGTCGTCTTGAGGAAACTTAATGCTCTTTGCGGAAGGTAAATAGAATGCTCCAGTTATGGATGGATTATTGAAGAGTTAAATAAAGTCATCAAGGATAAGTGATATCGTTTTCTCATAGATGATAACCTACTTAATCAATTTCAAGATGCTATCTACATCTTAACTGTTATCAGTCATGTTTATAAGGAAAACGACACTACACAAATAACAAGTTAAAAACAAGATATGGCAAGTACGAAGGTTGTGGTCAAGCCCGTGTGGGAGGGCCTACACATTTCACCGTACTCAGGAGTCTCATGGATAGGATCTGTAAGACATAATTAGACATGTCTGTCACTTTGCCACTACTACTAAGCACGAAATTCAAGACAAATCTCTATAGTTGAAGCTATAAAATTCCGGGAAGAAGTAAAAACCACATTGAGATGCGTCAATGCATAGGGATAGGAGAAAGTTGTAAAAGGGTCAACAAAAACTTAGTTGTGTAGCTATACGACTGGCATCGTTATCCTTGGAGAAAAGCGGAATTCGTTTGGGTGCGAATAAGAAAGTTTCAGATGCGTGTTGATGCAACAGTACAAGATGATTTTCTAGTCGCCCGATTGAAGCTGAGAAAATATAGGAGAGCTACATTAAGCATGAACTGGAAACATCCGTAAAATAAAAGGATGCACCTGGATACATTATCGATGAGACACTACCAACTACACATCAGAATACTAGATCAAGCACAATAGAGTGATCGACAATCGGTAACGACAACCGTATTGACAAGTGCGGATAAGTAGCTTTCGTCCGCATTGCCCTAGGACATCCATATTTCCAAATGAGAGAGAACAAGTTCTGCCCGCATTTGTATCTGCTTACCCTCATTGACGAATGCAGATAGCCTACAGTTAGACTTTCCTTCTATTACCTATACCGTATCATTTCTTGAACTTGTGATTCTACCAGCGTCAGTTCACGTGAATATGTATATATATAGCACATCCCATTTCGGGGAAACTCTTGTCATGCGTCAGATAAGATGAACGGATCTACTCGAAGACTGAGGTTCTGATATACAGAACCGCTCCAGAAAAGGATGCATACTAGAAGAAGCACGTAGTGGAAGAAAGGACTTAACCCCTTAAGATGAAATCATAGAAGGAGGAGATCGAAGAAATTTTTCGGAAGGAAGTTGAGAACTAAAGAGTAGACTTTGAAAGCTGAAGACCTTTGTGCATGAGCTAATCTCTCTATCCTTTGAAATCGTGAAAACTTCTTAGTCTTAGCTTCATAGAAATGATCGCGCGATGCCTAGATGTTCATCTGTACTCGTTTGGAAAACCCAAACCCTTCTTGATTGAAACCTTTAATCTATGGTATCACGATTATCCTATCTAATTAATGGCATTCACGCTAACATCCTCTTCTTTTCAATCGTTCTTAAGATTCTCAGTGAGGACGGTAACACCGTTGGGAATTTGGGAATCGTCTCCTTGCTAGATCTATTTTGTAGGTCGGTGTATTGAACTACGGTGGAGAGTCTCTTCTTGTTAATTCTGTACGATTGTTAAATGATCTGATTGTGAAGCCAAAAACCTGCTCATGGTTTGACTCACTGATCCTGTCAAGCATGATTCTAACATTCGAATAGTTACTCCAATTCAAATCGAACCTGATTATTTGACACCTAATCATCAACATTTGTCCTAGGATGCTCAGCTAAATAACTCTAAATCTTCAAGATTCATACTATGAGTGTATCACACTCGGACACAAATATTAGCGATACTAAAATTTCGAGGGCGAAATTTCTAAAAGGAGGAGAGAATGTAACACCTCTGAAATCTAGCCCAATTAGAAAGCTTAATGTATTATAGGACCCAATAAAGGTCCGGATTGAGTTGGGCTTACCAAGGAAATCTTGCAGAACGAAACTAGCCTTTTGGGCCCAATAAGCCCAATAAGGGCCCGAACACATAAACAAGCCCCATTTAAGGCCCAAATGCACGTTTACGAACTAATTTTAAAAAAAACCATGAAAAAAAGAATTCTTATGTGATTTGAAACAACTATGGAAAGATCCAAACTGAAAACGGATTCAAAACCCATACCGGGTGAAATCCAACAATTTAACGAGTACTAACGTCTGAATTCCATCAGAATTCCTTATAATGGCTTGTCGTCCAATTTAAATCCTTGTTAATGCTAACAATATCATAAATAATGCTTGTTGAAAGATTTTTCATCAACCAAGCATAATCAACAGAAATTCGTAAGCGAAATGCGAAAACCGGTTTTCACCGGCATTTAACCGACGTCTGTTATGACGACCGAGTCTCGTAACTCCGTAAATATTTATCTAATCATTGTTTACTATCATAATATATTAAATTTGATGAATGGTACGTTGTCCGGAATAACTGCGTTCCGAAACGCGACCGTGACGCGAACCGGGTTACGATCTGGTAAAACCTGAAAATTCATCAGGTAAGGCTTTAACGTGACTAACATGGGAATTTAACGTGCAAAATATCATCTTAATACTTAATTTCATTCATTTAGATATCAAAATAATAAGAAAAGCGCTCATTCGAGGAAAACGCGTAAAACCGTTAACGTGTCGATTTCGCGGTATCGTTTAACTATTCGGCATGTTCTAAACACGATAAAATCATTAATCTCAGAATCATTAGAATACTTGGTAAAAATCTAAGCTAACGGGAAATGAAATTTATTTCGTTACACAAAAATTAAATCGAACGTGTACGAACCGAACTCTTTTAACGAACCCGTTCATTTAACCCTGCTATATAAACAAAATATTCTCCATTTTAGGGTTAGCAAAGAAAATTAGGGCAGAGAAGTGAAAAAGAGGGAGAGAGCGGTCACAACTCCCTTCTCCCCCCTCATCCCGGTGAAACTCCGGTCGACTTCCGGCCATCCACGGTGGATCCCCGGCGATTTCCCACCTTCCCGACTTCTCTCTTCAATCCGAACCCGATGGTGGCTTTGATTTCTCCTAAAAGACAACCAGATGACACGAATCGAAGGCAAACAGGTCGGTTGCAGGTCGGTTCGATGGGAATGATGGTTGTCGTTGTTTGTGGAGGTCGACCGTGTGTGTGGTCGAGAGGTCGACAAGCGACGGTGGTGATGTGGGTTATCGGTGGTGGTCGACGGTGGCTGTGGTTATTTGGTGGTGGAGGTCGACCACGATTACGGTTGTGAGGGTGATAGTGGGGTTCCGATGATTGTGCTACGTGGTGTTCCCTCACCACCGGGACGACAGCCGAGGTCGCGAAGGAAAGGGGGCACCCGATGGTGTCCCAGACCGTCCCCACTGTCTCTCTTTCTTGGTAAGGTACCTCTAGAACCGATGTAGTTCATTCATCCTTTGTTTCTTGGACTACAAACCGCAATTTGCTATGATTTTGGGTCGCATGTGTGGATCTGTAGCAGATCTGGGCTCAAGGCACTGGTACTGGTGGTTGGTGCAGGTCGCGGTTGGTGGCTGTCGTGTGTTGGTGGTCGATGTTGGTGAAGGGATAGCAGCAGCGGCTTCGGCTGTGGGTTGGGACCTCAAATGTTTCTGTGGTGGCTGCTGATTGGTGGTTGTGGTGGACTGCCGGTCACGGTGATGTTGTTGGTCGCGGTTGTGACTGTTGTTGGTTGTGCACGGTGATGGTGAAGGTGGTAGAGCAGCAGCTATGATGATGAAGACGGTGGCTCATATGCAGTGGTAAGTCACTAGTGGTGATTACGATGGTTTTGGCGATGGTTGTTGGCTGTAATCATGGTTGTTGTTGATATTGGTCGTTGTGATGGTGCTGTCGGGTAGCAGTGGCTTCGGTTGTGGTGATGGTTGGGGCTGCATGTGGTTGGTGTTCGGGTAATGGTTGCAAAACAACAGTAATAGTGAGGTAATCTGTGATTGGGGTTGTGTTGTTGTTTGTTATGGTTCATATTGGCTGCGATTCGACAGCCATGGTATGGCTGTGATGGTGGTTGTGGTTACGTAGGCTGTCAAAGTGGTTGTTTTGATAATGGTTGTGGTGTTGGTTGATAGATGGTGATAAGTGGATTTTGGGTGTGGTTGTCGGTAAGGATTCTAGCCAACTAGGAGGTTCTAGCAATGACAAAGTGGTTCATGGTGGACAGTGGCTGCATATGGTGAATGGTGATGGTTAAACCTTAATCAAAGATGGTCAAACATGGTCAACGGGCAGTCAACGGAACAAGAACGCAATTAAATCCCGTCGTAAACGAGTGGGTTAGAATACATAACCGAGTGGAAGGTAATATCGCATGCGCAACGCATTGAAATTGAATTATAAATTGCATGCGTGTTATTTGAGCTCTAATTAATTAAAGGATTAAATTATAAAATACGTGAATTATAAACGGAAATGAACGTCACTTGTTATAAATGTTTGATTTAAATGGATGGTTTAGACCCGAGATTTAAACAACAACGCTAGCTATTAGAAACCAACCTAGATAAGATATATAAAACATTACATTTTGGGGAAATGGTTATAACATGTTATTGATTAAACAAATAAGTTGATCTCACGTCACGTTAAATCCTTACAATACTTCGGGATGTAAAATTGCATACAAAAAGATATATTTATACAATAGATACATTAGGTTAACCGATGTTCACGCATACTTAACTATGGCAAATGGGCTTATAATTCTATAATGATCTGTTATCTTGTCATTATTAGTAATTGGCCATCTCATTGTTGTTGACATAAACATTAATTGTAACACTCTTTATACAAATTATCGTCAATCAAGTTAACAAATACGATATAAACGCGAGCATTGTAAACATCGTTTGAAACATTATATATTACTTACATTGTTAATGCAAGTTATTTACAAAAATTTGGAATCCATGATATGAATTGATTTTTCGACATTCTTCATACTAAGACACTGTTGGACCAAAAGAACCAATGAGCCAAGATCAGGAAAACCTCTAAGTCCCACATATCATTACAACAACTTCTGAAGACTCCCATCAGCTGTTCTTACAAAGTCTGAAGAATCAAAGTCTGAAGATCAAAGATCTGAAGTATAACAGCTGAAGAATCTAAAGTACTGAAGATAAGTACTGAAGTCTGAAGTACTGAAACATACAAGTACTGAAGACTTCAAGTACTGAAGACAAGTGCTGAAGACCAAAGTTGAAGAACTGAAGAACTGAAGATCATCTACTGACACACAAAGTCTGAAAACAGACTGAAGACAACAGCTGATGACATCTACTGAAGTCATCAGCTCATAAATCATCTGAAGCCCAAGTCTGAAGAACAAGTGCTGAAGACTCAGAGTTTGTCACAACAGCTGAAGAAGTCTTCTTCAGTTGTTGTGATGGTTTTTCCTTTCAGTAGTTTTATATTTCTTTTTAGTAGTTTGTACAACAGCTGAAGAGTTTGTTCTTCAACTGTTATAATATCAGTAGTTATACGACTGAAGAGTTTGTTCTTCAGTCGTTGTAGGCTTTCAGTAGTTTACTTTTGTCAGTACTTGTAATAGTTAAAACACTTTTGTAAGAAGATGTCAGCTGTTGACATCTTCAGTAGTTTTATGTTCTATCAGTTGTAAGTTTAATAATCGGTTGATGTGACTGACAAGTCACATCATCACCCATCCTTTTGCCGCCTATAAAAGGATGGTGAACCATGCTGTATTAGGTGCCGAAACATGTTGAGTAATAGAAAATCTACTTTTTCGCAGAACTTTTCTCTCTCTCTATGTTTGTGCTTTAACATGGAAAATACTTTATGTTCTTGCTTTAAGTGCTAATTTCGTGCTATATCCGCTTTAAAAACAATCTGATTGATCAAACTAGAGGCTGAGATCCTGATGTCTGCAAAGGTCAAATATAAGTACTGATGAGTAATTTAGTCTTCAGCTCTTTCATAACTACTGAAGACTAAAAAGCTTCATAGTACTGATTTACATTGTTTGTTGAAAACAACTGATGTAGTGAGGTGGATTACAACTATTGATGTATGATTTTCAAACAAATAAGTACTGAAGAACAAATTTTGCTCACAAGTACTGATGTGTAATCTTACACAAGTACTGAAGACAAAATTTGTTCACCAGCTCTGAAGAAGTATTTCATCAGCACTTGTGAACATCTGATCATAAGAGCTGAAGGCTTAAATACTCACAAGAGCTGAAGGGTCAATGAAACATCTGAAAGTCAGCCAAAGAGCTGATGTGTACGTGTAGAGGCTAGCATGAAACAACTGATTTGACGGAAACAGCTGATGATTAATTTCTCATCAGCTGATGCCAACAGCTGCTGTTTCATACCCAAACAACTGAAGGACAAAACCATGTCTTCAGTAGTTTCATAACTACTGATGACTAACACCAAGTCCTCAGTTGTTTACAACAACTGAAGCAATACCATGTCTTCAGTAGTTCACAACTACTGATATCAGTAGTTCACAACTACTGAAGGCTAACACCAAGTCTTCAGTTGTTACAACGTCTGAAGATGAAAAATTAGGTCTTTAGTAGTTTATAACTACTGAAGACTGACAACAAGTCTTCAGCCGTTTCCAACATCTGAAGGACAAAACCAAGGTCTCAGTAGTTTCAACTACTGAAGACTAACACCAAGTCCTCAGATGTTACAACCACTGAAGGTTAAGACCACGTCATCAGTAGTTTCAACAACTGATAACTAACACCAAAACCTTCAGTAGTTTTCTTTCAGCCTTCGCCCTACCCTATAAATAACCAACCTTCAGAGCATTTACTCTTCACTTGACCTAACCTTTCAAAACCTCTGAACTTCCCACACACCATTAATGGCAACCATGCAACTCAAACCTCGACACAATTGTGTCGCTCATCTCACCAAATCGCCATTATGGCCTAAATTTCACCATGCCGTCGATCTTATGAACGACTCACCTTACCAAACGGCATTTCTTTTGAACCCCACCATTTACACCGACTCCCTGACGGAGTTTTGGACGAACATCAGCGTCCAAACCGGAGAGCAAAATGGCGAGGTCTCTCTCCGGTCCTCCGTCAACAACCACCCAGTGGTTATCACTCCAGCTACTTTGCGCCGAACCCTAAAGCTGGAGGATGCCACCTACCCAACCTCTTAACCCAAAGGCGCCCTTGATCTATCCTTCACCGCCAATGACTATCAGGGTGACCTTTCTAACTCCACCTTGTTGAAAAAGCACTTCCCAGATCCCCAACGACTCATTTTTCACATGGTGAATGTGTGTCTGGCTCCCAAAACTTCTTCATGGGACCAGATGTCAACAAGGTGGCAACAGGTATTATTTTCTATCCTTGAAAAACAACCTTTGAACTTAACAGATATTATATTTTTAGAAATCAAGGATATGGCCACAAAACCAGTTTCTAACCGGTGGATCTTGTATCCTCGGTTCATAATGGCCATAATAGAAGACCAGCTTCAAGCTGAGGGACTTGTTGGTACTGGGGTCCCTGCCATGGCTGTTCTAGCCGAGGTATACTCCAGGCACAACACGGACCACACTCTCAAACAGGCTGGCCGGCTGCGAAAACCCACGCAGCAGGAACCCACAGCCTCCACCTCCAAATCCAAAGTCCCCACCAAGCCAAAAGCCAAAAAGAAGCCCAAAAAGGCTACTCAGGGAAATGAGTCCCCTGAGGATGCCCCTGCAACACAAAGGCAGGATGTGGCTGCTAGTTCGATTCTCCCAGCAGCTACCACAACTCCACCCACCATAACCGCACAGGCTTCCTCTCAACAGGAGCCTGATGCAACCACTTCTGGGGCAGCCACACTTCTGGGGTCTATCTCACTTGAGAAGACTGCCATTGAAACGCACAGTCCTCCCCATGTGCACACTGCTTCTAGCCCATCAACTACTGAAACCGCCCCACAAAGCCCTACCTTAACAATCGCCAAAGTGCTGACCCATCTGAGCACTCCACCCTCTCCCCAGAAACCAATTACAACTGGGGAGACTCCAACCGAAGAGGGGGTGGATACAAGTGCCGGTGGGAGCCCATAGCATAGAGAATCACATGTCCAATCTCCCAGTGTGGCTAGGGAGATAGGACATTCTGGTGAGGCTGCCACTTCCTCTGCATCAACATCTGAGCAGGGTGAAGCTGGTAACATCAATAAGACCTCACCAGAGGCAATTGCCGATGATGGATCCAATCCAGACGCTGGAAGTCCCCAGTACCAATACCAAGGGGCACATGCTACTTCTGAGCCACACTCAGAGCATGTATATCCTGACATAGTCAGGAGGTCAGGTGATTCAGTACACACTGATGATGACCAGAGCTTCTTCTTTGATGTAGTCGCTCAAAACACTATCATAGAGGATGAGATAAGCAGACTCAAAGAGCTGCTTGCTCAAATGACTCAAGATAGAAGTCCATCTGCCACCACAAACCCACAGATGGCACCTTCACCCGAAGGTCTCACATACACTGAGCCACTCCCACAAACTCGGCTACCAGCCCCTGCTTCTGGTACTAGCTCTGAGGGCCAGAACCCCCCTGACCAGCTAGATGCTATACTCCAGAAATCCCTGCCTCTCATCACACCCATAATAACAGATCTTGTCATGAAAACCTTTGATGAGAGGCTTCCCACTCACATCCAACCCATGGTGGAGGTTTCCGTTGCTAAGGCGCTTGCTGATAGTCAAACCCCAACCAATGCACCCAAAAAGGGGGAGACATCAGTGCAAGCTAAGAGGAAGAGGGGAGAGGAGGAGATAGAAGTAAGAGAAGAGGTAGTTGAGAGGGAGAAGGCTGAGGAGAGTGTTAGGTTGAAGGGGAAGAAGGTGAGGGAGGAGAGTGAGCCTATTGAAGTGGCTGGAATCCAAAAGGATTTCAGCGTCACTTATCAGAAGAAAAAGAGAGAAGGAGGGAGAGAAGGCTGACTCTGATCTAGCAGCCCTTGTCAAGGAGGCTGATGCTGAACAAAGGAGATCAATGGACTCTGCCATTGATCAGCTGTTCAGGCTAGGCTTTGACATGGACACTGCCATGCTAGATCAGGAGATCAGAAAGATGGAAATAAGAGAGATAGACCACCGATGGTCTACTTATAGCCAAGAGGACAAAAAGAGACTCGAGGCTATGAGTTGATTCATTTCGAAGTATCTGGGCAGGCCAGTCCTTGATGTCAAAGCATGGACCAGGGACAGAATCTTGGCTATAGCCACCAAGATCTATTCAGCTGGTGATTTCACCAAAGGACTGGTCGCTGAGGCCCTCTCAGAAGCCGGTGCTGGGAACAGGACACTACTTGCAAAACAGACCAAACCATCTCTTATCTCTAGATTGCTAGCAGTTCCTGCTAACATTCCTACACCAACCACCCAAACACAACCCACAAAACCAACCCCTTCACCATCAAAACCCGCAGCCAATGATCCACCCTTACAGAAGAAGAGAAGGGTGTTGAGGCTGCAAGAAGAAGAAGAAGAGGAGGATGAGGAGGATAGACTGCCCCTTTCAGCAGTCATCCCTCTACCAAAAGCCAAACCTCAAACCATCACTCCCACCTCACAGATGGACACTGTGAGGGTAAAATTAGAAGAAGAGGAGTAGCAAAGATTACATGATGAGGAAATGCTGAAAAGCATTGACAAATCATATGCTGCTTCTACTTCTATCATGAATATGAAGAAGGAGGCTCTGAGACTCTTCACTCTTAAGCAAACCTTTTAAAATGAAAAGGAAAGAGTGAGGACTTGGCCTGATCCTAGGGTGGCTCACAGGATAGTTCAGAAAAATATGCCTGTGAGATACAAGAGCCAACTTAAGAGAGTTGTAGATGAAGTAATCTCTGTGGCTCTTGTAATAACACCCTGGGAAATAGTAGAGGAGTTCGAGAAAGCCTATAGAGCCAACCAATCACCCCAAACAATGTTAGATAATAGGGTGATTAGGAAAGGGTTGGTCTATAAGAGGCTTGAGAACTTCAATAGGGATGAGCTCAACCTGTTGTTGGAAGGAAAACATCCAGATGAATATGCATACAGGCAAGTCACAAAAGTTGAGCTCAAAAATGGAAAACAGGCCAAGTATGTCTCAGAGCTGTACGGCCGGGAGGGGTTATTCGAAGGTGCGGCTTAAGACCTAACCAAAGAAGAACAGATGATATTTCTTCAAGCCTACACCCGAGAATCCTACCGGCTCGTACATGGGAGGTAGATCTCATGGATGGGACAACAGCTCTGTGTCCAATTCCCCAAAATAGAGCTCCCATCCATACTCAGCCAATCAAATCTTAGAGACTACCTCTCATGCCAGTGCTTATCAGGGTCAAATTCTGATCTGATCCAGAAGGAAATCGACCAATCTTTATGCCAACAATAAGTGGGACAACAAATAATTAGAGGTTTTGGCTGCATTGGTTCAGGGGGAGTTTGTTGGACCAAAAGAACCAATGAGCCAAGATCAGGAAAACCTCTAAGTCCCAAATATCATTACAACAACTGCTAAAGACTCCCATCAGCTGTTCTGACAAAGTCTGAAGAATCAAAGTCTGAAGATCAAAGATCTGAAGTACAACAACTGAAGAATCTAAAGTACTGAAGATAAGTACTAAGTCTGAAGTACTGAAACATACAAGTACTGAAGACTTAAAGTACTGAAGACAAGTGCTGAAGACCAAAGTTGAAGAACTGAAGAACTGAAGATCATCTACTGACGCACAAAGTCTGAAGACAAACACTGAAGACAACAGCTGATGACATCTACTGAAGTCATCAGCTGATACATCATCTGAAGCCCAAGTCTGAAGAACAAGTGCTGAAGACTCAGAGTTTGTCACAACAGCTGAAGAAGTCTTCTTCAGTTGTTGTGATGGTTTTTCCTTTCAGTAGTTTTATATTTCTTTTCAGTAGTTTGTACAACAGCTGAAGAGTTTGTTCTTCAGCTGTTATAATATCAGTAGTTATAAATGACTGAAGAGTTTGTACTTCAGTCGTTGTAGGCTTTCAGTAGTTTACTTTTGTCAGTACTTGTAATAGTTAGAACACTTTGTAAGAAGATGTCAGCTGTTGACATCTTCAGTAGTTTTATGTTCTATCAGTTGTAAGTTTAATAATCGGTTGATGTGACTGATAAGTCACATCATCACCCATCCTTTTTCCGCCTATAAAAGGATGGTGAACCATGCTGTATTAGGTGCCGAAACGTGTTGAGTAATAGAAAATCTTCTTTTTTGCAGAACTTTTCTCTCTCTCTATGTTTGTGCTTTTACATGCAAAATACTTTGTGTTCTTGCTTTAAGTGCTAATTTCATGCTAAATCCGCTGCAAAAACAATCTGATTGATCAAACTAGAGGCTGAGATCCTGTCAGACAAAATTCTTTATTAAATACATAAATCAACCTAATGTACACGAATCAACTCATGACAATTAACAAATATACAAGACGCTAAGGATACTAATCACCAACATTAAATGTAACTAAAGAGCTCAACCGCACGCATGTAATAACATCATGCTAATTCTAAACGTGAATCATATATGTTCTAGTTAGGAATTGCTTTGTTGGTGATCATCACTTTTCTTTATCGAGCTCTGAAATTATATAAGGACACCAGGTAAGTTCTCGTGTCCCCCTTTTTCTACTTTTGTTTTGGGGATGAAGCATGCTCCTTTAAACTGAAATTCTTATGTGTGATACTGTTTACTGTTTTGCATGATCTTTTGTTCTATGAACTATGATTGTGCTTACTTGATGCTAGTATGTGGGACTTTTTGGATACCTGCTGATACTTTTGTCACAATTATTAATTCTTTTGTGAACCGCTTGTTTTACGTGAATAGATCTATTTGGGGAATCCCCCACGCACAGTGGCTCCCGCTACAGGGAGGTACCCCACTGATATCCTGAGGGGTCGTTTGTGGCATGTGACAGGTTTTGAGTAAGATACTATGGTGAATCATCCTAGCAGGAATGGTTCACTGTTCTAAGGCTTGGTTCTTACTATGGGAATATCCGGTACAACATAACTTTAGAAGAGGCCAGCCAGGGACCAAGTGCAGGGTTGATTGTGGCACCCCACGATGACTGATACTAAAAATGATGTTTTAAACATCAAATGAGATTCTCAGAAACTTTCATACATGATTCTAAAACCTTCACTTGTGGACTCTAAGAGTCCCTTTTATTTCTGAAACTTTAACCACTTGAACTCACCAACTTTATGTTGACACAATTCTTTTTTAAGCATGTCTTCAGCTACAGCTAGGGAGAATAGTTGAGCTATAGAAGTTACCAAATCCGAAGCAAGATATGAGGGTAGAGGTTAAAGACACAAGTCGAGCCTAGAAGCCTTAGTTATCAAAGCTCCAAGAAATATTTACCGAGAGATGGATCACGACACCTATAGATCATAGATTGAAGCACCTTGTGAATTGGAAATAAACCCAATATTTTAATGTAAATATCATGTGACACTGTTTAATAAACCATTTAGTTTCCGCTGCATTTTGGTTATTGTTTACTAATCGTTACGTCCCGCCTCTCTTGGCCCGGGGTGTGACATGCTCTCTCCATCAGATTCAACTTCTGCTCTTGAAGTGAAATCTGTAGGAGGAGCAGTGTGATTATAACCAATGCCAAACTTTACATTGGAAGCAGATTTCTTACTAAGAAGCATTTCAAAACCCTTGCAGGATTGTACCCATCGATCATACTCTACCTGGGTAGCTGCAAGTGTTTCCTTGAGGTCTCTGTACTTCTCTAGAAGTACCTCTTCCCTAGCCTTAACATCTTTGATTTGGCATTTAAGCTTATAAATCTCATCATTTTTACCATTAAGCACAGCCTCAAATTCAGCTTTCTTTTTGGAAATGGTTTGCTCTAGCACAAGATTTTTATCAATTAGAGCTACATTTGCTTTTTTAATAGAAGCAAATGCTGCTATGCATGAATCAGTACAAAGCTTGGCTTTAGCCTCAGAGGATACCTGTGATGAAGCATTGGAGGATGACCCATCAGCAGACTCAAAGGCCATTAGAGCAAGATTCCCAAACGGATGATCACCACCATGTTGACCAGCACCTTGGAATAGTTGTTCCTGACCAGATAAATCATCTGGTAAACTACTACAGTCAACAACTCCTGGGGTGAAGAAGCTGTGTTGTTGAGGTTGGGTTTGATGATGAGATTAGGAAGGTTGAGGCACAGGGAGAGCATGTGGTGGTTGAGCAGGAGGTGCTTGAACTTGACTCGGCTGAGGCATGTAGTAGCAGGGGTATGGATAAGGCATATGACCCTGAGGCACAAAGTATGCAGGTGATGCCTGAGCTGGTGATGGATGACTGGAACTGGAGTGTTGCCCTTTGTTCTATGAGCTATTGCTGGGAAAAGTCACAAAGGGTGCAGAGTTGTTAGATCTAGATAATCTGCACTCTCTAGCAAAGTGTCCAAGCCTGTGGCACTTGTGACACCTCAACTTGCTCTTGTTAAAACTAACTTTGGTTTTGCCAGAGAGACTAGGAAATTTCCTGCCAGTTCTTTGGTAGAACTTTTGAGATCGAATATTTATCATAGCCATTTGACTCAAAATATCCATCTATTCCAGATCATCATCTGGAATGTCCATCAAGTCCTCCATCAGGAAACACAGGTTATCACTGCTACCTCCTGAACTACTATCAACACCAACAAAAGCATGTTCAGAGTTGGTAGAGAAATCAATATTCCGACTCCTGACCTATCAAGGCAGCATTGCCTGAGACAAAGTCATCAGTGAGCTTGCCAGAGGTGGACAACTTCCTCTTTTGCTCTATCTGTCTCTCAAATGTGAGCAGTTTCCCATGAAGTTGGGTGAGAGATAGAGTATCCAGATTTGCACTGGAGCGTAGGACAATGGCATAAGTGTCCCATCTCTCAGACAGTGATCTGAGGAATCTGTTGTTCATTTGGCTATTAGAATACACTTGTTTGACCATCTTCAATTCAGAGATCAAACATGAAAATCGCTCGAACTGTTGAGTCAGAGTCTCACCCTTCCTATGAGAAAATGTCTCATATTGTTAGGCGAGGATTTCCCTTGTGTTTGCTAAGACTTCATTGGTTCCTCCGAATTGTTCCTTCAGAGCAACCCAGAGATCATAAGCAGTCTCATGATGCATCAGCCCAGCATAGATTTCATTCGGCAGTGCCATGGCCAGAATTCCATAGGCTTTTGCATCAATCTCGAACAGCTTGAGATCTTCATCCGAGTACTGATCGGGTTTCTTCTCAACCCTCTCATAAGACTCAGGGACACTCACCATCGGCTTGTATGGTCCATGCACCACTGACTTCCAACAACCAGCACTGTTGATAGACAAGTGGTGAAGCATACGACATTGCCAGATGTTATACTCACTCCTTACAAGCATCGGAGGCTTGGTGAGGAACCAGTATTGTGAGGATCATTTGTTGGTGTCACCATCTCATATTTCAGTCAAAATCAAGGTAAACAAAACAAATGTAGCTCAAAAACCATAAGAACCTTAACTTTAAAGGCCAGAAACAGCAGAATCTCAATCTCTATAACTAATCCTTGCAGATTTGCTAATTCGATCAAACGTAGATAGCAAAAGAGCAGTTTTAATGATCAATAGTTGTCATCAGCTGATGTCTTCAATCTTTGTCTTCAGACTTTGTACATCAGTTATTGATCTTCAGTACTTCAGTTCTTCAGCTGTTGAACTTCAGTACTTTAGTCTTCAGTACTTGAGCTCTTCAGCTGTTGTTCTTTAGTTCTTTGATCTTTAGCTGTTGAAGTCTTCAGTATTTGTCAAACTGCTGATGAAGCTTTCAGCAGTTGTTGTGATGTCTTGTGGGACTTAGAGGTTTTTCTGATCTTGGCTCATTGGTTCTTTTGGTCCAACACTCGGAATTTGTTGCGTGACGAGTCAAAACGAAGCTCTAACCGAGGAGGCTGCTAAGGTGAGTTCTAGGACCCCTCATTTACTTGTTTTCAACCGATTTTTGGGGCTGGAACACATCGGAAATTTATTTTCGGGTTTTTGGGTGTTTGACCCGTGTATGTATGTATGTGTATGTGTATGGTAAGTTTAGGGTTTGATTTTAGGCTTGGATAGGCTTGGATAAGGTCGAGGTATGATTCCCTAAGGTTTAGAAGAGATAATTTGGGCTTAAAATGAGTTTGGAAGGATTTGGGGGTTATGAGTCGCAACTCCAGTTCGGGATGAACTGCAATCGCTGCCCAGTTAGGGCTAGACGACTGAAGGGCCAGTCGCATGACTGAGGGACGACCAAGGTTCAATTGCACGACTGAGACTCAGTTGCATGATTGGGGACTTAGTCGCATGACAGGCCATGCGACTGAGGGTTCAGTCGCATAGGTCCATTCGTATAGCTGTTTAGTCGTACGACTGAGGGTTAGTCGTGTAGAAGCCTATTCGTATAGTGTTCATTCGCACGATAGAAGGTCCATTCGCATTACTGAGGGCCCAGTCGTATAGATGCTCAGTCGCCTAGGTGCTCAATCGCATGACTAGGAGTCCAGTCGCTTAGGTGCTCATTCGTATTGAGTCCATTCGCATGATGTCCAATCGCCTAGTATTCATCCGCACGGTTGAGAGTCCATTCGCATGATTGGATGATCGTTTGCATAGTTGCCCAACCGCATGATCCAGTCGCATGGAGGCTATGCAACTGAAGTATGTCCAATCGCCCAAATAGGGCTGATGTGAATGAGGAGAGATGTGTATGCAAGATGTATGTATGATAAGTATGATATAGCCCTATATGATAGGTGGTGAATACTGATGACTTGTAAATATCAATGTTCCTTGTTTCGATGTATGTTTATCTTTCCTTACCTTTACGTGTATTGTTTATGAATGAATGAAAAGTATTATGTAACGTAAAGTGAAAGATAATAAAAGAGGAACATGATGAATGAATGTATACATTAACGTATGAATGAACGAACGTAAAGCAGATGAGCGTATGTATGAGGTGAGTGACTCTGTGTCGCTACAAACTCGAAAGCAGTCCTTATTGCGTACTCCGGTACTGTGTCAGTCTTTGAACATGAGTCGTGGGTTTGTGTAACAGGCCCTGGCACAGTATCAGTCTTCGGACATGAGTCGGGGTATTGCATGAGTCGGGATAGTGAGGTGAGCAACTTTGTGTTGCAACAGACTCGGGTAGAGTTCAATACAGGTGATTGACTCCAAAAGGGATCTTTGTCGCGTATCCCGGTGTTGTGTCAGTCTTCGGACATGAGTCGGGGGTTTGTGTAACGGGCCCCGGCACAGCATCAGCTTTCGAGCATGAGTCGGGGATATTGCATGAGACAGGATCTAGTTGGATGAGTAGAGGTTCGCGTGCTCCGGTACTGTTTCAGTCTTCGGACATGAGTCGGGGGTTTGTGTACAGGCCCCCGGCATAGTATCAGTCTTCGGACATGAGTCGGGAGTAGTACGAGAGAGTGAGATGAGATGAATGAGGAATGGATCGCGTGCTCCGGTACTGTGTCAGTCTTTGGACATGAGTTGGGGGTTTGTGTACAGGCCCCGGCACAGTATCATTCTTCGGACATGAGTCGGGAGTAGTGCGAGAGAGTGAGATGAGATGAATGAGGAATGGATCGCGTGCTCCGGTACTGTGTCAGTCTTCGGACATGAGTCGGGGGCTTGTGAGCAGGCCCCGGCACAGTATCAGTCTTCGGACTTGAGTCGGGAGTATCGCGTGAGTTGATGAATGAGAGAGATAATTGTGAAAGAAAGAAAGTATGAAACGAACGAAAGATAACGAACGTAATGAAAGCTAAAAGAACGAACGAATGAAAATAATGAACGGGAGGAACATATTGATAACGTATGGAATGGGATCCTTGTCACTCGACCTTAGTAATCATGGTTGTGTGCATGAAGAGGGTAAAGTATGATCGAATCCAGATAGAAGTAAAAGACAGAGAATGAATGGAAGTCAAAGATAAAGAACGAATGAAAAAAGAAGATAATAATGATGTTATCTATGTGTATGTACGTATGATATGTGACCGCATGTATGTAAGAACGATTTTAAAGAAAGAAAGTATGTTTTATTATAAAACTAGAACTCACCTAGCAACACTGACTTTTGATGTGTTTCCAGTTGGCAGGTATGTTGCTGAGGATGGCACGGGGCGACTACTCAGTTTCGTTGAGGCTGGCATCCATATTTTGACATGTCAATGTATTTTGAGATGAAAACGAATATTGTAATGTTATGAAATGACATGTTTTTAGTTATAAATGAAAGTTTAAAATTCCGCTGCAAGATAAAGCACGGGGCGACTACTCATGTTTTTAGTTATAAATGAAAGTTTAAAACGAATATTGTACATTTTAAAATGTTTTATGTGCGATGAGTGACCAACCATAAAGCGTCACGGGAACGGGGCCTTACAGATCTTTTCAGCTTGAGATCCACCTTTCTCTGTGCATGTTTGTTGACATTCATCTGTGATACTCCATCCGCAAAATCAGTTTCTGTCTTCCGCAGATGTTCTGCGGATTCAGCAGATTTTGTCTTCCGCAGATTTTCAACTGAAAAGTTTTTGTGTTTGCTCGACACTTGTTTCTTTTTACCTTTATCTACATTAGATGAATGTACTTCCTCATTTTATTCAAAATTTCCTTCCTCCTTTGATGATGTACTTTTGTGAAGGTTCAATTCTTGCAGTCCTTCATTTAGCTCAGCAATCCTCTTGCATATTGTCTTCAGCATGTTTCTTTGCTTTGGAGGATATTGCTGTTGGGTTTGCAAGAACATAAAACTGAGTTTAACCTTTTAAACTTTCAGAAAACGCAGTGGATATATATGCCTTTAAAACCGATTTTAAAGCTGAAAAATATGTTCATTATGTGACCATATAAGTGTATAAAACAAACCCAAATCAAAGGATCTTTTCATATGTGAATGAACAAGCTATATACTTATGTAAATGCACATAAAATCACAGCTACATAGAGCTGTGATTACTACCTTACAGCAGCAGAAAAACCAACCAAAGAAAGGAGGTTTTGGGTGCTTGAACTTTGGCCAAATCTCCAAGGAAGAAGCCCTCAAGTGTCTATACCCCAAGCCCTTTGCAAAAACCACTTCTTTCTAGGTAGATGTACACCAAATAACACAAAATAGCTTCAAAACTCTAAAGAACCCAGCTGCTGGCCGTGAGTTTCTTGAGAGAGAGAAGAGGTTTTGTTTTTCTTGCATGCAATGAGAAAAATGGCTGGTCCAAGAGATAACTACAAGACCCCTTAATGTGTATTGTGTTTTCAAGGAGTTTGGTCTAATAGAAATAAGGGGGGCGGGCGGCTGAAATTATCATTTGAAAAGGTTTCCCCCTTTTTTTATTAGACACATTACACTAGTTAAAATGGTATTGTGATTTAATCTCTTAGTAGATGTATACAACTAACCATTTAATTGTACAACATATATAATGCCATTATTAATTTGTAATGTCATCTAACTTATATAAATAACATTACAAATAATATCATTGAACAAAATATCCTAATAAATTATTCCATCTCATATGCAACTTGTTTAGAAAACCCATTTTCTAAATTGGTGTTAATATTTAATTGCATGATCATATCATCAATTAAATATTAATTGGTGTTTGCTAAGCTTGTTGTTGGGTATAACCCGACTTGGATCATAACGTACTAACCACATCAATATTCTAAGTGTCTTGGGCACATAGAATCCTACAATCTCCCACTTGCCCAAGATTCATAGAAGATTGATGCAAGCAGTAAATACCGCCTAACAACGGTTTACTACCCTTAATACGCATGACTTATAGCCATTCAATAACATCATCCCTTTCAAGTACCCTACTTGAAATGATTTAGGTGAATCAATCATCTATCCTTTTGTTTCAGATGTCATGTTAAATCCAAGGACACAGAATGATCATTCCTTGTTGATTTAACTAAATCAGGCCTTAGACATCTAACTCTCAACAAATAAGAGGAACAAATTCCATCTTGACTAACATACGTTTCTCACAAACACCTCGTGTGATACCTGAACATACCCTTATGTACTGTCCCCTATTTCAGGATAGTGAACAATTAGCTCAAGGTATAAAACTTGGTGAATATCAAAACCCAATATGTATCTCAGGTCTGAGGATACCAAATGATATTCGCCTTTACTCAAATTTACTTATGATCAATCGATAAGATTCCATGTAGTAAAATTTGAGATGCGGGTTAGTCCAATATTTGTATCCCACAAATATCTATGAACCTTGGTAGCAACCCATTGCTCTATATTCATCCTTATGAATATCAACCAATCCAAGTTCATAATAGTCTTACCCTCACACTTGTTCCCACAAGTTTGAACGACTACGGACATTTAGAGTAAACATTTTACTCATGGATTAAACATGCTAAATTGGAACATTAATTGAAACATTATAACCAAATAATTTTATTCAAATAATAAAGAGTTCCATATATACAAATACAAAATATACAGATCAAATCCAATCACTAGAATATCGAAGTCCCATGGCACAAGTATGACCTTCATGCTTTGCCTTTTCAAGGAGCTTCGTGAGAGGATCCGCAATATTTTGATCCGTGTGAACTTTGCAAATACATATCTTTCCCTTTTCAACTTCATCTCGTATGTAGTTGAATCTCCACTCAATGTACCTAGTCTTTTGATGAGCATGGGGTTCCTTGATTTGAGCAATCGCACCCTCGTTATCACAAAAGATCTCTAGGGGGTCCTGAATGGAAGGGACAACCCCTAGATCGGCAATGAATTTCTTCGACCATGCAGCTTCTTGAGCTGCCAATGAGGCGGCGACGTATTCTAATTCTATAGTTGATAGAGCCACCACATCCTGCTTGGAGCTCTTCCAAGAAACCGCTCCTCCATTCAGAATGAAAATGTATCCCGATTGTGATCGAGAATCATCACGATCGGTTTGGAAACTCGCATCCGTGTAACCTTTTACAACGAGTTCCTCGTCACCAGATCCATAGATTAGGAACATATCTCTTGTCCTCCTTAGGTACTTAAGTATGTTCTTAACAGCCATCCAATGACTGTCTCCAGGATTTTGCTGGTATCGGCTTGTCATGCTTTAGGCACATGACATGTCCGGTTGAGTGCATATCATCGCATACATGATGGATCCAATAGCAGATGCGTATGGGACTGCCTTCATTTTATCATGCTCATCCTTTGAGCTTGGACACTGAGTCGAACTCAATATCGTTCCTCTTTGAATAGGTACGGTACCTTTCTTAGAGTTTTCCATCTTGAACCTTTTCAAGATCTTATCAATGTATGCACTTTGATTCAAACCAATCAACCGCCTTGATCTATCCCTATAGATCTTTATTCCCAGAATATAGGCGGCTTCACCAAGATCCTTGATGGAAAAACAACTTCCAAGCTAGGTTTTTACACCTTCCAAGGTTGGAATGTCATTTCCAAATAGTAGTATGTCATCAACATACAATACTAGGAAGGTTATTGTGCTCCCACTAGCCTTTTTATACACACAAGCCTCATCAGCGTTTTTGATGAAGCCAAATTTCTTTACTTCCTCATCAAAACGGTGATTTCAGCTTCTCGATGCTTGTTTCAATCCATAGATTGATTTCTTTAACTTGCATACTTTATTAGGATGTTTTGGATCGACAAAACCTTCAGGCTGAACCATATAGAGATCTTCCTCAAGATATCCATTTAGGAAAGCGGTTTTGACATCCATTTGCCAAATCTCATAATCATAATGAGCAGCTATGGCAAACAATATCCTTATAGACTTTAGCATCGCAACAGGTGAGAAGGTTTCATCATTATCAACCCCTTGAGTTTGAGTGAAACCCTTTGCTACAAGTCTAGCTTTATAAGTATCCAAGTCTCCATGCATATCGGTTTTCTTCTTGAAAACCCACTTACTTCTAACTATCTTGGAATTAAGAGGTGGTACAATAAGTTCCCAAACTTGGTTGTCATACATGGATTGCATCTCAACGTTCATGGCTTCTAGCCATTTGTCACAATCCGAATTGGACATTGCATTATGGTATGTGGTCGGTTCATCTGAATCTACCACATAGCATCCATCCATGAAAAATCCATATCTTTCAGGTGGAATACTAGTTCTACCACTTATGCGAATGTCTTGTGTGTATTGATCAACCCCTTGATCATCCTCAACATCCTCATGTTGAGTGCTAGTTTCAACCAAACGTGCATCGGGTTGTGGTTCTTGATCCTCTTCAAGATCCACTGTTCTACTGCCAGCTCCTTCCATAAGGAACTTTGCTTCTAAGAACTCACCCTTTCTGGCAACAAACACCTTTTGTTCCAGTGGATCATAGAAATAATATCCCATAGAATCTCTAGAATATGCAACAAAGATACACTTAGTGGATCGGACTTCCAATTTGTTTGGGGTGGGAGTCTTAACATAAGCCTCACATCCCAAACCCTTAAGTATGATAGGGATGGAACTCTTCCATGCCATATCTCAAAAGGTGTCCTTTCCACCTTTTTGGTTAGGGCCATATTTAGAATACGGGCCGCAGAGAGCAAAGCGAAACCCTAAAATGATAGAGGTAATGTGTTTCTAGCCATCATAGATCGGACCATATCCAATAAGGTTCGATTCCTCCTCTCAGACACACCATTATGTTGTGGTGTTCCAGGTGGAGTGAGTTGTGAGACAATCCCACAGCTCCTAAGATGATCTTGAAAAACATCACTTAGGTATTCACCTCCTCTATCGGTACGGAGAATTTTAATTGACTTATTGAGTTGATTTTCTACTTCATCACTGAAGATTTTGAACATTTCAAAAGCTTCATCTTTGTGTCTTAATAAGTACACATACCCACGGCGACTATAATCATCGGTAAAGGTAATGAAGTTTCTTTCACCATTCCTAGTCATTGGCTTAAAAGGACCACATACATCCGAATGCATGATACCTAATAAATCTTTTGCCCTTTCGTTAGTTCCACTAAAGGGTGCCTTAGTCATTTTACCTTGTAAACAAGATTCACAAACATCAAATGAATCATATTCATTTGTTTTTAAAAGACCATTCTTTTGAAGTGTTTGTAAACGTTTCTTGTTTATATGACCAAGACGGCAATGCCAAAGATAGGTATCACTCAAGTCCAACTTGAGTTTCTTGGTGTTAGTTTGGTACAATGAACTATTTAAAGTATTTTCATGAACCAATTCATAAATAACATTAATTGGAATAGCTTTAAAATAGAACATACCATTTAAAGAAACATGAATATCATTTTTAATAAAGGATAATACATAATCATAATGTCTCAATTGGGATACAGAAATAATGTTCCTAGTCAAACTAGAAGCATACAAAACATTCTTCAAAATAACTTCCAAACCACTTGGAAGTCTTAGGATATAGTCCCCACGAGCTTCAACTAAGACTTTAGTTCCATTGCCCATGAAGAGGCTAACATCCCTTGTTTGAAGTCCCTACTTCTTGTGAACCCCTGCAATAAATTGCAAATATGAGTTCCATATCCGGTATCCAATACCCATGTGTTAGAAGATGTAACATTAAGATCAATATGAATCATGTATATTGTACCTAAGGTCTGCCCGGCATCCCTCTTTGCTTTCAACTCTTGGAGATGGACAGGACAATTCCTTGCCCAATGTCCTATCTCCCCACACTTGAAGCATGGGTAATTAGTAGCAACCTTTTGCTTCTTCTCTTATGGTTTGGGTGGTACCCTTACCACCCCTTTCCCCTTTCGCCAAACGGGTCCCTTACCCTTGGCAACCTTTGCCTTGGGTGCGGGATGAGGCCTTTTGTTGTTCCCACCTTCATTGATGGTGAGAACGGGTAAAACCCTTTTACCCATGGCTGCCTCGGCTGTTTTGAGCATTGAGTGAAGCTCACCAATGCTCTTGTCCCATGCATTCATGTTGTAGTTCAACACGAATGTCTCAAACTTCTTGGTTAGGCCATTTAGGATCAAATCCGTGGCCAATTCCTTCGAGACGGGACAATTTAGCCTCTCGAGGCGGTTAATAGGACTTTTCATCTTAAGTACATAAGATGAAACAGATTGGTTGTCGTCCATACGACATGCATGGAGTGCTCAAACCGTTTCGAAGCGCTCAACCCTTGCTTGCTGTTGGAACGTTTCCTTCAGCTGGGTTATCATGTCGTAAGCTCCGTGATGTTCATACTCCTTTTGGAGATCCGGAGTCATGCTCGCTAGCATGAGACAGGACACTTGGATGGAGTCCTCAGTGTATTTCAGCCAATCGTTATAGGCCTCCTCATCATCCTCGCTAGGTTGATCGAGGAAGGTTCGTCTAAAACATACGATCTTTTCTCTTGCTTGAGAACGATTCTCAAGTTTCGATACCAATCAATGAAATTATTATGATTTAGACGTTCCTTTTGGAGGATCGCTCGTAATGATTGGTTCGACGCGGATGAGTTATCGTGATTTTCATTATTGGTGGCCATCTACAAAATTTAACAAAGATCTATTTTAGTATTTTCGATATTGCTAATTTTAATAATTAATGCCATTTAAGGTCAATTTTATATTAAAATCTAGAACCCAACATTACATTTAAATTGTGGTTAGGTGACCTTTATCCCACGATTTAAATTAATAAGGTGGTCAACGATTGACGATTGCAACCATTTGCAACTTCTAGAGGTATGGGATCGACTTTTCATCTTATGCAAAGTCGGCATGTTAATCCCATCAACACCATTTGGAAACCATATCGTAGGTGATCCATTTAACATGGTTTTCAAATCAAGTTATCCTACTTGCACACACATGTGAGTTTACCAACATAAGTGGTTAGGTGACCTTTATCCCACCAATGTGGTATTCCCACCTTAAGTCACAAGTTCCCTCAAATTGGTTAGGTGACCTTTATTCCATTAAGAGTTCCCAAATGACTTAAGTGTTGTGCAAAAGGACGGTGTTAAAATTGTTTGTTAGGTATTCAAGTTTTCATAATTCTAGTTTAGAAAACTCTATGTACTTGTATTTGTATGCTTTCAAATACAAGATACCTTATGGTTCTTTTAATAAAACCCATTTTATTTATAAAACCATTAATCGTTTTAATAACCATTTATTAATATTTAATGATTAAGAACCATGTTATATTAGCTTGTTAAGATCATTTTTATTAAGATTGTTTATTATATCCAAATATCATACAATCATTCATAAAACCACAATCAAACAAGCATAATATAAACAACCACAATTTGCATATATGCATAACCATAGCATCTAAAGTGGTCCACACTTGTTTGCCATCACAAGTGTGGTCCATAGGACATTCCTAAGGGTCACAAACAAATCATATAGAAAGCTTCCAAAAGCCTCCCACTTGAAACCGCATCCAAAATGCTCCATGTTTGTTTTATGACCTTCCTTTGTGCTTCCCATGTGTATGTCTTCATATTACAAGATATAAAGTCCTTACAAGATATCTAGTAAAATGAAAATACACCTAATCTATTTATTACAACCAATAATAAATAAATTACACTTGTAACAAAGCACAAACAACAAATAATACAAACCAATTGAATGAATGAATACAACCATTACAAACATCCAAACAACACAAGGTCAATGGCTAGGTTATGCACACTAACATCCAATGATCATATCATCAAAACATATAATGAAACCCCACTTAGAACCACCAAATTTCAGCCAACATAAACTGAAATTTTGGGTTTTAAACATTGTCCAAAGAATCAACATTTCATAATATATTTCTTTCAAGGTCTAATCACTAGCATGTGTGATATGACCTTGAATGTTTGGGGAATCATTCAAACAAACATAGCAGCCCAAAATCAGCCTAAACTAAGTTTATAATCATCCTTTAAAACCAATTTTAAAGGACAAAACAAGCAAGTCATCCACATAACCGGCTCATGATGCCATTGTTGGGTTTGCAAGAACATAAAACCGAGTTTAACCTTTTAAACTTTCAGAAAACGCAGCGGATATATATGGCTTTAAAACCGATTTTAAAGCTGAAAATATGTTCATTATGTGACCATATAAGTGTATAAAACAAACCCAAATCAAAGGATCTTTTCATATGTGAATGAACAAGCTATATAGTTATGTAAATGCACATAAAATCACAGCTACATAGAGCTGTAATTACTACCTTACAGCAGCAGAAAAACCGACCAAAGAAAGGAGGTTTTGGGTGCTTGAACTTCGGCCAAAGCTCCAAGGAAGAAGCCCTCAAATGTCTATACCCCAATCCCTTTTCAAAAACCACTTCTTGCTAGGTAGATGTACACCAAATAACACAAAATATCTTCAAAAGTCCAAAGAACCCAGCTACTGGCCGTGAGTGTCTTGAGAGAGAGAAGAGGTTTTGTTTTTCTTGCATGCAATGAGAAAAATGGCTGGTCCAAGAGAGAACTACAAGACCCCTTAATGGTATTGTGTTTTCAAGGAGTTTGGTCCAATAGAAATAAGGGAGGCGACCGAAATTATCATTTGAAAAGGGTTCCCCCCTTTTTTTTATTAGACACATTACACTAGTTAAAATGGTCTTGTGATTTAATCTCTTAGTAGATGTATACAACTAACCATTTAGTTGTACAATATATATAATGCCATTATTAATTTGTAATGTCATCTAACTTATATAAATAACATTACAAATAATATCATTGAACAAAATATCCTAATAAATTGTTCCATCTCATATGCAACTTGTTTAGAAAACCCATTTTCTAAATTGGTGTTAATATTTAATTGCATGATCATATCATCAATTAAATATTAATTGGTGTTTGCTAAGCTTGTTGTTGGGTATAACCCGACTTGGATCATAACGTACTAACCACATCAATATTCTAAGTGTCTTGGGCACACAGAATCCTACAATTGCAGCTTTGATTCTCCCAGAACATTTGGAAGACCAGTTTCAACATGAACATTCTTACCAATGTTCAGTTGATTAACATCATGTTCATCAGAATCATCCAAGTCATCACATTTATCATAATCAAATTCTGAGTCATCATGTTTTAGAGATTCTGATTCAGAAGGCTCAGTTTCACTCACCTCAGTTTCATTGTTAATATGGATTTGATTTGATTTTGTTTCAAACTTGATGCTAGGCACAAAATGCTTTGACAATGTGTTTGTCATTGTTTGAGGTAAAGTTGTGCAATTATCATTTATTGGTGGTCCAACAGCATTATAACCCAACCCATACCTGTTCTTTGATTCAATATGAGAGTTTAACAACTTCTTATATTGCTAAGATGATAGTTGAAACTCCTGAAGTTTCACTTCAGTAGATGCATGATCAGCCATGGATTTGGTTAAGGAAGTGGTTAGATGTTCAACTTGGGCTTTTAGACTGTAGTTTTCAGAAACAAATTTTTCTAAATATTTTTGCAAAGAATTAATTTTGATGATATAATTTATGCTCTCTAACATGTGATTCATTCAAAATCATTGTTTCTTTTACTTTATCAGCCAACTGTTGAGCATGGACTCTATAACGTTCAACTTCTTCAACACATGATGATGAACACAACCTTTCTCTTACCTCTCTGGCCATTGGGGGAACTTTGCTTTCCATGTGAGCCATCAAAGCTTGATTCTCTTTTAAGACTTCCTTTTCGTACATACTCCAGTCACATGTTCCACCTTGAAGTATGATTAGCCCCAACTCCTTGGAGTTACTTCGTCCTGCTGATTCATGCATGGCTGGTGGGGATGTATTGGTCAGTTGAGGTCTGTGCAGAGATCTTCGAGAGTTTATTGTTAGGGAGATTGAGCCTGATGTTGCTGATGCTGCTGATGTTGTCTAAACTCCAGGTTTGACTGTTGATTGCATTCTCTGGAGAAATGTCCATAAAGATTACACTTGAAACATCTTACTTTTGACTTGTCAACACCAATCTTTGATGTTTTGCTTGCTGCAGCCAAATTCTTGTTTCTCCTGAGATATTGCTTAGCTCTATAAGCAATCATGGCCATCTGCCATTGTAAGTCCATCTCCTCCACTACATCAGGAGGTAGTTCTTCCAAGTCTTGCTGGCATATATTTGCATAAGTTAGAGAGCTTCCCAGATAGGCCTGAAAACTAGAACTAAAAGCTGCAAATGCTGCTTTTTTTTATTCAGAATCCAATATCACAGTAATTGGTTCTGACTGATTGTTATGCTGTGAAGACTTTGTTGTGGCAGCAGTTGTATCTATTTAGTCGGCAGATCTTCTGTGAATCCAACGATCTCAATTCATGAATTATCAGTATTAAAATAAAATCAAATCAATGATCGTGGAATTATCATTAATTGACGTTTAATTGTTTTAATGATTATCGAAGAACAAAAACACCAAAAACACAGTAAATGCGAAGGCAATAATTATTCAAAAGTATATCATTAACTATCGAGTAATGATTACAAAAGATTAATTATAAATGACTATGAACAACGATTTCTGTGAATCAAAATAATGTTGAAGTTGATGTGATGGCGGCTAAGGTTGCACGATTATATGATGCTTGACAGCCGTAATATTGCTTGATTGTGTTCACTGAGATGTGAAACCTAGGACTCATATTTATAGATGGTTGGAGTCAGTTAGGAAACACCGGATCTCTTGGGATTCGATAATGATTTGTTGACTTGTTTTACTTGTTGATATTGTAATCATGCAAGTGTTCTAAACTTCCACAGGAGCCTTGTCTACCGCAGGAGTTTTGCTCTTTTGTAGATGTCTTGGTCTTTCGTCGAAGTATTGTTCTTCCGTAGGAATTCTGTCTTCCATAGAAGTCTTCACTTCATACAATCCTTGATCATCCACAAGAATTTTACTTGTGGTCTTGTAAGAAACATATCTACGGATTAACAAAAATGTTCATCCGTAGATGTTTCTTACACTTGGTCAATTTCAGGAATCCAACCAAGTATATTGATTTTGCCTGTCAACAATCACAATGCAACACACACATATATGGGTTAACCTATAGATTCAATGCACATACATATATATATATATACTGATAGTTACAATCATTAATTACAAGACTTGACTAAAGTTCTAAGCCTATACAAAATAATCTAGACCTATGCTATCTAGATCCAACAATACTCCCCCTTAGGCTTAAATCCTTGTAATCAGTCCTTCAAAACTGAAAGTTCTTTGACTCTTGCTATCAACTTGTTGTAAAAGTAAGATACAGCAGTCTTCTGATCATCGTACTTGTACTTGATCTTCATCTTGCTGATCTTCTTCGGAGTCTCAAAACTTAAACCCAAAATGTCTTCTTCCGTAGTAAGTGTTTCCACTACACTTTCATTGTGGACAATTTCGAGCTCATTTTCCTCTGATATTCTCAGTTCTGAGACTTCATCAATTATAGATCCTTTCAGCAGCCCAGCTTCATGTCTTCTTCTCTTATATGCCTTTGCATGCAGTTTGTCTATCACTTGAATCATGTGCACATAAAGGCAGAGATCATTCTGTGCTTTTTCATCTATTAGTCTTGGGAAGAATTTATCATGGAGATATGATGTATAGCTTGGATGAAGCACTTTGATCTCTACTGGGTCAAAAATCCTTATCTTTTCAGCTTTCTTCCCTTCAGCATTTCTCAATAGCACTAGCTCTTTCGTTCTTTCAACATAACCCTATTCTGTTATAGGATAAGTATATTGATTTCCCTTGAAGCTTTTGATGGACTCTGTATTTTTGTTCATGCATCCAACCCTCTTCAACATGTCATCATCTACAAGAGATGAGACTTCAGATGTTCTTCTTTTCTTACTTTGATTTGTCTTTTTGTGCTCCATATCATCTTTGTTGGCTTGTTTAAGAACATCATCAATAAATCTCGTTTTCATTCCACTCACAGCCACAGAAAAATCTCTTCCCTTCAAATGGATTGGATAGTTGGAAATGGGTAGACTTTGCAGATCTTTGATGTCTTTCTCAGGAAGACTCAATTGTTCTTCTACATAATGGAAGTATTGGATTCTTCCAGATGTTCTTTTGATGATTGCACAATCCCAGTCTGGATCATATTTCCAGGCCATAATCCTATTTTCTTCCATAGAACTGGGAGTTGTGATGTGGTCATACAGTTCTAACAGAGTGGATTTTTGCTCAGTTATTTCTCTAACTGTTGTTCCCAGAGGCCATACTTTTCCTGGGATAACTGCCCTTGGCTCTCTGATCAGTTTATCTTTCTCTGTATGTTGATCCTTAGGTTCAACAGTTACAGGATCAGCAGGCAGTTTGCTTTCTTGTTCATGGGATGGAATTGGAGCTGTAGTTCTGAATTTAACACCAGTTTCAAGTTCTACTGCCATGACATGATCCATTATCCTCCGTAGTTCACCAGTTGATCTTCCTTTTAGATCATGTGGTTTGTAGTTGTGGCCTTGTAACTAGCAGGTCATATTGTACTTGCTTAGTTTGGCTATGTCACAATGGCCCAACTCTTTCTTGATCTTCTCAACTGATTGAAAGATGGTGAAAGCTTCATAATCACAGTTTGGTAGAATGAATCTTGCAAGCTCAAACTCTTTCAGAAGATTCTTCATCTCAGTCAAGTTCATCCTCTTAACCATGTCATATGGGAAACCATGGTTTATGAGGGTCATGAACATAGTTGATTTAGGCCTCTCTTCCATAATATCTTCAGTTGTTAGAAGGTCATCGGCCTTTGATTCTTTTTGCTCAGTTGGTGACTCCATCTTTGTTAGCTCGTTCCACTCTTTATCACTTTCACCATCATCACTAGATAACTTCACAGTAGATAAATCTACTGAAGGTGTATGTTCAGGAGATGTGGGCTTTTGCTTTTTGGGGGAACCTTCATCTTCAATTTTCTTCTTGATGGAGCCCAAGTATTGTCTCTTCCGTGAATACAAAATTAATTTCTTTGAAGCTTCAGTAGATTGTTTTGATTGTTCAGTACTTGGGGCATCCCTTGATTCCAATGCACTCTGTTTCATCTTCAGCTGATTAAGTTCTTCATCTTTTTCTTTGATCAGCTTATCCTTTGCGGATACTTCATCAGTCATATGCTCTACTCTAGAAGTCAGCTGTTCCTTTTCATTTTTCTCATACTTCACAGCTTCTTGCAGTTCTTGTTCATGTTTGAGTAGAGCATCTATCACTTCATTATTGCTTTCAGCATCCAGTCTAAGCCTTTTCAGTCTGGCTTCGTACTTCACCAACTCTTCATCCTTCTCTTTAATGATTCCATTTAGCTCTTGTATTCTTTGTTTTCTCTTATTTGATTTGAGTACCAACTTGTTGTACTTAGCAACCAAATAGCTTTTGCTGACAGGGATGTCATTATCACTCAGATCATCCTCATGATAGGCAATCACATCCACCTCAATCTCTTGTTCTTCCTGACGTTCAAGCTGTTGCAAATTCACATATGGCTGATTTTCAATTGGTGACACTGGTGCAGTATGATCAGACACAGCTTGATCCTCAGAATGTGTAGCTGAAACAGGAACGGTGCTAGCTTGAGACATTAACTCAGTCTCCCCTGTGTGAACAGAGTTTAGAGACTCAGTTATGTCTATAGGTTCAGTGTTTGCACTCTCAGAAGATGGTTGTTTTGGTGTATGAGGGAGTGGATGAAGAGGTGATTCGATTTGGATTGGAGAAAGTGGTTGTGTGTTATGTGAGTATGGATGAGAAGGTGATGGTGATTCTTGTTGTACTGGTGAGATAGGCTGGGTGTTGTTGGTGGAAGATGAATAGATTATTTGTGGGGATTCATGGTGATGAATAGGTGAGATTGGTTGGGTGTTTATGCTAGCTGGTGATTGAGGTTGGTGAGGGGGTGTTTGTCTAGGTGATTGATGTTGGTGAGGTGGTGTTTGGCTTGGTGAGTGTGATGCTTGTACAAATTCAGCTGATGTCTCTGCTTCTTCATCTATCCAAACCAGTTCTTGAGGCATGTCGGCCTGAGCATCTACAACATGGGCAAACATGGGCATGTCTTCACCCTGATATTTTCCACTGATTTTGTTTAGCACTGATTTTCCCAAATGTGCTTGCACAAACACTTCTCCTACTCTTACAATCCTTGGGAGTTCAGAGTTGATCACCAGTTGCAAGAATCTTAGGAACATGTACATTTTCTTATTCCTTTGTAGTTTCACTTGATCGCAGAGGCAGTTGAAAATGTACTTAGAGTAGTTATAAGTTCTACCGTCAAAGATCCCAATGATTCCCGATGAGATGTGTCGAGAAAACCTATCAAGTCCTGCCTTTCTGTTAGAGATACACTTCAGATAGGTGTGGCATAGGAACCGGTATGGCTTGCATAGCCTTCCCTTCTTTATCTCCCCTTTCTCAAAATCTCCATCATACCCCATCAAGTTGAACACCTTCTCAATGTATTCATTCTCGCATACATCAGGGTGCCCTACTTCTCGATCACCCAATTCAAGACATCTTCTGATTTTTTTTCATTGATCCGTATTCGTTCAGTAAGGATCTCAGCGACAATCACTTCATCATCTCCTTCTGGTTCAACTCGAGCAGAGTTCCAGAAATCAATTATGTGAGCTTGATGAATCACATGGTCTACCGTTAAGGCAAAGAAGAGCCTGGACCGTAGAAGATATCTGATGATATCTCGACATCATTCAACAGCAGGATCATCCACATTCAAGAATGCGCACACATTATGTTCCTTTGTGAATCGGTTTGCTATCTGAAGTCGAATCGTTTTAAAGACAATCACAGATTAACCAGTTCCTTGCTGTAGATTAGAACATGATTTACCTTCGCGACAATGATAATCGATTATTGGATAATGATGTTTATGCTTTCCTTGGAACGCATTTTGAAAGTTTTAATGAGGGGGAAAGTGTGCGTTTTTCTAGGTTAGAAAACTAAAAAAGTGCTCTGAAAAAGTGATTAATCAATTCTTAGAGTCAAAAACCTTATTTATAAGCGAACACATTAATTTCTTTTATTAATTATGTTGGGCCCACTTCCCATTTATCCCTTTCCGTATACCAAGTTTATTCCGGATGCATTGCTTCTTCCGCAGAACATCTGCGGACCCTTAACATCTATGGATGTCTTAACATCTGCGGATGCTTAGCTCAAATACAATACATCTGTTACTAGCACATACGTATTTTACCATCCTACACATGCAGTAACATTGTTATTGTTACTTCTGCTGAAGCAGAAATTTCACTATTACTTCTGCGGATGAGAAGTATTACTGAAACTTCTGCAAAAATTAAAATTTTGTTAAAACTTAAAATGTATGATATCTACTAAGTAGAGTCATGTGTTGATATTGTACATTGTTTACTTTGTTTGCATGGCAATTAAGAACAAGAAAGCAAGTGTCCTGTATCCTGCATTCAAGTTTGTGCTCAGGTTCCAATTCCTTTAAAGTGAATTAACAACCTTTTTTTTTTGTTTTTCATGCATGAACTACTCCCCCTAAATTTGTGATTAATGTTAAACTGTTGCATTTATCATAAATTTAAGTTGGAAATAGGCATGAAAGGCATATGAAAGTCTAAATGAGAGGAAATCGGTTAAGGGGACAAATTAAACAAATGATTTAAATGATACAAGCATGCATATATATAGAGGGATCATACTATGACTCTAGGCTTCTGCTGATGTTGATTATTTGAATATGTGTTGATCTATTGCACACCTGATTGTAAGTATATTGCCCCACTTAAATTCATACATGAGTAAGGTATCAACTAGGCATGTTGTTTATCATGTTTTGATGTTTTGTTAAGTCCTCTAAAAGATTAACATTTAGTCTTTAGTGTCTAGTTTTATAGTTTATGCTAGTATAGGGACTAGTTGTGTAAATTTTAGTTCCTTAGTTTCTAGTATAAATAGCATAGACGTCGTATAGATTAGAAGTTTTTGTATGTTTTTATGAGAACTGCTTTCTATCACTTGTAATCGTCTTTTGCTATCAATGAAATCTGAATTTTGTTGATTTTGCTTGAGTTGATTACAATTGCTTGTATTTTGCTTTGAATTATTCATATAATTGTTACAGATTGCTCTAATTGATCCTATCAATTGGTATCAGAGCTTTCGGGTGAGTGTTTTTGAGGTTCTGTCGAAGATAGAAACTTCAAAAATCCACTGAAATCTGTAATCAATTGACAATTCAAGTGAAATATTGTGAATCGAAGCTGTGTTTCATCGTCAGAAACATGTTTTGAATCACAAATTGCAGTTTCTCTCATAAAAATCGAGTGAATTAGTGAAAAACAGTTCGATTAAGTGTTCTTGAGTGTTCGACTTTAAATTTCCAAAATTCATCGAAATTTGTTGATAATTACTGAAATTGAGGATATAGGATTGATTATCGGTATAATCATGAACTAATTGTGAAATTTCAGCTCAATTCATCAACAATTGAAGGATTTTAAGATTTCTGAGTTCGTTACATTCATATGAATCTGATGAATGTGTCGTATTAGGGCTGAAAAAAAAACACTGAAATTTCCTAAGTGTTTGGTCGTTTGAGAACTGTTTAGACTTTTCTCAACTGTTTCAGTCGTTTTACCCCTAGTCGTATAAGCACTGTGTGGACTTATAACCACTGTTGGTCGTTTCAGGACTGTTCAGACTCATTAGGTCATAAATTTTACTAAGTGTTGAGACATATGAGCACTATACAGTCTTTTGAGTCCAGTCGTATTAGCACTGTTTAGACACATGAGGTTAACCGTATGAGAACTGTTCAGACTTATGAGAATTTTTCAGACTTATAAGCACTGTTTAGTAGCCTAGTAGCATAAGCACTGTTCAGTCTCATTAGCACTGTTCAGTAGCGTAATAAAGCTGAAATGTCCACACATCAACTAATCAGACATATAACAACTGTTTAGACATACGACAACTGTTTGGACACATAACAACTGTTCATGCATTTTTGCACTTGGAATTTTCAAATCTTTCACCTGCACACAGTTTAAACACATTAGTAATATTTCATACTAATATTCAAACAATATTGCATATTTTTTACTTTTCCCTCAAATTTACACTTTTGACCCTCAAAGTTTAACTTTTTACATTTTGACCCTCAAAATTTAACTTTTTACATTTTGACCCTCAAAATTTCAAATTTACACTATTGACCCTCAAAATTTCAAATTTACACTCTTGACCCTCAAAATTTCAAATTTACACTCTTGACCCTCAAAGTTTACTTTTTACATTTTGACCCTTCATCATAGTTTCAAAATGAACAACCAAATATTTCAAAGTCTGTCTTGATTTCAACTTTTCAAAGAAGCTTTTCCTTGCTAAAAATTATGAGATCATTTTCTCATTTGATAAACACACACATACTTTGAAATTAAAGCATCATCCGTTCAATTCAACATGATCATTTTCATTTTGATTTTCTGAGAATATTCTTATTGGTTTATTACTCCCCCTAAACTTTTAAGTTTTACAAAACTTAGAAGTTTACTAAGGGATCATAAGAATATCACACTTAACATTGTTATATTGCCTGCACACAAGAAAACATGCACAAAATCAAAAGTAAAACAGAATAAAAATCTAATATGTACACTAGAATCTTTGATTGCAGTGAGATCATATTAGGTAAGATCAGAACATTAAAGAAAAAATATGTGGATAGTCATAGACAATGATTAAATCCTGATCAAGTGTGTTCCAGGTCAGTGATATCACAGCAAAGGAGAAACAAGATCTAAGGATAGCAAATGAGTGTTTTTGACACAAATTATCAGCTCACTTACTTTTTCAATTCTTGGATTGAGTAGGGTAGAATTATATATGACAAGATGTGACTCATACCAAGACTTAGAGGATCAACCATCATCAAGACATGCAAGAAGGCACTCATTCTCAACTTATTACCTAACAAATATGCATAATCAGAGTTCATGTTACTTAATGTTATAGAGAATGATCATGGATAACCATTTGATCAATTCTAACCATCAATTTGAATGGGTTGTGCACATTGGCATCTTTTGCATCAAAGGAGAATATCCAGGTCTGTAATGACTTACAACATAGGATATCTCAGCACTTCAGGTCTATGATGACTCAAAACAGAGAAGTGAATGATGCTTGTAACAGATCTCATGATTACTCACATTACCATCAGGTGTGAGTAGGTGTAGCTTAGCAAGCAGTCAATCTGATAAGCTAATACACTCAGAAGTACCCAGATGAATACACAAACAAGCATAGGGATGTGGGATAATCACAAGAATTTACTTGTTCAGTATACCAGCATGATAGTGTCTACACAACAAATCCTGATCATGTCAGACTTTATTAGCGAGTGAAGTATGCAACTGATCTTACTAATGTACTATCATTTCTCACATAAGGCAAACACAGATTCATTCCTAAAACAATGAATGGAAAAAGAAAAGCACTCTATTTTTGGATTTTGGATTTATATTTTTCTATTTGATTTTGGGTTTTTCTACTTTTGTATTTGTTTTTCTATAAGAGAAAGCACACACACACAAACAATCAGGCAAATAACTATGAAAAGTTATCCTTATGAAAATTTTCAGAGTTAGGAAAGTATTTTATCATAGAAAGATTCAAATTCCTAACCAGGTTTACACATGGTTAATAAGGCCAATTGACTCCACTAAATACTCAAACCTTCCTGGTAGAAAAGCTTTAGTAAATAGGTCTGCCAACTGTTTTTCAGTTGCTATTTGAATCAAAATGATTAAACCTTTTTCAGAATTATCTCTGAGAAAATGATATCGAATTTCGATATGTTTTGTTTTTAAGTGTTGAACTGGATTAGCTGTAATGAACATAGCAGCAGTGTTATCAATGTAAATAGGTGTTTTAAGAAAATTGAACCCATAATCTAGCAATTGGTTTTGCAACCAAAGGATTTGAGAACATCATGCTGATGCAGCTATGTACTCAGCTTCTGCAGTTGAGACAGAAACATTTGTTTGTTTCTTACATTGCCAGGAAACTAATCTGGGTCCAAGAAACTGACACCCACCCGTAGTAGATTTTCTATCTTGACAACATCCACCATAATCACTATCTGTATATCCATGTAACTCAAATTACCTTCGTAAGGATACCAAAGCCCTAAGGCTGGTTTACCTTTGAGATACCTGAATATTCTTTTGACAACAATTAAGTGAGATTCTTTCGGGTCTGATTGATACCTTGCACAGACACAAACAGCATACATTATGTCTGGTCGTGATGCAGTAAGATACATCAAAGAACCAATCATAGATCTGTATAAAGTTTGGTCTACTGATTTTCCTTTAGGATCAGGTTCAATTTTGATGTTTACGTCAGCTGGAGTTCTTATGGATTGACAATCATGCAGTTTGAATTTCTTCAAGATTTTATCAACGAACTTCTCTTGATTGATAAAAATACCATCTGTAGATTGTTGAACTTGCAATCCAAGAAAGAAATTTATTTCTCCCATAGAACTCATTTGAAAACGAGATTTCATGATCTCTTCAAATTCATTGCACAGTGTTTGACTGGTAGAACCGAATATGATATCATCTACATACACTTGCACACATAAGAGATCATCATTATCCTTCTTTATGAATAAAGTTGGATCGATTTTCCCTCTTGTATATCCATGTTGGATCAAGTGTTGAGATAACGTCTCATACCAAATTCTAGGAGCTTGATGTAGGCCATATAAAGCTTTGCTAAGCTTATACACTCAATGTGGAAATTCTGCATCCTCAAAGCCCGGAGGTTGCTTCACATACACATCATCAGTGATTGGACCATACAAGAATGCACCTTTGACGTCCATTTGATACACCTTGAATTTCATGAATGATGCATAAGCCAGGAAAACACGAATAGATTCGAGTCTTGCAACTGGAGCAAATACTTCATCATAGTCAATTCCTTCTTCCTGTGTGTATCCTTGTGCAACAAGTCTTGCTTTGTTTCTTATTACAATGCCACGATCATCAGTTTTATTTCTGAACAACCATTTTGTGCCTATGGCATTTTCTCCTTCATGTAATTCCACTAACTTCCACACTTCTTGTTTCCGAAATTGTAGAAGTTCTTCTTGCATAGCTTCAATCCAACCATTGTCCTGTAATGCCTCGGTGACATTTTTAGGAACAATCTGAGAATGAAAACAAGAGTATAAACAAACATTTGCATGTTCAGATTTACTCCTAGTAGTTCTTTCATTCAGAGGACCAATAATCTGTGATGTTGGATGGTTCCTGTGGATACGAGATGTCGGTATCTCGGTTCCTTGAACATTAACATCAAGATTGGTTTGGTTCAAATTGGAGAGCTGTTGCAATAAGATAGAAGAATGTGGAGTGAAATTTGGAACTTGAGTCGGTGAATTGAGAAAGTAATCAAAGTTACTATGATCAACTGCATCTCCAGAGATGGAAGATGTGCCAGACTCAGGATGTCCAATTTCTGTACCATCATTAGGAATAGGTTGTGATGCTTCTTGATCTGCTGACACTGAATGATCTGAAGCTGAAGAAGCATAAACATTGTCATTGAATTGGATTGTTGAATCCTTGACAAATGAAAAGAATGGATAATCTGGACGAGCATCATCTGAATCATCAGAATCTGAATCATCACTGAAAGATCCAAGATCTCCTCTTGAGTTCCTCTTACCAGAAAAATAATCAGATTGATTAAACAAGTTAGATTGAAATGAGTTTGACAAAGAATCTAAATCAAATAACCATGCAGGATCATTTGAAACTGATGGAAAAGAATTTTCCAGAAATTTAACGTTGAATGTTTCATTAATAGTGTTTGTCCTAGAGTTATAAACTCGATAGGCTTTTGAAACAGATGAATATCCAATGAAAAATCCATTATCAGCTTTTTCTTCAAATTTTCCTAAATGATCACTTGAGTTAAGAATCATAACTGGACAACCAAATGATTTTAAAAAATTTATGTTTGGTTTCCTGTCAAACATCAACTCATATGGAGTTTTCTTTTTATCTTTAACAAGTAAGATTCTATTCTGAACAAAACATGCTGTAGATATTGGTTCATCCCAGAAAGTGATTGGAATTTTAGCATCAGCTAACATAGACCGGGCAGCTTCAATCAGAGTTCTGTTCTTCCTTTTAGCAACTCCATTTTGTTGTGGAGTTCTGGGAGCACTGAACTGATGAACTATACCTTTTTCTGCACAAAACAAATCAATGTTAGCATTTTTAAATTCAGTTCCATTATCACTTCTTATTATTTTTACTTTTTGATCAAGCTGATTTTCAACTTTATTAATAAATTCTTTTAGAAGATCTGTAGTTTTAGATTTAGCTTGAAGAAAGAAAACCCATGAAAATCTAGTATAATCATCTATGATGACTAAACAATATGATTTTCGACCAATCCTCCTAACATTAGTTGGTCCAAAAAGGTCCATATGTAACATCTGGAGTGGTTTGATGTTTGAGTTTATCAGCTTGGACTTATAAGACGCTCTATGTTGTTTTCCCTTCAGACATGCTGAGCAGTGATCAGTAGTTGAAAACTTCTTGGAAGGAAGTCCAATAACATGATTTCCTGCTACAAGCTTGTTCATGTTTTTGAAGTTGGAATGAACAAGTCGTCTATGCCAAAGCTGGCTTTCATCATTTGAAGCTTTAGCAATCAGGCAAGTAGTTTCAGTTGCGGGATCCACTTGAGACATATCCAGTTTGTATACATCTCTGTCTCTAGCAGCTTTAACTATCACCCAGTCATTGCTAATCTGAAAACCTGGTTTCAAGACATAACAGTGAGATTCATCAAAAAGAACAGAATAAGATTTGTCACAAATTTGGGATACACTTAGAAGATTAAAGTTCAACTGTGAACAGAAGTTGACTTTATCAAAACTGATAATCCCATTGGACACTGTTCCTCTCCTGTTATCTTTCCACGTGCATCACCTCCAAAAGCAACATGAGTACCATCCTTTAACTTAAAGTCTTGCAACAAGGCTTGATTGCCTGTCATATGCCGGCTACACCCACTGTCAACATACCATGAGTTGATTGGTCTCCGCGGGCGTACCTGCATTCACAAACATTTAAGGTGAGTTAGTAACTGTCACACCCTCAATTTCCACGAACGGGGTTTTACCGTTAGGCGTGTGACATACCAGGATCTCAGACACAGTCATATCGAACGACACTATATGAATTTAAAACATACATTTGACTTCATTCAATGAACATTAACTGAGTTTACAATAATGCGGAAGCGTGTACAAAAGTTGTAAATCCATTACAATACTGTTACAATGGCCATGTTCAAACAAAATGTTCAATGCTGAAAATAAACTAGATGAATGCATGTCCTGAGTGCGTTTCCTGAAGCGTGCCTCATAAGCTTAAGCATTCCTGTGACCTGAGAAAACATGCTAAAGTGTGTCAACATAAAGTTGGTGAGTTCACAGGTTTAATTAACAAGAAATGTGTTCGTAAGCGTTTCCATATTATGCGTTTCAATGGTTTAGTACATAAAGCATATCGTTAGGTAGCTAGCCTATGTTCTTGTTACTTAGCGTTTCGAACCGAAGCTGACTGTTTACGTCCCAATGTGTTTTCTCCACGTCTCTACCGACCGTGGCAATTGCAAGTTCCACGCCTTAACCGACCGTGGCAATCGTAAGTTCCACGTCTTGACCGACCGTGGCAATCGTATGTGTTCCGTCATGTCTCATCAGACCATGACGGGGTGTTCCACGTCTTAACCGACCGTGGCAATCGTATGTTAGGTCAATTGTGCGCCCGTTTGACCTCCAGTCAAGCTAGCGCGACTAGCCCGGGCGGGGTTTGTCAGACCCAGTAGTACTACTCAAAATTACCTCGCTAATCCCATTACTAACGGTTCGAGTGTGAGGGGACATGAGTGTGTTGCACTAACGTAACAAGCGATATCAATATTACTACAACCATAAATGTAAATGTGTTTTGCATGTTTTCTCCCCCAAACGGAAAGAGATGTAAAAAGGGGCCGTGAAACTCACAGATGATGTAGCAAGTGCGTAGGATGATAGTTTCCCAAGTGTCGTTTACGATGCGCTGTCAAACACCCATTGATAGTTGTGTTAAGCGTTAATGTTGTGTTTAGCGTTACTAGGCCTGTTTAGTCGGGTCGGGTCGCATGGGTTCGGTCGTGGGTGTCACACACACAAGCAGTCATAGACGTATTAGACTTCATGTAGACTTCTAATGAGTTGTTGATATTTGTAAACAGTTACGTTGTTTTAGGTTGAAAAGTATGTGCTTGTTGATTGCGTTGACTTTAATCTTTGTGGTCAAGAAATGACACTTTATTGATGTTAACTTATCGTCACACGATAGACACATCGCACACCAGAAGGATTCACTCAAAATGACTCCATTCGCATAACAAGGCTAGACGCACAACTGGACACTTCATTCGCACGGATAGGCCTTCAATCGTACGAATCAAGTTCCCTCGTACGATTGAACCCTCATTCATGCGACTCAGCGTTCAGTCGTACCACACATTCCCAATCGCCCGAATCAACTACCAATCGCACGAATGGACACTCATTCGTGCGGTTGGGCCTTCAGTCGGGTGTCACTCAGTCGCACACATTCATTCGGCGGACTCAATCGCACACATTCATTCGGCTGACTCAGTCGCACCATTCATTCGCACGTTTCATCCCAGTCGCCCCGATCAATCGCGCGAAGGAACCGATCGCACGACTCAGTCGCACGGTTGGCCCAGTCGTGGACTGCAGCAGATCGCGACTGCTGGGCAGGTTGAACGGCCTTCGGCTGTTCCGTGCTCGGTTTTATCACAATCAAGACTTCCAGAAACACTCTCCTAACATGTCTAAGTGGAATGCATGCTCTGATTGACCTCACACACACCCCCACGACCACATGCATTCGGGTTGAACCCGAACACCCGAATCCCATACTTGCAGCAGTGAAACGGGTGATAAAACGGATGAAAATGGTCGCCTACCTGCTAGGAACGTGATTCCTAAGCTGTTGCGTGGTTTAATCCGGAGAAAACGTGCTCAATCGGGTGAGATTTGGTGCTAGGATGAACAATCGGAGGTGAAGTGAGCGATGAAGAGAAAGAGAGCAGAAGTGGGAGTGTTTGGCTGGTGGGTGGGTATTTATACCCAGCCCCAGTTTGCCAATTGACAGGTTTAGTCCCTTTACTTAGGTACCGAGTTCCCGAATTTGTTTCGGTTGATAACGACTTAGACGAGCGAGCTCTATTAATTAATAGGATTCCTTAGGTGCTCTCGTTTGTGTGAATTCCCTACAAACACCCGCGTTAGTATTTTATTCATAATTCGTTTAACGATGTCTGGGGCAGTGTTTGTATACGTTTCGAGTATTTGCGAGTACGGCTGTATATTAACGACAACAATTTTGAAAAACGTTAATCTGAAATTACGGGGTGTCACAGTAACCCAAGCCGAAATGGTCTTGGGCTTGCCAAACTTGTCAACAATTGTAAATTGTTTGAAGTGAAGTTTGTTGACATCTGGTTTCTTTTGAATTTTAACATGTTCAAATCCTTTTTGTGAAACCAACTGATTTTCTCTTTGTGAATTATCAAGAAATCTTGAACTTTTGTATGAATTATTTGAGAATGTTCCTTTGTTTATTCTCACAGATCGAGGTATAAACTTTTCTTGATTGTATTGCTGAGATTTGACAAAGTGATGATTATCATAACCAGAATTGTTTCTTCTGAAAGATCTCAAACCCAAGGAAGGTTGTGATTGTGAATATTTAAATCCAATATTTTGATTTCTTATAAATTGTGGATTTACAAAACCTTGATTATTGAATTCATTCCTTGTAGAGTTCTTCCTGAAGTAACAATCATTGGTATTATGATTCTTTCATCACACAAAGCACAGTATTTGTTAAAATAACACTCAGCTGTTTTGTGATTTGTCATATCACATATGTAGCAATACTTGTTAAAGTAACATTCTGAAATGTCATGATTGTACATGTCACAGATATCACAATACTTTTCAGAATGTTTAAACAACATTTTATTAACCCTTGATGTTGAAACAACATTTGATTCTTGTTTAAATTTTGGGTTAGGCAAGTTAATTTGTTGTTTAATTGGTGTGAATTTGGTCTTTTGATCTTTAGGATTTTTCTTTTTAACTTGAACAACATTCTTTGACTCCTTTGATTCAAATCTTTTATGCACAGCGGAAGTCTTATGATCTGAACTTGTTTTCAGATCAGAGTTAGATTTGATCTTAGGTGTAGGTGTCATTTTTGTGTTTGTGTTCAAGTCAAAAGTTCCTGCAGACACAAACTTCACAGGTTTAATTTGAGTATTATTCAGTGACTGATTAGTTGATTCAGTTTTCTTTGCTTTTGCAGCTTTTCTTCGTCTTTGATTTCTTAATCTTGATGAAGATTTCTTGCTTTGAAGTTTAGTTAAATCTTGAGAAGATTCCTTTTGACCCTCTTTATTTTCAGTTAGTTCATTAGAACTAGAATCATCAGAAATATTGTTATCAGATTTAACCTCTTCAGATTTTTCTTTCAGTTTGTTATTGACATCAGATTTTTCAATCTTTAGTTCAGTTTGTTCAATAACATTCTCACTTTTTGGTACAAACAGCTTCTTTTGTTTTTGTTGAGGTTCATAAGATTTAACTTTGATTGGATGACCATTTTTGATCTTGTCTAAGTCAGTTTCTTCATAAACTTCAACATTTTTCTTTTTAAAGTTCTTTTGATCTTGAAATTCTTTCAGTTTAGCTTTGTTTTCTGGTGAATGATCATGAGTATTGAAATTATCTGGTAATGTTTTTGAGATTGATTCAGGCATAGGTTCATGTGTGAATCCTAATCCTGTTTTATCTTTGTCATTCCTTCCATTCACCAGTTGCTCAACAATTTTCTTTGAGCTTTTAACTTTGGCTAAATCTATTTGAGTTGCTGCATGTGCCAATTTTTCTTTTTCAAGTGTTTTGTTCATCTCTTCAAGTTGTTGCTTGACAAGTTCAAGTTCTTTAATAGTTTTGTTCCATGAAGCTTGAAGAGACATGATCTTTTCATCAGCAATTTTGTGATCTGATTTTAGCTTATTGTGTTTTGATTCTTCTTGTTTGAGCTTGTCACATATTTTGAATGACTATGTTCTGTAGTGTTCAACTAGTTCAAAACATGCTTTTGTTCACATTTTCTCTCTCACTTCTACTGGTATTTCAGGATATGAGTTTGAAGATTCAGTATCAGAAGAGTTAACAACCTTTGGCTGTTCTGATTGAGCCATAAGAGCAACTTCTTCAGTGGTAGCTTTTGGGTCTGATTTGTCACTCCAATCGTACTCTTCTTCTTGATCTGATTCATCATATTTAGGATCTTTAACTTCAGACCAGTCTTCATCATCAACTTCAGCAACTAGTGCCAGGTTAGCAGTGAGATCAGCAGTAAATTGCTCTGCATATGCACTCCAGTCATAACCATCTTTGATGTTTACAACCAGTGCCTTCTTAGTTTCCTCACTGTTCTTCTCTTCTTTGGGTTCTGGCATTGGTAGACTTTGGTATGGCTTTTGAAAAGTCTTGTTTGCCTGTTGCTGATATTTTTGACCATTTGAGCTGCCTTGAGTATTTCCTCCTTGGTTTCTTGGAGCTTTACATTCTCTTGAAAAATGACCATAGCTGTTATAGTTAAAGCATCTTGATTTTGATTTATCAAACCCAACAGTTTTGTTTGCACTGGGTTTGTAATTTCTATTGGTGTAAGCATGCTTTTGAGTTCTGTAAGCTATCATGACCATCTGCCAATTAAGATCCATTTCTTCTACATCATCTGGATCCATCTCAAAGAGATCTTGTAGAACTAGCTCCACTTGAGTCAGATGACTGCCTTGATAAGCTTGAAAGCTTGCCATGAAAGCAGTGAAAGCAGTTTTTGACTCTTCATCTTGTAAAAGAATGTTGATCACATCTTTCTCTTTGCTTGGATTGGGAGAGTTTGAGGAGGATGGCATCTCAGTTGAAGGTTTTGGCATTTGAGCTTTAGGTGAAGACTGTGGTTGTGGTTGAGTGGAGTAAGCAGGTGTACTGGTGAAGAATCCTGCTCCCACAAACAGATCACCTTCATCTTCAGGAGTGGATTGGTCTTAAGCCAGAAATGCATTCTCTACAGTATTTGCTGGTGAAGCAACATACTTATACTGAGTTGTTGATGCATGTCTATCATTGTTTCTTGAACTCTCATCAATCTCTACAGATTCAATTTTAGCAATGAGAAGGTCAAGATCCATTGGAAACTTCTCAGTATGTTTCAATAAAGTAACAGTTTGTTTCCAAGAAGATTAGTGCATTCAGAAGTCTATTATTTAGGTCCTCAAGATCATTCTTGATTCCCAATGTAGACATCTCTGTAGTTAATTGCACAAACCTGTTCATCATTTGATTTATTGTTTCTCCTGAGATGTGCTCAAAAAGTTCCAATTGCCTTTTCAGTTTCTGCTTTTTCAGATCTTGAATTTCTTTCCCTCCTTCACATATAATCTTCAAGGCTTTATACATTGTATATCCAGTCTAATAGTTTTCAAGCCTTGAAAGAACTTCCAGTGGTAGTCCTTTACACATGAGAGAATATGCTTTGATGTCATTCTTTACTTTCTTTAAATCATCACCATGAAGATTATCTTCTGGATAAGGCTCTTGTGAATCTTTAGAATACACAAATCCTCTGTCTGGACCATCAGTAGTCACAGGAATGTATGGACCCTTTTCAATTGATTTCCACAGATCAGTGTCTATGGAATTCAAATGATGTTTCAGCCTAAGAGACCAATTTTTAAAATCAGCTCTGTTTTTAAGTTTTGGAACTCTATTCTCAGAATCTTCTGATTTAGCCATTTTTTTATATTTTTGTTGTTTTTCTAAGCTTTTGAATTAAGAAAAGATAAAAAAAAATATTTTTGGATTTTTGAAATTTTATGAAAATTTTCTAAGTGTCAAGGCTGAAAAGTCCGAAACAGTGGTTATACGCCCAATAGTGGTGATATGTCCAACAGTGTGAAACGTCCAACAGCTGATGAGTCTAAGGGATTGCCTTAGAAAAATTTCCAACACAATGCTGAAAAGTCCAACAGTAGTTATACGACCACTAAGTGAAACTACCAACAGTTATACATTTCAGCTTTATTATGCTACTGAACAGTGCTAATGAGACTGAACAGTGCTTATGCTACTAGGCTACTGAACAGTGCTTATAAGTCTGAACAGTTCTCATAAGTCTGAAAAGTTCTCATACGGCTAACCTCATGTGTCTAAACAGTGCTAATACGACTGGACTCAAAAGACTGTATAGTGCTCATATGTCTCAACACTTAGTAAAATTTATGACCTAATGAGTCTGAACAGTCCTGAAACGACCAACAGTGCTCATAAGTCTAAAATTTTTATACTTAGTATAAAAAGAACACTTGTGATATTCAATTCATTCTCATTTCAAAAACCCTCATAAAACCCTCTGAACTCTCGAACTCTCGAACATTCGACCAAAACCCTCATTATTCGATTGAAATCATTTCGAACAAAAATTCCAGATTGTTGATAGTATTATTGTGTTTGTGAATGTAAGTGAATGATTAGCATTCAACTGATTTCATGTTTAAATGAAAATTTTTGATGGTCGTTCGAACCCTGTACGGTCGTTTGAACCCTAACACTTGCAAAATCTCAGATTATGCTTCAAACAAAAAAAAAAATTGTGTAAAATTGATGATTGAATCTTGTTCATCTGATGATTTCGATCATGATATTAGGTTAAACTTGTGATAATCTGATATTTGATTGAAGTTTTGATTCATGGTCACCGATGAACATTCTAGGTTGATGATGAACTTGATGAAGAAGATGAAAAGACCCACGATTTTTTTAAATAAAAATAAAGCAAAATTCAAAATAAAATTTAAACTGATAAAATTCATAATTTTAAAAACTTAAGAGTTTTTAATAAAATGATATAAGATAACATAAACAGAAGTGTTAAACTTTTAATTAAAATCAATCTTGAAAATTAATCTTATAATAAAATTAAGTGTTTACACTTAAAATTAAAATTCAAGTTGTTTTTAAAATTCAAATTCACGTTAACACATCAGTTTATAATATCTTAAATCATCATATTTTTAAACTCACAATAAAACATTTGCTTCAAAATACACACAGTGTCTAATATCATTGCTCTTAAATTTTGTAGATGGCAGATTTAAAGTTTGTGCCTAAGCACAACATTGCTGCATTTCTAGATGAGGAAGCTCAAGATGCATTGTCTTATGAAGAAATGATCAGATTTCTTCTAAGAACAAAATATGTTTATGCAATGTGTTACCAAACTGTAATCTACGACAGACTCATTAGACAGTTTTGGAACACTGCAAGGGTTGAAGTAGAGGATGGAAGAAAAGTTGTAAGAGGATTTGTGACTAGAGACAGAATGATAGAAGTTTCTGAAGATTCTATCAGAAATGCTCTAAGATTGGGTGAAAATGATCCAGAAGATCTATGTGAGTTTTCTTTTGATGAATGCAGAGAAATTTTCATGGCTATGGGTCATCCAGATCAGTTTCCTAAGAAACAATTTTTTAGAGCAAGGGTCTACAATCACGGGAAGCTTCTTTGTTACATTTTCCAACACTGCTTGTCCAAGAGAAGTGCAGGATGGAATTCTTTTCCTGTGGACATAGCTTCACCTATTGTTGCCTTAGCTACAAACAGAAGGTTTAATATGGCAAGGTGGATACTTAATGGATTTGCTTTCAACTTAGAAAAAGGAACAAGACACAAATACTTGATGTATCCAAGATTCCTCCAAATGATCATAAATGAGGAATATCCAGACATCCATGTTTATGGAGTAGGTGGAGATAGGTTGGAATTGGAAAATATGTCTGATATGACATATAAGAAGTTAACAATGATAACTGGTGCACAGAATATTCCAATGTTTGACTACATGCTAAATGTAGCAAATGATGTTGTTGATATTACTGTTGAGCATTATCATTTGTTAGATGGTGAACCGATTGATTTAGCTGATCTGATAGATGGATTTCCTATAGATGAAGATGATCAAAATGAGGATGATGAAAATGAAGATGATGATGATGATAGCTCATCAAGTTCAGATGATGATAATGATGCTAATGATGATGATGATGGTGTAACTGAGACACGCCAAGTTATAATTCATGACTCACCAGGGTCAGAACAAGCTTCTGAAGCTCAACATGAAGAAGAAGAAACTGTTGGTGATGAAGTTCATGATGAAAGTGAGCATGAAGCAGTTGATAATGCAGATGCTTTAGTTAGTGATGAAGCTGCTCATGAAGATGTACATGAAGAGGAACAGACTCACATTGAGACTGAACAAGAGATGGATGTAGATAATCAAATTTTTGATTATGAGTTCATTGATTCATTTCAAATTGATCAAAATATACCAGTTTCTACAACTCATGTGGCTGTTCAAACTGATGAGATTGTATATGTTGATGAACATGAAAGCCTAAAAGTTGAAAATGAAGCAAAAGAAAAGGAGATTGAAGAACTTAAGGCTGAGCTTGATTTGTTGAAGAAAGCAAATGAAAAATTGAAAGAAGATAATTTGTTAAAAGATGAAAAGATTGTGTCTTATGCTAAAGACAAAGAAGATGTTATAAAGAACTTTGAAGTTATGATTAAAGATTATGATGTTCTTGAAGAAAAATTCAAGAAATTGACTGAGGAAAATGAAGGTTTGAAAGAAGAGTTGATAAAATTGAAAGAATTAGCAAAACCCAAGTCTCCAGAAGTTGAAATTATTTCAGAACATATTCCAATTGATGTAAAAAAAGCTGCTGAAATGGAGAAAGGGAAACGAAAGATAGATGAAATAGAAGCTGAACATGTACCTGAAACTTCTTCTAAAGTTCAAAGAGTTGATGATGTTATTGAAGAAGATACTCAAGAGAGCCAAGAGCCAATTGCTCAAGACAAAATTGGTGCATTGGAAGATTTGGAAGATGAATATAATGAACACTGGTACAATGAAGTATTGGATGATGAAGATGTGATTGAAGAAATTGAAAATCCATCTTTAATAGATTTTGATCAAAGTCATGATGATGTTCCAACAGACTTTGAAGAAAGATATAACTATTTGGTGAAAATGAAGTACAACAGAGTGTTCTTAGATGGTTTGACTGTTTCTCAAATAAATGATGAATACGAAAAGTGTTTAGCTGCTGAGTCTTCTGCACCTGTAGATCCAAATGAAATAAGTTTGGAACATGGTGAATGGGACAGAAGACAGGATAGCATAAATGTTGAAGAAATTTCTAGTTCTGAATTGCACCATCCAGATCCAAATGAGATGAGCATAACTGCTTTACGATCTTGGTTGCAAGCTAGAAATTATCCATGGAAAAGATTGAAGAGATTACAAGGAGAATCTTTGAGAAATATAGTCAAAAGCTTTCAATTGACTGAAAAGCAATCAAACAAAATGATCATTCTAGATACTGATAATCCTCAGTATTTAGACATTACAAAAAGAACTCGAATCTTGAAACCTCAAGAAATCAAGCAGATGGCTCAAAAACCTAGTGTGCTTGAAAGAAGGAAAGAATTGATGAGCATGTTTCCTCAAACAGAGAAACAAGTATACAAAGCTTCTTCTGATCAAATTCAAATTTTTGATAAGTCAAGATCAACTGGTGATCTAGTGAGAAATGTTTTACAGAGAGGACAATCAGTTGCTGAGCTTTTAAATACAATGATTGCTCCAGATTTTACAAATCAAGTTAAAATCATAGCATGGAAGTATGATGATATTTTTGATGCATTTTTGATCAAACGAGTAAATACTGTATGTGATGTATATCATTTCTACTCGAGCATTATTAAACTTCCAGTGCAAGATTTGAAAGAGTTAAGTAAGCTTGAATTGATAAACCCTACTGAAGCAAAACGAGGATCAATGTTTGTAGATCTCTTGAGAAGAGGACTAGCAAAAACTCGTAACTTCCTTGAAACAAGGTGCGACCAAGAAGACAAGGAGTACTTTGCTTTACTCAAGAAAAACAAAAAGTTAAGGGGTTTACAATCAGAGGAAGAACATTTTATGATTGAATTTTCTGATAAGTATTTCGAGAAAGTAACTTCACCGGGTTTGAAGGTAATAGAAGGAAATCAAAAGTCAAAACAAATTTTGAGATGGTTCTATAACACCTCAACTTTTGAGTTGAAGTTGGTTCGAAATCTCACAAACTGGGATGAGGACATGATTTCATTGTTTGGTACTTTTGAACTAAAACTTCTTCACCCGAGTTATATTTCATTTTTTTCTATACAAAAGTTTGAAAAGGTGATTCCTGAAGTTGCAGAACAAGATAAGAAATACTTTATCTCAATCATTAATGTGATGAATGCTGCAATGGAGCGAATTTCGTTGAGAAAGGCTCTTGCATATGCCAATATAGTAAAAAGAGAATTAAAAGACATTGAGTTCATGAGAATATCAAGAAAAGGAGTTTTGGAAGTGTACTGCAAAGAAAGTAAACATCCTATAGAGTTGTATGCTAATGTTGATATAGCATATCTCTCTAAGGATACATTGGAAAGGATGAAGGCATTGGAGATCAAGACTAATGAATCAAAACCAGAACAAGCCATGCTTGCTGGTAAATTCAAGTTAGCAATTAATAATGCATTGAGGGAAATTGACATGTATAAGCAAAAGCCGATGTTTAAAGTAAAAGAAGAGCCTGAGGATTTCTTTGCAGATTGAAGATTAAAGAAGAATGAAGAGAGAATATCAAGAGACAAAAGACAAAAGTTTGCTGATTGAAGAACAGAGAGAAAAAGACTTGAAGACAGAAGATTTCTGAAGACTGAAGACAATGTAAATCTTAGGGGGAGTATTGTTAAGTCCTCTAAAAGATTAACATTTAGTCTTTAGTGTCTAGTTTTATAGTTTATGCTAGTACAGGGACTAGTTGTGTAAATTTTAGTTCCTTAGTTTCTAGTATAAATAGCATAGACGTAGTATAGATTAGAAGTTTTTGTATGTTTTTATGAGAACTGCTTTCTATCACTTGTAATCGTCTTTTGCTATCAATGAAATCTGAATTTTGTTGATTTTGCTTGAGTTGATTACAATTGCTTGTATTTTGCTTTGAATTGTTCATATAATTATTACAGATTGCTCTAATTGATCCTATCATGTTTGTTAATCAGTAACTGTCATGTGCTCCACATTCAACTGTCATTAGAGTTTGTCCTCCGTAGGTGAGGCAAATCACCACTTTTTCACACTTATTGACTATGTACATTAAGTTATAAGTTCTATCTTGAGACATATTACAGTCTCATTAATGCTTTGATGTTGAAGCTCTTTGAATTGATGTACAATTGATCACAAGTCATTCTGTTGAGAGCTGAGATATGATCTTCATAGTCACCAGGTCTTTACTTTCGTAAAACAGAGGTGAACTTAACCCAGGTCTTTGTTTACACAAAACAGAGGGAGAATGAAGATACACTCTTTAATCATATTACCAGGTCTTTGTTCACACAAAACAGAGGGAATATGACTTTGCAAAGATAGAAAATTATAAGTATTTTACATAGTGTGCTTTTGTAAGTGATTTGATCACATCAGAAGATAACTTACTTTCCTGACTCTCAAAATGGAGTTCCCACAGATAGATACCTGATTCTTTTAGTTTGGCATGCTCTTAGCGTAGTTTCCACTCATGATGAACCTACTCACATATCAAAATGTTACAAGTCAGGTTGAGTTTTTTGTTAAAGAAAGCCAAGCATAGTGTACTATCATTTCCCATACATATGGCATGCACAAAAATTCTATCAGACACTTAAATCATCCCCAACCATTACTCTACACAAGGACAGTCATATGCTTTTGATGATTTAGTCTAAGTTAATCATCCCCAAAGATTCTATCAGAAAATTAAATCTAACAAAATCAAAGGCTTTAGTGAATAGATCAGCAAGCTGATTTGTTGTGTCCACTTTGACTAACTTAATTAAACCCTTTTCTGAACAGTCTCACAGAAAATGATATCTGATTTCAATATCTTTTGTTTTACTATGTTGAACTGGGTTAGCAGTTATAAACATAGCAGCTGAATTATCAATATGAATTGGTGTTTGAAGGAAATTGTAACCATAACCAAGCAATTGGTTTTGCAACCAAAGTACTTGAGAGCAACCAGCTGAAGCAGCTATGTACTCAGCTTCAGCTGTGGACACAGATACATTAGTTTGCTTCTTGCACTGCCAAGAAACAAGTCTTTGTCCTAGAAATTGACATCCACCAGTTGTGGATTTTCTGTTGTTGTTGCACCCTCCATAGTCACTATATGAATATGAGTAAAGATTGAAATCTCCATCTTTTGGATACCACAGTCCTAGAGCTGGTTTGACTTTCAGATATCTGAATATTCTCTTAACAGCATTCAGATAGGACTCCTTTGGGTTTGATTGATACCTGGCACAAACACATACAGCAAACATTATGTCAGGCCTACTGGCAGTTAAGTACATTAAAGAACCGATCATTGATCTATACAATCTCTGATCTACTGATTTTCCAGCAGGGTCAGGCATAATCTTGTCTATTGTTGAGGCAGGTGTCTTGCATGAAGTTGAATCAACAAGATTGTACTTCTTCAGAATTTGATGAACGTACTTTTCTTGATTAATGAAAATGCCATCTGTTTTCTGATGAACTTGTAAGATAAGGAAGAATGTCAATTCTCCCATAGAGCTCATCTGGAATTCAGGTTTCATTAACTCTTCAAAGCTTTGACATAGTTTTTTGTTGGTTGATCCAAATATTATGTCATCTACATATATTTGAACCACCAAAGGATCTTGATGTTCTTGTTTGAGGAAGAGTGTCTGATCAATAGTCCCTCTTTTGTAGCCATTCTTCAGCAGGAAAGATGACAATATGTCATACCACTTCCTTGGTGCCCGATGAAGTCCATACAAAGCTTTGTCTAGCTTGTATACTCTATGTGGATAGTCAGGATCCTCAAATCCAGGGGGTTGAGCCACATATACTTCTTCATCAATTTTCCAATAAAGGAAAGCACACTTCATATCCATTTGATACACTGTGAACTTCTTGAATGAAGTATAAGCTAGAAACACTCTGATAGCTTCAATTCTTACAACTGGTGCAAAAACTACATCATAGTCTATCCCTTCTTCTTGAGTATATCCTTGAGCAATAAGTCTGGCTTTGTTTCTCACGATTATACCCCTATCATCCAGCTTGTTTTTGAAGAGCCACCTTGTTCCAATTGGATGCTGACCTTGAGGCAAGTCTACAAGGTTCCACACCTTTTGTTTTCTGAATTGTTGTAGTTCTTCTTGCATAGCCTCAATCCAGCTATTGTTCTTTAGAGCAGCTGAAATGTTTGCAGGAACTGTCTGAGACAAGAAGCAGATTAACAAGCAAATATTTGCCACTCCCCCTTTGCTTCTTGTAGTTCTTGCATTCAGGTCTCCTATGATGTTATCTGATGGATGAGACTTATGAATTCTGCTTGTGGAAATAGCATCAACTGGCATTATCGACTCTAAGTTTGAGAAACCTATTGAAGCAGATGGATTCAGCTGTGATGTTGAACCTATGAAGTAATCAAATGGTTCTTGAGCTTCATTTGCTGTATGTTCTTCTGCAGGAAGTTCTACGGATGCATGTTGAACGTCCGTAGTGGTAACAGTAACATCTACGGAGGCATTTTGTACATCCGTAGGAGTTATAGCACCATCTACGGATGAACAAGGTTGGTCAGCCGGCACGTTTTGTTGATTCAATACCTCTCCATCCCTAGGATCAGTGGTTGAAACGGTATTTACATCTACGGATGATAGAGCATCTGCGGATGTATTTACATGAGCTGGGGATGAAGAATTTGCTTCTCCGGATGTATCTTCATGCCGTTGACTTGATTCTTGCTGTGGTCCAGTTGAAGGTTGTGCCCTTGGTGGATCAGCTGTTAGTGGCACTTCATTCAAACTTGGAGGAACAAATGGATAGCATGTATCAGCAGAACCTGCATTGATTAGATATCCAGTGTTAAATGATTCAGTTAATGCATCTATATCAAATAACCAAGATGATCCTTTTACAGTTGTTGTAAACATGGATTCATCAAAAGAAACATTGGGATTCTCTTTAACAATATTATGTTCTAGAATATAGACTCTATATGATTTAGAAGTGGATGAATATCCAACAAAGAAACCATCATAGGCTTTTTCAGAAAATTTTCCCAATTGTTCTTTAGTATTTGATACAGACACATGACACCCAAAAGCTCTAAGATATCCTATAAAAGGTTTCCTTTTAAATAAGAGTTCATAAGGAGTTTTATTATGTTCTTTGACAATTAATGTCCTATTCTGAACATTGCATGCTGTATTCACAGCTTCTGCCCAGAATGTTATGGGCAACTGAGAGTCAGCTAGCATTGTTCTGGCTGCTTTTATGAGAGTTCGATTTCTTCTTTCAGCCACTCCATTTTGTTGTGGAGTTCTTGGTGCACTGAATTGTCTTGCTGTTGGGGTTTGTTACGGCATTTTCAGCTTGTTTAAACATTTAAACATATGAAACGCAGCGGAATGTAAACCTTAAATCATGTTAAAGTTTCTGAAAATTAACATTTCTAATGTGTAAACAAAACAAACCCATAACATGAGGATCTTTATTATGTGAAAAACTAGCATATAATATGAACAAAACACCCAAAACATGACATTATCATACAACAATACTACCTTTGTTGATGCTATCAAAACTGACGAAGAAAAGGGCAGAAACGAGGCTAAAAGATGGCCAAGACTTCATGGATAGAAGTCCTTAAGTGTCCATACCCACAAGCATCATGCAAATCACCTTTTTGCTAGGATTTTGAGCACCAAATCGACCAAGAAGAGGCTGCTGGAACATCCTTCCGCCATGAGCTTCTTCAAGAAAAGGAGAGAACCCTTTTTGCTCTTTTGGTCATTGATGTGTTAGAGAGAGAGAGAAAGTTGGATAGTGTGTCTTACAATAAAGAGAGTGTGTGTCTCAAGACAAGAAAATGGACCAAAACAACCCCATGGGACGGCCGCATTTTAGACTTTGAAATGGGTTTCCCCCCATTTTTAAAACACCCATTTAATCTATGTTAAACAAAGGTTTAAAATAGATATATAATTAACCTTTTAATTATATGCACACACTTTTATTATTTGATGTTATTTAACTAAATTAAACAACATAACAAATAATATCCAAGAACAAAATATCCTCATGTGGTGTTCTTCCTCACATGCAACTTATTTAGAAAACCCATTTTCTAAATTGGTGTAATTATTTAATTGCCTGATCATATCATCAATTAAATATTGATTGGTGTTTGCTAAGCTTGTTATTGGGTATGACCCGACTTGGATTATGACGTACTAACCACATCAATAATCTATGTATCTTGTGCATATAGAATTCATCAATCTCCCACTTGCATAAGATTCATAGAGGATTGATGCAAGCAGTAAATACCGCCTAACAACAGTTTACTACCCTTATACGCATGACTTAGAAGCCATTCAATAACATCATCCCCTTCAAGTATCCAACTTGAAAAGATTTAGGTGAATTAATCATTTATCCTTTTGTTACAGATGTCATGTTAAATCCATGAACACAGAATGATCATTCCTTGTTGATTTAACTTAATCAGGCCTTAGACATCATACTCTCAACGAATAAGAGGAAGAAATCCCATCTTGACTACATACGTTTCTCACAATCACCTTATGTCATGCCTGAACATAGCCTTATGTACTGACCATTATTTCACATCAGCGAAGAACTAGCTCAAGGTATAACACTTGGTGAATATCAAAACCCAATATGTATCTCAGGTCAGAGGATACCAAATGATATTCGCCTTTACTCAAATTTACTTATGATCAATCAATAAGATTCCATGTAGTAAGATTTGAGACGCGGGTCAGTCCAATATTCGTATCCCATGAATATCTATGAACCTTGGCAGCAACCAATTGCTCTATATTCATACCTAATGAATATCCGCCAATCCAAGTTCATAATAGTCTTACGTTCATATTTGTTCCCACAAATATGACTGACTACGGACATTTAGAATAATAAAATTATTCATGGATGTAAACATGCTAAAAGGAACATAACTCAAAATATCGTAAATACATAGATAAGTTAAGTATTACATTTGTTCCATATTAATAATATTAATACTAAACAGATCAATTCCGATTACTAGAATATCGAAGTCCTAAGGCACAAGTATGACTTTCATACTTTGCCCTTTCAAGGATCTTTATGAGTGGATTCGCAAAGTTTTGATCAAAGTGAACTTTGCGAATACATATCTTTCCCTTTTCAACTTCATCCCTTATGTTGTTGAATCTCCGCTCATTGTGCCTAATCTTTTGATGTGCACAGGGTTCCTTGATTTGAGCAATCGCACCCTCGTCATCACAAAAGATTCCTAAGGGTCTTGAATGGTAGAGACCGTCCTTAGATCGGTGATAAACCTTTTTATCTATCCAGCTTCCCAAGCTGCTAATGAGGCGGCTATGTATTCGTATTCTGTAGTGGACAATGCTACCCTATTCATAATGGAGACATACCCCGACTGTGATCGAGAATCATCTTCATCAGTTTGGAAACTCGCATCCGTGTAACCCTTTACAACCAGTTCCTCTTCATCAGATCCGTATATTAGAAACATATCCTTAGTCCTCCTAAGGTATTCCAATATAGTCTTAAAAGCCATCTAATGGTTATCACCTGGATTCTGCTGATATCTACTTGTCATGCTTAACGCGCATGACACGTCCAGTATAGTGCATATCATCGCATACATGATGGATCCTATAACAGACGCATATGGGATGTCCTTCATACGATCTTGCTCATCATTTGAGCTTGGACATGTAGATGCACTCAATATTGTCCCTCTTTGAATAGGTACTATACCTTTCTTAGAGTTTTCCATCTTGAACCTTTTCAAGATTTTATCAATGTATGCACTTTGGTTTAGACCTATCAACCGCCTCGATCTATCCCTATAGATCTTTATTCCCAAAATATAGGCGGCTTCACCGAGATCTTTTATGGAAAAACAATTTCCAAGCCAGGTTTTAACACCTTCCATGGTTGGAATATCATTTCCAAATAGTAGTATGTCATCGACATACAACACTAAGAATGTAATAACACTCCCACTAGCCTTTTATACACACAAGCCTCGTCAGCGTTCTTGATGAAACCAAATTTCTTGATCCCTTCATCAAAATGTTGATTCCAACTTCTCGATGCTTGTCTCAATCCATAGATTGATCTCTTTAACTTGCATACTTTATCAGGATGATTTGGATCGACAAAACCTTCAGGCTAAACCATATGGACAGTCTCTTCGAGATGTCCTTTAAGAAAAGCGGTTTTGACATCCATTTGTCAAACCTCATAATCATAATGAGCAGTAATGGCAAAAAATATCCTGATAGACTTTAGCATTGCCACAGGTGTGAAGGTTTCATCATAATCAACCCCTTGAGTTTGAGTGAAACCTTTTGCTACAAGTCTTGCCTTGTAAGTTTCCAAGTTTCCATGCATATCTATTTTCTTCTTAAAACCCCACTTGCATCCAACCGGTTTGGAGTTTAGTGGAGGGTCAACCAATTCCCAATCTTGGTTGCCATACATGGATTTCATCTCTACGTTCATGGCTTCCAACCACTTGTCACAATCCGAATTGGACATTGCATTATGGCATGTAGTTGGCTCATCGGAGTCAACCACGTAGCATCCATTCATGAAAAATCCATATCTTTCAGGTGGAATGCTAACTCTACCAGATTTGTGAACGTTTTATGTGCATTGATCAACCTCTTGATCATCATCAACAACCTCTTGTTGATTGCTAGTGTCAACCAAACATGTATCGGCTTGTGGATCTTGATCCTCATCAAATTCCATTGTTCTATACGTCATTCCTTCCATAAGGAACTTGGCTTCCAAGAACTCTGCCTCTCGAGCAATAAATACCTTTTGCTCTATTGGATCAAAGAAGTAGTATCCTATACAGTCCTCTAGGATATCCAACAAATATACACTTAGTGAATCGACTTTCAGGTGGTTTGGGTGTTAAGCTTAACATAAGCTTCACAACCCCATACTTTTAAATATGATAGCGATGGAACTCTTCCATGCCATATTTCAAAAGGTGTCGAATCCACTTTCTTGGTTGGGGCCATATTCAATATACGAGCCGCGGAGAGTAGCGCGAAACCCTAAAATGAGAGAGGTAGTGAGCTTATAGCCATCATAGATCGAACCATATCCTATAGGGTTCGATTTCTCCTTTAGACACACCATTATATAGTGGTGTTCCGGGAGGAGAAAGTTGTGAGACAATCCCACAACTTCTTGGATGATCCTGAAAAGCCTCACTGAGGTATTCACCTCCTCTATCTAAACGGAGAACTTTGATAGTTCTATCGAGTTGATTTTCTACTTCATTCTTGAAGTTTTGAACATTTCAAATGCTTCATGTTTATGTGCCATCAAGTACACATAACCATAGCGACTGTAATCGTTGGTAAAGGTAATGAAGTTACTTTCACCACTCCTTGTCATTGTCTTAAAAGGACCACATACATCTGAATGTATGACTCCTAATAAGTCTTTTGCCCTCTCGTTAGTACCACTAAAGGGCGACTTGGTCGTCTTACATTGTAAACAAGATTCATGCTTATCAAATGAACGATATTCATTTGTTTTGAAAAGACTATTCTTTTGAAGTGTTTGAATCCGATTCTTGTTTATGTAACCAAGGTGACAATGCCAAGGATAAGAGTCACTTAAACCATTTTAAGTCTCTTGGTGCATGATGGGTATAATAATGTGTTATTATAGGACGAATCATTATGAACCAATTCATAAATACCATCATTTACAAAATTTAAATCATAACCATATCGTTTTAAAAGAGAAACTAAAATTATGTTCCTAGTCAAACTAGAGGCATATAAAATGTTTTGAAGAACAAATTCCAAACCATTTGAAAGTTTCAAAACATAGTTTCCTTTCTTAAAGTGCTTATTTCTTTTGAACCCTTGCAACAGATTGCAAATATAAGTTCCACATCCCGTATCCAATACCCATGTGTTTGAAGAAATAACATTTAAGTCAATATGGATCATGAAAGTTGTGCTTGAGGTTTTCCCAGCATCCCTCTTATTTCTCAACTCATTGAGATAAGTTGGACAATTCCCTTTCAAATGTCCTATCTCACCACACTTAAAGCATGGATCGTTTTCGGTTACCTTAGGCTTCATAAGCTTAGGTGTTGGAGGTTCCGCTTTAACCTTCCCTTTCCCTTTGCCCTTGATGTGCCCCTTTCCTTTGGCAACATTTGCCTTGGGATCGGGATTGGCCTTTCCATTACCTCCCTTACTGATTTAGAGAACAGGTAGAACCTTTCTACCCATCCCTGCCTCAGCTGTTTTGAGCATTGCGTGAAGCTCACCAATGCTCTTGTCCCATCCGTTCATATTGTAATTCATTATGAACGTCTCAAACTTTTAGTTAGGCCATTAAGGATCAAATCCATGGCCAACTCCTTTGAGACAGGACAGTTAAGCCTTTTGAGGCGTTCAATATGGCTTTTCATCTTAAGTACATAAGATGATACCGATTGGGTTTCTTCCGTGTGACATGCATGAAGCGCTCGAACCATTTCGATGCGCTCTACCCCAGGTTGTTGAAGGAAAAAATCCTTCAATTGGGTAGTCATGTCATATGTCCCATGATGCTCCAAGTCCTTTTGGAGTTTAGGAATCATAGTTCCCAACATGAGACAGGATTCCTGCATGGAATCCTCAGTATACTGAAGCCAATCGTTATAGGCCTCAACATCATCGGGGTCGGGTTGGTCAGGAATAGGATCGTCAAGGACATTGGCCTTTTCCTCCTGCTTGAGAACAATTCTCAAGTTTTGATACCAGTCCATAAGTTTGTTATGGTTCAGACGATCCCTGTCTAAAATAGTTCTCGGTGATAGGGTATGGACGGTCGGGGTGGTAGCATTATTGTTTGTGACCATTCTACAAAATTTACAAAGTTCTTATTAGTATTTCTGAAAAATTTCATTTTAATTATTAATACCCTTTATGTCTCATACACAATTAATAATTAAAATCTAGAATCCAACGTTACATTCAAATAATGGTTAGGTGACCTTTATCCCATTATTTAAATTAACAAGGTAGTCAACATTTGACAATTGCAACCTTTTGCAACTTCTAGCCTTTATAGGATCGGTTAAATATCTTATGTTTATTTGGCATGTTTAATCCCATCAACACCATTGTACGCCATGCTTCGGTGACCCTAAGCACATGGTTTCCAATTCAAGTCGCCCTACTTACACACACGTGTGAGTTTTCACATACAAGCGGTTAGGTGACCTTTATCCCATAAGTATGTTAGACTCACCTCAAACACATAAGTTCCCTACAAGTAGTTATGTGACCTTTATCCCACAAATATTTCCCAAGTGATTTGAGTGTCGTGTAAAAGGATGGTGTTAGACTTGTTACCAAAGGGATTTAGGTTTCCATCAATTCTAGTTATGATAACTCTATGTACCTTGTATTCGTATGCTTTCAAATACATGGTACCCTATGGTTCTCTTTTAATAAAACCTCTTTTATTTTGAAATCATTAATCCTTTTAATAACCTTTTATTAGTTACTTAATGATTAAGAGCCATAAAATTCAGCTTGTTATGATAATTTATTTAGATTGTTAAGTATATCCATATATCAAACAATCAACATAAAATGAATAATCAAACAAGCATATTTCAAACAACCACATGTGCATAACCATAGCTACTATTGTGACAACACTTGTTTTCCATCACAAGTGTTGTCATTTGGTCTTTCCTAAGGTTTGAATACAACACAAAGATGAGATCTTCATAGACCCCCACTTGAACTTGCATCCATATGCTTCAAGTCCTTCTCTTTGTATCTTGCTCTTGTGCTTCCATTTTGTGCATCTTCATTTACAAAATTTATACCCTAATACAAATTTTATAATAAAGAAAATACACCTAATCTATCTATTACATTATAAATGAATGAATAAATAAATTACATCCCAAAACTAGCACAAAAGAATAATATTACAACCCAAATGAAACAACCAAAACAAACATCCATTTCAAACCAAATCAACACAAGGTCTAGGCTAGGTTATGCACTATCATATGAACAATCATAAAAACCATTCAATAAACAAAATAAACCCCATCAAACCCCAACTTTTCAGCCAACATAAACTGAAAATTAGGGTTTGTTTGTCCAAACAAACAACAATCAACCATATCAACCAATTGACATTCCTATCTTTCAAAGTTTAATCATAAGCATGAAGATATAACTTTGAAAGACATGGGGTTTATTGAATCAACCAAAATCAGCCTCTAATGAGTTGATTAACATCCTTTAAAACCGATTTTACAAGGATAATGATGCTAGTTTCCACATAACTGGCTCTAGATGCCATTGTGGGGGTTTGTTACACCATTTTCAGCTTGTTTAAACATTTAAACATATGAAACACAGCGGAATGTAAACCTTAAATCATGTTAAAGTTTCTGAAAATTAACATTTCTAATGTGTAAACAAAACAAACCCATAACATGAGTATCTTTATTATGTGAAAAACTAGCATATAATATGAACAAAACACCCAAAACATGACATTATCATACAACAATACTACCTTTGTTGATGCTGTCAAAACCGACCAAGAAATGGGCAGAAATGAGGCTGAAAGATGGCCAAGACTTCAAGGATATAATTCCTCAAGTGTCCATACCCACAAGCATCATGCAAATCACCTTTTTGCTAGGATTTTGAGCACCAAATCGACCAAGAAGAGGATGCTGGAACATCCTTCCAGCCGTGAGCTTCTTCAAGAAAAGGAGAGAACCCTTTTTGCTCTTTTGGTCATTGATGTGTTAGAGAGAGAGAGAAAGTTGGATAGTGTGTCTTACAATAAAGAGAGTGTGTGTCTCAAGACAAGAAAATGGACCAAAACAACCCCATGGGGCGGCCACATTTTAGTCTTTGGGGTTTCCCCCCATTTTTAAAACACCAACTTAATCTATGTTAAACATAGGTTTAAAATAGATATATAATTAACCTTTTAATTATATGCACACACTTTTATTATTTGATGTTATTTAAATAAATTAAACAACATAACAAATAATATCCAAGAACAAAATATCCTCATAAGTTGTTCTTCCTCAGATGCAACTTATTTAGAAAACCCATTTTCTAAATTGGTGTAATTATTTAATTGCATGATTATATCATCAATTAAATATTGATCAGTGTTTGCTAAGCTTGTTATTGGGTATGACCCGACTTGGATCATGACGTACTAACCACATCAATAATCTATGTATCTTGGGCATATAGAATTCAACACTTGCTATGCCTTTATTCCTGCAAAAAGAATCCAGATCAGCATTAACAAATTCAGTCCGATTATCACTCCTGAAAATTTTAACTTTTAAATAAAGTTGATTCTCAATCTTGATTACAAAGTCCATTAATGTTTCAGATGTTTCACTCTTATGTTTTAAGAAAAATACCCATGTGAATCTAGTGAAATCATCTACTATCACCAAGCAATATTGCCTTTTTCCAATGCTCATCACATTGGTTGGACCAAAGAGGTCCATGTGAAGCAATTTGAGTGGTGTATTGTTAGTGTTGATTATTTTGGATTTATGAGACACTCTATGTTGTTTTCCTTTGTAACATGAAGATCAATGGTTTGAACAATAAAATTCTTTCTTTGGCAAGCCAATGTCCAAGTCATTTTTCACCAATTTATTCATGTTTTTCATGTTGGAATGAACAAGCCTTCTATGCCACAATTGTGATTCATCTTCTGAAGACTTAGATAGTAGGCATGTCTCATGGCTTGTGAGTGATGTGTTGTTCATATATAAAACGTAAGTGTTTCCTTTTCTTGATGCTTTAAGAAGGATCCATTCTGCTGGAACTGCAAAACCTGGCTTAAGAATGTAACAATTAGTGTTATCAAATAGTGTTGTGTAATTTTGATCACAAATTTGAGATACACTAAGTAAATTGTACTGCAAATTTTCACAGTAATTCACTTTTTCAAATGTTAGTACACCATTTGTTACCATTCCTTCACCAAATATTTTACCTCCCTTCTTATCCCCACCAAATGCCACATAAGTGGCATGTTTATGTTTGAAGTCATGGAGAAGAGCACAGTTTCCTGTCATATGTCTGGAACAACCACTGTCAACATACCACTTGTTGTCAGCTCTCCATGATTGTTCCTGCATAGAAAAAGAAATCAATTAGAATTAACAAGCCAAGCTTTAATTGTCTTGGGTTTGCCAGATATGTCTACAATAGTTACTCCTTCATGAATTAATCTTGAAGTTTCAGTATTAGTTGATTCTTTTAGATTTGATGGTGTTGAGGATGATTCTGTTGAAGATGATTCAGATGTTTGGATGTCTTCTTGCTTATCTGATTCTTTCTTTAATTTTTCTTGTTTTGGCTGATATTTTAACTTTGAGGATGCTCCTGTATTTTTGAAAGTCACTTCATCTTTCAACTTTGATTGAGGCACATGAGTTCCTTTTTCAAAGTTATCAAAGAAACCATCAATCACTTCAGTCTTCTTATCTGACAGATCCACCTTTTTGTGGGGTGTTTTAGACTGAATTTGTGCTTTCTTCTTCAAAGGCTTATCCATAGCAGAGGATCTTTGCTTTGATTTTTGTTGATCTTTCTGCATCTTTGATTCTTTGTCACTTTCTGACGATTAAGAATCTGTTTTAGATGATTCATCATCAGACTTCTTTTTGCTCTTTTTCCTGTTCTTCTTGTTGAAATAACATTCCTGAGTTGAATGATTATTTTTGTCACATATTGCATAGTGTCTTTTGAAGTAGCAATCAGAGGTCATGTGATTATTCATATTGCATATAGAACAGTAGCTGCTGAAGTAGCATTCATCTGTATTGTGATTCTTCATATCACACCATTTGCAATATTTATCTTCTGAATTTTCTTCAGATTCAGACTTCTTTTTCTTGTTCTTGTTGGATTTTAACTCCTTTCCTGAGGGATCAGTTGATTTCTTCTTGCTTTTCCTAGGAGCATCATCAGCTGAGTCTTGTTTACCTTTGACTGCTTTTTGTTGTTTGTTGGCAGTCCTTTTTACCTCATCCGTAGATTCGGTTTTACTCTTCCGTGCTTTTTCTACGGATTCAGCAGTTTTACCCTTACGCAGATGTTCTACGGACTTGGCTAATTTTCCCTTCTACAGATGTTCTACGGATTCTTCAGATTTTTCCTTCTGCAGATCTTCAACACTTGAATTTTTCTTGTTCTTGTTTGAAGTTTGTTGCTTCTTACTTTTATCTGAAGGAGATAAAGGTATTTCCTTACTTGATCCACAGTTATCAACTTTGTGAAGGTTCAGTTCTTGAAGTCCTTCATTCATTTCAGCAATCCTCTTGCAAATAGTCTTCAACATGTTTCGTTGCTTTGGAGGATATTGCAGCTTTGATTCTTCAAGAACTCGTGGAAGACCAGTTTCAACTTGAACATTCTTACCAATGTTCAGTTTATCAGTATCATGTTCATCAGAATCATCCAAGTCATCACATTTATCATAATCAAAATCTCAGTCATTATGTTTTAGTGATTCTGATTCAGTAGATTCAGTTTCACTTATCTCAGCTTCTTGTTGATATTTATTTGACTTGTTTTTATGTCAATTTTTGTGCTTGGCACAAAATGATTTGATAAAGTGTTTGTCATTGTTTCAGGTAGAGTTGTGCAATTATCATTAATAGGTGGTGCAACAGCATTATAACCCAACCCATACCTATTCTTTGATTCAATATGAGAGTTTAATAACTTCTCATATTGCTGAGATGATAGTTGAAACTTCTAAAGTTTCACTTCAGTAGATGCATGATCAGCCATGGATTTGGTTAAGGAAGTGGTCAGATGCTCAACTTGGGCTTTAAGGCTGTAATTTTCAGAAACATATTTTTCTAAATCCTTTTCCAAAGAACTAATTTTGATTTGATATAATTTATGTTCTCTTAAATGGGATTCATTTAAAATAAATGTTTCTTTTACTTTGCCAGCCAACTGTTGAGCATGGACTCTATAGCGTTCTACTTCCTTAACACATGTTGATAAACATAACCTTTCCCTTACCTCTCTGGCCATTAGAGGAACTTTGTTTTCCATATGAGTCATCAATGCTTGATTCTCTTCCAAGACTTCCTTCTCATACATACTCAAGTCACATGTACCATCTTGAAGTATGATCAGACCAGACTCCTTTGAATTACTCGGACCTGCTGATTCATTTGTGGCTGGTGGGGATGTATTCGTCAGCTGAGGTTGTCTGAGCAGAGATTTTTGAGAGGTTGGTTGCTGATGATGATACTGCTGATGCTGATGCTGCTGAGATTATTGTTGATTGCATTATCTAGAGAAGTGTCCATAGAGATTGCACTTGAAGCATCTGACTTTGGACTTGTCAACACCAATCTTTGATGTTTTACTAGCTGCAGTCAGATTCTTGTTTCTCCTTAGATATTGCTTAGCTCTGTAAGCAATCATTGCCATTTGCCATTGTAGATCCATCTCTTCCACTATATCAGGAGGTAGTTCTTCCAAGTCTTGTTGGCAAATGTTTGCTGATGTTAGTGAGCTTCCCAGATATGCTTGAAAGCTAGAACTAAAAGCTGCAAAGGCTGCTTTTTGTTCTTCAGAATCCAATATCACAGTAATTGGTTCTGATTGATTGTTTTGTTGAGAAGATTTTGCAATTCTCACACCTGATTAATATCTCTTCAGGAAAAGCCATACTAAGCAAACTGTAAGCTTTAATATCAACTTTGACCTTTTTGACATCATCTGGTGAAAGATCTTTGGTGCTTATTGGTTGATTCTTATCATTATAATCCGGCCCAAGAGTGGGTGGAATATAAGGACCTTCAGTGATGGACTCCACATGTCAGAATCAGTGTAGTTCACATGATTCCTGAACTTGATTTTCCAGGATTTAAAATATGCTTTTGTTTCTAACTTTGGTGTTTCATATGATCCACCAAAGGTACTCATTTTTAAATTAAGAATTTAAATCTGAAAGATGAAGTAGACAAATCTATCAAAGACTCAGATCTTGTATTCAATTGAGGTGCAGACAGATCTGAATCAATCAAGTAATGGAACAATGCTAGCTGAAGGATTAGTCAATGAATTAATTGTTTTAAAAAGCAATTAAACAATTTTAATACTGATAGATCAATTGATATAAATCAATGAGCACTTGGCTCTGATACCACCTGTGAATCCTAGGATCTCAATTTAGGAATTATCAGTATTAAAATAATTACAATTTAATGAGTGCGGAATAATCCTTAATTGTTGTTTAATTGTATTAATTGATAATTGAAGAACACGAACACAAAGACACAATGAATACGAACACAATAATTGATTCAAATGTGTTTCATTAATGTTGAGTAATGATTACAAAAGTATAAGTATCAAAACTATGAACAAAGAATTCTTCAATCAAATTGTTGTTGTTGATGTGATGGCGGCTAGGGTTGCACAATGATGTGACAATTGACAACCGTAGTATTGCTAAAATTCTGTTCCCCGAGATATGAAACCTAGGACTCATATTTATAGGCACTTTGAGTCAGTTAAGGAAACACTGGATCTCTTGGGATTTGAAATTGACTTGTTGACTTGTTGATTGGTTGAAATCATACAAGTGTTCTGGACTTCCGCAGGAGTCTTGTCTTCCGCAGGAGTCTTGTTCTTCCGTACAAAACTTGTCTTCCATAGAAGTCTTCACTTCATCATGCAACTTCCGCAGGAGTCTTTTCTTCCATAGGATTCTTCACTTAAATACTTGGGTGATGTTCATCCAAAGACAAAGGGTCTTGTAAGAAACATATCTACAGATTAACATTATTGTTCATCCGTAGATGTTTCTTACACTTGGCTGATTTCAGAAATCCTACCAAGTATATTGTTTTAGCCTGTCATCATGTACATCACATAACACATATGCGTTAACCTATACATTCAATGCATACATAATGATAATCAGTTACAAATATTTATTACAAGTATTGATTAAAGTTCTAAGCCTATACAAAATGATCTAGACCTATTCTTTCTAGATCTAACAAAAACCCATAAAACCGAACTAAAAACAAGAGGAACACTTACCAATTTGCGAATTCAGCTTCTTTCTCTCTCTAAGACCGAAGCTTTGCTGCTTTCTCTCTCTAAAATATTAGTAGTGGGGTGTAACAGGTAATGTGGGCGGCCATACCACCTTTTTAAACAAAATAATAAAAGATTTTACCCTTTTACACTTTGCACCCCTCCACTTTGGCCTCTCTTTCATTCTTGCAAAATATACTTCTTTTATTTCTCATTTCTTTACTTTCTTTATTTTGAAAATTTTTCCTGGTGTTACAAGTCCACCCCCTTTAAAGAGGTTTCGTCACCGAAACTTGTCACTCTTCAAATAACTGTGGGTAATGCTGTCTCATCTCCTCCTCAGTCTCCCACGTAGACTCGGAACCCTTTCTGTGCTTCCACTGCACTCGCACCAGTGGAACCACTTTATTCCTCAATCTCTTCTCCTTCCGATTAATGATTGCCACTGGCTTCCCTACATAATTTAGCCGTTCATCCACTTCGATTTCATCCAATGGTAAAATCATATCTTCATCGGCTAAGCACTTTCTTAGATGAGATACATGGAATGTCGAATGGATTCCACTCAACTCGTCAGGCAATTCTAATCGATAGGCCACCTCTCCTACTTGGGCGATGATTCATAAAGGTCCTATATACGTCGGACTTAGCTTACCTCGCATCCTGAACTGAATGATTCCCTTCCAAGGTGTGACCTTCAACATAACTCGGCCGCCCACCTTGAATTCGATCGGTCTACGCCTCTTGTTGGTGTACGAATTCTGCCTATCCTTCACCGCCTTTATAAAGGCTTTGATATATTCTTCCTAACTTCTCAGTGGTAGCCTTGATCACCTCAAGGCTCCCCAACTCTTTTTTTCCGATATCACCCCAACACATGGGCATTCTACACCACCTACCGTATAGCATCTCGTAAGGTCGTATACAATGCTAGCATGATAACTGTTATTGTACGATAATTCAGCTAACGTTAAGTGACCATCCCAACTTCCTCCAAAATCGATTACACATGCCCGAAGCATATCTTCAAGCGTCGAGATCGTCCTCTCAAACAGACCATCCGTCTGAGGATTATAAGCTGTGCTAATGTGTAGCCTCATCCCCATCGCATCATGCAATCTCTTCCAAAACATCAATGTAAACCGAGTGTCACGATCCGACACGATAGACACCGGCACACCATGGCGAGCTACAATCACTTTAATGAACATATCCACTAACCCTCAGAAGAATACATCTCATGGATCGGTAGGAAGTGAGAACTCTTTGTCAATCGATCCACAATCAGCCATATAGTATCGTACCCCCTCGCTGTACGAGGTAGCTTAGTAATGAAAACCATGCTAATGTGCTCCCATTTCCATTCGGGTATATCCAACGGTTGGATCTTCCCGAATGGCTTTTGGTGTTCCGCCTTCCCTTGCAAACAAGTATGGCACTTACTCACGTACTCTACTACATCGCGCTTCATACACGGCCACCAATAATGTTTTCATCATATCTTGATACACCTTCGTGGCATCGGGAAGAATCAAGTATCGAGACTTATGAGCTTCATCCATGATTTGTCCACTTAGGTCTCCGTATCAGGGAATCCATATCCGTCCATTTCAGGTTTTAACACCAAGAGTGTTTTCACCTAATTCAGCAACTAGACCTCTCATTCATTCGGAATTTAGGCGATCCTCTTTCAACGGCACTTCTTGAAATTCCTTCACCTGTGTCATCACATCAGCGTTCATAACCAACTGATAAGCCATCACCCAAATCGGCTCGGGTCTCTCCTTTCGGCTAAGGGCATCGGCCACAACATTGGCCTTACCCGGATGGTAATGGATCTCACAATCATAATCCTTGATGAGCTCTAACCACCTCCTCTATCTCATGTTGAGATCCTTTTATTCAAAGAAATACTTTAAGCTCTTGTGATCTGTGAAGATTGTGCATTTCGTCCCGTATAACTAGTGCCGCCAAATCTTCAACGCAAAGACCTCAGCCGCTAACTCTAAATCATGGGTAGGGTAGTTGACTTAATGGGTCTTCAACTGTCGGGATACGAAGGCTATTACCTTTCCTCGTTGCATTAACATGCAACCTAGCCCTGACTAAGAAGCATCTGAATATACCACTAAGTCTTCACTCCCTTCGAGTAACATTAAAACAGGAGGTTGAGTTGATCTTGTATTTAACTCATCAAAAGCATCTTCTTGTTTACCACTCCATTCAAACTTCACATCATTACGAGTCAACTTAGTTAAAGGTGAGGCTATCTTGGAAAAATATTGGATGAATCTCCTGTAGTAACCCGCCAAACCCAAGACACTACGGATCACGGATGGCGTCTTTGGAGACTTCCATTGCATCACTGCCTCAACCTTTGTAGGGTCTACCATAATTCATTCAGCATTCACCACGTGACCCAGAAATTGCACCTCGCGAACCAAAATGCACACTTAGAGAATTTAGCATACAACTTTTCTCTTCTAAGTGCCTCCAATACTTCACGTATGTGGCCGGCATGTTCTTCCTCGCTTTTCGAATAAATCAGAATATCATCAATAAACATAATCACTGATTTATCTAACATCGGCCGACATACTCGGTTCATCAAATCCATAACAGCAGCTGGCATGTTAGTGAGACCAAAAGATATAATGAGAAACATGTAGTGTCCATAACGTATGCGAAAAGCTGTCTTAGGAATGTCCCGCTCCTTCATCTTCAACTGATGGTAACCAAATCAAAGATCTATCCTCGAGAAGCAATTGACGCCCTAAATCTGATCAAACAAATCATCAATCCTTGGTAGCGGATACTGATTCTTCACCGTCAGCTTATTCACCTCTCGGTAGTCGATGCACATCTGCAAACTACCGTCCTTTTTCTTCACAAACTATACCGGAGCACCCCAAGGAGAGATGCTCGGTCGAATGAATCCCTTATCTATCAACTCCTGCAGTTGATCGATTAGTTCCTTCATCTCGGTAGGAGCTAATTAATACGGTGCCTTGGAAACAGGTTGAGCACCGGGTATCAGATCAATCTGGAACTCAATCTCACGATCCGGTGGCACGCCTGGTAAATCCTCTAGAAACACATCCAGAAGGTCACGTACCACTGACACATCGGATAGTTGTGGTACCGACGCATCCACATCTTTCATGTAGGCCAGATAGGCACTACATCCACGTCTCACGCACTTTTCCGCCAGCGCAATCAAAATCACCTTTGGAACAGTAGTGATGCGATCACCGTAAACCGTCACCGAATTTCCATCGGGCGCAACTAATCAAATCATCTTCTTGCGACACATGATGTTTGCCTCATAGGTTGCTAACCGATCCATCCCTAGTACTACATCAAATCCGCCTAGGGGCATCACATGTAATTTAGAAGAAAACCTATGACCTTCTAGTTCTATGACACAATCATCTATCATCTTAGTAATTCTAGTGCACTTGCCAATAACAGTTTCTACGTCGAATGGCTTATCAATACTCTTACTACTAACAAACAACTTATCACAAAATTAGTATAAATAAAACTCCTACAAGCACCAGAATCAAATAATACAGAGGCATAAGTTTGGTTTACTAGAAACATACCTGACACGACATTAGGATCCTCTCTTGCATCCTCACGCGTCATCATGAAGGCTCTAGCAGTTGCCCTCTGTCCTCCTTCTTCCGGCTTCTTCTTTGCCCAGGACCCTCAGCCATTGGCTTCTTACAGTCCCTGCTCATGTGGCCTTCCTCACCGTAGTTATAACACCGTATAAGTCCACACACCTTCACCACATGACCGGGCTTCCCGTATTTGAAGCACACATTCAAACCCCACTTACATTCACCGACGTGCTCTCTCCCGCACTTACCACACTTCATTATCCCTAAACCTGAGGACACCATCCTTTGATCATCCATTTTCCTCCTTTTGTTGTTTGGAGTGAAACCACCATGTCCAAACCTCTTCCTTTCCCAGCTCCTATCACTATCACCCGTCTTCTTCACCTCGACTATCACCACTTCCCTCTCATCATACAACCTACTTGCCAGGTCCACCACCGATCGAAAGGTACCTGACCGGGCAGTGATCAAATGCCAGATTATGCCAGCTAGCAATCCCTGGATGTACTTCTTGATCTTCCTTGACACCAGCGTCACTTGATCCAGCACCAACCTTGCCGTCTCATTAAATTTGGTGGTGTATTACTGGTATGTCATGGTACCAGCCTCGAGCTGCTGGAACTCCCTCTCTATCTTGTTGAAATCCTGGTGAGGACAGAATTCCTCGATTACCAGCTTCTTCAACTCTGACCACCTCATCCAACTAATGGCCTTGCTACCCTCAGCCTGGACAATATTGTCCCACCAACATAAGGTCGTGTCCACAAACGAGTGGGTAGCAAACTACACTTTTTGATTTTCTTGGTACTCGCTATTATCAAGTACCGCCTCCATCTCCCTCACCCATCGGTGAGCAGCAGCAGCAGTGCCATTCCCATCAAATGTTGGGGGCTTGCACCTCTGAAATGCCCTACAGTTGCAACCACGTAGATTTTCCTGCACTGCTTCTTCCTCCTCCTCCTCACTCGAGACAATCCTCTCGGTCTCCGACCATTCCCTCTCTTCTCTTCATGTGGTCCTTCTCCTCTCTTTCTTCTCGTCTTCCCTTAAAGCTTTGATAACTACAGTCACTACAGACCGTAGAATCGTCTACATGACTTGATGCACTTCCTCTACCACCTCCTCTTTCACTGAGGCTCTTAAGTTTGCACTCTCATCACCACTCTCCTGGTGATGCACCTCAGGCTCCTCACGGGCACACTCATTAGTCTTATCCTGGTTCCTAGTGACATGCGGTTTAGCACCACGTCCTCCTTGTACTCCACCCATAGAGGCCTTAGATGATCTACCTCCAGCCATTCTCTAATCACTATAACGTTCAAACACTAACACGGTCATTCAAGGAATAGCTCAGTTTATGTTAATTATAGTAAGTCCCTAATTATAGTGGCCAGTTGTTATTAGCCACTTACTTTACTCTTCACACGTATAAGATTAGTTTTTGAAAATATTTACCCAATTCACATAAACTATGGCTCTGATACCAACTTGTAAGGCCCCGTTCCTGGGCACCTCACAGTTGGTCATTCATAGCACTAAACATACATATTATTATACATTTCATAAAATATCACAATGGAAGTCGTTAACAAGAACCATTCATTTTATTAATATTTACTTTTATTATGCAATACAACACCATTTGAACTACAATTTCACTAATTGCATTACAAAACAACAATAATAACGTGCATGAATGGATGCCAGTCTTACCATGCCATTCTCAGCAACTTTTACCTGCCAAATAAAAATGCATAAAAGTCAGTGTTGCTGAGTGAGTTCTAGTTTTATAAGTATTAAAATACTTTATATGTTTCATATGTAAAAATACTCTTTTCCATAAAACTCTTCCTTTACTATCATGCAAGTTCATTCGTTATCGTACGTGTTCGTTCATTTCGAATTTTATCCTTATCTTTCGTTAACGTTTGTCCCGTACTTGATCACTTTGTTCGTTTCCTACTTTATTAGCTCGCTCGTTTCGTACTAATTCTAGATCCCGTCAGGCTTCTCCCCCATCACGGTCTGAAACCGCCATTTCGAGCGCAAAGCTACTTTACTAATTGGCATAAAGCCCATGGCCCGAAGCTACCATTCTAGGCACAAAGCCCCGATACTAACTCGCATAAAGCCGTCCCATATCTTGGCACAAAGCCCGGGGTCGAATGACAAGGATCCCGTTTCGTAGTATGGGTTCAGTCACCAGACTGATCCCCCTCTGTGTGAACCCTCATGGGTTAAAATCGTATGTTACAAAACACACAGTTGAGCTATCAACTCACCAATAGTTGTAATCCTACTTTCTTTCTGCTTGCAAGCCTTTTCTTTCTGCTTGCAAGCCTTTTCTTTCTTTCATTTCATTTCGCTTTTTATCTTTGTTATCTTTCTGTTCATTACGTTATACTTTACGTTCATTCACACATTCATCATACTACGTAAAGTAAGAACATAATACTTAACGTATATTATATTATAATATAAATACATTTTGAAAACAAAAAAACGATAACACCTCATATACATATGCATATCATACATTCATCATAACATCATGCATATACTGTTCATAAATCCTCACTTATTCATGCTTAGAATAGTCCAAAACAGCCCACTAGTCAAACTAGGGTCAAACCCTAAAATTCGGTTTTTCATTAAAATTTCAGAAAAATTTTCTAAGTGTTGGGCTCATGGGAACTATTTGGGCACATCAGCCCTGTTTGGGCGTTTCTCAACTATGTAGGCGCATTAGCCTACACTTAACCACTTTAACACTTAGGCGCATGAGCCTTTTTGGGCGCATGGGCACTATTCAGGCGCTTCATCTTACACTTAGTCATTTCAGCCCAAAAACTCAAGTGCATGAACTACTGTTCAGGCACATGAACTTACACTTAAAAATTCTAAGGCAAATTTAGGCGCATGAGCCACTATTCAGGCGGATCACCTTAATTAAAACTTTTCTAAGGCAAATACTATGCGTATGAGCTACTATTCAGGCGCATCACCTCATACTTAGACTTTTAAGTCTATTATTCAGGCGCATGGGCCCTGTTTGTGCGCATGAACACCATCTCATATGTTTCTAACATATTTTTCACTCCTAAAACCATGTCTTAGCATATTCTAAGCCTTACACTATCATTCTAAGCCCCAACATAACATGTACAACCACAAACTACCAACATACAAACATATACTCATATGATCATACATATAACATTTTATAAGAAATCATTTACATGCATTTTTAGCCCTGAAAAAGTTGTAAAACGAGTAAAACATAAGGTCTAGAGACTCACCTTAGCGGCTTCAACCTCAAACTCTCAGATTCGAACTTTTTAAAGAGCTCTAACAAGAAACCATGCACACATAAAGGAACATGTAGAAATCAGTCTCACGGTTGAAAACCCATAAAACCGAACTAAAAACACCAGGAACAATTACCAATTTGCGAATTCAACTTCTTTCTCTCTCTAAAACCAAAGCTTTACTGTTTTCTGTCTCTAAAACATCGAGCAGTGGGGTGTAGCAGGTGATGTGGGTGGCCATACCACCTTTTTAAACAAAATAAAAAAATATTTTGCCCTTTTACACTTTGCACCCCTCCACTTTGGCCTCTCTTTCTTTCTTACAAATATACTTCTTTTATTTCTCATTTCTTTTCTTTCTTTATTTTGACAACATTTTCTGGGTGTTACAAGATCGCCGTAACGAGGGATCCATATTCATCCGTTTCGGGTCCTAACACCGAAAGTGTTCTCACCAAATTCTACGACTAGACCTCTCATTCTTTCATAGTTAAGGCGATCTTCTTTCAACGCCTCATTTTGCAATTCTTTCACATGTGTCATCACATCAGTGTCATAACCAACTGATAAGCTTTCACCCGAATAGGCTCGGGTCTCTCTTTTCGGCTAAGGGCATCGGCCACCATATTGGCCTTACCCAGATGGTAATGGATCTCATAATCATAATCCATGATGAGCTCTAACCATCTCCTCTGTCTCATGTTAAGATCCTTTTGCTTGAAGAAGTACTTCAAGCTCTTGTGGCTCGTGAAGATGGTGCACTTCGTCCCGTATAAGTAGTGTCTCCAAATCTTCAATGCGAAAAACAAAGCCGCTAACTCCAAATCATGGGTATGGTAATTGACTTCGTGGGTTTTCAATTGTCGTGATGCATAGACTATCCCTCTTCCGCGTTGCATCAGGACGCAACCTAGTCCCAAATAAGAAGCATCTGAATACACCACTAAGTCTTTCACTCCCTTTGGGTAATGTTAAAACAGGAGCTTGAGTCAACCTCGTCTTCAACTCCTCGAAAGCATCCTCCTGTTTCTAACCCCATTCAAACTTCACATCGTTGCGGGTTAATTTGGTCAAAGGTGATGCTATATTGTAAAAGTCTTGGATGAACCTCCTGTAGTCACCCGTCAAACCCAAGAAACTACGGATCTTGGATCGCGTGATTGGACACTTCCATTGTATCACCGCCTAAACCTTCGCCGGGTCTACCATAATCCCTTCGGCATTCACCACATGACCCAAAAACTGGACCTAACGTAACAAAAAAGCACACTTAAGGAATTTGGCATACAACTTTTCTATTCTAAGTGTTTCCAATACTTCGTGTATGTGGCCAGCATGTTCTTCCTCGCTTTTCGAATAAATCAGGATATCATCAATAAACACGATCACTGATTTATCTAACATGGGCCGACACACTCGGTTCATTAAATCCATAAAGGCAGCTGGCGCATTAGTCAAACCGAAAGACATGATGAGATACTCGTAGTGTCCATAACGCGTGCGAAAAGCTGTCTTAGGAATGTCCTGTTCCTTTACCTTCAGCTGATGGTAACCAACTAGCACCTTGAAGCTGGTTAATCAAGTAATCTATCCTCGGTAGCGGATATTGATTCTTCGCTGTCAGCTTATTTAGTTCTCGGTAGTCGATGGACATCCGCATACTACCGTCCTTCTTCTTCACAAACAATACTGTAGCACCCCAAGGATAGATGCCCGGTCAGATGAACCCTGTATCCATCAACTCCTGCAGTTGATCCATTAGTTCCTTCATCTCGGTTGGAGCTAATCGATACGGTGCTTTGGCAATGGGTAGAGCACCGGGTATCAAATCAATTTGGAACTCGATCTCATGGTCCGGTGGCACCCCTAGTAAGTCTTCTGGAAACACATCTGGGAAATTGCACACCACTGGTACGTCAGACTGTTATGGTACTGACGCATCCACATCCCTTACGTAGGCCAGATAAGCACTACATCGACGTCTCATGTACTTTCCTGCCACCGCCATTGAAATCACCTTTGGAACCGTAGTGACGCGATCACTATAAACCGTCACTGAACTCCCATCAGGCGCAATTAATCAAATCATCTTCTTTCCATACATGATGTTTACCTCATAGGTTGCTAATTTAGGGGCATCACATGCAATTTAGCAGAAAACCTATGACCTTCTAGTTCTATGACACAGTCATCTATCATAACAGTAATCCTAGTGCACTACTCAATAGCAGTTTCTACGTCGAATGGCTTATCAATACTCATACTACTAACAGGCAACCTAGCACAGAAAGTAGCATAAATGAAACTCCAACTAGCACCAGAATCAAATAACACAGAAGCACAAATTTGGTTTACTAGAAACGTACATGACATGACATTGGGATCCTCTCTTTCCTCCTCCCGTATCATCGTGAAAGCTCTAGCAGTTTCCCTCTGTCCTCCTTCTTCCGGCTTCTTCTTCACCCTTGAACTCTCAGCCCTTGGCTTCTCACAGTCCCTGCTCACGTTGCCTTCCTCATCATAGTTATAACACCGTATAAGTCCACACACGTTCGCCACATGACCGGGATTCCCACATTTGAAGCACACATTTAAACCCCACTTATATTCACCGACGTGCTCTCTCCCGCACTTACCACACTTCTTTATCCCCAAACTTGAGGACACTATCCTTCGATCATCCACTTCCCTCATTTTGTTATTTGGAGTGAAACCACCACGTCCAGACCTCTTCCTTTCCCAGCTCTTATCACCGTCACCCCTCTTCTTCACCTCGATGATCGCCACTTCCCTCTCATTATACAACCTACCCGCCAGGTCCACTGCCGACTGAAAGGTACCCGGCCGGGCAGCGATCAAATGTCTATGTACGTCAGCGGGCAATCCCTTGATGTACTTCTTGATCTTCCTCGACACTGGCATCACCTGACCGGGCACCAACCTCGCCATATCATTAAATTTGGTGGTGCATTACTTGTGTGTCATGGTTCCAGCCTCGAGCTGCTAGAAATCCCTCTCTATCTTGTGGGTTTCCCTATGAGGACATAATTCCTCGATCACCAGCTTCTTCAACTCCAACCATCTTATCCTGTTGATGGCCCTGCTACCCTCAGCCTGGACAATAATGTCCCACCAACATAAGGTTGTGTCCATAAACGAGTTGGTAGCAAACTTCACCTTTTGATATTCTCGGCACTCACTAATATCAAGCACCGCCTCCATTTCTCCTACCCATCGGCGAGCAGCAGCAGCAGTGCCATTCCCATCGAAAGTCGGGGGCTTGCACCTTTGAAATACCCCATAATTGCTACCACGTGCAGTTTATTGCATTGTTTCTTCCTCCTCCTCCTCACTCAAGACAATCGTCTCGGTCTCTGATCGTTCCCTCTCTTCTCATCCTGTGGTCCTTCGTCTCTCTTTCTTTCGTCCTCTCTTACCACCTAATAACTTCACGCCCCACGAACGGTAGTACTGTTTGCATGACTTGGTGCACTTCCACTACCACCGCCTCTTTCACTAAGGACCTTAAGTTCACACTTTCATTACCACCTTCCTGGTGATACATCTCGGGCTCTTCACTGGCCCTCTCAGTAGTCTTAGCTTGGTTCCTAGTAACACGTGGTTCAGCACCACGTCCTCCCTGCGCTCCACCCATAGAGGACTTAGATGATCTACCTCCAGCCATTCTCTAACCACTATAAGTTTCAAACACTAACACGGTCATTCAAGGAACAGATCAGATTATGTTAAGTATAGTAAGTCCCTAATTACAGTGGCCAGTTGTGATTAGCCACTTGCTTTACTCTTCACACCCCAAGCATTTCCTATCCTGAATACATTAGTATCTAAATCTACTAAGAGCATATAGTCAAATTGCACACACACATAACTTCAATTAACTTTAAGGAAAGAAATTCCTGATGGCACGTAGATACTCGGGCTGGCATCCCTTTACTTTAGTCCCATTTTCAATTTAAGTTTAGGTTTTTGAAAATCTCTACCCAATTCACTTAAACTTTTGCTCTGATACCAACTTGTAAGGCCGCGTTCCTGGTCACCTCATAGTTGGTCATTCATAGCACTAAGCATACATATTATTATACATTTCATAGAATAACACAGCGGAAGTCATTAACAAGAAAACCATTCATTTTATATATGATTACTGTTGTTATGCAATACAAAATTGTTTAAACTACAAAAGAACACTTTCATTGATTGCATTACAACACAACAATAGTAACATGTGTGAATGGATGCCAGTCTTGCCCTACCAAGTAGCCTCCCTGCGTGCCATCCTCGGCAACCTTTGTCGGCCAACTGAAAATGCAGAAAAGTCAACGTTGCTGAGTGAGTTCTAGTTTTATAAGTATCAAAATACTTTATACATTTCATACATAAAATTTCTCTTTTCCATAAAACAAATTGTTTACTTTCACACATGTTCACTCATTATCGCACGTATTCATTCGTTTCATACTTTATAACTTCATTCGTTATCGCTCGTTTCGTACGTTGTCCTTATCTTTCGTTAACGTCCGTCTCGTACTTTATCACTATCTTTCATTAACGTTCGTGTCGTACTTTATCACCATCTTTCATTAACGTTCAGTTTGTACTTTATCTCTTTGTTCGTTTCGTACTTTATTATCTCGCTCGTTTCGTACTAACTCTAGATCCTATCTGGCATTTCCCCCATCGCAGTCCGAAACCGCCATTCCAACCACAAAGCTCCTTTACTAATTGGCATAAAGCCCATGGTCCGAAGCCACCATTCCAGGCACAAAGCCCCGTTACTAACTGGTACAAATCCGTCTCATATCTTGGCACACAACCCAGGGTCGAATGACAAGGATCCCGTTTTGTACTATGGGTTTAGTCACCTAGACTCATCACCCTGTGTGTGAACCCTCATGGGTTTAAATCGCACATTATAATACACACAGTTGAGCTACTAGCTCACAAAGAGTTGTGATCCTCCTTTAAATCCATTTGCAAGCCTTTTCTTTCTTTCATTACGTTTCAGTTTTCATCTTTGTTATATTTTTCTTTATTACGTTATACTTTACGTTTATTCACACATTCATCATACTACGTAAAGTAATAACATAATACTTAACGTATATTATATTATAATATAAACATGTTTTGAAAACATATAAAAGATAACATGTCATATACATATGCATATCATACATTCATCATAACATCATGCATATACTATTCATAAATCCTCACTTATTCATGCTTAGAATAGTCCAAAGCAGCCCACAAGTCAAACTAGGGTCAAACCTTAAAATTCTGTTTTTCCTCAAAATTTTTGAAAAATTTCTAAGTGTTGGCCGCATGGGAACTATTTGGGTGCATGGGAACTATTTGGACGCATCAGCCCTGTTTGGGCGTTTCTCCACTATGCAGGCGCATGAGCCCATACTTAACCATTTCAACACTTAGGCACATGAGCCTCTTGGGCGCATGGGCACTATTTGGGCGCATGACCGTATACTTAGGCATTTCAGCCAAAAACTCAGGCGGATGAACTACTGTTCGAGAGCTTTATCTCATACTTAAACTTTTAAGCCTATTTTTCAGGCGCATGGGCCCTGTTTAGGCGCATGAACACCCTTTCATATGTTTCTAACATATTTTTCAGTCCCAATCACTATCCTAACATGTTCTTAACTTATTTTTACCATTCTAAGCATCAATATAACATAGACAATCATAAAACAATAACATTCATGCATTTATGCATACGGGTAACATACATAGAAATTATAAAATGCTTTTACATGCATTTTCAACTCCAAAGAAGTTTAAAAACATGTAAAACCGGGGTCTAGAAACTCACCTTAGCTGCTTTCAAGCTAAATCCTCTCAAATTGAACTTTTCAAAACCTCTTAACACCTATACATGCCCGATGACACATAAACGAACACATACATACACATAGGAAAATGCAAAGCCAATTTTATGGCCAATAATCTATGAAAACTAACTTAATTACACTAAATTTGGTTACCTTATATGAATTCAGTTGCTCTCTCTCTCTAAAATCCAAAAACGCTTCCCCTATGCTCTTCTTTCTTTTCTTATTGGTCGACAGAAAGCAGTTGTAAAAGGTGGCATAGGCGGCCATCCCTATATGTAAAGGATATTTGACTTTTTGTACTTTTACACAAAGCCCCCTCATTTTTGTTCCTTCTCATTTTCTTTCAAGATACTTTCCTTTTCTTTTTTATTTTTTTCTTTTTCTTTTATTTAACTAGAAATTTCGGGTGTTACATGATTGAAGAGCCAAAACCTGATTCAAGTGAGTATATACTTGAATATGATGATTTTAAACACTTTGAAAGATTCAAAATATTCAAAATAATATTTGTTTGATGAAAACTTGATGAAATAGTACTCGATGACTGTCTTATCAAACACCCTAGAACCGATGAGGGTTTTAAGTTTTTATGATGATTCTATTATGAAAAACTATGTTTGAATGTTGTTAGAACTTTAACAACACAAAATCTTCTACAAAATGCTCAAAAACAGATTAATGAATCATGTGTTATGCATTTGTTGAATGTTTGGAGTAGAAGAATGTTTTATGAAGATTTTAAGTGTAGGATCTTATATGCCCAAGACACATACAAGATTGATGTGGTTAGTGCGTTATGATCCAAGTCAGGTCATACCCAATAACAAGCTATACAAACACCAACTTACATTTAGTTATTGATAAGATCATATAATTAAATGTAGACACCTATTTAGAAAATTGGTTTTCTAAATATTGCTATTGTTATAGAACAACATTATATGGATAATTTTTCTAGAGATATTTATTTATTTCATTATTTAAGATGGTTAGATAATGAAGTATAAAAGAGTGTTGTGTTATAAAAAATTACAACCTAGTTTTAATTTTATAACATGAATGGATGAAAGAGTACAAATAATTCAAGGGATGAAAATGGGTGGGAAAACCCATTTTAATCAAAACTCACGGCCACCCATTGTGGCTTTTGGGAGACCAACCTTTCTTGTTATTTGCAAGACTTAACCACACACTTACTCTTCCATTCATTACACCCAAGACTCTTTCTCTCTCTAACATGCAATAGCTCTCCAATTCTCTCCTCCTTCTCTCCTAAAATCGATTTTCTTTGGCTGAAAAAGAGGTTTTTCAAAGCTGAAATCGATTTTCTTTGGCTGGAAAAAAGGTTTTTCAAAGCTGATTTTCGGATTCAAGGAGTTGGAAACATCTTGGTGTCATGTATCCTAGCATACAAGGTGTTTGAAGCAAGCTTGTGGGTATAGCTACTTGAGGTTCTCTCCTTTGAGGGCTGCATATTCAACATCATCATCATCTTCATCTCATACTCCATCCACGTTTTGAAGACTGCTGAAAGGTAGATATGGCAGCACTTTGTGGCTGTCATATTATGTTGTTTTATGCATACATAGCTTGTCTATTCACATAAATATGATCCTAGTAATATGGGTTTGTCTTATACACATATAAGGTCACTTAAAGAACAAATTTTCAGCTTATAAAATCGGTTTTATTAAGTTGTAACTCCGCTGCGTTTTTCAGAAAGTTTAAGTGGTTAAACTTGATTTTATGTTCAAACAAACCCGTCAATGGCATCAAGAGCCGGTTATGTGGATGACTTGCTTGTTTAGTCTTTAAAATAGGTTTTAAAGCATGATTATAAACTTAGTTTAGGCTGATTATGGGCTGCTATATTTCTATTTTTATGAATCCCCAACTTTCAAGATTATATCATACATGCTTGTGATGAAATCTTGAAAGAAATACATGTTGATGAAATGTTGATTGTTTGGACAATATTTAAAACCAAAAATTTCAGTTTATGTTGGCTGAAATTTGGTGGTTTTAAGTGGGGTTTCATTATATGAATAAATGATATGATCATTGGTTGTTAAAGTGCATAACCTAGTTTAAGGCCTTGTGTTGTTTGGATGATTCAAGTGGTTGTTTTATTCATTCAATTGGGTTGTAATATTTATGTTTATTCAATTGGGTTGTAATTATTCATTCATTTGATTATGTAATTAATAGATTAGGTGCATTTGTTTTACTAGAAAAATGTATTAGGATACAATTTTGTAAAAGGAAGATGCACAAGATCAAGACCCAAGGATGGACATCAAAGACCTGGACCTTGAAGTATTTGGATATGGATTCAAGTAGGAGTCCATGGACACATGTAATTGTGTCATTACAAACCCTTAGGAAAGACCTTATGACAACACTTGTGATGGCAAACAAGTGTTGTCAACTTAGTAGCTAAGGTTATGCACTCATGTTTATATGTTTGTCCTTGTTTGATAGTTTGTTGTTTGATTGTTTGGTTGATATTTAGATATTTATAACAAACTCATTAACAAACTTAACAAGCTGAAAATTGATGGTTCTTAAAAGTTAATAAAAGGTTATTAAAATGATTTAATAATTTTAAAGATTAAAGTAGGTTTTAATCAAAGAACCATAAGGTACCTTGTATTTGAAAGCATGCAAATACAAGTACATAGAGTTTTCTAAACTAGAATTATGAAACCTCTAAACATTTAACAAACAAGTTTAACACCGTCCTTTTGCACAACACTTAAGTCATTTGGAAACTCTTAATGGGATAAAGGTCACCTAACCATTTTGAAGGAACTTATGACTTAAGGTGGGAATACCACATTGGTTGGATAAAGGTCACCTAACCACTTATGTTGGTAAACTCACATGTGTGTGCAAGTAGGGTAACTTGATTTGCAAACCATGTTGAATGGATCACCTAAAATATGGTTTCCAAATGGTGTTGATGGGATTAACATGCCGACTTTGCATATGATGTTTAAAGCCGATCCCATACCTCTAGAAGTTGCAAATGGTTGCAATCTTCAATCGTTGACCACCTTATTAATTTAAATAGTGGGATAAAGGTCACCTAACCACAATTTAAATGTAATGTTGGGTTCTAGATTTTAACATAAAATTGACCTTAAAAGGCATTAAATATTAAAATTAGCAATATCGAAAATACTAAAATTGATCTTTGTTAAATTTTGTAGATGGCCACCAATAATGAAAATCACCATAACTCATCCGCGTCAAACCAATCACTACGAGCGATCCTCCAAAAGGAACGTCTAAATCATAACAACTTTATTGATTGGTATCAAAACTTGAGAATTGTTCTCAAGCAAGAGAGAAGATCATATGTTTTAGACGACCCTATCCCCGATCAACCTAGCGAGGATGATGAGGAGGCCTTTAACGATTGGTTGAAATACACTGAGGACTCCGTCCAAGTGTCTTGTCTCATGCTAGCGAGCATGACTCCAGATCTTCAAAAGGAGTATGAACATCACGGAGCTTACGACATGATAACCCAGCTGAAGGAAACGTTCCAACAGCAAGCAAGGGTTGAGCGCTTCGAAACGGTTCGAGCACTCCATGCATGTCGTATGGACGACAACCAATCTGTTTCATCTTATGTACTTAAGATGAAAAGTCATATTGACCGCCTTGAGAGGCTAAATTGTCCCGTCTCAAAGGAATTGGCCACGGATTTGATCCTAAATGGCCTAACCAAGAAGTTCGAGACATTTGTGTTGAACTACAACATGAATGCATGGGACAAAAGCATTGGTGAGCTTCACTCAATGCTTAAAACGGCCGAGGCGGCCATGGGTAAAAGGGTTTTACCCGTTCTCACCATCAATGAAGGTGGGAACAACAAGAGGCCTCATCCCACACCCAAGGCAAAGGTTGCCAAGGGTAAAGGACCCGTTTGGGGAAAAGGGAAAGGGGTAGTAAGGGTACCACCCAAACCACAAAAGAAGAAGCAAAAGGTTGCTACAAATGACCCATGCTTCAAGTTTGGGGAGATAGGACATTGGGCAAGGAATTGTCATGTCCATCTCCAAGAGTTGAAAGCCAAGAGGGATGCCGGGCAGACCTCAGGTACAATATATATGATTCATATTGATCTTAATGTTACATCTTCTAACACATGGGTATTGGATACCGGATGTGGAACTCACATTTGCAATTTGTTGCAGGGGTTCACAAGAAGTAGGGACTTCAAACGAAGGGATGTTAGCCTCTTCATGGGCAATAGAACTAAAGTCTTAGTTGAAGCTTGTGGAGACTACATCCTAAGACTTCCAAGTGGTTTGGAAGTTATTTTGAAGAATGTTTTGTATGCTCCTAGTTTGACTAGGAACATTATTTCTGTATCCCAATTAAGACATTATGATTATGTATTATCCTTTATTGAAAATGATATTCATGTTTCTTTAAATGGTATGTTCTATTTTAAAGCTATTCCCATTAATGGTATTTATGAATTGGTTCATGAAAATACTTTAAATAGTTCATTGTACCAAACTAACACCAAGAAACTCAAGTTGGACTTGAGTGATACCTATCTTTGGCATTGTCGTCTTGGTCATATAAACAACAAACGTTTACAAACACTTCAAAAGAATGGTCTTTTAAAAACAAATGAATGTGATTCATTTGATGTTTGTGAATCTTGTTTACAAGGTAAGATGACTATGGCACCCTTTAGTGGAATTACCGAAAGGGCAAAAGATTTATTAGGAATCATACATTCGGATGTATGTGGTCCTTTTAAACCAATGTCTAGGAATGGTGAAAGATACTTCATTACCTTTACCGATGATTATAGTCGCTATGGGTATGTGTACTTATTAAGGCACAAAGATGAAGCTTTTGAAATGTTCAAAATATTCAAGAATGAAGTAGAAAATCAACTCAATAAGTCAATTAAAATTCTCCGTACCGATAGAGGAGGTGAATACCTAAGTGATGCTTTTCAAGATCATCTTAGGAGTTATGGGATTGTCTCACAACTCACTCCACCTGGAACACCACAACATAATGGTGTGTCTGAAAGGAGGAATCGAACCTTATTGGATATGGTCCGATCTATGATGGCTAGAAGCATATTGCCTCTATCATTTTGGGGTTTCGCTTTGCTCTCCACGACCCGTATTCTAAATATGGCCCCAACCAAAAGGTGGAAGGACACCTTTTGAGATATGGCATGGAAGAGTTCCATCCCTATCATACTTAAGGGTTTGGGATGTGAGGCTTATGTTAAGACTCCCACCCCAAACAAATTGGAAGTCCGATCCACCAAGTGTATCTTTGTTGGATATCCTAGAGATTCTATGGGATATTATTTCTACGATCCACTGGAACAAAAGGTGTTTGTTGCCAGAAAGGGTGAGTTCTTAGAAGCAAAGTTCCTTATGGAAGGAGCTGGCAGTAGAACAGTGGATCTTGAAGAGGATCAAGAACCACAACCCGATGCACGTTTGGTTGAAACTAGCACTCAACATGAGGATGTTGAGAATGATCAAGGGGTTGATCAATACACACAAGACGTTCACAGAAGTGGTAGAACTAGTAATCCACCTGAAAGATATGGATTTTTCATGGATGGATGCTATGTGGTAGATTTAGATGAACCGACCACATACCATAATGCAATGTCCAACTCGGATTGTGACAAATGGCTAGAAGCCATGAACGTTGAGATGAAATCCATGTATGACAATCAAGTTTGGGAACTTGTTGTACCACCTCTTAATTCCAAGGTAGTTGGAAGTAAGTGGGTTTTCAAGAAGAAAACCGATATGCATGGAAACTTGGATACTTATAAAGCTAGACTTGTAGCAAAGGGTTTCACTCAAACTCAAGGGGTTGATTATGATGAAACCTTCTCACCAGTTGCGATGCTAAAGTCTATAAGGATATTGTTTGCCATAGCTGCTCATTATGATTATGAGATTTGGCAAATGGATGTCAAAACTGCTTTCCTAAATGGATATCTTGAGGAAGATGTCTATATGGTCCAGCCTGAAGGTTTTGTCGATCCAAAATATCCTAATAAAGTATGCGAGTTAAAGAAATCAATCTATGGATTGAAACAAGCATCGAGAAGCTGGAATCACCGTTTTGATGAGGAAGTAAAGAAATTTGGCTTCATCAAAAACGCTGATGAGGCTTGTGTGTATAAAAAGGCTAGTGGGAGCACAATAACTTTCCTAGTATTGTATGTTGATGACATACTATTATTTGGAAATGACATTCCAACCTTGGAAGGTGTAAAAACCTGGCTCGGAAGTTGTTTTTCCATTAAGGATCTTGGTGAAGCCGCCTATATTCTGGGAATAAAGATCTATAGGGATAGATCAAGGCAGTTGATTGGTTTGAATCAAAGTGCATACATTGATAAGATCTTGAAAAGGTTCAAGATAGAAAACTCTAAGAAAGGTACCGTACCTATTCAAAGAGGAACGATATTGAGTACGACTCAATGTCCAAGCTCAAAGGATGAGCAAGATAAAATGAAGGCAATCCCATACGCATCTGCTATTGGATCCATCATGTATGCAATGATATGCACTCGACCGGATGTGTCATGCGCCTTAAGCATGACAAGCCGATACCAGCAAAATCCTGGAAGCAGTCATTGGATGGTTGTTAAGAACATACTTAAGTACCTTAGGAGGACAAGAGATATGTTCCTAATCTATGGATCTGGTGATGAGGAACTTGTAGTAAAAGGTTACACGGATGTGAGTTTCCAAACCGATCGTGATGATTCTCGGTCACAATCGGGATACATTTTCATTCTGAATGGGGGAGCGGTTTCTTGGAAGAGCTCCAAGCAGGATGTGGTGGCTCTATCAACTACAGAATCGGAATACGTCGCCGCCTCATTGGCAGCTCAAGAAGCTGCATGGTTGAAGAAATTCATTGCCGATCTAGGGGTTGTCCCTTCCATTCAGGACCCCCTAGAGATCTTTTTTGATAACGAGGGTGCGATTGCTCAAATCAAGGAACCCCGTGCTCATCAAAAGACTAGGCACATTGAGCGGAGATTCAACTACATACGAGATGAAGTTGAAAAGGGAAAGATATGTATTCGCAAAGCTCACACGGATCAAAACATTCCGGATCCTCTCACGAAGCTCCTTGAAAAGGCAAAGCATGAAGGTCATACTTGTGCCATGGGACTTCGATATTCTAGTGATTGGATTTGATCTGTAAAATTTTGTATTTAGATATGTGGAACTCTTTATTACTTGAATAAAATTATTTGGTTATAATGTTTCAATTAATGTTCCAATTTAGCATGTTTAATCCATGAGTAAAATGTTTACTCTAAATGTCCGTAGTCGTTCAGACTTGTGGGAGCAAGTATGAGGGTAAGATTATTATGAACATGGATTGGTTGATATTCATAAGGATGAATATAGAGCAATGGGTTGCTATCAAGGTTCATAGATATTTGTAGGATGCAAATATTGGACTGACCTGCATCTCAAATATTACTACATGGAATCTTCCTAATTGATCATAAGTAATTTTGAGTAAAGGCGAACATCATTTGGTATCCTCTGACCTGAGATGCATATTGGGTCTTGATATTTACCAAATATTATACTTTGACTCAGTTCTTCGCTGTTCTGAAATATGGCAGTACAAAAGTCTGAATTCAGGAATAATATAAGGTAATTGTGAGAGACGTATGTAGTCAAGATGGGATTTGTCCCTCTTATTCGCTGAGAGTAAGATGTCTAAGGCCTGATAAAGTTAAATAAATGAGAATGATCACTCCGTGTCTCTAGGATTTAACATGATATCTTTGACAAGAGGATAGATGGCTGATTCACCTAAAACATTTCAAGTATGGTACTTGAAGAGGATGATGTTATTGAATGGCACTTAGTCATACGTATTAAGGGTAGTAAACCGTTGCTAGGCGGTATTTACTGCTTGCATCAATCTTATATGAATCTTGTGCAAGTGGGAGATTGTAGGATCTTATATGCCCAAGACACATACAAGATTGATGTGGTTAGTGCGTTATGATCCAAGTCAGGTCATACCCAATAACAAGCTATACAAACACCAACTTACATTTAGTTATTGATAAGATCATATAATTAAATGTAGACACCTATTTAGAAAATTGGTTTTCTAAATATTGCTATTGTTATAGAACAACATTATATGGATAATTTGTTCTAGAGATATTTATTTATTTCATTATTTAAGATGGTTAGATAATGAAGTATAAAAGAGTGTTGTGTTATAAAAAATTACAACCTAGTTTTAATTTTATAACATGAATGGATGAAAGAGTACAAATAATTCAAGGGATGAAAATGGGTGGGAAAACCCATTTTAATCAAAACTCACGGCCACCCATTGTGGCTTTTGGGAGACCAACCTTTCTTGTTATTTGCAAGACTTAACCACACACTTACTCTTCCATTCATTACACCCAAGACTCTTTCTCTCTCTAACATGCAATAGCTCTCCAATTCTCTCCTCCTTCTCTCCTAAAATCGATTTTCTTTGGCTGAAAAAGAGGTTTTTCAAAGCTGAAATCGATTTTCTTTGGCTGGAAAAAAGGTTTTTCAAAGCTGATTTTCGGATTCAAGGAGTTGGAAACATCTTGGTGTCATATATCCTAGCATACAAGGTGTTTGAAGCAAGCTTGTGGGTATAGCTACTTGAGGTTCTCTCCTTTGAGGGCTGCATATTCAACATCATCATCATCTTCATCTCATACTCCATCCACGTTTTGAAGACTGCTGAAAGGTAGATATGGCAGCACTTTGTGGCTGTCATATTATGTTGTTTTATGCATACATAGCTTGTCTATTCACATAAATATGATCCTAGTAATATGGGTTTGTCTTATACACATATAAGGTCACTTAAAGAACAAATTTTCAGCTTATAAAATCGGTTTTATTAAGTTGTAACTCTGCTGCGTTTTTCAGAAAGTTTAAGTGGTTAAACTTGATTTTATGTTCAAACAAACCCGTCATTAAGTTCAAAAATGTTTGTTGTGAAGCTAATGAACCACAAATGTCATTGTGTTGAATAAGAGGATCAAAAATTAGTGTTTGATTTGAGCCAAAGTCTGATACCACCTCGCGATACTCATGGATTTGAACTTTTAAGGACAAGAACAAGATCAAATGCATCTCCTCAAGGATCTTTTCAATCACTCACACTATAACAACAAATTGTTATATATTCAACACTCAATAATCATGGTGCGGAAACCCATGATTAATGATATGAATATTCGTTGTGTGTGTGATTGTATGTGTGTGTTTGAATGCTTCATGTTCAAAAGCTTACAAAGGATTAGGGTACACTGCTATTTATATCCTATACAAAAAGCTATGTATAGTTACTAAGACACCATTTTGTGAAACAAAATTACATAAATAATCCTAACTTTAAAACCTTCCGCTGTGAATGTTGACCGTCCGCTGCGGATGACATGTTGTCCGTTGTGGATGGTAAATGAGCTATCCATTGTGCCTTGGATGTTGTCTGCTATCAATACTTGTTTGAATGTTTGTCTTGTTAGTTGTCCACTATGGACTGTTTATCCATTAGCTGTTGAAAATTGGTCATCTGTTGTGTGTGCTTGTCCATCCGCTATCTACACTTGGGACATCATTCTTCATCCGCTGCTCACAGACGGTCATCCATTGTAGACTTTCTTCATCAGCTATGGACACTTAGCAAAAATTCCTTATTATCTACAAACCTAAAAAAGAAATTTGAGCTAAGTTAATGTATGTTATGAATGTTAATCATACTAATATGTTAGTTAACGATTATTTGGATGTTAGAACACATTATGTTTGATTATAGCAAGCATTGTCCTTTTAATGTACTTGTTGATTCCAACACTTGTAATCTAATAAACTCTCGGTTTTACCTGTAGTCATTATGGGGAGCTTGAAGTTTGATCCCAGATCAAACGTAGTAGCGTACCAAATCAACAGAGATCCAAAGTCTGCCAGTTATAGAGATGCAATCGATTAGCTAAAGAGTTCACCCATCCACTCCTTTATTTCTCACTCTCCTATCATAGACAGGAAGCAAATCAGAGAGTCCTGGAGAACGCCTGACTATGACGCCAAACTTAGGATTATTAGAATGTCAGTTAAGGGAGAACTGTTTGAGATGTCAGTTGAGATAGTGGCCAAGGCCCTGCTACGGGAGGATGACATAAGGGGAGAGTATAGAGATGACTGATTTAGAGGTTATTAGAGCCTTTATGGATATTGGATATGGGGGAACTAACCTTGAGAAGCAAAAGGAGATCAAGAAGACATTTTTGTCGGAGGAGTGGAGGTTTGTCGCTCATGTATTTATCAACTGTCTAGATCATAGGAAGGGAGGATCAAATGGTCTAAATCTAAGATGGTCATCAACTATGACTATGTTTGGTAGAGGTGAGAAAGCAAACATTGCATGGATCATGCATAACTACTTGTTAGAGAATATCATGGCTTTGAAGAAGGATAAGTGGCTGCTATATCCAAGACTTATTCACATCATTCTAGACTACCTAAAGCCAAACTTACATATGATCGGAGATGAACTAAAGCTCACTCTGATGAATCTAAGGATTTTTGCTGACTGTGCTGCCTCCAAGCATGATTTTTTAGGAATGATCACATATCTACTAGAGAGCATGTATACAGTGCAAAGATGGTAGTACATTAAAACTTTGATCCCTATGGAGGAATAATGAGCAGTAGAGACTTGAGGGAATTGAAGAGCAATTGGATGAGATCGAGTAGGAACTGAGGAAGAAGAGAAAGAAGAAGGCAGTAAAGAAATAGTATTCCCATAATAGAGCCGAATCTCCTACTTAAGAAAGGAGGAGCAAAAGTAGACAACCTGTTATCCCTGAGACTGGATCTACAAGAGCATCTGAGAGACCGAGGAGTGTACATTATCAGAGCTTGACAAGGATGTGATCAGGAATGTGAACACATCCTAATCAAATAAGCTAAGCTTGATAAAGACCAAGCTAATAAACTTAGAGGAGAGGGAGAAGCTGAGGGTATTAGAGATTGATGAAATGAAGAAAGTGATATTGAGCCCATAGGATCTGATAAAAAAATTATTGGAAGAGGTGAGTGAACTGGGGAGGAATGTTGGTGCACCGGATGCGCCAAGTGTTGAGTAGATCAGAAAATGACCGACACATTTACGTTCCCATTTAGTGAAAAGACATCAGAAGTAGGTGTTAGTGGTATAGGAGGATCGGGAGCGGGTCTTATTGGTACTAGAACATTAGGAGCTGGTGGCAGTGGTTTAGGTGGTGTTAAAGCTAGTTGTGACGTTGCAGGTGGTAGTGGTGTTGGGTTCTGAGACTGGTACAGGTATTGGTGAAGGAGTTGTTATAGGAGAAAATGCGGATAAGGTGGTTGAGGCTAGGTTTATTGATATGGGGTTTGATTTAGATAATAATCTCACTAGAAATAAGGTGATAAGGTATAAGAGACAAGGAGGTGAGAGAAGGAATGTTGAGCAAAATATGATACATAAGGAGGAAGAGGTGGAAGAGCAACTAGTGGACTATGATTCTTAGCTGGAATTTTATGTAGTTGATGAGAGGCCAATGTACTTATGTGGCTCAGAGGTGTTCAATTGAAGGTGATGTTGTTGAGATGGATAGAAAGGTCTTGTTCTTGAGGTACGAAGAGCCTAAGAAACTTACCCTGCTCTTCCAAAATATTCAAGAACCCGGGAGGAAGCAGTCGGATAAAAGGATTGAAAGCTGGAAATAAACTCAAAGATGAAAATGCTCATGATCAAAAGGCATGGAAGTGGAATCTCATTATTTCATAAACTAAAGGCATTTAAAACCATTCCTATGTGTGATATGAGAAGAATGGCAGAGATTCCCCTTCTGGATTTGGCTTTGAGCGAACGTGCCATGATATTAGAGCATGAGATCCATCAGGGCGTTCAGGATAACTTTGAAGCCTTTGGATTCATAAAGCCTGAGGGGAGAAGGTCAAAGAAGGATCTGGATTGGGTGATGGATAAAGGGAAGATTATACTAAAGTTAAAGTCTGCTAAGACCATCACCAGGGTGTGGATACCAGATCAACAGCCTTCAAGACTATACAAGTTAAAAAAGTGGTTCTATAATAACTAGACAGGAGAAGTAGTAGTGAGGGTGAAGGATGGAGATAAAATAAGGTTGTTTGATCCTATGGAGGTAGTCTCATTCCGTGACAATGATTTGAAGGTACTGTGTGTGAACAAGATAAAGTTTGGGGCAGGAGAAGAGACTATGGCTGAGGTTAGCTTATTTTAGAGGATGGCAAACAAGGCTCGAGGCATGAGATCGGAGATTAAGTAGCTTGAAAAGAGCATGAAGGAAGATGAGGATATGGAGACATAAGTTAGAGATTTTGTTTGAGTGATGGGGCAAACAAAGGCTGGAGCTGATCCTAAAGACCCGACAGGTGAATAACCCCCTAAGGGGAGTATTGATGATCAAGAATAGGGTGGTATTCAACTTTCCATTTGTTTTTTAGTCATAGTTTACTATAGATCAGATATTAATGTAATAGGATCTAGTTTAGATTTATCTCATTTTCTATCGTGTGGCATGCGAAATTGCATGCGAAACAGTTTGCGGAACTGTAGTTTCGTTTGATAGTTTCACTTGACATAGTGCATAGAGTTTTGCAGTATGCGAAACTGTATGCGAAATTAAATCCTATATATATATATATGTTTCTTTGTTCTTCATTTTGTAACTCTTGGAGCATTATTGATATTATAGATTTGAGTTCATTATTTGATTGTGTATTAGTAGGAGCCTATCTTTGATATATTTGAGCATTATTCTTCTTCATATTTATAAATCCTTTTACAAATAGGTCTTGTGTTTGATTTGTGTTCATGTTCTATCAGTACTTGGTCCACAAGCTATTAGACTTAGTGATATCTTATGGATCCTAGTGTTGAATCTTCATCAAAGCATGTTCAAATAACCATCTGGACCAATTGAAAGGAATGCTTCTAAAGTACTAAAGTCTATTGAAGTGGACGCATATAGGGTCCATAGCTGTTGAAATAACTTGATTTCACTTTGATGAGCCCAAGACCAACCGCTTGGGTTTCCAAATGTAACTAACCATCTCTTTTTGTATAGGAAGAGCTGAATACCAAAGGAAATGTATGGATCATTGATAGTGCATGTCCTTGGCAAATGACATGCAATGGCTCCTTGCTTCAGAACTTTGAAAGAATTGATGGAGGGCTAGTTGGTTTTGGTGGAGAATCAGGTGGTTACTTTTCTGGAAAGGACATAGTCACAAATGGAAAGCTCATTATTGAAAACGTAAACTATGTTAAGGAGTTTGGGTACAATCTCTTGAGAGTATCCTAATTTTATGACCAGAGACATAACATGCTCTTTACTGAGTATGAGTGCATTGTTCTCAAGCCTAGGGTGGTCATTCCTTAAGAGCAAATCCTTCTCAGAGCCCCCGAAAAGGGAATATGTACAAGATGGATTTGCAGGAAACATCCCCATCAGGAGAAGTTTCTTGCTTTTTATCTAAAGCCAATAGTGATGAGTCTTACCTATGGCATCAAAAAAGTATGCCATTTAAACTCTAAGAACATGATAAATTAATAAGAATGATTTGGTACATGGAATGCCAAAGAAAGAGTTTACAACTGATGACCATTGTGTTGCATGTCTTAAAGGGAAACAACACAAAGTGTCTCACAAGCGAAAGGAAAAGAACTCCATCACTACTCGCCTAGACTTATTACACATGAATCTGTTTGGCCCCATAAGTGTAATGAGTCTAGGAAGGACCTTATATTATTTAGTGATCACAGATGATTTCATGAGATTCACTTGGGTCTTCTTCCTTAGAACTAAGGATGCGATCCCTGAGATCTTGAAGAAATTCATTCTGAAAATTGAGAATTAATGTGATCACAAGGTCAAAATTGTAACATGTGTTTATGGAACTGAATTCAAGAACCAAAACATGATGCATTTTTTTGATGAGAAAGGTATTACAAGACAATATAATGCTCCGTGCACTCCTCAGCAAAATGGTGTTGCTAAATGGAGAAGCAAGACACTTATTGAAGCTGCATGAACCATATTATCTAACTCTAAACTACCCATCCCCTTCAAGGCAGAGGCAATTAACATTGCCTGCTATGTGAAGAATAGAGTTTTAGTAATCAAGACTCATGGTAAGACTCCTTATGAACTGTGGCACAAAAGGAGACCTTTCATTGGTTTCCTTAGATTGTTTGGATATTCTTGCACCATCTTGAATACCGAAGATTAGATAGCCAAATTTAATAAGAAATCAGATGATGGACATATTATTGGATACTCATCTCAAGCTAACGCTTATAGAGTATACAATCTCAGAACTAGAGTAGTTGAGGAGTCAACCAATGTGACGTTCATTGAGCACACTCCTAATATGAAAGGTTTTAGTCAGGACTGCTGTTTGATCTTGATCTAGTTATCAACAGCTTTAACAAATCTTATGACGTTCTTGATTTACAAGTTACTTAGTGACAGGAGATTAAGATCCACTATTTAAGCTAAGAAGACCAAGCAAGAAAACTACTTTAGCTCCAGTGGTAACAAACCCCATAGATGGAAATCCTGTCAGCATAACAATGACAAACTCTATAGCTGATACATCTAAAGTGCCTACTGTAGGACCAGGTGAAGGGCTTATGCACTTGTACAACACAACAACACAAAGAGGAGAGTGTATGACAACACTTAATAATTCCAATAGGGAACTGGTAAGAATGAGTTTAGAGAGCTAAGAAACACAAAATGTAAATGAGACTAAAACTAGAACAACACACAGGCAGTTGGTTTTCAAAGTTGAAGTATATTGATCTTCTAGTTCCTTACAAAATGGTTTACAAAGTTCTACTCAAAAACATACTTAGTTACAAGGACTAGAAAATACTTATACTATAACCTACAGCCGACCATACTTTGAAGGCCAGCTGGATACATGAACTAGACAACAAAATCCATGTAGAGTCAAAATGCAGATTGCCTTTTGACTAGTGACTATGACATGCCATAGCTCACATCCTAATATATTACAAAAAGGATAACGTACATAAAGTGGAAAGTTATAGACTAAAGACCTCAATGTACAGTTTACCAAAAGCATGGACCTTTTCACCAACTCATGAAAGGTTGGTGACTTATCAGAGTGGCAGCGGAAAGTGGTTCAACTTTAGGTAAAAAGTATATCAGATAAAGCATGTAATATAAAAGTCTTCGGAAGAAATCTGTCTTCAATGGTTAGCTTTGGAAGACTTTGTCCTTGAAGATTCGGAAGACATCATCATTTGGCTTCAGAAGATATTGGTCTTGGCTTCGGAAGATTTCACACTTAGAATAATTTCTAAGGCAGTGTGAAATTTCTGAAGCATTCCACTACAGTATACATATGCATGCATGCAGGAAAGACTTTGAGTGTTTGGGTTGCATCAGCCTTACTAATAGTCTTACAAACTCCCCCTAGGCTGATACTACCAAAACACTTTAAGACTCTAGATATTGACAGTCCTCATTATGATGATTACCATCCATTTCTTCATGAGATGGTCAGTATCACTCAGACTCTCATAATATCTTCTCATGTCAAAGAGATCATGCAGAGGTAGATTGAACATATCCTGCCATATGTAGATATGTTTAATACCTTGATCTCTTATGACATGCCATCTTTCTGGATTTGTGGTGTATGTCCAAGATAAGATGGGTCTTCCTGATGCCAGAGGAGCTACTTGAATTGGAGTTGGTGGGGCATCCTCTTATTTTACATCCTCAGGATGTTTTGAATCATCCTGAGGTTTGGAGGTGGATGTTTCCTTCTTCTTCTTCTTTGAATTTGGTTTGGAAACCATCCTTTTCCTCCTCTTTGAACTCTTTAACTGAGAAGACTGGCCTGCAGCACCTAATTGATCTTCTTTCTCTTTCTCAGTTGGGTCTTCCTGTCTCACAGGTTCAGATTGAGAGGGGACAAATCCCTGCTGTGGATCAGTAGTGGAAGTTTGCTGAGGTTCAGCAGGTGGTTCAGGTTGTGTTGTCTTAGGTGTTTCAACGTTAACCTCTACTTCCTGAGGGACCTGACTTGGTGGGGAGTGTAAGTCAACAAGTTCACCTCCTTTGACCTTCTGCTTGATCACCTTGATGTGCTCATCCATGGTGGACAGAGACATGGGACCAAGTCTCCTTCCGGAGAATCCATACAGCTTCAAGAAGCTCATAATCTTCTGCCTGTTAGTAGACTTTTTCAAATTCTTATGGATGATGGCTCTTGATTTTAAAACTTCTTCCCTTAACTTCCTTTTGGTGATCTTTCTTTCTTTGGATACATGAAGTTCAAGTTATTTGAGGTACTCAAACTCAATGTAGTCAAAGGGTAAGGAAGAAGTGTATCAGCTTGATAGAGGCCTGTGACACTTAGGTAGTTGATCATATTGATCCTATCCTTTTATTTGTCTACCTGAGGTTTTTGTGGTACCACATCCTCTTGTTCCTGAGTTCTTGAATTGATGAGAGAGTAGGCATATGCTTATAGAGCCTCTTCCTTCTTCTTTCTTCTTTGATTTTCAGAAGAATCTCTGCATCCTCTTCTTCCTTTCTCTCTTTTGATAGTTCCATGTCAGCCAGTTCATTCAACTCATCTAAGGGGAGAGAAATGATATTATCAATATCATAGTTCCTAGTCCGCAAGTAGTTTATCCTGACTGCCCTTAAGTCATCATCCTGAGTATTTGGTCTGGGGGCAGCCCTGATAGCACTTTCCATGAGCCTTGCAGACCCGGTAGAGGAACTTTCTCCCTTAGCTTCCTTTTCCACTCTCTTTCTCCTCCTCCTTAGTCTCCTCAGGAGTTAATTTCCTTTCCCTTTGTCACTCACAGACCTTTATGACTCAGGGTGGAGAGAGCTTTGGCCTTCATTGCTTGGTGTAGCTTCCAAGCTCTGGCCAGAGATAGGTTGAGATACACCTTCACCAACAGGTGTCTCATCAAGGGTTTGAACATCTACAGCAGTTGGTGGTGAGACAGGGCTCTCAGGTTCTACCACTGGGCCTTTAGTCAAGGTTTTCCCTTTGAAGCTAATCTCAGGGTCTGCCTCAACTCTAGTTGACCAATGGTATTGCCTGATTGCCTTTGTCTTCCTATAAGGCTGAACTCTACAGTGTTCATTTCTTGAACTCTTTGAAGAATAAGAGTTCTTCTAGAAATATCATACCTCCACCCAAAAATGTGAGTTAGAGTTGGTAGAGATGATACTGCTCTTGGGATGCCTTTCTCAAATAGAGTCCTGATGACTGAGTCTATGCTGTCCACATCAATATGGACTTGAGAAAGTTGTTGAGTCTGTACAACTACAAGTGAGGATGGTGAGTCCACAATGTCCATACTCCCTGAGGAACTTCTAGGTTCTGTGATTGTAATGACTTCCTCCCTCTTTTTGGTAGCATCACCCTCTTGCACAGGGGAGCTAGGAGTTAGGTCAATTATATCCATAGGTTCTTGTGTTCCTGGTTGAGTTTCTCTGATGGTTCTCTTAGATAGTTGTTCCTTGAGATAATATATCTCAAGTTGCTCATCATTGACCCTGTGTTGCAAGGTAGTCACTTGAGATTCAAGATGACTAACCTTGGAGACTAAATAGGTGCATGTTTTGGACAGTTTTTGCACCTTTAGTCTCAGATTCCCCTCATCTTCATCAGAAGAATCACTGGGGGATGAGAGAATGGGACGAAGGTCCTCTTCCTCATCACCAGCATAGTGTTTTTGGCTACTGGATTTCCTCTGCTCAATGACAACTTCAGTTGAAGTGTCAATGGGCTGAGTTGCCATGGTTGAGGTCTGAATGATGTAATCACTTGCTGAAGTGAGAGCCTCTTCCATATGGATATCCTGAACATGTTCAGAAGTATCCACCTCACTGACAGGTGACTGATATGGGTTAGACCTAGATGACTAAGGAGCACTCATCTCCCTTTGAGGAGTGGTGTAGTAGGAAGACTCATGGTACTCACTACCATCTAAGTCCTCATCAGTATAGATGTCAAGGTTGGGAATTGCTTGGTTTAAATCTAAAGGCTGGGGATGGTAGCTATCCCATGAAGGTTTCTCAGTTAACTGTTGAGACTCCGAGTGAAGGCTTAAGGCTGTTGGGCTTGTGAGCTCATCAGGCTGAGCATGAGGAACCTTAGCACTAATTCTTGAAGGGATGGGAGTGGTTTGCTCCTCAGGGGAAATGGGAGCTCCAGTGTCCACTTCCTCCTGTGTGGGTGAGTATATGGGGGTCTGTACGGACTCAGTAGCTTGTACAGGGGTTCGTTTGTGTTTTCTTTAGTAGTTGGGGGTGATTTGTGGCTGTTTTGGTGGTTGAGATGTAGAAGGTGTGGGTTCAACACTAGCTTGTGTTGCTAGGTTGTCACCTTGAGCAACGAGCTCTAACATTTTTAGGACAAGGGTTGTTTCTACCCCTGAGAAGCCAACAGTTGGCTTCTTCAAGATTTTAAAGATGTCGGGCTTCATCTGTCCCAATTTAAGAATATTACATGTTTCCCTTAACTGTGTGCCCAGTTCACAGTTGAGAATGTATTGAACATATCTAGGAAACATATAATACTCTAAGGAGTCTAAGTTTGCTATTAAATTTGCATAGACAAGTTGAGAATACCTGAACTTGACCCCCTAAACCATTCCATGTACTATGAAGGAGAGATCTTTAGGAATCTGGTGCCATCCTCCATGCTTGTTAGACAAGCTGTGGATGACCATATGAAGTAAGTACTTCCACTGAGATGAGACGTTCCTTTTCCTGAAGGTCTTTACAAAGAAATCTCCTTCATAACCCATCTGCTCAAAGGAATGATTGATAGATTCCTTTGGGAAGAACACCTCACCTTCTTCATCACCTAGCTGAAGATGAGTGTTGATGACGGCCGGAGGGATGAAGACTGTTCTCCCCTGCACTATGGCAGATAGTGCCTTCTCCCCATCCAAATGACCTCTTGGCAGGTCTTCCAGAATTCAAGCAAATGATCCTCATAGAGAGGAGGATCAATGGTAAGGGAGGTGAAGTAGTTAGACAAAGCCAAGAATTGGCATACCTTTGAGAATCGGGGTCTTTCTCAGAGTTTAACAGTGCAACCAGATTCTGTTGCCTGTGTAACTACATAGAAAAATCTGGGTCATTTCGGCTGTTAAGGTTGGCCATTTTGAGTAAGCTTAATTAGAAGTGAAGGAAGAATGAACGAAGGCGGTTTCAGAGAGAAATCTGAGAATTTAGGTTTGGAGAGAAGATGAAGATGATAAAAAGAGGGGGAACCAACAGAGTTTATATGTGAAAAGGATTTGAGACAAAGTTAATGAAAGAGGATAAACTTTGAAATCCGGAAGGCGGTCCCACCTCTGAAAAAGCAGTTTGATTTTTGCTCAAAAAGTTGTTTTCTTGGAATTTGAAAATCTTCCGAAGGTAAATTGTCTTTGGAAGTTTTAATGAAAAAGCTTCCGAAGCCAAAATGACTTCGGAAGAATTTCTCAAAGAGTTTTGACAAATTTGCTTCGGAAGAGAATTTTAAACTGGGATGCTTTGTTCCATAAAACAAAGCTTCCGAGAGTTAATATTCTTCAGAATAAAAATGGTCCTTAAAAACATATAAGTGCCTAAGAGTGTTTTTAAGCTTCGGAAGATATTTTAGAAATTTCTTCCGAAGGTAAATTTTACTTAGACAGTTAATTGTCTTGAAGGTATATTTTTTCTTCCGAAGGTAAAATCATATCTTCCGAAGGATCAAAATTTGTCAAAAATCTAAGAAAAACTCTTCAATAAGTTTTGTCCTTAGAAAACATGAGCTTATGAATGTGATAGACTAGACAACATAGGACACAGATTTTAAAAAATAAAATGAATTAGTTTTAAGAAAAAGCTATTCAAGGTTAATCATCCCAATAGCTGATATAAGATATTTAAGTCTCTGTTCATCAAAGGATTTTGTGAACAGATCAGCATATTATTCATTTGTGTTAACCTTAACTAGTTTATTTAATCCATTTTCAAAGTTATCTCTAATTAAATGATACCTGATGTTTATGTGTTTTGTCCTTGAGTGATGTATAGGATTATCTGTGATAGAGATAGCACTGATGTTGTCTATGTGAATGGGAGTCTCTTTGAAGTTGAAACCATAGTCAAGCATCTGATTCCGAATCCAAAGCACTTGAGCATAGCAACTTGCAGCAGCAATGTATTCAGCTTCAACAGTTGATGCAGAGACACAGGATTGTTTCTTGCATTGCCATGAGACAACCCTTCCACCAAGGAACTGACATCCCCCAGATGTAGACTTTGCAGTCATATTGCAACCATCATAATCACTATCTGTATATGCAAACAGATTGAAGTCAGAATTCTTGGGATATCAAAGACCCAGTGTTGAGGCACCTTTGAGGTATCTTAGAATTCTCTTGACAGTGATGAGGTGAGACATCTTGGGGTTGGATTGATATCTTGCACAAATGCATATGGCAAACATGATATCAGGCCTGCTAGTTGTAAGATACATAAGAGACCCAATCATAGCCCTATAAAGGTGTTCATCCACACACTCGCCCTCAAGATCAGGCCCATGGGAGTGGTTTCTTGCTATGGGTGTCTTAGCAATCTTACAATCAGTCATGTTGAATCTTTTGAGTATGTCCTTGATAGACTTGACAGACTTATTAAGATTCCATCTTCAACCTGCTTCACTTAAATACCCAGAAAGAAATTTAGTTCCCCCATGGCACTCATTTCAAATCTGTCTTTCATCAGCTTCTCAAAGTCATTGTAGAACCTTGGATTAGTTAAACCAAAGATGATGTCATCTACACACACTTGAACTAGCAGTAAGTCATTTCCCTGTCCTTTGATGAAGCGAGTTCCATCTATAGTACCTCTTCCGTATCGATGCTTGCGGAGATACTGAGATAGAGTCTCATACCACTATCCTGGTGCTTGGTGTAGCCCATAGAGAGCCTTATCAAGCTTGCAGACATAAACAGGGTGATCAGGATCTACAAAACGAGGTGTTGTTTGACATACACCTCTTTATGAATCACCCCATACAGAAAAGCACACTTGACATCAAGTTGATAGACCTTGAAGTTCTTGGATGCAGCAAAGGCCAAGAATATCCTAACAGCTTCTAGTCTTGCTACAGGAGCAAAGACATCAGTGTAGTCAATTCCTTATTCTTGTGTGTATCCTTGAATAACTACTCTAGCTTTGTTCTTGATGGCAATACCTCTATCATCTTTCTTATTCCTAAATATCCATTTGGTTCCTATAGTAGTCTTCTCAAGAGGAAGAGGACATAGGTTCCAAACCTTCTGTCTCTTGAATTGAAGTAGCTCCTCTTGCATGGATTCAATCCAACTTCCATCCTTCAAAGCCTCATCAACTTTCTTGGGCCCTATCTGGGACAAGAAACAAGAGTGAAGACAAACATTTGCTTCATGGGTTTGTCCTCTTGTTCTTACCCCGGTGTCAACATTTCAATGATGTTTGTGGTAGGATGGGACTTGTGGATCCTTAGCTAAGGGATCACAGCAAGTTGGTGAGACAGGTCTAAATTAGAGAAATTTAGATCTGGCATAGATGCTTCGTCCACCACTGCAACACACTTATCAAGAGAAACTTGATCCAATGAGTGTGTGACATCATTGATATGGTCATCTATGGGGTGGTTATCAGCATCATGAAATTCTTGATCAATGTCACCACCACCATCATGTTCTTCTGCATTTGAAATTTCTTTATTTGTCTGTCGAGCCTCTGAGCTGGAACTTGAAGGCATCTCAGGTGAATCAGTTGAAGTTGTCATTGTTTTGCTGATAGAAACTTCATTTGCTGAAGTAGTTACAACTGGAGCTGAAGATGTGTAACTTGAAGGTCTTCTTAGCTCAAATCTTGGATCAGGATCGCCTGGAGGTAAATGTTGGTAGACCCTGAGACACTCTCACAATATTAGTTAAAATAGTTGGTAACTAAGTCAAGATCAAATAGCAAATCCGGACCAGAACCTTTCACACTAGGAGTGTGCTCATTGAAAGTTACATTGGCTGATTCCTCAACTACTCTAGTTCTGAGATTGTATACTCTATAAGCTTTAGCTTGAAAGAGTATCCAATGAAGTGTCCATCATCTGATTTCTTAGCAAACTTGGCAATTTGATCTTTGGTATTCAAGATGCTGCATGGACATCAAAATGACTTGAGAAAACCAATGAAAGGTTTGCTCTTGTGCCAAAGTTCATAAGGAGTCTTACCATGATTCTTAACAACTAAAACTCTGTTCTTCACATAGCAGGCAGTGTTGACTGCCTCTGCCCAGAAGGTGATAGGCCGTTTAGAGTCAGACAACATGGTTCTAGCAGCTTCAATCAGTGTCCTTTTCTCCTCTCAGCAACACCATTTTGCTGAGGAGTCCTAGGAGCACGGTATTGTCTTGTAATACCCTTTTCATCGCAAAATGTATCAAGGATTTAGTTCTTAAATTCAGTTCCTTGATCACATATTATGGTTTTGACCTTTTGATCACATTGATTCTCAATTCTTAAGATGAAATTCTTCAGAGTCTCAGGGGTCTCATCCTTAGTTCTAAGAAAGAAGACCTAAATGAATCTTGTATAGTCATCTGTGATCACCAGACAGTAAGAGGTCCTTCCTAGACTCATTACACTGGTAGGGCCAAAGAGATCCATATGTAACAAGTGTAGGGGTGTAGTGATGGAGTTTCTTTTCTTAGCCTTGTGAGATACCTTGTGTTGCTTCCCTTTTAGGCATGCAACATAATGTTAATCACTTATAAACTCTTTCCTTGGCATTCCAGTTACCAGATTATTCTTAATTACCTTATTCATGTTCTTAAAGTTTACATGGCATGTTATTTTATGCCAAAGAAAAACTCATCACTATTGGCTTTAGATAGAAAGGATGAAACTTCTCCTGAGGGAGATGTTTCTTGCAAATCCATCTTATACATGTTCCCTTTTCGAGGGCCTCTAAGCAGAATATGCTCATGAGGAATAATTACCCCGGGCTTGAGAACAATGCACTCATGCTCAGTAAAGAGCATGTTATGACTCAGATCACAAAATTAGGATACACTCAGAAGATTGTTCCCAAGCTCCTTGATAAAGTTTACCTTCTAAAGGCTGAGCTTACCATTTGTGACCTTGCCCGTTCCAGAAATGTAACCTCCTTCATCTCCCCAAAAGCAACTGGTCCTCCATCAATCCTTTCAAAGTTCTAGAGTAGTGACCTATTGCCTATCATGTGCCTGGAACAACCACTATCAATGATCCAGACATTTTTGTTTGTCTTGAGTTGTTCCTGCATTAAGAAAATGATTAGTTACATTTGGAAAGCCAAGCCTTATTGGTCTTGGGCTCATCAAAGGAAGTAGAAGGTAATAAAATAGTAATAGATCCTATAGTTATGCTCTGAGGATCTCTTGCTATTGTTGATGGAGAACTTTCCATCACTTGGTCTTTCCTTGACTTTCACATCACCTTTGGAAGTTTGGACCTGACCTTTAACACTTTAGAAGCTTTTGAGACTTCGGATGTTTTGATAACTAAACCTTCAGAAGATTCTGCTAACACTGCAGCAAACTTCAGTGCTTCGAAAGTATTCTTTTCTTCTGAGACAAAATTTTCTTCCGAAGGCAATTTTCCACTTGCCTTCTTCTTTCCTTTAGAGCTTCCGAAGGAAACAGATTTTCCTTCTGAAGCTGAGTTCTTCTTAGATCTCTTGGGAGTCTCCTTCTTGGTCATATGAAGAGTACTCTTTGGATTGTATGGACAATCCATAGCAAGATAAGAGGTACTTTCACACATAACACAACTTATATTTTTCCTCCCAAGAGTTTTCTTCTGAGCACAAGGCTGACTTTGATCACTTCCCTTATCCACCTTCATCTTTGTAGTTGCTGAGACAGTCCCTTTGGGTTTAGGACTATTCTTGGAGTTGGATGGTTCAGGCTATGTAGCAGTGGTACATAACGGATCAGCCTTCTTCTTGATGCTGAGATGATTTGAACATGAACCAGAATTTTTGGTACAAGAGTTGAGGTTTATGTCTTCAATCTTGACCATATCAAATCCTGCAGAAATAAAGACTTGAATCTGCGTAGAGTTGAAAGTGGCCTTGATCTCTTGAGCCCTCCTGGCCTTTCAGGTCTATAAGTTCACCTATTTTATATAGGACTATAAGTTCACCTATTTTATTCAGTTGTTCCTCAACCTTTTCAATCTCAGTCAAACAATTTCTCTTCCTGTAATACGTGTGAGCACAAGATCTAGATGAAGAGGGAATAGATGATTCAACTTCTTTCTTTTCTTTTTCTTGTTCTTTCTCATCAGCTTTTTCCTTTCTTTTATTACTTCACATAGTCTTCTAATAAGTTCTTTTTTCTCATAAGAAAAGGAGATAGCATGTACAATCTATAAACTCAATTCTTTTGCCAATGGCACAGGAGAGTGAGGAATCACAACTATATACTCAACTGGAGGTCTTAGGTCTTTTACGATGTCTATTGATGTGACTTCAACAAGGATCGAGTATTAAATTCTCTATTGATGTGACTTTAACAAGGATCGAGTATGATGATTGAGTCAATGATTAAGTAGTGGATATACATAATCAAAGAACATTCAATGTTGAAATAATACACAAAAATGCATTGTATATTGATTGTTGATAAACAAGTTACATTGGGTGCTAGGGTTTTCAATACAGTGAATTAACAACCATAAAACCTCAAAACTTGAGTACTGAGAATACTTACAATCGAAAAACTTACAAAAATAGGGTATTCTATTTTATTTATAGGCTGACATAAAGCCTATATAAAATGTCTAAATGACCCTGACATCTATACATCAAAATGCTAGCCTAAGTACAAAAAGCTAATCAATATTTGTGTTTGCTCATACACATTAACTAATGTTGATGACTTTTACTTTATCAGCATTTCTTCTGTGTCCAGTGTTAAGTTTTGTTCATTAGCATTGACAAATGTGAATGAACAAACACTTTTCAGTATTTGTCTTCCATGCATCCGCATTAGTAAATACGAAAGAATAAACACTTGTCAGCATTTGTTTTGACTATCCGCATTTGTATATACGGATGAACAAACACTTGCCAGCATTTGTTCTTTGGTCATCCGCATACACAAATGCAGATAGCTAACACTTGGTCTTTATACTTCACCCGCATATCTTCTTGGACTTATGGGATTTCACCAATAGAACAAACATCAACCACCTCTTGAATTGACATGTACGATCCTTTAAGGGTCTAACATGTCTCACATACTCAACAAGGTACACAAGAACCTGTGGATACGGTGGACTTAACCCTTAGCTCCTATGTCCAAGAGAGTGATGCAACCAAGAAGGGGGAGAAAGTCCTACCTACAATCACAGAACCTTAGACTTCTGCATATAGTATGGACATAAAGGACTCACCACCCTCACTTGCAGTTATCCATACTCAACAACCTCCTCAGTCTCACATTGATGTGTAAGCCCTGATTCACAACCTATTTGAGGAGGGCATACCAAGGGTTATGTCTATGTCATCCTACCGTACTAAAAACCTAATAGTAGGATGGGGGTATGATGCTAATAAAAGCGCCTTGGTACTCTCTAGATCTGAAGGGAAACAAGAAGTCTTTAATTTTCAAACCTTTAGATACTATGAGAGATTTTCTCGCATTGATTTGCCACTTGCCAATCCAAGTCAAATAGGAAAGCTGAAAGATTAGCTAAGAGAATTCAAGAAATGGTGCTTCAAAAGTTAAAACAGAGATCCAAACTATATGTCCAAACGATTTGCTTCTAAGGGGAAACCTTAGTTGAAGGCCCAGTAGTTGAACATGTGAACCTTTAGAGAGGAACTACTTCAGCACCAAGTACCCTTAATGAGGAACCAGCTGGTGAAGGTGTCTCACAACCCTTCTTTTGCCAGAGCTCAAGTGCTGCACCAAGTAATGAATGCCAAACCTCTCTCCACCCTGAGTCACATAGGCCAGTGACTGACAAAGGGAAGAGGATTATGACATCTGAGGAGATCAATTGAGGTCGAGAGAAAAGAGAGGAAGAGGAAGGCAAAGGGAGAAAGTTCAAGTGAGACCCATAGTTTTACACACAACCAGTACGCCTAACAGACGTGGCACTGTCATGTCCACGTCCTTCATGTAGGCCAGATAGGCACCACATACACGCCTCATACACTTCTCTACCACCGCTATCGAAATTACTTTCAATATCGTGCAATCCAATCGCCGTAGATCATCACCACACTCCCGTCGGGCGCAACCAATCGAACCATCTTCCTTTGACACACGATAATCCTTCCCTAGGACTACATCAATTCGTCCAAAAGGTATCACCAACAACCTAGCAAAGAACCTATGACCTTCCAACTCTATTTCATACTCCTCTACAATGTCAAAAATCCTGGTAGACATACCAATGAATGTTTCTACATTGAAGGGCTCATCAATCTTTCTACTCCTAGCAGGAAAGTTATCACAGAAGGCAGCAGAAATGAAACTCCTACAAGCACCAGAATCAAAAAGCATAGGGGCACAGGTTTGGTTCACTAGGAATATACCTGACACAAAGTCGGGATCCACCCTAGCCTCCTCCGTGGTCATGGTGAATGCCCTTGCTTTTAGCCCTCTTCCCCTCCTTCTCCTTTCCAGTCTCTTTCTTTGGCCCAGTGCTCTCAGCCCTCAGCTTCTTGTAGTCTCTTTTCATATGACCCGTCTCCCTATAATTATAGCACTTCATCACCCCAAAATCCTTTTCCATATGCCCTGCCTTCCCGCACTTGAAACAGAAGTTTGACCCCCACCTACATTCTCCTGCATGCTCCTCCTCAGACTTACTACACATCCTCATCACTGTACCTGCCGTCACCACTTTCCAGTCCTCCACCCTTGCCTTATTGTTTTTGGAAGTGAAACAACCACCGCCAAATCATTTCCCGTTCCAATTTTCATCACCACCACCTTTCTTGCTGACCTCCACCACTGTCACCTTTTCCCTCTCATCATATGGTCTCCTCGCTAGATCGACCACCGACCTCAACGTACCTTGTCGAGCGGGGATCAAGTGTCTGTGAATATCCGCTGGCAGACCTTCGATGTACCTCTTGATCTTTCAGGATACGGGTGTCACCTGGTCTGGTACCACCGTTGTGTAAGGCCTCGTTCCTAGGAACCTCACAGTTGGTCATTAATAGCACTAAATATACATAATAATATACATTTCATAAAACATTACAGTGGAATTACGTTAATAAAAGCCCATTCATTTCATTTATAATTACTGTTGTTAAGCAATACATCGTTGTTCACTAGTTACAAAAGATTGTTTGAATGCATTACAAAACAACAATATCAAAACATGAATGGATGTCAATCTTGCCGCTGAGCAGCTTCACCCTCGTGCCATCCTCAGCAATATTTAACTGCCAACTGAAAATGTATAAAAGTCAGCGTCGCTAAGTGAGTTCTAGTTTTAAAAGTATAAAAATACCTTGCATAGATATATGAAAATATCCTTTGTTGTAAAATATCTCCTTTAATTTGGTACACGATCACACATCATACATACATCAACGTAATACTTTCTTTCATTCATTACTGTACGCAATCATTCAATTCTTACTTTTATCATTATCTTTCACTTTCTTACGGACCAATGTGCAATACCCCAAACATTGTGCACGAAGCTGATGTTGGTCATGTGGTTATAAGTTGACCACAAACATTGTACACTAAGCTAACCCGTCACCTAGGATATGCTACAAGGGTCCCTGTTAGTCTCAATGACTGACCCTACATGCATCCTTTGGGTTAGCGAAACCGCACACAGTTGAGCTAACGACAACATGGTCGTGCACCTCCTATTCATTTGCTTGCAAGACTTTCATTCATTCCTTTATGTTTCACTTTTCTTTATCATTAATCTTTCACTTTTATTAATGATAATACTTTATGTATACGATCATAAACACACCACGTAAAGTCAGACAATAATAGTTAATATGGAACATAAGAATAGCTCATAATCATGCATAATAATAACAATTAAAGCCCTAAAGTCAAACCATGGTCAACCTTAATCATTCTGTTTTTCTTTAAAATTTCAGAAAATTTCTAAGTGTTCTGGGTGCATAAGCACTATGCAGGCGCATGAGCCCTGCTTAGGCGTATCAGCACTATTCAAGCACATGGCCTACCCTTAATACTTTTTCCTACTAAGTCTTCGGCGCATGAACTATTCAGGTGCGTGAGCACTATTGGGGCGCATCATCCTATACTTAACTTTCTAAGGCACATTTTCAAGCGCATGGGCCCTGTTTGGGCGCATGTCCATACTTAAACATTTTCTAAGGCAAAATAGTAGGCGCATGTGAAGTCGCTGGATCGATAAACATCCGAGCGTGTTCTTGACGGAAGGATAAACAACCAAAACAAAAATTCAAATCTATAACACGAACTATCAAAAGTTGGTTTCATTGATAAAACCTAACGATTACAAGCTCGTTACAACATAAGAATCAAGACTCTTGGCAAGGGGAGATCGAGCATTATCTACCCACTCATCCGGCAGCCCTAGGCTCTGGGCAGACTTCCTCTCGAATCCCTCTCTCTCTACATATTGAAACTGGTATATATAGGCCTCGGCTCATATTAGATGCGACTGGGCCTATTTGTGCGATTGGACCATGCGTATGGTTCAATCGTCCGACTAGTCCATGCGTATGGTTCAATCGTACGACTGGACCATTCTTATGGTTCAGTCTTATGAATTCCCCAATCGCATCTCTCAGTCGCACGACTGGTCCATTAGCATGGCTCAGTCGTACGACTGAGTCTCATTCGCATATGCTCCTGCGACGGACACACTATATATGACAATATATGCTCTAACAAATTCCTCCTTGGACATTGCTTGCGAATAGTAGATAACACCTCTTACAATCTTCAGACAATCTTTGCTCCGGTTTCCAATAGAATCAAACGAACAACCATATTAGCCAATGTTGCCGATCCGTCAGGTTGCTACAGTATCCTTGAAATGAATTTAGGCATAATAGCTTTCGTTTACTTTGAAGAACACCATCATAGCAGCAATATTCCCCATATGACTGATTTTTCCAGTTAATGACATGAATAGTTTTCGATTGCTTCAATCTTCATACAGGCTAACCTGATTAGCATTAACAACTGTAGAAATTCCCCTCAGATTCAACATATCCCAATATATAAATGTTATGCTTTGCTAGCATCTTCATACGGTGTATTGGGCAAAAGGTAGAAGGTTCCAATCCATAGCTGACAATCTCAAACAAATCAGCATGCATGTAGATTCATCTTCGGAAAACAACTCACATCATCACTTTCTCATTGTGTCCTCAATTTCTCTATACCTGGATTACCCCTAAGAATGAGTATCCTCTATATGTGGACAGATATAACTTGATTGGCCCATAAATAGTCAGATGCTCCTAACTACCCCACAAAATCAACACCGACAACTGACATCTTCTCTTCTCTCTTTCGTGTTCTAACTATATTCACCTCTTCTGGAAGTCCAACAATAATAGGGTATCCATCGAACTTGTTTGACAAAAGTACCTCAGGGTGAATGTGCTTTGCTTATCCTCAAATCTGTGCAAGAGGCAGTTCCAGACTCTTGCTTTTTTTGGTCTGGAAGACCGTTCATTCGTATGACATGGAGAACAAATCTCACATTCGTGTTAGTGGATGATACGAATGATATTTTCGTGCGACTGAACATAAGACTGGACATAAGACTGGTCCAGTCGCACGACTAACATAAGATTGGTCTAGTCGCATGGTCCAGTCGTACGAATGGTCCATTCGCATGGTCCAGTTGTACGAATGGTCCATTAGCATGGTCCAGTCGCACGACTGGTCCATTCGCATGGTCGAGTCGCATTAGCGGGTCTGCACGCAGATTTTCAGATCTGCAGCCGCCAGGGCTGCCAAAAACCCTAATCTGATGAATTTTACATGAACCGAAACAGAGTAGACATCATCAGGTTCGAAAGGGTGATCAGAATGTGGTTTCGAGTTCGATTTTAACATAGAAACAACACACGTAACAAGATCTGAGCAAAACACTAAGAACACGAAGTGGGTTTAACGACAAAGAACCTGGAATAGATCTAGAAATCAAGAGCTCGGGTTGCTAGAATGATTGTTAGATCAGTCTAGCAGTAACCGGCTCTGATACCAATTGTGAAGTCGCTGGATCGGTAAACATTCGAGCGTGTTCTTGACGGAAGGATAAACAACCAAAACCAAAAGTCAAATCTATAACACGAACTATCAAAAGTTGGTTTCATTGATAAAACCTAATGATGACAAGCTCGTTACAACATAAGAATCAAGACACTTGGCAAGGGAGATCGAGCATGATCTCCCCTCTCATCCGGCAGCCCTAGGCTCCGGGCAGACTTCCTCTCGAATCCCTCTCTCTCTACACATTGAAACTGGTATATATAGGCCTCGACCCATATTAGATGTGACTGGGACCATTCATGCGATTGGACCATGCGTATGGTTCAATCGTACGACTGGACCATGCGTATGGTTCAATCATACGACTGGACCATTCTTATGGTTCAGTCTTACGAATTCCCCAATCGCATCTCTCAGTCGCACGACTGGTCCATTAGAATGGCTCAGTCGTACGATTGAGTCTCATTCGCATATGCTCCTGCGAATGACCCAGTTTCATGTGTTTACAACATATCAGGTATAATACATTAAGCCTAGACTATTCGTCAAGTGACGGACACACTATATATGACAATATATGCTCCAATAGCACTGGGCCCTGTTTGGGTGCATGGTCAACACTTAAATCTTTCTAAGGAAAATTTAGGCGCATGAGCCTTATATTGGCGCATGAGTAACCTACTTGACATGTTTCTAACATATTTTTCTGTCCCAAACATTATATCATCTTATTCTAAGATTATTAAAATCATTCTAAGCATGCACATCGCATAAACAACCTTGAAACATCATTTCTCATGCATAAACACATACGGTTACATACATAATAATTTTAAAACTATGTAGATACATTTTCAGCCCTAAAAACATTTTAAGGCATGTAAAAGAAGGGCCTAGAACTCACCTTAACTGCTTCCAAAGCTCAAACTCTTCAACTTTAACTTCTTAAAAGTTTCTAGCACCTAGTCATGTCAAAAACACACAACCCGAACATACATACACACATAAGAACACATATTCTTGGTTCCCTAGTTAAAACTCAAATAAAACCGAGCGAATTATGCACAAATGCTTACCTTAGTTAAGAACCAGCCTCTTTCTCTCTCTAAACCCAAAGGACTCAGTTTTTCTTCGCCTTCTTCTTATTCGGTCGACAAAAATAGAACATGTAGGTGGTTATGGGCAGCCATAGATAAAGAAATAATAAGATATTAAGTTTTATACTTTTTACACAAAGCCCCCTCCACTTTTGCTACATCTCATTTTCTTTCAAGATAATTTTCTTTTCTTTTTCCTATTTTATTTTCTTTCTTTTATTTTTGACAAGATTTTCGGGTGTTACAAGTTCACCCCCCTTAAAGATGTTTCGTACCCGAAACCCGTCACTCTTTGAATAACTGTGGGTAATGTGCTCTCATCACTTCTTCATTATCCCACGTAGACTCTGAACCCTTTCGGTGTTTCCACTGCACACGCACTAGTGGAATCACTTTATTCCTCAGCCTCTTTTCTTTTCGATCAATGATTGCAACTTGTTGCTCTATGTAATTGAGCCGTTCGTCCACTTAGATATAAACCAGTGGTACAATCATATATTCATCAGCTAAACACTTCCTTAGATGAGATAATGGAATGTCAGATGTATTCCACTTAACTCATCACGCAATTCGAACTGATAGGCCACCTCTCCTACAAGTGCAATGATTTGGAAAGGTCCTATGTACCTCGGGCTCAGCTTACCTTGTTTCCGTAACCAGATGATTCCCTTCCATGGTGACACCTTCAACATAACTCGGTCGCCCACCTTGAATTCAATCGGTCTTCTCCTCTTGTCGGGGTATGACTTTTGTCTATCTTTTGCGGCCATCATAACGGCTTTGATCCTTTCTAACTACTTAGTGGTAGCCTCGATCACCTAAGGCTTCCCAACACTTTCTGCCCAATATCACTCCAACATACGGGTGTCCTACACCTTCTACCGTATAGCATCTCGTAAGGTGGCATACCAATGCTACCATGGTAACTGTTATTGTACAAGAATTCTGCTAACGATAAGTGACCATCCCAACTTCCTCCGAATTGATCACACATGCTCGAAGCATATCCTCAAGTGTCTAGATCATCCTCTCACACTGACCATCTGTCTGAGGATGATAAGCTTGCTAATGTGTAGCCTCATACCTATCGCATCATGGAATCTCTTCTAAAACTTGGATGTAAATCGGGTGTCACGATCTGACATGAAAGACACCAGCACACCATGACGAACTAAAATCTCCCTGATGAATAGATCCGCCAATCTTTCAGATGAATACGTCTCGCGGATCGGTAGGAAGTGAGCACTCTTCGTCAGTCGATGAACAATCACCCAAATGGTATCGCACCCCTCGCCGCACGAGGTAGCTTATTAATACATGGTGATGTTCTCCCACTTCCACTCGGGTATATCCAACGGTTGGATCTTCCCGTATGGTTTCTGATGTTCTGCCTTCACTTGTAAACAAGAAAGGCACTTGCTCACGTACTCTACTATGTCGAGCTTCATTCCCGGCCACCAATAATCTTTCTTCATGTCCTGATACATCTTCGTGGCACAGGGATGAATCGAGTATCGAATTTTATGAGCTTCTTCCATGATTCGTCCTCGTAGATCTTCGTAATGAGGGATCGATATCCGTCCATTTCGGCTTCTAACATCAAGAGTGTTTTCTCCTAATTCTATGACTAACCCTCTCATTCTTTTAGAGTTAAGGAGATCTTCCTTCAACGCCTCTTCTCTTGCGTTTGGCCCCACACAAACTTCACATCCTTGTGAGTCAACTTAGTCAAAGGTGGGGTTTTCTTTGAAAAGTCTTAGATGAACCTCCTAAAATAACCCGCCAAACACAAGAAACTACGGATCTCGAATGGCCTTTATAGGGACTTTCATTGCATGACCGCCTCAACCTTTGTCGGGTCTACCATAATTCCTTCAGCATTCACCACGTGACCAAAAACTGAACCTCACGTAAGCAAAAGGCATAGTTAGAAAATTTAGCATACAACTTATCTTTTCTAAGTGTCTCCAACACCTCGCGTATGTGACCGGCATGTTCTTCCGCACTTCTCGAATAAATTAGGATATCATCAATAAACAATATCACTGATTTATCTAATATTGGCCGACACACTCGGCTCATTAAATCTATAAAGGCAGTTGGCGCGTTAGTTAGACGAAAAGACATGACGAGAAACTCATAGTGTCCATAGTGCGTGCGAAAAGCTGTCTTAGGAATATCCCCCTCCTTCACCTTCAACTGATGGTAACGAGATCGTAGATCTATCCTTAAGAACCAACTGGCAGCTTGCGGCTGATCAAAGAAGTCATCAATCCTTGGTAACGGATACCGATTCTTTACCGTCAACTTGTTTAACTCTTTGTATTCTATACACATCCTTATACTACCGTCTTTTTTCTTCACGAATAAGACCGGAGCACCCCATGGAGAAATACTCGGTAGAATAAAACCTTTGTCCATCAAATTCTGCGGCTGAACCATTAGTTCCTTCATCTCGGAACGAGCTAATTGATACGGTGCTTTGGCAACGGGTTGAGCACCGGATATCAGATCAATCTTAAACTCAATCTCACGATCCTGTGGCACACCTGGTAAGTCATCTGGAAACACATCTGGAAAATCACACACAACCGGTACGTCGGACAGTTATGTACTGACGCGTCCACATCTTTCACGTAGGCCAGATAGGCATGACATCCACGTCTCATGCACTTCCCTGCCACCGCCATCGAAATCCCCTATGGGATCAAAGTAACACGATCGCAATAAATTGTCACCGAACTTCCATCGGGCGTAACTAGTCGAATCATCTTCTTACGACACACGATGTTCGACTCGTAGGTTGCTAACCAATCCATCCCTAGTATTACATCGAATCCTGCTAGAGGCATCTCATGTAAATTGGTAGGAAACTTATGGCCTTCTAGTTCTACGACATAATCCTCAACCATATCAGTAATTCTAGTAGGCTTACGAATAGCCGTTTCTACATCGAATGGCTCATCAACACACGTACTACTAATAGACATTTTACCATAGAACTTAGTAGAGATGAAACTACTACTAGCACCAGAATCAAATAATAAATAGGCACAATTTTGGTTTACTAGAAACATACCTGACATGACATCGGGGTCCACTCTGGCCTCCTCTCGGATCAGCGTGAAAGCTCTAGCACTTGCTCTCTGCCCTCCTTCTTCATCCTTCTTCTTTGCCCCAGAACTCTCCGCCTTTGGCTTCTTGCAGTCCTTGCTCACGTGGCCCTCCTCGCCACAACTATAACACCTCGGCATCTGTAGTTTTCTAGCTATATGGCAAGGTTTCCCACACATGAAGCATACATTCAGTCCCAACTTACACTTGTCGCTCCCTTCTACACTTACCGCACTTCCTCAGTTCCGAGCTTGATGACGCCCTACGATCATCCATCTTCATCTTTTTATTGTTTGGAGCGAAACCACCACGTCCAAAGTGCTTCCCGTTCTAGTTCTTATCACCACCACCTGTCTTTTTCACCTCCACCACAGTCTCCTCTCTCTCATCATACAATCTACCCGCCATGTCTACAGCTGATCGAAAGGTACTTGGTCGGGCGGCAATCAGATGCCAACGTATATCAGTCAGCAACCCCTGGACATATCTCTTAATCTTCCTTGATATCGGAGTCACCTGATCAGGCACCAGCCATGCCATCTCATTAAATTTGGTGGTATACTGTTGGTGCGTCATAGTTCATGCTTCCAGCTGCAGGAACTCCCTCTCGATCTTGTCCAACTCCATATGAGGACATAACTTCTCAATCGCTAAATTTTTTAGTTCTGGCCACCTTATCTTTCCAATGGCCCTGCTACCTTCGGCCTGGATAATGTTGTCCCACCAGTATAAGGTCGAGTCCACCAACGAGTGACCGCCCCTTCTGATCTTCTCGGCACTCACTGATATCCAGTATCGCCTCCATCTCCCTCACCCATCAGTGAATGGCAGCAATATTTCCGTTCCCATCAAAAGTCGGGGCTTGCATCTCTTAAATGCCCCATAGTTACATCCTTGTGTAGTTTCCTCCACTGCTTCTTCCTCCTCCCCTCACTCGAGACAATCCTCTTGGTCTCCGATCGCTCCCCTCCCTTTCCTCCCTTCCGGTGGTCCTTCTCCTCTCCTTCTTCTCGGGTTCTCTTACCACCTTGATCACTTCTGTTACTACAAATGGTAGGATTTTCTGCATGACTTGATGGACTTCCTTGACGACCACCTTTTTCACCAAAGCCCTTAAGTTCTCACTCTCATCACCACCCTCCTGGTGATGCACCTCGAGCTCTTGACGGGCCCTCTCAACAGTCTTGGTCTTATTCCTAGTAACACGCGGTTCAGCACCACGTCCTCCCTGTGCTCCACCCCTAGAGGCCTTAGATGATCTACCTCCAGCCATTCTCTAAGCACTATAAGATTTAAACACTAACACGGTCATTCAGAGAATTGCGAAGTTTATGTTAAGTATAGTAAGTCCCTAATTACAGTGGACAGTTGTGATTATCCACTTACTTTACTCTTCACACCCCAAGCATTTCCTATTCTGACTAAATCAGTATCTAAGTCTACTAAGAACACATAAATCAAATAGCACAAGCACATAATCCTGGTTAACTTTCAGATTAAGTATAGGTCTTTGAAAATATTTACCCAATTTTTGCTACTCAGGCTGACATCCCTCTATTTTTGCCATTTTCAGATTAAGTATAGGTCTTTGAAAATATTTACCCAATTCTCTTAAACTTTGGCTCTCATACCAACTTGTAAGGCCCCGTTCCCGGGCACCTCATAGTTGGTCATTCATAGCACTAAATATACATAATAATACATATTTCATAAAACATTACATCGGAATTATGTTAACAAAAGCCCATTCATTTCATTTATAATTACTGCTGTTAAGAAATACATCATTGTTCACTAGTTACAAAAGATTGTTTGAATGCATTACAAAAAAACAATATCAAAACATGAATGGATGTCAATCTTGCCCCGCCGAGCAGCTTCACCCTCATGCCATCCTCAGCAATATTTACCTACCAACTAAAAATGTATAAAAGTCAGCGTCACTGAGTGAATTCTAGTTTTAAAAGTATTAAAATACCTTGTATAGATATATGAAAATATCCTTTATTGTAAAATACCTCCTTTAGTTTGGCATGTGATCACACATCATACATACATCAAGGTAGTACTTTCTTTCATTCATTACTGTACATATTCATTCATTTCGTACTTTTATCATTATCTTCACTTTCTTACGGACCAATGTGCAATACCTTGAACATTGTGCACGAAGCTGATGCTGGGCCTGTGGTCTATAAGTAGACCACAAACATTGTGCACTAAGCTGACCCAGTCACCTAGGGTATGCTACAAGGGTCCCTATCATTCTCAATGACTGCCCCTGCATGCATCCTTTGGGTTAGCTAAACCGCACACTGTTGAGCTAATGACAACATGGTCGTGTACCTCCTATTCATTTGCTTGCAAGACCTTCATTCATTCCTTTATTTACCACTTTTCTTTATCATTAATCTTTCACGTTTATTAACGATACTACTTTACGTATATGATCATAAACACACCACGTAAAGTCACACAATAATAGTTAATATGGAACATAAGAACAACTCATAATCATGCATATTAATAACAATTAAAGCCCTAAAGTCAAACTAGGGTCAAACCTTAATCATTCTATTTTTCTTCAAAATTTCAAAAAATTTCTAAGTGTTCTGGGCGCATGAGCACTATGTAGGTGTGACAACCGACCTCTAGGTCATAATTCTTACCCTAATCTACTTGCATCATTACCCATCTTATTAATATTAATGTTAGTATCATTGTAATATTATCATTAGTATCAGAATCATCAATTGCTATTAGTTCCATTTTATTATTTTATGTGACTTTCAGTGACTTTTAACTAGTTCAAGCTTTAATTTAAAGAAATTTTATTGACCCGGGAAAGTCAATTAGCCACCCTTGCATAGGAATTAATTCATAATTGAAACAATTTACATGTGTATGAACACATGATTCTCGGCTTAATGCATGCATATCCATGCATAATACTTAATAAACTAACTAAAACTTACCACCTAAAATACTACCTTATACTACATACTACATAATTACATTACAATTAACAATTTAATTTAATCAAAAACCCCACTAGACTCCAAGAATCTCGCCCGCCCCCTCTCCACGAATCTCCTCCCTTCTACACCATTACACACCACCACACCTCCTCTCCACTCCTCATTCATGCAAAATCAAACACTCACACTTCCTCCCAACTCTATCTCTCTTGATTTCTTTCAGCTGAACACACACACACATCATGGTTTTGAGCACTCTTGCAGCCCCATATTCGAAGAACAACACCACACCACCTTCGTCCAAGCTCAAAACAAGCAAGAAGGAGTCATTTTGTGGACCTTTGGTGCTTGGTTCTTGCAAGATCGAGACTCTCCAGACTTTGTTCAAGATTCTCCAGCTCATCTAGTCCCTCTAAACTCACCAAATCGTGAACAACACTAAGAGTAAGCATCATCATACCCTAAACATGGCATAACTTGTGTTTACTTCACTTTTCTCTTAAAAACCATACCATATCTTGTTCTAACAGAAACCTACTGCCACCACCTTGTTCTTGAGGAGCTTCTAACATCTTTGAAGGTGTCTCACTTGATATGATAGTTATTCTATGGGTAGAACACGATTAACACCTTGAAAACACTCTTTTGGGTGATTTTGGCATCATTGAATCTTATGTCTTGTAACCCACCGAAACTCACACTTGTAGTATGCTTGTTAATGACTAATGAGATAATAGTAACCTGTTTTTAAAGTTACAAAAGGATTTAGGAATGTTTGAACCCAAATAATGATGGTTTACACATGTGTAAAGGTCGATTATGGCATAATCTCCATATTGATAACTTGTTGTTGTGTTGAACGGTTTAACTGCAAGTTAGGACCATGATTTCAGAAGGTTTTTGGGTAATAGTAAGTGTATAATGTATGGTTAGTGGCTGGAAATAAAAGTCATGGTAAAATAGGCATTTTTGATTATTTTCGAGACCCGAAACATGGTGAAACAACTTAAAAATAAGAGATCTTAGACTTTAAACTTTTTAAAGATAATTTTAGGCTCAAAAATGGTTAACAAAGTGTTTTAGATCTTATTTGTGACTAAATGGTCAAATTACATTTTAAAATGGGATTTTTAACTAAAAACGGGGCGTAACCGGGTAACGTTTGAGGGTAAATTTTGAAAATAAAAAGGTTAAACAAAGAACCTATAAAAATTATAATATTTCAGTAAGTTAAAGATTATAAAATCCAAAATAATGAAAAATTGGGCAAACAAGCTTTTAAACGGTTAAATTCGGGTAAAAACGCGTTTTAAACGGGTTAAACGAAAAACGAGGCTTTCAACTATAAGAGGCTAAAATTTCATATTAAACAGATTAGAATCTTATAAAAATATCCTTAAAATAATATTTAAGGTTCTAAGACTCCAAATATGGAAATCCATACTTAACCGTTAAAACCCTTCGGTTTTACGGTAACCGGGAACGTAAAACGTAAGAATATTAAACCCGGACCTACATTCGGAAAATTTTGAGGTAAACTTAACTGAAATGAGTTACTTAACTTCAGGAGCCTGATATTTGGTCGTAAAAGTCAATTAATGCTGTAAAAGCTTGAAATCTCCCAGAAAACAGAAAAGACACGATCTCAATCTTGTGAATGCGGAATGTAAACAAGATTGGAGTGAAAGAAGATTGAATTGATCACAAAATGCTTCTTTGATTGAATCAAACAACCTATGAAAGGTCTTGTGCGAATTCGCACAGTACAAATATGATAAATGAACGAAAGCTTAATTACAAAACGAAAACTAAGCTATTTATACTAAACACTAAGTTCTCGCGCGACTGGCATTTCGCACAGCTTCCTTTCGCGCGGGTCATGAATGTCGCGTGGAGTCCTTTGTCGCGTGGTCTGCTTCTCGCGTGACATCTGCTTTTCGCGTGGATCAGGTGTTTTCGCACAAGTTGTTTTGCCGAGCCTTGATTAGTCTTCTACAATCTCCCCCTAGGCTCGGTGAAACATGATCAATCAAAATCAACATTTGCCTTCTTGTACGAGCCTGCATATGCATACCATTTGTTCCTAAGGATCCGGTCAATCATCCACACATACTGGCAAGATAGAAAATAAACGGACTCATCAGCTAAAATGGGGCAGTGTAAAAGCTTGAGTAAGTCGTCTTTGCAAAACTTCATCAAGTCTGCTGGATCAATGATTCGAAATGACCTGTCTGTACATCTGATCACAGCGTGACCGGAATCCTTTTCACATCTCCAAGAGACTAATTGCTTCAAAGTGTTGGGAGGAACTGGAGCATGCACGGGGACTTTCCTGATAAATTTAGGATGTTGATAGACTCGTATTTTTATTGGAGCTTTAGTCTTTTCATCTAATCTTGTTGAGTCATCAATCAACTTTGATTTTGCAGTCTTAAAATCCTTGAAGTTTGTGCGCATCTCCCTTCGTATCATAGATCTTATCAATTCAGCTTCACTATGATTACTTTCGTTGAAAAACGTAGCTTTTCCCATAGTGTAAAGATCTGCAGCACGTAAAGTATGAAAATCTTGTGTGCTCTTCAAATAATCTATTTCACCATTCCTTCTTTTTATCACATATAATCTTTTCTCTCCATCATATCCCCAACTGATCACATGAGACATTTCACCGTACTTCTGCTTAGGCTTAGAGATGAATAGAAAATGAGCTTCAGTAGGTGGTGGTGGTGCTTTAAACATTAATCCTCCTCTAGTGAATAATGCAATCTGACCAGTAGAATTTTTCTTTGTAGAAACAGCAGGAGTTTCACCACTCACAGTCTCAGTAGGGATTTCTCCTTCTTCAAGATCAATGTCTTTGAATAATTCTTGAATATTGTTCCCAAATATGTCAATATATTCATTTTGTTCCTCCAAATCATCAAATATATCAAATTCTTCTTCGACAGCTCCTGATGAAGATTGTTGAAAAGAATACAATTCTTTTTCATACAAACTCTCAGTATCAGGGTCAATAGGATCATATCCTTCCGGATCACTACCACTTGGTCGATCGACATTATCAGTGGTAGTTTCACCAGTTGGACTCGATGATAATCCAGTAGCATCACCTCCATCATCATCATTGCCTCCATCATCATTACCATCATCATTTCCACCATCATCACCACCATCATCATCATCATTTTCATCATCATCCTCATCATCATCTTCCTCATTATCTGAATCAGCATAATCAATCAACTCTTCATCCTCCTCTTCATGAATAATAGGCAAAGTAATCATATGCTCTGGCTCAACGAAAGCTGTAGATGTGTAAGCTTCGGTGATAGGTACTTCAGATGAAATTGGAACATCCTCAGTAGTGCTAACACTTGGCTGTTCAGTAGAGGTTTGAGCTTCGTTGACCACTTCCTTTTCTGGAACAATTTCAGTGGGAGGTGGGCTAGGAGAGCGTCTACTAGATTCACCAATCACAGTGGTAGACCTTATGACTGGTGGCTGATGAAAATAAGTCTGTGATATAAATTCTCTGAGCTCATTAAGTTGTCTCTCCAGCCCTAAAGTATAATCAAACATGCTCTTCATCTGTTGTTCTAGAGAAACAATCCTTGTATCTTTAATGGCTGAATCCAGATGAATCATGTTAATCAGATTTGACTTGTCTTCATTTTCCTTTTTCAGTTCAGCAATCATCTTTACATTTTCAAAACTTTCTTTCTCCAAGTTCTTAACTCTTTCTTCTAGAGTTATAGAATGAGGAGTTCTAGATGATTCCTCTCTCCTTTGAAACTCTGGAGGAGTATTCAAAAATGAATCAACATCAAACTCTAAGTTTTCTTGACGTGGAGGTGTAGAAAAACCAGACTCAGAAACATTAGCTGCTCAAGAAACAGGAACTGTTTCTGTCTCAGTACCAGTGGTAGTAGTATCAACATGTGTTTCTTCCTTAGTGATCACATTTTCTGGTGATCTCTGAACATCAGAAGAAGTAGTCTGTTCAGCCTCTGTAATAACCACTTGTGTTCGTGGTCTCCTGGGAATAATACCACGACCCCTTTTTCTCGCTGGAAAATCTCTTCTTTTTGCCATTCGTTTGCGTCTCAAAGAAGTACTTGGGGATTCCACAGGAATATAATCAGTGCCTCTCTCATCAGTACTTTTCCTGGTAGAAGTTGGTGTAGAAGGTGTTTGATCAGTTTGGATCTCATATGGAACATTCCCTATCTGATCACTTGGGGTTTCAGAACTTGAAGCTGAATGAACAACACCTTCCCCTCTTTCTTCATTAGATGGTTCATCCCTAAACATTCTCTCAATCTCTTGATCTATATCATCTCTTTCACCAGAAGTAGAAGCACCAGTTTGTGCCTCATCAAGGGGTACATCTCCTCCCAAATTTTCGACACTATCATCAACTTCAGAAAATCTGCCAATCTTGGCAAAACTTTCACCAGAGCATTTGTTGCCTCTGGCTCCAGTTAGATGTGTGAAAATCTCCTTCTTTATAGTTTGAACAACATACTTAGGAGATCTCTAAGTAGCAAGCTTAGGATAAGCATCATTTATCACCAACTGGATAAATCTCGGGTACATGATGAACTTCTTTCCAGGATTGGCTGTGGCGTTCTTTACCATCTCCTGAAATATAACTCCAGATATACTAAAAGGATTGGCTGTGGCGTTCTTTACCAAAAACTGCACTCAAGCTATCCATCCCAGCTTTGAGGTTGCTCAGACAATGAATCACCACATGAAATAAGTACTTCCAGTACGGTGGTAGCCATTTCTTCTCTAAACTGGGATATCTGTACTCGTATCCCATACGAGCCAAGCAATCAATCACTGTATCATCATCAAGTCTAGTTGGTGCTCCTTCTTGATCATCAAATAGAAGAACTCGGTTCAGGATGGACTGAGAAACTGTCACTCGTTTGTCCTTGACAGTAGCAGTAATAATCTGGTTTCCCGATTGGTCTTTTTCCAGAGCAGCAGTGCTCCAGAAAGAATCTATAAACTCAGAATAAATGGCAGGATCAACAGATATGGCATACATAATACGGGAATTCTTCAATCCTTCAATCATAGATGAAAACAGTTCCTTCCCTTCCGGAACTTCGTCTAAGTAAGCAACACAATTATGATTTTTATTAAAAATCATTTGTGCCATCTGCATTATCAAATAAAATCAAGATTAGAACACTTTGAATATAACTTAATTATGCATGTAGAATTTCAACACTTAGAACATGTTAACTTTTGAGGTTTCACACTTAGAAAATATTGTCACTTAGAAACAATTCATCATTTCAAAGTTTAGTCACATGTGAATACATGTACTACACTTAAAATTTTAGCAATAGAGAATGTTTATTATGCGAAAACAAGTTGCATGAGATCAGTCCATTTGAGACAACAACATTAACACTTAAAAAAAATTTAAAGTTTTCTGTCATGCGAAAACCCAAATCATGCGAAAATGAACTTCGTGCGAAATGTATAATTCATGCGAGAGTTTATTCCACGCGAAAGTCAAAATATCACGAAAACTAGTTTCACGCGACAAATAGTTTCATGCGAAACAGAATTTTATGCGAAATCAAGGATCACGCGAAAATTTAAACTCATGCGAAACTCATTCACGCGAAATCCTACTTTCGCGTCTGTTCAGCATTCTTGTGCGATTCGCATAACCTGTCTTTCAAAAATAATGGTTCAAAAATCAATTTTAATCCTAGAAATCTAGTCCATTGCTGTCGCCTAAGTCCATTATGTGTATTTCATTTGTCAATTTCAACATTAAAGTTCATTTTTTAAGATTTTAGTTCAAGAAGTTAAGTTCCATTTATACCCTAAATATCTAAAGTAACTATTTTCGTCACATTACCTTTAGAATCAATATATGTATGTAACGAACACGAAATAAGACTCAGAAACACAAGCAAGAACTCAGAAGTTGATTTTCAGAGAGGAAGCGAAAAGAGTTTTCGTGTGCGAAGCGAGAGAGATTTTCGGGTGGTTTGAGCGAAAAGTAATGTTGTCTGGGACACTGTGACATTTATACCCCAGACATATCACGCGAAAATGCATTTCGCGAGACTACCTTTTTCGCGTGACTTCCCCTTGTCGCGCGAGAGACAATGTTTTTTCAAAATTTTTCAAATTTTTCAAAGTGTTTCTTATTTTTCAAACCTTTCAATCCTTTTATTCTCAATGAATTATGTCAACATAATGTTTTATTTACCAAGTGACCAGTTAATTTAATGAATCTTCAATTTTCAAAATTTATCTTTGTTATTTATTTGACGTAAAATTAATACAACACAAAAGTGAAATGAAAAAAAAATACTTACATACAAAATAACAAAAGAAAGAAAACAATTAAAGAATCAAGATCGGATTTGTTTGTTTTTGTAAGAATTTTCATAATGAGATCATCTAGTTCTTTGTCAAGTTAAGACTCTGTCCGGCTTTATTTAAAATAACTGGTTAAGTTGATTGTCAATATCTTTTGTCCCTTTAAACTTATACTTCAGGTTTTACTCAGAAACATAATGAGTGACATATATCATGTTTCATGTTGATTTAATATAAGTGAGTGGATCCCACAATCAGAACTTCTGTAAAATAATTATTATCCTTCAAGACACTGTTGAGATTTCAAGTCACCCCAATTTAACTTAAACCATGCAATGTTGATCAGTGATACCATTTATTTATTCCTAAATATAACTATTTGAGCATAACTATCCTGAGAAATATCTCTTAACTCGGAATATTAACAAGTTTAAGGACTTACTGACAGCCATCCGGACTTACGTCTGCCCTCTCAAGATGTTTAGGACTTACAAGCCATCCGGACTTACATGCCCCATCTTTCGATTTTGCATTCCAAGGTTAGAAAATATTCTCAAAATAGAAAATATATACCATATAGTATGTATGTCTTTTAGACATGTATTTTGATTTGTTGTGCTTCTTGGCATCTTTTATCCTATATGGCCTTTGTTGGCATCTTTTTGCTCAATTATTTTCTTTTTGTGTTTTTCTCTTTTTGTTTCTTTTTGTATTTTTATCTTTTATATATATATATAGTTATGATAATCACTGAATCAATCACCTACAGGCTTGAGTATGACAAGTTATATCTCTCAGTCTGTGTTAGAACATTTTTGGCACAGAATCCTGATATGTTCCCCACTAAGTCATATCTCTTTAATGCAAGTGTAATCACTCAATTATGATGTTTTCATTTCTAAAAGTAAAGCCTGTCGACATATCAAACATAATCCAAGTATATTCGTATTTAAGCCTTTGAAAGTACTTAGACTCTTTTTGAACTTTGTAATATCATTTCTCATTTTAGTATGAAAATTTCTTCTTTTTATTTTGGCAATCCTTTGATCTTAACTCCCCCTAAGACCAAAAATATTTTTCAGAACTTATTATTTTCTAATTTTCTCCCCCTAAAATTGTGATTGTTCTTTTAAGAAGAGGAAACAATTGCAATTTTATTCTTTATTAAAAAATAAAAAATCTTTTTGTGAAGATTCATTAAACCAATTTATCCAAAGTTAATCATTCCCAATGATTGCACAAGGAAATCAAATCGAGAATGATCAAATGCCTTGGTAAATAAATCAGCGATATTTTCAGTTGACGGCACTTGTTTTAGATGAATAAGTTTACGATCACAACAATCGCGAATAAAATGGATGCGGATGTCAATGTGTTTAGTTTTTGAGTGCTGAATGGGATTTTTCACGATGTTCAGAACGGCCGTGTTGTCACACCAAATTGGTGTGTCATAAATGTTGAGGCCATAATCAAGAAGTTGTTGTTGAATCCAGACAAGCTGGGAATAAAAACTCGATGCAGCCACATATTCGGCTTCGGCAGTGGATGTGGATACGGTGTTCTGTTTTTTACACTGCCAAGAAATGAGTCGGTTGCCCAAGAATTGACATCCTCCTGTGGTCGATTTTCTGTCTAAATTACAACCACCATAATCACTGTCAGTATAAGCAAATAAATTGAAATCGGAATTTCGAGGATACCAAAGACCAAGTTTGGGTTGACCCTTGACATACTTGAAAATCCTCTTGACAGCTTTCATGTGTGATTCCTTTGGATCACTTTGATAGCGGACACACTGACAAACAGGGAACATGACATCTGGCCTGCTTGCAGTGAGATACATGAGGGAACCAATCATCGATCTGTAAAGATGTTGATCAACCGATTCTCCTAATGGATCTGGAGTAAGAGTAGGACGAGAAGCCATTGGAGTTAGAGCTACTTTGGAATCTTGAAACTTGTATTTCTCAAGAATAGTCTTAACATACTTTTCTTGATGGATGAGAATACCAGTCGCAGATTGAGTAACTTGAATACCCAAGAAAAAAGAAATTTCTCCAAGGGAACTCATCTCAAATTTCTTCTTCATCACTGCTTAAAACTCCGTGCACATACTATCATTGGTAGAACCAAAAATAATATCATCGACATAGATTTGAACAAAAATGATGTCATAACCTGATTTTCGTATGAATAAGGTTTGATCAATTGCTCCTCGTGAATAACCATTTGCAAGCAAATGTTCAGTCAGAGTTGCATACCAAGCACGAGGTGCTTGATGTAAACCATATAATGCCTTATCCAATTTGTAAACATAATCAGGATGATCTGGATCTTCAAATCCTGGAGGCTGACAAACATAGGTTTCTTCCTTCATTTCTCCGTATAAAAATGCAGTTTTAACATCCATCTGATACACCTTGATGTTCATGTATGAAGCAAAGGCTAAGAATATGCGTATTGCTTCAAGTCTTGCAACTGGAGCATACACTTCTTCATAATCCAATCCTTCAACTTGATAAAATCCCTGCACCACAAGACGTGCTTTATTCCGAACTATAACACCCTTTTCATCCGTCTTGTTTCGAAATATCCACTTTGTTCCAATCATAAGCTTATCCTTTGGAAGTTCAACAAGATGCCAAACATTGAGCTTCTTGAATTGCATCAACTCATCTTGCATTGCTTCTATCCAGCTGTTTTCTTTGAGTGCCATTTCCACATTCTTGGGCACTATTTGTGATAGAAAGCAAGCATAAAGACATGTATTGATTGCCCCTGATCGACTTCTGGTAATTACACCTTCGTGCAACGGACCAATGATTGCTTCAGTTGGATGAGTTTTATGTATTCTCAATTGAGGAATCTCATCTGCAACCATTCCATCTTCCAAATTGGTAATGTGTTCAACATTATCAAGAACTTCTTCAGATTGTCGAGATTGATACACAATATTTTCTTCAATTGTGTCATCTGAAATAGGAGTTTCAGAAGCAGTAGACACATTTGGAGATTCTTCAAATGGAACTTGAATGATTTCTATTGGTGTATGTATTGTTTCTGAAGAAGATGAAGATAATGGAGAACTCAACGATTCTTCTAGCTCCTGATTAGGAATTTGTTCTGAAAGAACATCTAATGACTCAGAACATGCAGATGCTGGTACAGAAGCTGTAGGAATATCTTTGGATGATGAAGCAATAGCAGAATCATCAGATAACAGAGATGGAAGTTCCTCAATGATTTTATTTTCCAAGGAGATTGCTTGAGAATTAGAATCTGCAGATGAAGGTTTAGAAATTTTAAAATTTATGAACAAAGATTCATAATCATAAACCCATGAAGGAGCTGAACCTGCATCTGTTATGTTAAGTTCGTGCCAGTCAATGTTAAAGGACTCAATTATTTGTCTAGTTCTTTTATTATAAACGCGATGTGCAACTTTATTTGCAGCATATCCCACAAAGTAACATTCATCAGCCTTTTCAGAAAATTTTGAACATGATTCAGTTGTATGCAATAAAGTGCAACAACAACCAAAGGCTTTAAAATATTTAACTTTGGGTTTGTGTTTATAAAAGATTTCATATGGAGTCTTATTTAATCTTTTATTGATTAAAACACGATTCTGAACATAACATGCAGTATTTACTGCTTCAGCCCAAAAGAACAAAGGTAATTTGGCAGCAGATATCATTGTTCTAGCATCTTCAATCAAAGTTCTATTCCTTCTTTCTGCAACCTCATTCTGTTGTGGAGTGCCAGCAGCACTGAATTGTTTGGCAATTCCCTTGGATTCACAAAACTCATTCAGAGTTTGATTGCAAAACTCTATCCCATTGTCACTTCGGATGCATTTTACCTTTTTCTCTGTTTGATTCTCCACCAAAGTAATGAACTTGATCAACAGGTGTGGAGTTTCATCCTTAGATGCTAAGAAAAACACCCAAGTAAATCTAGAAAAGTCGTCAGTAACAACCAGACAGTAAGATCTTCGACCCAAACTTAAAACACTCACTGGACCAAAAAGATCCATGTGTAAGAGTTGTAAGATTGATTCGACTGAGTTGTGTGCAATTGGTTTGTGAGGAAGTTTATGTTGTTTACCCTTTGAACATGACAAACAATGTTCATTTAATTGAAATTCCTTTTCAGGTAAACCAATGACATGATTTCCACGTACAAGTTTATTCATAATTTTAAGATTGACATGTCCTAACCGACGATGCCATAACATGGAATCATTCTCAGAGACTTTGGATAGTAAGCAAGAAGCTGTTACCAAAGAATTAGAACAATGCATATCAAGAAGATATGTGTCATTGTCTCTCGGAGTCCTCATCAAAATCCATTCATTTGGAACAACAAAACCTGGTTTTAAGATTAAGCATTCTTTGTTAGTAAAGTGTGTAGAATATTGTTTGTCACAGATTTGAGACACACTTAATAGGTTATGTTTTAATTCCTCAACAAAATTAACATTCTCAAAGCTAAGGACACCATTTGTAACTGTACCACGTTTGGTTATACGTCCTCCTTTGTCTCCCGCGAAAATCACTCTCCCTCCATTATAAGACTGAACATCTTGTAGTAATGATAAATTCCCAGTCATATGTCTTGAACAACCGCTATCAACATGCCATAGACTTTCAATAGCCTTTTGCGGTTGTCCCTGCATAAGTAACAAAATTACTTAGCTTTTGGTACCCAAGTCAAACATGACTTGAGCACATTATGTGTTGCAGCAAGACAAAATGATTTGATATTATTATTTTTGGTTTGCACATCAGTCATTTCATTTACGCTTTTCAGCTTGATGTTTTCTTTTACATCATTAGTCAAACTCTTATCCTGTTTGACATTAAAATCATTAACAACCTTTGATTTCATATTATTTGAAAATTTTCCACGAGTGAAAAACAATTTTCTATTATGAGAAATAGAATTATGAAATCGTTGTTTGCTTAATGATTTTTGTCGAAAAGGACAATTGTTTGCCAAATGATTTGTGTTTCCACACTAATAACGTCTCTTTTGTTGTGTGTGGAAAACAAACTGTGGATGACAATTATGAAAATTATCATAAAAACCAAAATCAGATTGTCTTGGTTTAACATTCTGCACAGTCTCTCGAATCTTTGCCTCATTGGATAATTGCATGTTCATCTTTTGCAGATTCGAGGAAATTGATGAATTATGACCACTTTTGATTTGAGATTTGGCAGTTGTGACTTTTGGAATTGGTGGTGCTGGAATAGGACCAGTCTTAGATTCTGCTGGAGTAGGACCAGACTTTGAATTTGCTGGAGGTGGACCAGGCTTAGATATACGAATTGGTGCTGGAGAAGGATCAGGCTTGGATATTCAGATTGGTGCTGGAGAAGGACCAGGCTTTTGAATTTTCAGATTGAATGCAGAAGAATCATTCACTTGCAAATCTGGGCTACAAATATCTTGATTCATAAGGTTAGCATTATAATGAAGTTTATTTTTAAAGAATCGAGTATTCGTTTCTTTAAAAATATGCTCTTCATTTTCAATTAAACCTTTAGAAACAAATCTACTTTTAAAATCCTTTTCAATTCTTTCTTTCTGATTTGCCCTTTGATTTGCATTCAAATTACATTTACTATTTGATTTAATCTCATTCAAATCAACCACCTTTTCATTTCCAGACAAAGTTTGTTTACAAGCAGATCGTAAATCATTTACATTCTTTTTTTTCAAATTGTCATTCTCACTTTCTCCCTCACTATCACTCTCCCATTCTTCAACCAACCCATCCACCTTCAAATTATCTGCGCAAAAATTTCCAGTTGATTGTTTAGGTTTGGGTACTATGATAGGATCAACAGACAGATTTAATTTGACTGAAGGTTTTAAGTCTTGAGATGGAGAGAAACCAATCCCATAAACCATATCAGAATCAGAAATGACATCAGATGAAGGTAAACATGAATAATCATGATTAATTGGAGGAGCAATGTTTAAAAATCCAACACCGCATTCCTTTAATCTTCTGTGTCATTTGTGACTTGATTATTCCTTCAACCATTGTTGATGAAAGTTCAAATTTCTCAACAGTCAATTTAGCCGTGGCTAGTTCACTGTTGAGTCTATTATTTTCTAAGGCGAGTTCATTGTTTCTCTTTGTCAAATCATTATTAGTACATTCTTTATCATGAAGATTTAATTTTAAATTATATACTCTATTGTTTAAACCTTCAAGCTTTTCTTTAAAAATCTTTTCATTTGATTTGTGTTTTCGAGCTTGATATTGAAGTTTTTCAACTTCCATTATCAAGTTCTCATTATGAACTCTATATCTTTGAACTTTCTGAACACATGAATTTTTGCATAAACCATCATATACCTTGGGTTCAGAAGTTTCCCCCTCAGCCTCTTCTACCTTCTTGACCATGAATGCTTTCATTTCAGCAGCTTGTTCTTCCACTGGAGCAACGTCAACAGTCTTTGGATCATTACATTGGCTTATGACTGGAGGCTCGACAGTGTACTCTTCTAAAACAATCCTTTCCTCAGCAACCTTCTCAACCTGATCTTTCTTCACAACTGTCCCTTTTTCTTCTTCAACCTTCTCCTTTAATTCTTCAACTTTCTCATTCTCAACTTCCACTTTCTCTACTTCAACTTTCTCCTTCTCTTCTTCAACTTCAGCAAACAAACCCTCCAACAAATCATCAGACACAAACTCAGCAAACAGATTTTCTTCTTCTTTTGGTTCAGGAACAATCTTTGTAATGAATGCAGTAGACAATGTTAGATCAAGGGCTTCCATTTGATCGGACCAATCATATTCAGCATTAGTTTGAGAAACTAATGCTTTAGTACCACCAGAAGTGCTAGCTTTGTCTTTCTTCGGCTCAATCTCCACAGTCACCATCTTTTGGGGCCTTCAGTTTGACCAGTCTTTGGTTCAGTACATTCTCTGGCGAAATGACCTGGTTTGTCACAGTTGTAACACCTCAGGTTAGACTTGTCGAAACCGATTTTGCTAGAGTTGTTAACACCAAACATTTTCCTCCCAGTTCGTCTAGCAAAATTCTTCGCCCTGTAAACTACCATGGCCATTTGATACTTGATGTCATTCTCTTCAACATCATCATGATTGACTTGTTGAAGATCATCAACCAAGATATTAGGAGCAGTGAGTCTTCCAGCCATGAAAGCTTCATAACTTGACATGAAAGTGGTGAAAAGGGCAAGATGCTCCTCAGCAATCTGAACAGTTTGCTTTGATGGATTAGTGGTAGCAACATAAGCATGTTGACCACTATGAGAATCATGAGATTGAGGGACTTGTTAATGGATGATGGGGGAATAGTGTTGAGCAGCTGGAACATGAACTTGATGGTTTACTGCTGGATGCATATAAGATGATGCTGCACCTCCATATTGTTGTTGCTGACACATTTGTGTATAGCTGACATAGTAATTCAGATTACTAGCCATCTTTGCATAGAGAGCAGTTCCTTCAGCACCTAGAGAACTAAGATGACTAGCAGCTCGCTGCTTATCGTCCATCTCATAAGACTTGATAGTTGAAATAAGATCAGTCAACTGAAGAGTATACAAGTCTTTGGTTCTCTTGATCAATGTACAGTTGTTGTTCCAACTGTATGGAAGTGAATTTAGCAGCTTCTTATTCACAGTGATGGGTTCCAGAGTAATACCCATACTCTTCATTTTTGTTACCAGTCTAACAAACCTGGCAATCTGAGCTTCCAACTCTTCACCAACAATATGATTGAACATGTTGAATTCTTGATTCAACATATCCTTTTTGCTTTCCCTCATATCTGTGTTGCCCATTATCTGAGTTTCCAGAGCATCCCATAGCACCATAGCACCTCTGAAATCTTTGAACTTTTGTGAAATCTCAGTAGTCAATGCCATAGTAATGGCAACATAAGCTTTATCATCCAGTTCCAACCTCTTCATGTCATCCTCATCCCATAGATGTTCTAGTTTCTTGACCAGCTCCCCTTTGTCATTCGTATACATGGGAATGTACGGACCATACTGAATAGACCTCCACATCTTAGGTTCCGTGTAGATAACATGATTCTTAAATCGGTAAGCCCAGTCAGCATAATCATCTTCACAGAGAAGTCTCGGTGGCTTGCTACCAGTACCAATTTCCGTGTCTAGATGAAGTGAAGCAGTAAGACGCTTTAGATTCGGAGTTGTTGAAGCCATATCGATCAGAAAGTCAAAAATCAGGTTTTTCGTGCGAGAGAAGAAATCGTGCGAAAAAGGATTTCGCGCGGCACAATTTTTCGCGTGAGAGAACCGTTCGTGCGAATTTCCAATTTACCTTTTCACGCGAAATCGCATAAAAAGGTGAAATAACCATTTGTGCGAAATCTGATACTTTCGCACGCGAAAACTCACAGTTCAAGCGAAAACCTTCAATTTCGTGCAGAATCAAATCTCCAACAGTTTGTTCAAGCGAGAATCACCTCCAAATCACTGAATATGTCTGATTAAACTCATTTTAATCCAATTTTAATGAATTTAGTTCAATTTTAAGCTTAATTATGATTAAAATTCAACTAAAGTCCACTACTTCAGTCCAACTCAGTCCAAATTCTCCCAATTCGAGCAGCATAACATCACCATGTCTGAATCTCAAGTAATCAATGATGAAAAACTCCAGAAATGAGTAGAAACCAATCCAAATCTTCTCCAAATCGTGGTTCTAGAGCCTAATGCTCTGATACCAATTGTAAAAGCTTGAAACCTCCCAGAAAACAGAAAACACACGATCTCAATCTTGTGAATGCGGAATGTAAACAAGATTGGAGTGAAAGAAGATTGAATTGATCACAAAATGCTTCTTTGATTGAATCAAACAACCTATGAAAGGTCTTGTGCGAATTCGCACAGTACAAATATGATAAATGAACAAAAGCTTAATTACAAAACGAAAACTAAGCTATTTATACTAAACACTAAGTTCTCGCGCGACTGGCATTTCGCACAGCTTCCTTTCGCGCGGGTCATGAATGTCGCGTGGAGTCCTTTGTCGCGTGGTCTGCTTCTCGCGTGACATCTGCTTTTCGCGTGGATCAGGTGTTTTCTCACAAGTTGTTTTGCCGAGCCTTGATTAGTCTTCTACAAATGCTAGAAAACAAACTTTGGGGTAGAAATTGTTAATTTTGAAACTTGAGGGACTAAACTATAAAATTCTACCAAACTCCATAACCGAATCATGTGAAGCTACTAATCACTTGAACAACTCTATTTAACTTGTATCATTAACTAATGGTGTAAAAATCCGTAATTACATAAGAAACCAAGACTTTCCATAAAAGGAAACTTTTCATACAAAACTTAACGAATCAAAGCCGAATTTGACAACCAACTCCTTGGCACACCTAGTACACCTTATATAAGTTTAGAACCAGTAGCTAACCACTTAATGTTGATGCTAGGGTGCTAGGCTTGAGACTTCCCCAACACGTGAAGACTTTTAGCTTGAATCTTAAGGTGAGTTCTACTAATCCCCTTTTTACTACTGTTTTTGGGATGAAGCATGCTCTGTTATAACAGAACTATGTCTGTGCTTTACTTGATGTTTGTATGTGGGATATGTGGTTAGTTGCTGATGCTTATATCACGATCATTAATTGTTATGTGAACCGTTTGTTTTATATGGATAGATCTATTTGGGGAATCCCCCACACACAGTGGCTTCTGTTTAGGAAGGGTACCCCATTGAGATCCCGAGCGATCGTTTGTGGCATATGACAGGTTTTTATAAGAAACTATGGTTAATCATCTGGCAGGTATGGTACATTGTTTTGGGGCTCAGTTCTTCCTTCTGGATTAACCGGTAAAATATGATTTTAGAAGAGGCTAGCCGGGACTGAGTGCCGGGTTGATTGTGATCCCCCATGATATTAAAACTACGATTTATTTTAAATCAAATGAGGATTTGATTTAATCCTTTTCTTTTTTTTAAACTTTAAGCACTTGAATTCACCAACTTTATAGTTGACACAAATTTTCTTTTGAGCATGTTTCAGGTAATCCGTGACGGATGTCTAGCTGTTGTAGAAGGCCTTGACTTAGCTCCACGACCCATGGCATTGGCTTATTACGTTTTTAAAACATTTGAAACAATTTACTTTTGTTATTGATGAAAACACTTTGCACTGATGACATAAACACTTGAATAGGGACTAGACCTGTATCTAGTCCGGATTTTTCTTTAATGTTTTATGCCATGTGATATTATCTCCTTTGAGCTCTTATGATGGTTTGTTTCCGTTTCCATATGTTATTGCTAGTGTGTGACGCCCCACTCTACCTGAGCCCGGGGTGTGACAGATTGGTATCAGAGCTAAGGATTTTAGAGAAGTTGGGAATACCATAGTAGACCCTAGGCTACATCCCAGATGCCTTAGGACTGTCCTTATGGGAAAGTGTTGGGATGATCCGGTTGGGTAAATTGATGATTACACTTGATCAAAGTAACCATGAATTTACCGGACGCGTAAATTCCAGCATGGACCTTGAGGTAATGATTGGACCTTCTTTGTTTGAAACTTATGATTTCTAAAATTTCTTTGAATGGTCTAAAGGTTTTTATAAAATAAACCGCTTTTCCTGTTATTATTTGAAGAACCTAATGATATCTGATACTATTACTCATTGATACCTCTGGTTATGGGTACTATTGGAATATCTGATACTACTTCCATCACTACTATTACTAGTACTATTATTATGACCATGAACTATGAGAAACAAAATTACACATGACAATTTTTACAGGATAACCAGACTATGGCTGACAGAGGTAAAGCACCTGCACGCCCTGTTAATGAGGCTGCTCCTGTTGGGACCCTTAGGAGGGTAAAGCCACAGACTGAGTATGAGGCATATTTGCGGAGATGTGGACACCCCGACTGGCTATCCACGACCTCTGACGACACTAAGCCATCTGAAGACTTATCCCCGACATCACTGGCTAGGAGCCGAACACGCTCCAACTCACCACATGTCGTAGCACCTAACCACTCGCTTATTCCACCTATTGGGAATAGGGGTGCCCGTGTTGTCACTCGACCTAGGAAGAGTGCTAGACCATGACTTTGTGTTTCATTTAGGATGCCTCCTCCCCGACCTCCACATGCAAGGGCCCCGACACTAGCCCCTTCTACGCTTGCCCTACCTAAGCGTCTGCCTCACGATGAGTACTGGATGCCACCTAGGCATAGTATGTATGATGGGCCCTAGCGTACTCGCTGGAGATTAGTGCTCCCAGTCTAGCCGTCGGGCTAGTGACTTCGGTCCATCAGACCCTACTTTGAGTGAGATATTGAAGACCATCCAGCGTCACGAGTTGACCCTCTAACATGCCACATGAACTTCACAGTCCGCTCAGTTTCAGGCAATGATGGCGTCACATGGAGTGCAACGCTTGAAGCAAGAGCAAAAGAAGAAAAGCTCAAGTTGGTTCGGATGGTTGAAGAAGAAGTTGAAGGGGTGATGTAACTAATATTTGAATGCATGACAGTAGGCTACGAGACTATTTGAGAAACTATCTATCTATTTATTTCAAAAACTATTTCTATTTATGGGGGTGATGGCACCTTCCAGTTTGTGAAACAATGACGCTTATTATTACTATGTATGGTTGAAACTACGTTTGAACTATTTATGAAAACAATTTGGTGATGATGCTAACTTTTGCAGGGTGAGTTATTTGAAAATGTGCTAATCCTTGTGTTGCGTAATTGATAGTTACTTATTGGTAGTTATCTCCGTATACATTGAATGAAACGTAAATACGTGATTGTAGTGTATAATAGGAATTATAAGATACAATGGAATACTTGAAACAAAATCTATGAGATGCTAAACAAATTTATCTATGACACTATCAGAATGCCAACTAGGAGAGGAACTCGATTCGGAAGACGAGGTGCTACCCGAGGTGGGAACCAAGCACCTACTCCACCGGAAGCACCACTTAGGGGGAACGCCAACCAAGTGAACGATGAAAGGATTGCCAACCTGGTGGTGCGGCAAATTTCTAACGTGATCCCAACGATAATTGCATAGATCAACGCAGATGGGGAAAACACCACCGGAACTAATGGACCCAACAATGAGGAAGGCAACCATGAGGAAGCCGAGGCTATAAGAAATGGGTGCTCCTATAAAACATTCATGTCTTGCATGCCAAAGGACTTCTATGGCACCAAGGGTGGAATCGAAACTTATAGGTGGCTTGATGAAATTGAAGCCATGTTGGACATTAGCGAATGCAAGCTGGAGCATATGGTGAGATTTGCTTCCCAATCTCTCAAGGGACCAGGACTGGAAGGGTGGAAAACTATCATTCAGCCCGAAGGCCGGAATGCTATTGGTAGAATGAACTAGTCTGAGTTCAGGGAACTAATCACCAATAAGTACTGCCCGATCAATCAACTAAAGAAACTGGAGGCCGAATTTCTGAGTTTGGAGATGAAAGGCCCAAACTACACCGAATACATCAACCGATTCCTGGAATTGTCCTGACTGTACCACACTTGGTGATGCCAGAATCCAAGGGTGTAGCCTGTTTCATCTAGGGATTACACCCTAGGGTTAGAGGCATGGTTCGATCTTCCCAGCCTACTACCCTACAAGCTACAGTCAAATTTACCAGTAGTCTAACCGATGACCTAGTTAGAGTTGGTTGGACTGAACACGGGAAAAACAAGTATAAAAAGAAGGCGGTGTAAGAGAAAAGGAAGTGGTTTGAGGGCAGGAAGATGGTCGGTAGCAGTGGCAGTTCAAGAAAAAGTTCTAGTGAAATGGCGAGAAGAAATAATGATGGTGCAAAGGCTAGGAGATTGTATCTAGACACATGCCCCTTCTGTAGCAAATGCAAAATTCATCATCAAAGGGAGTGAAACCCCATGCCTTGTTTTCGAAGCAAGAGATCAGGCCATCTAATTAAAGACTGTACATATGCGCCTGGTAAACAATGCTATGAGTGTGGGGATCCAGAGCACATGAGGAATAAGTGTCCTAAGCTGGGGAGAGATAAAGATAACAGGCCCAACAAGCCTAAGGGGAGAGCATTTGTGATGGATCCAGCTGGCGCCTGTAAGAAGCCCGATGTGGTTAACGGTACGTTCCTTATAAACAACCATCCTGCTACCATTCTATTTGATACTGGAGCAACTGCTAGTTTTGTCTCTATTACTTTTAGGCCTTTGATTGACATGAGTGCATGCATCTTGACTGATACGTTTGCTGTAGAATTAGCTGACGGTAACATCTTATAAACTAACAAAGTCATCAAAGATTGCTTAATGAATCTAGAAGGAAGTACATTTAAGATAAACCGGATTCCTATTAAAATAGGAGGATTTGATGTGGTTGTTGGTATGGACTGGCTGGCTAGGCATAGAGTCAAAATCATATGTGATGAACGCCTACTTAAGAAACCTTTGAGCGACGGGAAGGTGTTAGTGGTCCATGGAGAAAGAAGTAACACGCTATACACTATGATATCCCATTTCAAAGCTACCAAGAGTCTTATGAAGGGAAGCCCAGCTTTCATAATCTATGTGATGAATGCTAAAGAGGAGAAGGAGATTGAAGATATTCAGTGGTTTCTGAATATCCGGAAGTGTTTCCTGAAGACTTATCGGGACTTCCCCCGAATTTACAAGTTGAGTTCCAGATAGATCGATTGCCTGGTGCTGCACCAGTGGCCAAGGCACCCTACCGACTCACCCATCCTAAGATGAAGGAACTAATGTTGCAAATTCAAGAACTACTTGACAAGGGTTTCATACATACAAGTGTTTCTCCACGGGGTGCCCCGGTGCTATTTGTGAAAAAGAAGGATGGAACCCTACGTATGTTCATTGATTACAGGGAACTGAACAAGCTGACAATAAAGAACTGATACCCTCTTCCGAGAATAGATGACCTATTCGATCAACTACAAGGAACAAGTTATTTCTCCAAAATAGATGTAAGGCCAGGGTACCATCCGCTCAAGATAAGAGAAGAAGACATACCTAAAACAGCCTTTCGAACTAGATATGGACATTATGAGTATCTAGTCATGCCCTTTGGACTTACTAATGCACCAGCAGCGTTCATGGATCTCATGAAACGCGTATGTCGCCCATATCTTGACAAGTTTGTAATCATGTTCATCGACGACGTCTAGTCTACTCCCGTAGCAAGGAAGAGCACGAGAAACACCTCAGACTGATTCTTGAGTTACTAAAGAATAAGCGACTGCATGCCAAGTTCTCTAAATCTGAAATCTAGATGCGAGTGATCCAATTTTTAGAGCATGTGGTAAATGTGAATGGGCTTCAAGTCGACCCTTCCAAGATTGAGGCAATAAAGAACTGGAAAATTCCTGAAGCTCCCACTGAGATAAGGCAATTCCTTGGATTGGCTGGGTACTACCCACGGTTTATAAAGGACTTCTCGCATTGCGTAACCGTTGACTGCTTTGATTAAGAAGAATACAGCTTTTGTGTGGGAATGAGAGAAAGATGAAGCATTCCAAAACACTCAAGGAAAAATTATGTAGTGCACCTATCCTCACCCTCCCAGAAGGAGTCGAAGAATTCGTAGTCTATTGTGACGCCTCGCGTCAAGGATTAGGATGCGTACTAATGCAGCGCAACAAGGTAATTGCTTATGCATCAAGACTAATGAACGTTCATGAGAAGAACTATACAACGCACGAACTGGAATTGGGTGCCGTGGTGTTTGCTCTCAAAATGTGGAGGCACTACCTCTATTAAATGAAGTGCATCATCTACACTGACCATCAAAGTTTGCAACATATTTTGGACCAGAAGAGGCTGAACATGCGCTAGAAAAGATGGGTCGAGTTGTTAAACGATTATGAATGCGAAATCCGTTACCATCCCGGTAAAGCCAATGTAGTGGTGGATGCCTTGAGCAGGAAATAAAGAGAAAAACCCCTTCGCATCCGTGCCTTAAGGATGAGTGTGTACACTGACCTTATCGCAAGGCTGAAAGAAGCTCAAGGTGAAGCATTAAAGGAAGAGAATTTAGCAGAGGAAGCGTTAACAGGAATGGAGAAGCTCTTAGAGATGAATGGCGATGGTATATATAAATGTAATAAAAACGGGACTAGAAACTCACCTCGTGAAGTTGTAGCACAAACACGACCTTCCCCAAGCTTTTACAGAACGAAAACCACATAACCATGCGTTGTATTTATCAATAATCGTTCCTTAGTACATAACACGAGTTACTACAAAAGTTACATACCTTTAACACCCCAATTCTGCGCTTTCTCTCTCTAAACAACCGTTTTTTCTCTCTAGCAGCAGCACTTTTCGTGTGGGTATGGGTCAGGCATGGGTGCTCGTAGCTATTTATACCCATTTGTACTTCTCTTACAAAAAGTTATTTTCACGCGAGAACTTTACCTGCTTCATCTCTTTTCGCACGAGAAGTTCATTTCATGTGTAAACTTCGGTCTGTCTTCTTTCAATTGAAATTTCGGGGCGTTACAAGTCCACCCCCCTTATTTAGGTTTCGTCCTCAAAACAAATCAGTCATCAAACAGATGAGGGTAATGTTGCCTCATCTCTTCCTTGGTTTCCCGAGTGGACTGGAACCCCTTCGTGTGTTTCCATTGTACTCGCACAAGTGGAACCATTTTATTCCTTAACCTCTTCTCTTTCCTGTCAATAATGGCCACATTTTGCTCCACATAATTTAGCCGTTCGTCGGCCTCGATATCCCCAAGTGGCACAATCATATCCTCATTGGCTAAGTACTTTCTCAGATGAGATACATGGAATGTCGAGTGAATTCCACTTAACACATCAGGTAGCTCCAATCGATAGGCTACCTCCCCTACTCGGGCAACGATTTGGAAGGGCCCAATATACCTCGGGCTCAACTTCCCTCACTTCATGAACCGGATAATCTCTTTCAAAGGTAAGACTTTCAACAGAACTCTATCATCAACCTTGAATTCAATCGGTCTACGCATCTTGTCGGCGTACGACTTTTGTCTATCCTTCGCTGCCTTCATAAAGGCTTGATATACGCCTTAAGGCTTCCCAACTCCTTCTGCCTGATATCCCCTCAACACACGGGCGTCCTACACCTTATACCGTATAGAATCTCATAACGAGGCATACAAATGCTGGCATGATAACTGTTGTTATACGAGAACTCGGCTAACGGTATGTGTTCGTCCCAACTCCCACCAAAATCAATGATGCATGCCCGAAGCGTATCCACTAGTGTCTAAATGGTTCTATCTGACTGACCATCTATCTGAGTATGGTAAGCTGTACTAATATGTAACCTCGTCCCCATCGCATCATAAAACTTCTTAAAAACTTGATGTAAACCGAGTGTCATGGTAAGACACAATAGACACCGGTACGCCATGACGAGTTACAATCTCTTTGATAAACAGATATGCTAATTTCTCAGATGAGTATGTTTCACGGATTGGCAGAAAGTAAGCACTCTTCATCAAACGGTCGACTATTACCCATACGACATTGTAGCCCTTTGCCGTGTGTGGAAACTTCGTAATGAAGTCTATGGTAATGTGCTCTCACTTCCACTTGGGTATATCCAAGGGTTGGATCTTCCCGTATGGCTTCTGATGCTTTGCATTCACTTATAAACAAGTAAGGCACTTGCTCACATGCTCGGCTACATCGCACTTCATTCCCGGCTACCAATAATCTTTCTTCATATCCTGATACATCTTCGTGGCACCGGGATGAATCGACTATTGAGTCTTATGAGCCTCATCCATAATCTTTCCTCTTAGATCCCTATAACGAGGTATCCACATCCGTCCAGATTTGGTTCTAACACCGGGAGTGTTCTCACCCAATCCTATGATTAGACCATTCATACGCTCAGAATTAATCCAATCTTGTTTTAGCGCTTCTTCCTTAAACTCTTTGACCTGTTTTATGACATTAACGGTCATAACCAACTAATAAGCCTTCACCCGAATCTGCTCGGGTCTCTCCTTTCAGCTAAGGGCATCAGCCACAACGTTGGTCTTGCCCGGATGGTATTGGTCGTCACAATCATAATCCTTGATACTTCAACCATCTCCTTTAGCTCATGTTCAAATCCTTTTGCACGAAGAAGTACCTCAAGTTCTTGTGGTCGGTGAAGATGGTACATTTCATCCCGTACAAGTAGTGCCTCTAAATCTTCAACGCGAAGACCATAGCCGTTAGCTCCAAATCATGAGTAAGGTATTTAGCCTTATGGGTCTTCAACTGTCAGGACACATAGGCTATAACCATTCCCCATCGTATCAACACGCAACCCAATCCTGAATAAGAAGCATCCAAAAAGACCACCAAGCCTTTGCTTCCTTCGAGTAACATCAAGATAGGAGCTTTAGTCAACCTCGTCTTTAACTCTTCGAAAGTATTCTCTTGTTATTGACCCCATACAAACTTCACATCTTTACGGGTTAACTTAGTCAACAGAGAAGCTATCTTGTAGAAGTCTTTGATAAATCTCCTGTAATAACCCGCCAGACCCAGGAAGCTAGGAATCTCGGATCGCGTCTTTGGAGACTTCCATTGCATCTTTGTCTCCACTTTTGCTGAGTCTACCATAATCCCTTTGGGGTTCACTACGTGACCAAGAAAGTGAACTTTGCGTAACCAGACTGCTAGAGAACTTGGCATACAATGTCGCCCTTCTAAGTGTTTCTAGCACCTCGCGGATATGACCGGCATGTCCCTCCTCCCTAGTCGAATAAATTAGAATATCATCGGTAAATACAATCACTGATTTATCCAACATTGGCCGACTCACCCGATTCATTGTGTTCATAAAAGTAGGGGGTGTGTTGGTTAAACCAAAAGACATCATGCGAAATTTATAGTGTCCATAACACGTACGAAAAGCTGTCTTTGGAATATCATGCTCCTTCACCTTCAATTGATGATAACCAGATTGGAGGTCTATTCTCGAGAACCAACTGGAACCTCGATGCTGAGGAAACAAGTTGTTAATCCCCTATAATGGTTACCAATTCTTCACCGTTAACTTGTTCAGCTCACGGTAGTCAATGCACATCCTCATACTACTGTCCTTCTTCATAAACAGAACCGGAGCACCCCATGGAGAGATACTCGGTCAAATAAACCCCTTGTCTACAAGCTTTTGCAACCGAGTCATCAGTTCCTTTATCTCCGATTGAGCCAAATGATACGGCTCCTTAGCAACAAGTTGGGCACGAGGTATCAGATCGATTTGGAACTCAATCTCATGGTCAGGTGGCACACCTGATTGATCCTTGGGGAACACGTCTTGTAATTTACACACAACCACTACGACTAACAGACGTGGCAATGTCATGTCCACGTCCTTCATGTAGGCCAGATAGGCACCACATTCACGCCTCATACACTTCTCTAGCACCACCATCAAAATTACTTTCAAGATCGTGCAAATCCAATCGCCGTAGATCATCACCACACTCCCGTCGGGTGCAACCAATCAAACCATCTTCCTTTGACACACGACAATCCATCCCTAGGACTACATCAAATCCACCAAAAGGTATCACCAATAACCTAGCAATGAACCTATGACCTTCCAACTCTATTTCATACTCCTCTACAATGTCAAAAATCCTGGTAGACTTACCAATGAATGTTTCTACATCGAAGGGCTCATCAATCTTTCTACTCGTAGCGGGAAAGTTATCGCAGAAGGCAGCAGAAATGAAACTCCTACTAGCACCAGAATCAAAAAGCACAGAGGCACAGGTTCGGTTCACTAGGAATATACCTGACACAATGTCAGGATCCACCCTAGCCTCCTCCGTGGTCATGGTGAATGCCCTGGCTTTAGCCCTCTGCCCCTCCTTCTCCTTCCCAGTCTCTTTCTTTGCCCCAGAGTTCTTAGCCCTCGGCTTCTTGTAGTCACTTCTCATATGACCTGTCTCCCCATAATTATAGTACTTCATCACCCCAAATCCTTTTCCATATGCCCTTCCTTCCCGCACTTGAAACAGAAGTTTGACCCCCACCTACATTCTCCTGCATGCTCCTTCCCAGACTTACTACACATCCTCGTCACTGTACCTGCCGTCACCACTTTCCAGTCCTCCACCCTTGCCTTATTTTTTTTGGAAGTGAAACAACCATCGCCAAATTATTTCCCGTTCCAATTTTCATCACCACCACCTTTCTTGCTGACCTCCACCACTGTCACCTTTTCCCTCTCATCATATAGTCTCCTCGCTAGATTGACCACTGACCTCAACATACCTGGTCGAGCGGGGATCAAGTGTCTGTGAATATCTGCTGGCAGACCTTTGATGTACCTCTTGATCTTTCATGATACGGGTGTCACCTGGTCTGGTACCAGCCTTGTGTAAGGCCCTGTTCCTAGGAACCTCACAGTTGGTCATTAATAGCAATAAATATACATAATAATATACATTTCATAAAACAAAATAGTGGAATTACGTTAATAAAAGCCCATTCATTTCATTTATAATTACTGTTGTTAAGCAATACATCGTTGTTCACTAGTTACAAAAGATTGTTTGAATGCATTACAAAACAACAATATCAAAACATGAATGGATGTCAATCTTGCCGCCGAGCAGCTTCACCCTCATGCCATCCTCAGCAATATTTAACTGCCAACTGAAAATGTATAAAAGTCAGCGTCGCTGAGTGAGTTCTAGTTTTAAAAGTATAAAAATACCTTGTATAGATATATGAAAATATCCTTTGTTGTAAAATATCTCCTTTAATTTGGTATGCGATAACACATCATACATACATCAAGATAATACTTTCTTTCATTCATTACTGTACGCAATCATTCAATTCTTACTTTTATCATTATCTTTCACTTTCTTACGGACCAATGTGCAATACCCCAAACATTGTGCACGAAGCTGATGTTGGGCATGTGGTTATAAGTTGACCACGAACATTGTGTACTAAGCTAACCCAGTCACCTAGGATATGCTACAAGGGTCCTAGTCAGTCTCAATGACTGACCCTACATGCATCCTTTGGGTTAGCTAAACCGCACACAGTTTAGCTAACGACAACAAGGTCGTGCACCTCCTATTCATTTGCTTGCAAGACCTTCATTCATTCCTTTATGTTCCAATTTTCTTTATCATTAATCTTTCACTTGTATTAATGATTATACTTTATGTATACGATCATAAACACACCACGTAAAGTCACACAATAATAGTTAATATGGAGCATAAGAACAGCTCATAATCATGCATAATAATAACAATTAAAGCCCTAAAGTCAAACTACGGTCAAACCTTAATCATTCTGTTTTTCTTTAAAACTTCAGAAAATTTCTAAGTGTTTTGGGTGCATGAGCACTATGCAGGCGCATGAGCCCTGCTTAGGCGCATCAACACTATTCAGGCGCATGGCTTACACTTAATACTTTTTCCTACTAAGTCTTGGACGCATGAACTATTCAGGCGCATGAATTATTCAGGCGCATGGGCACTATTAGGGCGCATCATCCTATACTTAACTTTCTAAGGCACATTTTCAGGCGCATGGGCCCTGTTTGGGCGCATGTCCGTACTTAAACATTTTCTAAGGTAAAATAGTGGGCACATGGGCCCTGTTTGGGTGCATGGTCAAAACTAAAATCTTTCTAAGGCAAATTTAGGCGCATGAGCCTTATATTGGCGCATGAGTAACCTGCTTGACATGTTTCTAACATATTTTTCTATCCCAAACATTTGTATAATCTTATTCTAAGGTTATTAAAATCATTCTAAGCATGCATATCGCATAAACAACATTTAAACATCATTTCTCATGCATAAACACATACGGTTACATACATATTAATTTTAAAACTATGTAGACACATTTTTAGCCCTAAAAACATTTTAATGCATGTAAAAGAAGGGCCTAGAACTCACCTTAACTGCTTCCAAAGCTCAAACTTTTCATCGTTAACTTCTTAAAAGTTTCTAGCACCTAGTCATTTTAAAAACACACAACCCGAACATACATACACACATAAGAAAACATATTCTTGGTTCCCTAGTCAAAACTCAAACAAAACCGAGCCAATTATGCACAAATGCTTACCTTAGTTAAGAATCAGCCTCTTTCTCTCTCGAAACCCAAAGGACTCAGTTTTTCTTCTCCTTCTTCTAATTCGGTCGACAAATATAGAACATGTAGGTGGGTATGGGCAGCCATAGTTAAAGAAATAATAAGATATTAAGTTTTGTACTTTTTACACAAAGCCCCCTCAACTTTTGCTACTTCTCATTTTCTTTCAAGATAATTTTCTTTTCTTTTTCCTATTTTATTTTCTTTCTTTTATTTTTGACAAGATTTCCAGGTGTTACAAGTTCACCCCCCTTAAAGATGTTTCGTCCCCGAAACAAGTCACTCTTTGAATAACTGTGGGTAATGTGCTCTCATCTCTTCTTCAGTCTCCCATGTAGACGTTGAACCCTTTCGGTGTTTCCACTGCACATGCACCCGTGGAATCACTTTATTCCTCAGCCACTTTTCTTTTCGATCAATGATTGCCACTTGTTGCTCTATGTAATGGAGCCGTTCATCCACTTCGATATCATTCAGTGGTACAATCATATCATCATCAGCTAAACATTTCCTTAGATAAGATACATGGAATGTCAGATGTATTCCACTTAACTCATCACGCAATTCGAACCGATAGGCCACCTCTCCTACCCGTGTAATGATTTGGAAAGGTCCTATGTACCTCGAGCTCAGCTTACCTCGCTTCCATAACCGGATGATTCCCTACCAAGGTAAGACCTTCAACATAACTCGGTCGGCCACCTTCAATTCAATCATTCTTATCCTCTTGTCGGCGTATGACTTTTGTCTATCTTTTGCTGCCATCATAAAGGCTTTGATCCTTTCTAACTTCTTAGTGGTAGCCTCGATCACCTCAAGGCTTCCCAACACTTTCTGTCCAATATCACCCCAACATACGGGTGTCCGACACCTTCTACCGTATAGCATCTCGTACATCATGATCCAAGTCGGGTCATACCCAATAACAAGCTTAGCAAACACCAATTATTATTTAATTGATGATATGATCATGCAATTAAATAATTACACGAATTTAGAAAATGGGTTTTCTAAATAAGTTGCATATGAGATTGAACAACTTATAAGGATATTTTGTTCATGAATGTTATTTGAAATGTTGTTTAATTTAGTTAAATAACATTAAATAATAATAGTGTGTATGAGTTATATAATTAAAAGGGTTAACTATATAACTAATAAAAACAACTAGTTAATAAAAAATTGAAGATTGGTTTTTGGGGGGAAAACCCCTCTCCTTGAACTTTCGGCCGTCCCTTATGGGGAGGCGTTCCTTATGTTTTTTAATCAACCATTCTCCAAGAACAAGTCATACACTCTATCTCTCATTCTCTCTCACACATGCAAGAACCAAGAACACATTTCTCTCAAGCTTGTTGAAGATATGAAGGCGGAAAATCGAGATATGCACTGCTGAAAATCGATTTCAGCTCACTCTTGGTTTCATTTTGGTGTCTAAATCCTAGCAACATGGGTGCTTGCTTAAGGCTTGTGGGTATGGATGCTTGAGGACATCTATACTCGATGTCTTGGTCATTCAATGGCAGCTGCATCTTCACTTTTGTCCACGTTTTTCAGCAGCTTTGGATGAAGTTTTCAGCCACGTTTTGACAGCATACAAAGAGGTAGTTTGTATGTTATGTTTTAGGTTGTTATTTCTTATAGATAGCTAGTTCAAACACATATTAAAGATCCTTATGTTCTTGGGTTTGTTGATGCTATGAAATGAACTCTATATTTCAGATTATAAGACATGAAATAAACGATTTAATCCGCTGCGTTTTCTTAGTTTAAATGGTTAAACTAGTTTGTTAAAGGCCAACAAACCCAACATTGGCATCTAGAGCCGGATATGTGGATAAATAGCTTCATTTGTCCTTGTAAAATTGGTTTTATAGGACTTAAACAACCTAATAGGGGCTGTTTTGTGATGAAATGATGATACCCCAACCTTTCAAGGTTATATCTTGCATGCTTAGATTAAATCTTGAATGGAATGATATCAAATTGGTTGATTGTGTTTTGTTTGGACAAAAGACCCTAAATTCTTAGTTTGTGTTGGCTGAAAATTTAGGGTCAAATGGGGTTCATTTAGTTCTTGAAAAGATGTATATGGATACATGTTTTAGTGCATAACATAGCCTTGACCATGTATGTTTTGGATTTGGTTGATTGTGAAATTGTCATGTTGGTTGTATTCTTTCAATTTGGGTTGTAATAATTCCTTTTGGTGTTTCTATTTGGGTTGTAATTTGTTTATTCATTTGGCAATGTAATAAATAGATTAGGAGTATTTTTTCTTTTACTAGAAAATATGTATTAGGATATATATTTTGTAAAAGAAGATGCTCGGGAAGGAAGCACAAAAGGAAGACACAAAGGATGGACTTGAAGCACTTGGATGCAAGTTCAAGTGGGAGTATTTGGAGACCTCATCATTTGTGTTGTGTTCAACCCTTAGGAAAGACCTTATGACAACACTTGTGATGGCAAACAAGTGTAGTCAACTTAGTGGCTATAGTTATGCACATATATTTGTATGATTGTGCTTGTTTGGTTGTTTGTTGTATGATTGTTATTTGATATTTGGATATGCATAACAAACTAATTAACAAACTTACAAGCTGAATTTTATGGTTCTTAATCATTAAGTGATTAATAAAAGGTTATTAAAAGGATTAGTGATTTAATAAAAGAGGTTTTATTAAAAATGAACCATAGGATACCTTGTATTTGAAAGCATGCAAATACAAGGTAAATAGAGTTTTCAAACTAGAATCAATGAAAACTAAAAATCCCTTTTCAAACAAGTATAACACCGTCCTTTTGCACAACACTTAAGTCATTTGGAAACTCTTAATGGGATAAAGGTCACCTAACCATTTTGAGGGAACTTATGACTTAAGGTGGGAATACCACATTGGTGGGATAAAGGTCACCTAACCACTTGTGTTGGTAAACTCACATGTGTGTGCAAGTAGGGTAACTTGATTTGCAAACCATGTTGAATGGATCACCTAAAATATGGTTTCCAAATGGTGTTGATGGGATTTGTGAATGCAAGGATCGCAATTCAGGAATTATCAGTATTAAAATAAATCAATTTAATGATCGCGGAATTATCACTAATTGACGTTTAATTGGTTTGATGATTAATTATGAACACAACCACAGAAATACAATGAATGCTAAATCAATAAATATTCAAACGTATTTCATTAACTATAACGTAATGATTACAAAAGAATAATAATGAATACTATGAACAAACGAATTCAGTGTATCGAATAATGTTGATGTTGATGCGACGGCGGTTAGGGTTGCACAATGATGTAATCTTCACAGCCGTAATAATGATTGATTGTGTTCTCCGAGATGTGAAACCTAGGACTCGTATTTATAGATGATTTGAGTCGGCTAAGGAAACACCGGATCTCTCCGGATTTGTTATTGATTGTGTTGACTTTTTTGACTTCTTGGGAATTGCAGTTGAACAAGTATGATGTTCTTCCAGCAATCTTGTCGTCCGCAGATCATTTGTTCTTCCGTAGATGACTTGGTCTTTCGTAGCAGATTTGTTCTTTCGTAGGAAATCCTTCTTCCGTAGGAGTCTTCACTTCATGTTACTTGGTCATCCGCAGGAACATACACTTGGTCATTTGGTCTTGTAAGAAACACATCTACGGATTAAAAATAAAGTTCATCCGTATATGTTTCCTACACTTGGTCAATTTCAGGAAATCCATCCAAGTATATTGTTTCTCCTGTCAAGTCACAGATCAACACACATATATATAAAAGGTTAACTTATAAATTCAAAGCACATATATATATATATATATATATATATTGACTATTACACGTGTTAATTACAAGACTTGATACAAGTACTAAGCCTATACAAAAATGATCTAGTCCTATACAATCTAGATCCAACAATACTCCCCCTTAGGCTTAGCTCCTTGTAATCAGTCCTTCAAAACTGCTAGCTCCTTGACTCTTGATATGATTTTGTTGTAGAAGTAAGATACAGCTGCCTTTTGATCATCATACTTGTATTTGATCTCCATTTTGCTGATCTTCTTCAGAGTCTCGAAGCCAAGTCCCAGAACATCCTCCTCTGTAGTGAGAGTCTCCAAGACTCTGTCATTCTTCACTACTTCAAGTTCATCTTGTTCGGAGAGGCGATGTTCTGTGACTTCAGCATATTCTGTTCCTTTCAGTAACCCAGCCTCATACTTCCTTCTCTTGTGTGCCTTTGCATGCAATTTATCTATCACTTGAATCATATGCACATACAAGCAGAGATCATTCTGGGCTTTTTCATCTGTTAGCTTTGGGAAGAATTTATCATGTAGGTACGATGTGTAGCTCGGATGCAGCATTTTTAGCTCTATTGGATCAAAGATTCTTATCTTTTCACCCTTCTTCCCATCTACATTTCTCAGCAACACCATCTCTTTATTCTTTTCAACATACCCCCATTCTGAGATAGGACAAGAGAATTGGTTTCCTGAGATGCTTTTGATAGTGTGTGAGCTTCTGGTACATCCCACTCTTCTTAGCAGATCATCATCTACAAGGGATGAGACTTCAGCTGTTTTTCTTTTCTGACTTTGTTTCATTCTTTTGTGCTCCTTATCATTTCTCTTTGCTTGCATGAGCACATCATCAGTAAAACTGGTCTTCATACCATTCACAGCTGCAGAGAAGTCTCTCCCCCTGAGATGGATTGGGAAGTTGAACATTGGGATGCTCTGTAGATCCCTGATATCTTGCTCCGGAAGGCTGAGCAGGGCTTCCACATCATGGAAGTATTGAATCCTTCCAGATGTTCTCTTGATTATTGCACAATCCCAGTCTGGATCATATTTCCAGGCCATAATCCTGTGTTCTTCCACAGAACTGGAGTTGTGATATGATCATACAGCTGTACGAGAGTTGATTTCTTCTCAGTAATCTCTCGAACAGTTGTTCCTAGAGGCCATACTTTTCCGGGGATCACTGCCCTTGGCTCTCTGATCAGTGTTTCTTTTTCCTTGTGCTGATCCTTTGGTTCAACTGTTATTGGATCAGCAGCAAGTTTACTTGATTGTTCTTTTGGATGTGGAGCAGTGGTTCTGAACTTTACACCAGTTTCTAATTCCACCTTCATTACGTGCTCCATCATCCTCCGCAATTCTCCAGTGGTTCTCCCTTTAAGCTCGTGCGGTTTGTAGTTGTGGCCCTGTAACCAGCAAGTCATATTGTACTTGGTGAGTTTGGCTGTGTCACAGTGCCCCAGATCCTTCTTGATCTTCTCTAATGACTGAAATATAGTAAAGGCTTCATAATCACAGTTAGGGATTATGAACCTTGCAAATTCAAACTCTTTCAGTGCATTCTTCATTTCTGATGTGTTCATCCTCTCAACCATGTCATAAGGAAAACCATGGTTGATGAGGGTCATAAACATACTAGAATCAGGCCTCTCTTCCAGGATGTCTTCTGTGGTTAGAAGGTCATCAGCCTTTCCACCCTTTTCAACAGTGGGGGAATCTATTCTTGTCAGTTCCTCTCACTCTTTCTCACTGTCATCATCATCTCCGGATGATACCTTCACAGTAGACACATCTACTGAAGGTGTAGGAGCAGGGGATGGAAGTTTTGGTCTCTTTGGAGAGCTTTCATCTTCAGTTTTCTTTTGAGTTGCTCCAAAGTATTTTCTTTTCCGGGTGTATGAAATCAATTGCTTAGAAGCTCCACCCGACTGTTTTGATTGCTCAGCACTTGAGGCCACTTTTGTTTTCAGATCTGAGAGTTTTCTTTTCAGGTTTTCTATCTCTACATCTTTTTGTTTTATTTGCTCAGCCTTTTCATTTTGCTCAAGTGTTAAAGATGCCTCCAACTCTTGTTGTCTTTGTAACAATGCATCAATAACTTCATTGTTGCTTTGAGCATCTTCTCTCAGTCTTTTTAAACTTGCATCTTTCTTTATCAGCTCTTCATCCTTTTCTTGAATTACACCTTTAAGCTCTTGAATTCTTTCTTTTCGCTTGTTTGATTTGAGTACCAATTTGTTGTACTCAGCAACCAAAAACTTTTGCTCACGGGAATGTCACTGTCACTCAAGTCATCTTCATTGTATGCAATGACATCCTGAGCAGATCCTTGTACGTCCCCAAGATCATCAGCAGCTTGTTCATTTTTCAATGAAATTATTGGCTCAGTATGTGCTGATGACTCTTGTTCTTCCCCAATCTCATCAGCAGCTTGATCATCTTTTAACGAAATCATTGGCTCAGTATGTGCTGATTAAGCTTGTTCTTCTGTGTGTGTTGGTGAGAAAGGAACAGTGCTTGCTTGAGAAAATATTTCTGTGTCTCCTGAGTGTACAGAGTGTACAGACTCAGTTATCTCAAAAGGTTCAGTTGCAGCACTTTCCGGTGAAGTATGTTATGGAGATTCAGGTGGTGGTTGTACAGGGGATTGAATTTGTTGTGGAGAGAAAGGTTGAGTGTGATGTGATGATGACTGAGAAGATGATGATGATTGTTGTTGGACTAGAGATATTGGCTGAGTATTTTTGGTGGAGGATGAGGATATTAGTAGAGGTGATTGATGATGATGACTTGGGGATATTGGTTGGGTGTGGATGCTTGCTGGTGATGGTGGTTGTTGAGGGGGGGATTGGCTGGGTGATTGATGTTGGAGTGGTGGAGTCTGGATTGGTGAGTGGGGTTGGTGTGGAGGTGCTTGAAATGGTGAGTGAGATGCTTATGCAGAATCAGCAGATGATTCTGCTTCATCTGCCCAAGCCAATTCTTGTGGCAGTTTTGCTTGGGGATCTACTACATGCCCAAACATCGGCATATCCTCACCTTGGTACTTCCCACTGAGTTTGTTCAGCACAGATTTGCTCAAGTGTGCTTGAACAAACACTTCTCCAACTCTGTTCAACCTTGGAAGCTCTGAGTTAATCACCAGTTGTAGGAATCTCGGGAACATGTACATCTTGTCATTCTTCTGCAGTTTGACTTGTTCACTCAGACAATTGAAGATGTATTTTACGTAGTTATAAATTCTCCCCTCGAATACCCCAATAATTCCTGATGATATGTGCTGAGAAAATCTGTCAAGTCCTGACTTCCTGTTTGACATGCATTTTAGGTAGGTGTGGCACAGGAATCGGTATGGTTTGTACAGCCTACCCTTTTTGATTTCTCCTTTCTCGTAATCGCCATCATACCCCATTAGGTTGAATATTTTCTCAATGTATTCATTCTCAAATACATCGGGGTGACCTATCTCTCTATCCCCCAGTTCCAAGCATCTTCGGATGGTGCCTTCAGTGATTCGAAGACGCTCATTCAAAATCTCAGCCACAATCACTTCCTCATCATCTTGTTCTTCAACTCGTGCTGAGTTCCAGAATCCGATTATGTGTGCCTGATGGATCACAGGCTCGGCCGTCAAGGCGTAGAAGAGCCTGGATCGTCTAAGATATCTTATGATATCTCGACATCCTTCCGCTGCAGGATCATCAGCGTTTAGGAAAGCGCACACATTATGTTCTTTAGCAAATCTCTTATCTATCTGTAAAGAAAATCAAGTTAGAATACATGCAGTTGAATCGTCTTAATGGCAATAACCGATTGACAGTTCCGTACTGATGTTTAGAACATGATTTACCTTAGCAATACCAGTAATCGATTAATGGATAATGTTTTCTTGGAACGGATTTTTTGAAAGTTTGAAAAAGAGGGAAAGTGGGCGATTTTCTAGGTTAATCTGAAAAAGTGCTCTGTAAAATTGATTAATGAATTTTAAGAGTCAGAAACCTTATTTATAGTCGAACATATTAATTTCTTTTATTAATTATGTTGGGCCCACTCCCATTTATTCCTTTCCGTATCCCAAGTTTATTTAGAATGCCTTTCTTCTTCCGCAGAACTTCTGCGGAACCATAACATCTGCGGATGTCTTAACATCTGAGGATGTATTAGTTCAAAAATGCATTTGTTTTGCTGCCGAATCAGAAATCACATAATACTTCTACGGATGAGAGGTATTACTGAGACTTCTGCGGATGCAGAAAGTTCACTGTTACTTCTACGGATGAGAAGTATTACTGAAATTTCCGCGGAACTTAAAGTTTTAAAAACACTAAATGTATGATGTCTACTGAGTAGACTCAATTGTTGATATTGGACATTATTGACTTTATTTGCATGGCAATAAAGTACAAGAAAGCAAGTGCTCATGTATCCTAGTGCTCAAGTTCCAATTCAGATTAAATTAACTCATCAGCTTTGTATTGTTTATTGTTTTTCATGCATGAACTACTCCCCCTAAATTTGTGATTAATGTTGAACTGTGGCATTCATCATAAATTTAAGTTGTGAACAGGCATGACAGGCATATGACATCCTAGGAGAGAGAAAATCAGTTAATAGGACATATTAAACATCGTGTGTAAACAATGACATGCATGCATATATATATAAAGGGATCATACTATGATTTGGTTTCTGCGGATGTTAATTAATTGATTCAGTACACACGTGATTGTAAGTATAGAGATCCTCTTAAATTCATACATGAGTAATGTATCAACTAGGCATGCTATTTATCATGTTGTAGAGTTTGTTAAGAAGTAACTATCATGTGTTCCACATTTAATATCCGGTAGAATATGTCTTCCGTATGTGAGTCAAATCACTACCTGTCACACTTAAGAACTATGTACATTAAGTTATAAGTTCTATCTTGAGACATAGTATAATCTCATGAATGCTTTGATGTTGAAGCTCATTGAATTGATGCACATTTAAGCACAAGTTATTCTGTTTAGAGCTGAGATATGATCTTCATAATCACCAGGTCTTTACTTTCGTAAAACAAAGGTGAACTTAACCCAGGTCTTTGTTGACACAAAACAGAGGAGAATGAAGAACATACTCTTAGATCATATTCCCAGGTCTTTGTTCACACAAAACAGAGGGAATATGACTTTGCAAAGATAGAAGATTATAAAGTATTTTACATAGTGTGCTTGGGGTGTGTGATTTGATCACATCAGGGGAGAACATACCTTTTGGAGTAGCAAATGGAATTCCCACAGACAGTTACCTGAATCTTTTAGTTTGGCATGCTCTAAGCTTTGTTGCCACTCAAGATGAACCTACTCACATATCAGTGGCGTATAAATCAGTTTTGAGTGTTTGTTGAAAATCCAAATATAGCTTACTATCATTTCCCGTATATAATGCATGCACAGATGTTCTATCAGACACTTAATTCATCCCTAACCTTTACTCTTCTCAAAGTCAGTCATATGCTTTTGTTGAATTATTCCAAGTTAATCATACCCAAAGATTCTATCAAAAAATTAAATCTAACAGAATCAAACGCTTTAGTGAACAAATCAGCAAGCTGATTGGTGTTGTCGACTTTGACTAACTTGATTAGGCCCTTTTCAGAGCAGTCTCTCAGAAAATGGTATCTAATTTCAATATGTTTGGTTTTACTATGTTGAACAGGATTAGCAGTTATAAACATAGCAGCTGAATTATCAATATGAATTGGTGTGTGAAGGAAATTGTAACCATAATCAAGTAATTGGTTTTGCAACCAAAGTACTTGAGAGCAACCAGCTGAAGCAGCTATGTATTCTGCTTCAGCTGTGGATACAGAGACATTTGTTTGCTTCTTGCACTGCCAAGAAACAAGTCTTGGTCCTAGAAACTGACATCCACCAGTTGTGGATTTTCTGTTGTTGTTGCACCCTCCATAGTCACTATCTGAATAGGAGTAGAGGCTAAAATCTCCATCCTTAGGATACCAAAGTCCTAATGCAGGTTTGCCTTTCAGATATCTGAAAAGCCTCTTCACAGCATTCAGATGGGACTCCTTAGGGTCTGATTGATACCTGGCACAAACACAAACAGCAAACATAATGTCAGGTCTACTGGCAGTTAAATACATTAAAGAACCAATCATTGATCTATACAATCTTTGATCTATGGATTTTCCAGTAGGGTCAGGCACAATCTTGTCTATTGTTGATGCTGGTGTCTTGCATGAAGTGGAATCAGTAAGATTGTACTTCTTCAAAATCTGATGAATGTACTTTTCTTGATTGATGAAAATGCCATCTGGTTTCTGATGAACTTGTAGGCCAAGGAAGAATGTCAATTCTCCCATGGAGCTCATCTGAAATTCAGATTTCATCAAGTCTTCAAAACTTTGACACAGCTTCTTGTTGGTTGATCCAAATATTATGTCATCAACATATATTTGGACCACCAAAGATCTTGATGTTCATGTTTGAGGAAGAATGTCTGATCAATTATTCCTCTCTGGTAGCCATTCTTCAGCAGGAAGGATGATAGTGTGTCATACCACTTTCTGGGTGCTTGATGAAGACCATACAAAGCTTTGTCAAGCTTGTATACTCTATGTGGATAATCAGGATCTTCAAATCCAGGGGGTTGAGCCACATAGACTTCTTCAACAATTTTCCCATAAAGGAAAGCACACTTCACATCCATCTGATAGACTGTGAACTTCTTGAATGCTGCATAGGCTAGGAAGACTCGTATGGCTTCAATCCTTGCAACTGGTGCAAAGACTTCATCATAGTCGATCCCCTCTTCTTGAGTGTACCCTTGAGCAATGAGCCTAGCTTTGTTTCTCACGATTATACCCCTGTCATCCAGCTTGTTTTTGAAGAGCCACCTTGTTCCAATTAGATGTTGACCTTTAGGCAAGTCTACAAGAGTCCACACCTTCTGTTTTCTGAATTGTTGAAGTTCTTCTTGCATAGCCTCGATCCAACTGTTGTCCTTTAGAGCTGCTGTAATGTTGGCAGGAACTGTTTGGGACAAAAAGCAGGTGAACAAACAGATGTTTGCCACACCTCCTTTACTTCTTGTGGTTCTAGCATGCAAGTCTCCAATGATATTGTCAGTTGGATGAGACTTGTGTATTCAGCTTGTTGAAACAGCATCAACTTGAACTGTGGAGTCTAAGTTTGAGAAACCCATTGAAGCAGATGCTGTCAGCTGAGAAGTGGAGTCGATGAAATAATCAAAAGACTCATGGTCATTTGGATCAGCTTGTGTGGGTGTTGCTGCTTTGTCTTCTTCCGCAGGAAGTTCTACGGAAGCAGCATTGTGTTCGTCCGCAGGAGGGTCTACGGAAGCAGCATTTTGTTCTTCCGTAGGAGTAACTGCAGTATCTACGGAGGCATTTTGTACTTCCGTAGGAGATACATCACCATCCACTGATGAACAATGTTGGTCAGTTGGCAAGTGTTGTGGAATCACTACCTCCTCTCCATCCCTAGGGTCAGTATTTACATCTACGGATGAGGGAACATCTGCTGATGTATTTACATTGGCTGGGGATGAAGAGTTTGCTTCTCCGGATGTAGTTTCATTCTGCTGAATTGATTCTTCTTGTGGTTCAGATGGAACTTGTGCCCTTGGAGGATCAGCGGTTAAAGGCACTTCATTCAAATTTGGAGGCACAAAGGGATAACATGTATCCGCAGCACCTGCATTGATCAGATAACCAGTGTTAAATGATTCAGTTAATGCATCTATATCAAATAACCAAGATGATCCTTTTACATTTGTAGTAAACATGGATTCATCAAAAGAAACATTGGGAGTCTCTTGAACTATGTTATGTTCTGGAATGTACACCCTATATGATTTAGAAGTGGATGAATATCCAACAAAGAAACCATCATAGGCTTTTTCAGAAAATTTTCCCAATTGTTCTTTAGTATTCAAAACAGATACATGACACCCAAAAGCTCTAAGATATCCTATAAAAGGTTTTCTTTTAAATAAGAGTTCATAAGGTGTTTTATTATGTTCTTTGACAATTAATGTTCTATTTTGAACATTGCAAGCTGTATTCACAGCTTCTGCCCAGAAGGTAATGGGCAACTGAGAATCAGCTAGCATTGTTCTGGCTGCTTCTATTAGTGTTCTATTCCTTCTTTCAGCCACTCCATTTTGTTGTGGAGTTCTTGGTGTTGGGTTTGTTGGACCTAAACAATGTTGTTTAACCATTTTAAACAAGAAAACGCAGCGGATTAACATCAAACATCAACCATTTGAAATCTAAAAATTATAGTTCATTGCATGTCTACAACAAACCCAAGAATGCAAGGATCTTATATATGTGTTTGAACTAGTTATCACAAATAAAACAACCCAAAGAAGCAATACATATCCAGCGCTTGGAGCGCCCTTGTGGCAGCTTGGAGCGCCCTTGTGGCAGCTTGGAGCGCCCTTGTGGCAGCTTGGAGCGCCCTTGTGGCAGCTTGGAGCGCCCTTGTGGCAGCTTGGAGCGCCCTTGTTGCAGAGGCTTTCATAAGCTGCTGAAATCGTGGATTGAACCAAGAAAATGATGTTCTTGAGTGGCCAAAACACCAAGAGGAGGTGTTCTCAAGCAATCATACCCACAAGCCTTCAAGAAACACCATTTTGCTAGGATTTGACACCCAAAAATCGGACCAAGAACACTGCTGAAACTCTCTTTCAGCCGTGATACATCAAGAGGCTGTTAGAGCCTTTGTTCCAGCCGTAAGACTTCTCCTCCATGTGAGAAACTTGAGTTCTTGTGTCGATTTTCATGTGAGAAAGGAGTAGATCAGATGTGTGTGTGTGTTCTTAGAGAGGTTTTTTGTTTCAAAATCAAGAAAAGAGAGAAGAATGGCCAAGGCCCCTTGCGGCCGTAAGAACCAACACTCCTTTTAGGGTTTTCTTCCCCTTTAAAACCCTTCTAATTTTTATTAAAATGTTTTAACATAATTAACCATTTAATTATACATAATATGCACACACACACATTATTATTATTTGATGTTGCTTGACTAATTTAAACAACATAACAAATAATATCCTTGAACAAACTATCCTCATAATTTGTTCTTTCTCACATACAATTTATTTAGAAAACCCATTTTCTAAATTGGTGTAATTATTTAATTGCATGATCATATCATCAATTAAATATTTAATTGGTGTTTGCTAAGCTTGTTATTGGGTATGACCCGACTTGGATCACAACGTACTAACCACATCAATGTTCTATGTGTCTTGGGCATACAGAATCCAACAATCTCCCACTTGCACAAGATACATAGAAGATTGATGCAAGCAGTAAATACCGCCTAACAACGGTTTACTACCCTTAATACGCATGACTTAGAAGCCATTCAATAACATCATCCCCTTCAAGTATCCAACTTGAAATGATTTAGGTGAATCAATCATTTATCCTTTTGTTACAGATGTCATGTTAAATCCAAGGACACAGAATGATCATTCCTTGTTGATTTAACTTAATTAGGCCTTAGACATCATACTCTCAACGAATAAGAGGAACAAATCCCATCTTGACTACATACGTTTCTCACAATCACCTTATGTCATACCTGAACATAGCCTTATGTACTGACAATTATTTCATATCAGTGAAGAACTAGCTCAAGGTATAACACTTGATGAATATCAAAACCCAATATGTATCTCAGGTCGGAGGATACCAAATGATATTCGCCTTTACTCAAACTTACTTATGATCAATCAATAAGATTCCATGTAGTAAGATTTGAGATGCGGGTCATTCCAATATTCGTATCCCACGAATATCTATGAACCTTGGCAGCAACCAATTGCTCTATATCCATGCCTTATGAATATCCACCAATCCAAGTTCATAATAGTCTTACATTCATATTTGTTCCCACAAATATGACCGACTACGGACATTTAGAATAATAAAATTATTCATGGATGTAAACATGCTAAAAGGGAACATCACTTAAAATATCATAAATACATAGATAAGTTAAGTATTACAATTGTTCCATATTAATAATATTAATACTAAACAGATCAATTCCAATCACTAGAATATCGAAGTCCTGAGGCACAAGTATGACTTTCATGCTTTGCCCTTTCAAGGAGCTTCGTGAGTGGATCCGCAATGTTTTGATCAAAGTGAACTTTGCGAATACATATCCTTCCCTTTTCAACTTCATCCCTTATGTAGTTGAATTTCCGCTCATTGTATCTAATCTTTTGATGTGCACGGGGTTCCTTGATTTGAACAATCGCACCCTCGTCATGACAAAAGATTTCTAAGGGGTCTTGAATGGTAGAGACCATCCTTAGATTGGTGATAAACCTTTTTATCCATGCAGCTTCCCAAGCTGCTAATGAGGCGGCTATGTATTCGAATTCTGTAGTGGACAATGCTACCCTATTCATAATGGAGATGTACCCCGATTGTGATCGAGGATCATCTCGATCAGTTTGGAAACTAGCATTCGTGTAACCCTTTACAACTAGTTTCTCTTCATCAGATCTGTATATTAGAAACAGATCCTTAGTCCTCCTAAGGTATTCCAATATACATTCAACAGCCATCCAATGGCTGTTTACTTGGATTCTGCTGATATCTACTTGTCATGCTTAATGTGCATGACATGTCCAGTCTAGTGCATATCATCGCATATATGATGGATCCTATAGCAGACGCATATGGGATGTCCTTCATACGATGTTGCTCATTCTTTAAGCTTGGACATTGAGATGCACTCAATATTGTCCCTCTTTGAATAGGTACTATACCTTTCTTAGAGTTTACCATCTTGAACCTTTTCAAGATTTTATCAATGTATGCACTTTGGTTTAACCCTATCAACCGCCTCGATCTATCCCTATAGATCTTTATTTCCAAAATATAGACGGCTTCTCGGAGATCCCTTTTGGAAAAACTATTTCCAAGCCAGGTTTTAACACCTTCCATGGTTGGAAAATCATTACCAAATAATAGTATGTCATCAACATACAATACTGAGAACGTAGTTACACTCCCACTAGCCCTTTGATACACACAATCCTCGTCAGCGTTCTTGATGAAACCCAATTTCTTGATCTTTTCATCAAAACGTTGATTCCAACTTCTCGATGTTTGTCTCAATCCATAGACTGATATCTTTAACTTGCATACTTTATCAGGATGACTTTAGCATTGCGATTGGCGAGAAGGTTTCATCATAATCAACCCTTTGACTTAGAGTGAAACCTTTTGCTACAAGTCATGCCTTATAAGTATCAAAGTTTCCATGCATGTCAGTTTTCTTCTTGAAAACCCACTTGCATCCAACCGGTTTGGAGTTAAGTGAGGAGTCAACCAATTCCCAAACTTGGCTGTCATACATGGATTGCATCTTTACGTTCATGGCTCCTAGCCACATGTCACAATCCGAATTGGACATTACATCATGGTATGTAGTTGGCTCTTCGGAGTCAACAACGTAGCATCCATCTATGAAAAATCCACATTTTTCATGTGGAATGCTAACTTTACCAGATCTGCGAACGTTTTGTGTGTATTGATCAACCTCTTGATCATGATCAACAACCTCTTGTTGATTGCTAGTGTCAACCAAACGTGTATTGGCTTGTGGATCTTGATCCTCATCAAATTCCACTGTTCTATGCGTCATTCCTTCCATAAGGAACTTGGCTTCCAAGAACTCTGCCTTTTGAGCAATGAATACCTTTTGCTCTGTTGGATCAAAGAAGTGGTATCCTATACAGTCCTTTTGGATATCCAACAAATATACACTTAGTGAATCGACTTTCAGTTGGTTTAGGTGTTAAGCTTAATATAAGCTTCATAACCCATAATTTTAAATATGATAGCGATGGAACTATTCCATTTCATATTTCAAAAGGCGTCGAATCCACTTTCTTGGTTTGGACCATATTCAAAATATGAGCCGCGGAGAGTAGTGCGAAAACCCCAAAATTATAGAGGTAGTGAGCTTATATCCATCATAGGTCGAACTATATCCAATAGGGTTCGATCTTCTTACAGACACACCATTATGTTATGGTGTTCTATGAGGAGTAAGTTGTGAGACATTCTTACAACTTCCTAGATGATCCCTAAAAGTCTCACTTAGGTATTCACCTTCTCTATCTAAACGGAGAACTTTGGTAGTTCTATCGAGTTGATTTCCTACTTCATTCTTGAAGTTTTGAACATTTCAAATTCTTCATGTTTATGTGCCATCAAGTACACATAACCATAGTGACTATAATCGTTGGTTAAGGTAATGAAGTTTCATCATACCTTGTCATTCTCTTAAAAGGACCACATACATCCAAATGTATGACTCCTAATAAGTCTTTTGCCCTCTTGTTAGTACCACTAAAGGGCGTGTTGGTCATCTTACCTTGTAAACAAGATTCACACTTATCAAATGAACAACTTTCATTTGTTTTCAAAAGACCATTCTTTTAAAGTGTTTAAATCCGATTCTTGTTTATGTAACCAAGATGACAATGACAAGAATAAGAGTCACTTAAACCATTTTAAGTCTCTTGGTGCATGATAGGTATAATGTGTTATTATAGGACGAATCATCATGAACCAATTCACAAATATCATTAGAAGGCTTGGCCTTAAAATAATATATATCATCCATATAAATATAAATACCATCATTTACTAACTTTAAATCATAACCATATCGTTTTAAAAGGGAAACTTAAATCATGTTCCTAGTCAAACTAGGAGCATATAACATGTTTTGACGAACAACTTCCAAACCTTTTGAAAGTTTCAAAACATAGTCTCTTTCTTAAAGTGCTTATTTCTTTTGAACCCTTGCAACAAATTGCAATAGTGAGTTCCACATGTGGTATCCAATTACCCATGTGCTTTGAGGAAATAACACCTAAGTTAATATGGATTATGAAAGTTACACTTAAGGTTTGCCCAGCATCCCTTTTATTTCTCAACTCATTGAGATAGGTTGGATGAATCCCTTTCAAATGACCTATCTCACCATACTCAAAGCATGGATCGTTTTCAGTTACCTTAAGCTTCATAAGCTTAGGTTTTGGAGGTTCCGCTTTGATCTACCCTTACCCATTGCCTTTGATGTGCCCTTCTCCTTTGACAACATTTGCCTTAGGATCGGGAATGGCCTCAACATCGTCGGGGTTGGGTTGGTTAAGAATAGGATCATCAAGGACATATGCCTTTGCTCTTGCTTGAGAACAATTCTTAAGTTTCGAGACTAGTCCATAAGGTTATTATGGTAGAGACGATCCCTCTCTAAAATAGTTCTCAGTGATAGGGTATGGACAGTCAGGGTGGTAGCATTATTGTTTGCGGTCATTCTATAAATTTTTTTACAAAGTTCTTTTAGTATTTCTGAAAAATTTTATTTTAATTATTAATACCCTTTATGTCTCATAGACAATTAATAATTAAAATCTTGAATCCAACGTTACATTCAAATAATGGTTAGGTGACCTTTATCCCATTATTCAAATTAACAAGGTAGTCAATATTTGACAATTGCAACCCTTTGCAACTTCTAGCGGTATGGGATCGACTTTCAACATCATATGCAAAGTTGGCATGTTAATCCCATCAACACCATTTGGAAACCATATTTTAGGTGATCCATTCAACATGGTTTGCAAATCAAGTTACCCTACTTGCACACACATGTGAGTTTACCAACACAAGTGGTTAGGTGACCTTTATCCCACCAATGTGGTATTCCCACCTTAAGTCATAAGTTCCCTCAAAATGGTTAGGTGACCTTTATCCCATTAAGAGTTTCCAAATGACTTAAGTGTTGTGCAAAAGGACGGTGTTAAACTTGTTTGAAAAGGGATTTTTAGTTTTCATTGATTCTAGTTTGAAAACTCTATTTACCTTGTATTTGCATGCTTTCAAATATAAGGTATCCTATGGTTCACTTTTAATAAAACCTCTTTTATTAAATCATTAATCCTTTTAATAACCTTTTATTAATCACTTAATGATTAGGAACCATAAAATTCAGCTTGTTAAGTTTGTTAATTAGTTTGTTATGCACAGCCGAATGTCAAATAACAATCATACAACAAACAACCAAACAAGCACAATCATACAAACATATGTGCATAACTATAGCCACTAAGTTGACTACACTTGTTTGCCATCACAAGTGTTGTCATAAGGTCTTTTCTAAGGGTTGAACATAATCACAAATGATGAGGTCTCCAAAGACCCCCACTTGAACTTGCATCCAAATGCTTCAAGTCCATCCTTTGTGTCTTCCTTTTGTGCTTCCTTCCCGAGCATCTTCTTTTACAAAATATATATCCTAATACATATTTTCTAGTAAAAGAAAAAATACTCCTAATCTATTTATTACATTGCCAAATGAATAAACAAATTACAATCCAAATAGAAACACCAAAAGGAATTATTACAACCCAAATAGAAATAATACAACCAACATGACAATTCCACAATTAACCAAATCCAAAACATACATGGTCAAGGCTATGTTATGCACTAAAACATGTATCCATATACATCATTTCAAGAACTAGATGAACCCCATTTGACCCTAAATTTTCAGCCAACACAAACTAAGAATTTAGGGTCTATTGTCCAAACAAAAACACAATCAACCAATTTGATATCTTCCTTTCAAGATCCAATCATAAGCATGCATGATTACAACCTTGAAAGGTTGGGGTATCATCAAATCATCACAAAACAGCCCTAATGAGGTTGTTAAAGCCTCATAAAACCAATTTTACAAGAACACATGAAACTAGTCATCCACATATCCGGCTCTAGATGCCATTGTTGGGTTTGTTGGACCTAAACAATGTTGTTTAACCATTTTAAACAAGAAAACGCAGCGGATTAACATCAAACATCAACCATTTGAAATCTGAAAATTATAGTTCATTGCATGTCTACAACAAACCCAAGAATGCAAGGATCTTATATATGTGTTTGAACTAGTTATCACAAATAAAACAACCCAAAGAAGCAATACATACTACCTTCTTCATGCTGTCAAAACCGTGGATGCATGCTGTTGATCCAGCGCTTGGAGCGCCCTTGTGGCAGCTTGGAGCGCCCTTGTGGCAGCTTGGAGCGCCCTTGTGGCAGCTTGGAGCGCCCTTGTGGCAGCTTGGAGCGCCCTTGTGGCAGCTTGGAGCGCCCTTGTTGCAGAGGCTTTCATAAGCTGCTGAAATCGTGGATTGAACCAAGAAAATGATGTTCTTGAGTGGCCAAAACACCAAGAGGAGGTGTTCTCAAGCAATCATACCCACAAGCCTTCAAGAAACACCATTTTGCTAGGATTTGACACCCAAAAATCGGACCAAGAACACTGCTGAAACTCTCTTTCAGCCGTGATACATCAAGAGGCTGTTAGAGCCTTTGTTCCAGCCGTAAGACTTCTCCTCCATGTGAGAAACTTGAGTTCTTGTGTCGATTTTCATGTGAGAAAGGAGTAGATCAGATGTGTGTGTGTGTTCTTAGAGAGGTTTTTTGTTTCAAAATCAAGAAAAGAGAGAAGAATGGCCAAGGCCCCTTGCGGCCGTAAGAACCAACACTCCTTTTAGGGTTTCTTCCCCTTTAAAACCCTTCTAATTTTTATTAAAATGTTTTAACATAATTAACCATTTAATTATACATAATATGCACACACACACATTATTATTATTTGATGTTGCTTGACTAATTTAAACAACATAACAAATAATATCCTTGAACAAACTATCCTCATAATTTGTTCTTTCTCACATACAATTTATTTAGAAAACCCATTTTCTAAATTGGTGTAATTATTTAATTGCATGATCATATCATCAATTAAATATTTAATTGGTGTTTGCTAAGCTTGTTATTGGGTATGACCCGACTTGGATCACAACGTACTAACCACATCAATGTTCTATGTGTCTTGGGCATACAGAATCCAACACTTGGGGCACTGAATTGTCTAGCTATTCCTTTAGTCCTGCAAAAAGAATCCAAATCAGCATTAACAAATTCAGTTCCATTGTCACTCCTAAAAATTTTAACTTTTAAATCAAGTTGATTCTCAATCTTGATCACAAAGTCCATTAATGTTTCAGATGTTTCACTCTTATGTTTTAAGAAAAAGACCCATGTGAATCTAGTGAAATCATCAACTATCACCAAACAATATTGCCTTTTTCCAATGCTCAGCACATTGGTTGGACCAAAGAGGTCCATGTGAAGCAATTTGAGAGGTGTAGTGTTAGTGTTGATTGTTTTGGATTTATGAGACACTCTGTGTTGTTTTCCTTTATAACATGAAGAACAATGATTAGAACAATGAAACTCTTTCTTTGGTAATCCAATGACTAAATCATTTTTCACTAATTTATTCATGTTCTTCATGTTAGAATGGACAAGCCTTCTATGCCACAATTGAGATTCATCTTCGGAAGATTTAGACAGCAGGCATGTCTCATGAGTTGTGAGTGTGGTGTTGTTCATATCCAAGATATATGTGTTGCCTTTTCTTGATGCTTTAAGAAGTATCCAGTCTGCTGGAACTGTGAAACCTGACTTAAGAATGTAACAGTTAGTGTTATCCAATAGTGTTAAATAATTTTGATCACAAATTTGGGAAACACTAAGTAAATTATACTGCAAATTTTCACAGTAATTTACTTTTTCAAATGTTAATACACCATTAGTTTCAATTCCTTCACCAACAATTTTACCTCCCTTCTTATCCCCACCAAATGCCACATAAGAGGCATGTTTATGTTTGAAGTCATGGAGAAGTGCACAGTTGCCTGTCATATGTCTGGAACAACCACTGTCAACATACCACTTGTTGTCAGCTCTCCATGATTGTTCCTGCACACAAAAAGAAATTAGTTAGTATTGACAACCCAAGGCTTAATTGTCTTGGGTTTGCCAGATATGTCAACTATAGTTACTCCTTCATGAATTAATCTTGAAGTTTCAGTATTAGTTGTTTCTTTTTGATCTGATGGTGGTGAGGATGATTCTGTTGAAGATGATTCAGGTTTCTGGGTGTCTTCATGCTTATCTGAGTCTTTCTTCAACTTGTCTTAACTTTGAAGAGGATAGTTAAAGTTTCTCCTTCACTTCCTGTTGTCATCAGACTTCACTTTGTTTATCCACCTTTTTGTGAGGTGTCTTAGCCTGTGTTGGTGTTTTCTTCCTCAAAGTCTTGTCCGCAGCAGATGAGCCTGTCTTTGACTTTTGTTGATCTTTCTGAATCTTTGTCTCTTTGTCACTTACTGAGGATTGAGAATCTGATTCGGATGATGCTACTTGTGACTTCTTTTTGTTCTTTTTCTTGTTCTTCTTATTAAAATAACATTCCTGAGTGGAATGATTATTTTTGTCACATATGGCACAGTGTTTGTTGAAGAAACAATCATCTGTCATGTGATTGTTCATATTACAAATGGAACAATAGCTGCTGAAATAGCATTTATCAGTATTGTGATTCTTCATATCACACCATTTGCAATATTTTTCTGAATTTTCTTCAGATTCAACCCTTTTATGATTGTTCTTTTTCTCACTTGCTGAAGCATCAGTTGATTTCTTCTTGTTTTTGTTGGGGACTTCATCAGCTGTTGTTTGTTTGTCTTTGGCTGCCTTTTGTTGCTTGATATTTAGCTTTTTCTGTGCATGTTTGTTTGTCCCTCTTTCTACCTCTTTCGCAGACTCAGTTTCTCTCTTCCGTTGCTTTGCTGTGGATTCACTAGTTTTTGCCTTCCGCAGATGATCTACGGACTTGGCAATATTTGCTTTCCGCACTTGTTCTACGGATTCTCCAGATTTCTTTTTCCTCAGATGTTCTACGGATTCCTCTGTTTTCTTTTTCCGCAGATGTTCTACGGATTCTTCAGTTTTTGCTTTCCGAGGATTCTTGTTTGTTAGTTGTTTCTTATCTTTATCTGAAGATGACAAAGGTACTTCAGTACTTGATCCGCAGCTATCAATCTTGTGAAGATTCAGTTCTTGTAGTCCTTCATTCAGTTCAGCAATCCTCTTGCAGATAGTCTTCAGCATGTTTCGTTGCTTTGGTGGGTACTGCAACTTTGATTCTTCAAGAACTCGCGGAAGACCAGTTTCAACTTGAACATTCTTACCAATGTTCAGTTGATCAGTATCATGTTCATCAGAATCATCCAGGTCATCATAGTTATCAAAATCTGATTCATTATGTTTAAGAGATTCTGATTCAGTAGATTCAGTTTCACTCATCTTAGTTTCATTATTGTTTATTTGACTATTTTTGATGTCAATATTGGTGCTTTGCACAAAATGATTTGACAAATTGTTAGTCATTGTTTCAGGTAAAGGTGTGTAGTTATCATTAATAGGTGGTGCAACAGCATTATTACCCAATCCAGGCCTGTTCTTTGATTCAATATGAGAGTTTAGCAACTTCTCATATTACTGAGATGATAATTGAAACTTCTGAAGTTTCACTTCAGTGGATGCATGATCAGCCATAGATTTTGTTAAGGAAGTGGTCAGATGCTCAACTTGGGCTTTTAGACTATAGTTTTCAGAAACATATTTTTCTAAATCCTTTTGTAAAGACTGATTTTAATTTGATATAATTTTTGTTCTCTTAAGTGTGATTCATTCAAAATTATGGTTTCCTTTACTTTATCAGCCAATTGTTGAGCATGGACTCTATATCGTTCAACTTCCTCAACACATGTTGATGAACATAACCTGTCTTTTACCTCTCTGGCCATAGGAGGAACTTTGTTTTCCATATGTGCCATCAATGCTTGATTCTCCTCTAACACTTCCTTCTCATACAAACTCCAGTCACATTTTCCATCCTGAAGTATGATCAGCCCTGTCTCCTTAGAGTTGCTTGGTCCTGCTGATGCAATTGTGGCTGGTGGGGATGTTAGCTGAGGTCTTTGTAGAGATCTTAGAGAGTTTGATTGCTGATTCTGATGTTGTTGTTGCTGCTACTGATTTTGTTGTTGCTGCTACTGATACTGCGGAGATGATAGTTGGTTGCATTCTCTAGAAAAGTGACCATAGAGATTGCACTTGAAGCATCTGACTTTTGACTTATCCACACCAATCTTCGATGTTTTGCTAGCTGCTGCCAGATTTTTATTTCTCCGTAGATATTGCTTAGCTCTGTAAGCAATCATTGCCATCTGCCATTGTAGATCCATCTCTTCTACTACATCAGGAGGGAGTTCCTCCAAATCTTGCTGACAGATGTTTGCTGCTGTAAGGGAACTTCCAAGATATGGTTGAAAGCTTGAACTGAAAGCTGCAAAGGCTGCTTTTTGTTCTTCAGAATCCAATATCACAGTTATTGGTTCTGAGTTTGATGTTGCTGATGTCTCTCTTTTCTCTGCAGCTTTTCCCTTTTCCTTTTGATTTTTACTTTGAGATGATTTCTTAGTGGGTTTGGATGCATAAAAACTCACTTCCTCTTCATCATCACTCAAAGCACAAGAGTTATCACCTTCATTATTAGAGATAAATGCACTTCCAGCATTCTTGGTTTCCTTGAAGTGATAAGGTGAGACATGAGTTCTCACACTCTTGTTTCTTGATTGTTCATCCAGTTCAAGTGCTTCTACTTTAGCAACCAATGTATCTAGACCAGTTGTCTTGATATCTATGGTGTTCTTGAACATGGAGACTGTTTGCTTCCAACTTTCAGGCAAAGTATGGAGCATCTTCTTGTTCAGTTCCTCAGTTGTATATTTTAACTCCAAGATGTTCATCTCAGTAACAAGTTGCATAAATCTATGGAGTTGCTGAGGAATTGACTCACCCTCAATATGATGAAAATTTTCATATTGTGATCTAAGGGTGTCTTTCCTTATGCTTCTGATCTCATCACTCCCTTCACAGAGAGTGTGAAGTATCTTCCACAGGGAATTAGCTGTCTTGTAATTCTCACACCTGATCAAGATTTCTTCTGGCAAAGCCATACTAAGCAAGCTGTATGCTTTAATATCCACTTTGACCTTCTTGACATCATCAGGTGGTAAGTCCTTAGTGCTAATAGGCTGATTCTTGTCATTATAGTCCGGCCCAAGAGTGGGTGGAATATAAGGACCTTGAGTGATGGACTCCCACAAGTCAGAATCTGTGTAGTTCACATGATTCCTGAACTTGATCTTCCAGGATTTAAAATCAGCTTTAGTTTCCAACTTTGGTAGTTGATAAGATCCTCCTCCAAAAGTACTCATGTTTTCTGCAAAGTAAGGATTTAAAATTTAATGCTTAAATTTAAATGCTTAAATTGACAAATCTATCAAAGACGTAGATCTAGTATTCAATGGATTTGAATATAGATCTAGATCAAACAAGCAATGAGAGAATGCTTGCTGAATGACAAGTCATTGATTTAATGGTTTGAAAATCAATTAAACAATTTTAATACTGATAGATCAATTGATCTAGGTCAATGAGCACCAATGCTCTGATACCACCTGTGAATCCAAGGATCGCAATTCAGGAATTATCAGTATTAAAATAAATCAATTTAATGATCGCGGAATTATCACTAATTGACGTTTAATTGGTTTGATGATTAATTATGAACACAACCACAGAAATACAATGAATGCTAAATCAATAATTATTCAAACGTATTTCATTAACTATAACGTAATGATTACAAAAGAATAATAATGAATACTATGAACAAACGAATTCAGTGTATCGAATAATGTTGATGTTGATGCGACGGAGGTTAGGGTTGCACAATGATGTAATCTTCACAGCCGTAATAATGATTGATTGTGTTCTCCGAGATGTGAAACCTAGGACTCGTATTTATAGATGATTTGAGTCGGCTAAGGAAACACCGGATCTCTCGGGATTTGTTATTGATTGTGTTGACTTGTTTGACTTCTTGGGAATTGCAGTTGAACAAGTATGATGTTCTTCCGCAACAATCTTGTCGTCCGCAGATCATTTGTTCTTCCGTAGATGACTTGGTCTTCCGTAGCAGATTTGTTCTTCCGTAGGAAATCCTTCTTCCGTAGGAGTCTTCACTTCATGTTACTTGGTCATCCGCAGGAACATACACTTGGTCATTTGGTCTTGTAAGAAACACATCTACGGATTAACAATAAAGTTCATCCGTAGATGTTTCCTACACTTGGTCAATTTCAGGAAATCCATCCAAGTATATTGTTTCTCCTGTCAAGTCACAGATCAACACACATATATATAAAAGGTTAACTTAAAAATTCAAAGCACATATATATATATATATATTGACTATTACACGTGTTAATTACAAGACTTGATACAAGTACTAAGCCTATACAAAAATGATCTAGTCCTATACAATCTAGATCTAACAGGATTAACATGCCGACTTTGCATATGATGTTTAAAGTCAATCCCATACCGCTAGAAGTTGCAAAAGGTTGCAATTGTCAAATGTTGACTACCTTGTTAATTTGAATAATGGGATAAAGGTCACCTAACCATTATTTGAATGTAACTTTAGATTCTAGATTTTAATTATTAATTGTCTATGAGACATAAAGGGTATTAATAATTAAAATGAAATTTTTCATAAATACTAAAGAGAACCTTGTAAAATTTGTAGAATGGCCGCAAACAATAATGCTACCACCCCGACCGTCCATACCCTATCACTGAGAACTATCCTAGAGAGGGATCGTCTGACCCATAACAACCTTATGGACTGGTCTCGAAACTTGAGAATTGTTCTCAAGCAAGAGAAAAGGCAAATGTCCTTGACGATCCTATTCCTAACTAACCCAACCCCGACGATGTTGAGGCCGCCTCGAGAGGCTTAGCTGTCCTATCTCAAAAGAGTTGGCCAAGGATTTGATCCTTAATGGCCTAACTAAAAGTTTGAGACATTCATAATGAATTACAATATGAATGCATAGGACAAGAGCATTGGTCAGTTTCACGCAATGCTCATAACAGCTAAGGCAGGGATGGGTAGAAAGGTTCTACCTATTCTCTAGATCAATAAGGGAGGCAATGGAAAGGCCATTCCCGATCCCAAGGCAAATGTTGCCAAAGGAGAGGGACACATCAAAGGCAAAGCGGAAGGGAAGATCAAAGCGGAACCTCCAAAACCTAAGCTTATGAAGCCTAAGGTAACGGAAAACGATCCATGCTTTGAGTATGGTGAGATAGGTTATTTGAAAGGGAATTGTCCAACCTATCTCAATGAGTTGAGAAATAAGAGGGATGCTGGGCAAACCTCAAGCACAATTTTCATAATCCATATTGACTTAAATGTTATTTCCTCAAAGCACATGGGTAATTGGATACCGCATGTAGAACTCACTTTTGCAATCTGTTGCAAGGGTTCAAAAGAAATAAGGACTTTAAGAAAGGAGACTATGTTTTGGAACTTTCAAAAGGTTTGGAAGTTGTTCCTCAAAACATGTTATATGCTCCTAGTCTGACTAGGAACATAATTTTAGTTTCCCTTTTAAAACGATATGGTTATGATTTAAAGTTTGTAAATGATGGTATTTATGTTTATATGGATGATGTATATTATTTCAAGGCTATGCCTTCTAATGATATTTGTGAATTGGTTCATGATGATTCGTCCTAAAATAACACATTGTACCTATCATGTACCAAGAGGCCTAAAATGGTTTAAGTGACTCTTATCCTCATCATTTTCATCTTGGTTACATAAACAAGAATCGGACTTAAACACTTTAAAAGAATGGTCTTTTAAATACAAATGAAAATTGTTCATTTGATAAGTGTGAATCTTGTTTACAAGGTAAGATGACCAACACGCCCTTTAGTGGTACTAATGAGAGGGCAAAAGACTTATTAGGAGTCATACATTTGGATGTATGTGGTCCTTTTAAGACAATGACAAGGTATGGTGAAACTTACTTCATTACCTTTACCGACGATTATAGTCGCTATGGTTATGTGTACTTGATGGCACATAAACATGAAGAATTTGAAATGTTCAAAACGTCAAGAATGAAGTAGAAAATCAACTCGATAGAACTACCAAAGTTCTCCGTTTAGATAGAGAAGGTGAATACCTAAGTGAGACTTTTAGGGATCATCTAGGAAGTTGTAAGATTGTCTCACAACTTACTCCTCACTGAACACCATAACATAATGGTGTGTCTGAAAGGAGAAATCGAACCCTATTGGATATGGTTCGACCTATGATGGCTATAAGATCGCTACCTCTATTATTTTGGGGTTTCGCACTACTCTCCGCAGCTCGTATTTTGAATATTACCCAAACCAAGAAAGTGGATTTGTCACACCCTCAATTTCCACGAACGGGGTTTTACCGTTAGGCGTGTGACATACCAGGATCTCAGACACAGTGATATCGAACGACGCTATATGAATTTTAAAAACACACATTTGACTTCATTCAATGAACATAATCAGAGTTTACAGTAGTGCGGAAGCATGTACAAAAGCAGTGAATCCATTACAATACAGTTACAAAAGCCATGTTTAAACAAAATATTCAATGCTGAAAATAAACTAGATGAATGCATGTCCTGAGTGCATTTCCTGAAGCGTGCCTCAAAAGCTTATGCATTCCTGTGACCTGAGAAAACATGCTAAAGTGTGTCAACATAAAGTTGGTGAGTTCACAGGTTTAATCAACAATAACTGTATTCATAAGCGTTTCCATGTTTTTGCGTTTCAATGGTTTAGTACATAAAGCATATCGTTAGGTAGCTAGCCTATGTTCTAGTTACTTAGCGATTCGAACCGAAGCTGACTGTTTACGTCCCATTGTGTTTTCTCCACGTCTTAACCGACCGTGGCAATCGCAAGTTCCACGTCTTAACCGACCGTGGCAATCGTAAGTTCCACGTCTTGACCGACCGTGGCAATCGTGTGTGTTCCGTCATGTCTCATCAGACCATGACGGGGTGTTCCACGTCTTAACCGACCGTGGCAATCGTATGTTAGGTCAATTGTGCGCCCGTTTGACCTCCAATCAAGCTAGCGCGACTAGCCCGGGCAGGGTTTGTCAGAGCCAGTAGTACTACTCAAAATTACCTCGCTAATCCCATTACTAACGGTTCGAGTGTGTGGGGACATGAGTGTGTTGCACTAACGTAACTAGCGATATCAATATTACTACAACCATTAATGTAAATGTGTTTTGCATGTTTTCTCCCCCAAACGGAAAGAGATGTAAAAAGGGGCCGTGAAACTCACAGATGATATAGCAAGTGCGTTGGATGATAGTTTCCCAAGTGTCGTTTACGATGCGCTGTCAAACACCTATTGACAGTTGTGTTAAGCGTTAATGTTGTGTTTAGAGTTACTAGACCTGTTTAGTCGGGTCGGGTCGCATGGGTTCGGTCGTGGGTGACACACACAAGCAGGCATACACGTATCAGACTTCATGTAGATCTCAAATGAGTTGTTGATATTTGTAAACAGTTAGGTTATTTCAGATTGAAAAGTATGTGCTTGTTGATTGCGTTGACTTTAATCTTTGTGGTCAAGAAATGACACTTTATTGATGTTAACTTATCGTCACACGATAGACACATCGCACACCAGCAGAATTCACTCGAAATGACTCCAATTGCATAACAAGGCTAGACGCACGACTGGACGCTTCAATCGCACGAATAGACCTTCAATCATACGAATCAAGTTCCCTCGTACGATTGAACTCTCATTCATGCGACTCAGCGTTCAGTCGTACCACACATTCCCCAATCACCCGAATCAATTTCCAATCGCACGAATGAACCTTCATTCGTGCGGTTGGGCCTTCAGTCGGGTGTCCTTCAGTCGCACGCATTCATTCGGCTGACTCAATCGCACACATTCATTCGGCTGACTTAATCGCACACATTCATTCGCACGTTTCACCCCAGTCGCCCCGATCAATCGCGCGAAGGAACCAGTCGCACGACTCAGTCGCACGGTTGGCCCTGTCGCGGGCTGCAGCAGATCGCGACTGCTGGGCAGGCCGAACGGCCTTCGGCTGTTCCGTGTACTTCCGAAACACTCTCCTAACATGTCTAAGTGGAATGCATACTCTGATTGACCTCACACGCACCCCCACGACCACATGCATTCGGGTTGAACCCGAACACCCGAATCCCATACTTGCAGCAGTGAAACGGGTGATAAAACGGATGGAAATGGTCGCCTACCTGCTGGGATCGTGATTCTTTAGCTGTTGCGTGGCTTAATCCGGCGAAAACGAGCTCAATCGGGTGAGATTTGGTGCTAGGATGAACAATCGGGTGTAGAGAGCGTAGAGGAGAAAGGGAGAGCAGGAAATGGGAGTGTTTGGCTAGTGGGTGGGTATTTATACCCAGCCCCAGTTTGGCAATTGTCAGATTTGGTCCCTGCACTGAGGTACCGAGTTCCCGAATTCGTTTCGGTTGATAACGACTTAGACGAGCGAGCTCTATTAATTAATAGGATTCCTTAGGAAATCTCGTTTATGTGAATTCTCTACAAACACCCGCATTAGTATTTATTACAATTAGTTTAACGATGTCGGTGGCGGTGTTTATATGCGTTTCGAGTCTTTACGAGTTCGGGTAAATGTTAATCTGAAATTACGGGGTGTCACATCATCCCCTTGTTGCAGGAATTTTCGTCCCGAAAATTAGTACATCATGTTACATGGTTTTCACGGGGTAGTACAAGACTCAACAGTTTGTGATGTGGAATAGAGTACCTGTGTATCTAAGAGGTGGATGCCTGGTTTTGGAACAGTTGAGGGTACTTCCTCTTCATCTGATCCTCGCGTTCCCAGGTAAATTCTGGTCCACGCTTCGAGTTCCAACGGATTTTAACGATAGGGATGCGACTGCGTTTGAGTGTCTTGACCTCTCGGTCCATGACTTCCACCGGTTTCTCGATGAAATGTAGTTGCTCGTCCACATGTATCTCGTCCAACGGGACGATAAGATTTTCGTCTGCAAGGCATTTCCTCAAGTTGGAGACGTGGAACACATCGTGTACCCCACGGAGTTCCTCGGGTAGGTTCAACTGATAGGCCACGGGGCCAACCCGTTTGACAATCTCAAACGGTCCCACGTACCTAGGGCTTAGTTTCCCACGTTTCCCGAAACGAATCACACCCTTCCAAGGTGACACTTTCAAAAGCACCCTGTCACCTATTTGAAATTCCAACGGTCGGCGACGCTTATCAGCGTAACTCTTCTGTCGGTCACGGGCTGCTGCCATACGGTTACGGATTTGCACGATCTTCTCAGTCGTCTCGTGCACCAGTTCAGGGCCGGTGAGTTGACTTTCCCCAACTTCCGCCCAACAGATAGGTGACCGGCACTCGCGCCCATACAGTGCCTCAAATGGAGCAGCCTTGATCGATGTATGATAGCTATTGTTGTAAGAAAACTCAACTAGCGGTAAGTGAGTTTCCCAACTGCTGCCAAAATCTATGACGCAGGCACGTAACATGTCTTCTAGAGTCTGGATCGTACGCTCACTTTGGCCATCAGTTTGGGGGTGGTACGCGGTGCTCATATCCAGCCGCGTTCCTAGTGCTCGTTGTAAGGACTGCCAGAAGTGTGAAGTGAATCGAGCGTCACGATCAGAGATAATGGAAGTCGGCACACCATGCCGAGAGACTATTTCCCTGAGGTAGATACGAGTTAACTTTTCCATGCGATCAGTCTCCCGGATTGCCAGGAAGTGTGCGGATTTCGTCAAACGGTCCACGATCACCCAAATGGTATCGCATCCGCTGGGAGTTCGAGGGAGTTTCGTGATAAAGTCCATGGAAATCTGCTCCCATTTCCATACTGGTATTTCTGGCTGTTGGAGTAGACCAGACGGTCGTTGATACTCCACCTTAACCTTAGAACAGGTTAGGCATCTGCTTACGTATGTGGCAATGTCAGCTTTCATATTCGGCCACCAGTAATGGACTTTGAGATCGTGATACATCTTGTCTGAACCTGGGTGGATTGAGTACCGGGACTTGTGAGCTTCGTCCATCACCAGTTCCCGTAGACCTCCATACAAGGGAATCCATGTTCGATCCATGAAGTAGCGGATTTCGTCAGGCTTGGTTTCTAGTTGCTCTTCCATGCCTCGTAGCGATTCGACTTTCAGGTTCTCGCCTTTTAACGCCTCAAGTTGAGCATTGCGGATCTGATCCGGTAAACCGGTGTGAATGGTGAGTTGCAATGCCCGAACTCGTCTCGGCTTGGGTGTTTCCTTCCGGCTTAGGGCGTCTGCTACTACATTTGCCTTGCCCGGATGATACCTGATCGTACAGTCGTAGTCGTTCAACAACTCGACCCAACGACGTTGCCTCATATTTAGCTCCTTCTGTTCGAAGATGTGCTGGAGACTCTTGTGATCGGTGTAAATGGTGCACTTGGTACCGTACAAGTAGTGTCTCCATATCTTGAGTGCAAATACCACTGCTCCAAGCTCTAGGTCGTGTGTAGTGTAATTTTTCTCATGTATCTTCAGTTGACGAGATGCATAGGCAATCACCTTATTGCGTTGCATTAGTACGCAACCGAGGCCTTGTATAGACGCATCACAGTAGACTACAAAATCACCTGTCCCCTCAGGCAGGGATAGAATCGGTGCTGTACAGAGCTTCTGCTTCAGGATCTGGAATGCAGATTCTTGTCTATCACCCCAATCATACGTGATGCCCTTATGAGTTAATGCGGTGAGAGGTTGAGCAATCTTTGAGAACCCTTCGATGAATCGTCGATAATAGCCAGCTAACCCGAGAAACTGTCGCACCTCGGTCGGAGTCTTAGGCGTAGCCCAGTTCTTGATAGCTGCTATCTTTGCTGGATCAACGTGTATCCCATTCTCATTGACCACATGACCCAAAAAGTGGACCTCTCGCATCCAGAAGTCAAACTTCGAAAATTTTGCGTACAACTGTTCTCGTCTCAATAGCTCCAGAATTAGTCTAAGGTGTTCTTCGTGTTCTTCTTTACTCCTTGAGTAAATAAGGATGTCATCGATGAAGACAATGACGAACTTGTCTAGGTAGGGTTTGCACACTCGGTTCATTAAGTCCATGAAAACCGCTGGTGCATTGGTCAACCCGAATGGCATAACCAAGAATTCATAGTGACCATACCTCGTTCTGAACGCAGTCTTTGAAATGTCTTCTTCTCGAATCCTTAGCTGGTGATAACCCGATCTTAGGTCTATCTTTGAATAGTAACTCGACCCCTGTAGCTGGTCGAACAGATCATCGATGCACGGGAGGGGATAACGATTCTTAACTGTCGCCTTGTTCAGTTATCTGTAATCGATACACATACGAAAAGTTCTGTCCTTCTTCTTGACAAACAGAACTGGAGCTCCCCACGGTGATGAGCTAGGTCTAATAAAGCCTTTATCCAATAGTTCCTGCAATTGCGTAGACAGCTCTTGCAGTTCCCTTGGAGCTAATCTGTACGGTGCCTTTGCGATAGGGGCGGCTCCCGGAACCAAATCAATTTGGAACTCGACTTGGCGATGCGGTGGAAGACCGGGTAGGTCTTCAGGGAAAACCTCGGGATAATCGCGTACCACAAGGATATCTTCAATTTTCTTTTCCTCGGGTTCTGTCTCAGTGACCATGGCTAGAAAAGCTGTATGACCCTTACGCAAACACTTCTGAGCTTTCATGTAGGAGATGATTCCAGAGACCATGCCACTCCTTTCGCCCTGAACCGATAAGATTTCACCACTAGGAAGTGGGATACGAACGATTTTCTCTCCACAATGATCTCAGCTTGATTCTTGGATAGCCAGTCCATACCCACAACTACGTCGAAACTACCAAGTGTGACAGGCATCAGATCTATATCTATCTCGTGACCGCATAATCCTAGTCTGCACCCCTTGGCGATATGAGTTGCCTTGATTAGTTTTCCGTCAGCTAATTCTACCACATAACTAGGTTCCATGACAGCTAGGGTTACATCTAAGAACTTAGTGAATTTGTTGGAAACAAAACTCCTATCAGCTCCAGTATCAAATAGTACAGAAGCAAAACAACCATTCAGGGGAAACGTACCAGTAACCACGTTCTGGTCATCCCTTGCCTCACCGGAACCAATCACGAATGCACGACCTTTAGCATTGCCCCCGTTGTTACCCTTGTTTCCACCCTTCAGCTGCGGGCAATCCTTCTTGTAGTGGCCCTCCTTACCACATTCATAACAGGCTCTTGTCACTCCACCCTGGCATTGTTGTTGGGGTTGTTGCTGTTGAGTCATAATTTCACCCCGGCAGTCTTTGGCTGCGTGACCCATCTTTCCACATCTCTGACAACGGAGTCGGTCACATGGGCCTTGGTGATGGAAGTTGCACCGGTTACACTTAGGATTCTTGCCCGCGTAGCCACTCGATCCCTGGCCATAGTTATTGTTGTTCTGATTGTTGAAGCTTCTTGAGGGGTCAAACTTTTTGGTCTGTTGTTGCGGGGTGTTGTTGGAGCTTGATGACTTGTTTTTGTTATTGCCGTCCCATTTCCTTTTGTGATCAGAAGAACCAGAAGTAGCGCCACGTTTGGGCAAGGTGCCCTGTGCCACTGCCTGGTCAGTGAGTTTATGGGCCAGTCGGATGGCCTGCTGAATGGTGACAGGATCAGCAGCCATCACACTAGCCTGGATCTAAGGAGCCAAGCCATCAATGTACTTTTCGATTCGTTTGTAGGCCGGAGTCACCATCTGAAGACTTAGTGCTGCCAACTCGTGCGAACGAGTCGTGTACTCCTCGATGTCAGAACCAATCATCTTTAAGTTCCAGAATTCTGCCTCCAGTTTCTGGACTTCGCTCCTGGGACAGTACTCCTCTTTCATCAGAATCTTGAAGTCTTCCCATGGCATACCGTTTGCAGCACCAAGTCCTAGGGTTTGGACTTGTGAATTCCACCATGTTAGGGCTGGTCCCTCCAATGTGCCGGAGGCGTACTTGACCCGATTTTCATCAGGACAGCTGCACATGGCAAACACTGACTCAAGTTTCTCTAGCCAGCGAAGCAGTGTGAAAGCGCCCTCAGAGCCGCTGAAAGAATGAGGCTTGCAATCCATAAACATCTTGAAGGTACAAACTGTTGGACCTCCTTGGTTCGGGTTCTGGTTGTTCTGGTCCTGATTGCGGGCCTGTTCATAAGCCGCAAGCGCATCAGCCACGCGCTCGTTGATGATAGCATTTAGCTCGGCTTGGGTCAGAGTGATGTTTCCTCGCCCACCTGGGCGTCCAGGTCTTCTTCCAGACATGATTTCTTCAATTCACAACACATATTAATCAATAACCGGATAATAATTATTGACAATAATATATATTGTATCATGCTAGTAAGAATGAGAGATTTTGTCGCATATCGATAGTAAGGTTTTATGAGGGTCCGAGGCCTTATGCCTCCTATGTATGGAATTTTGGAATTTCGTACTGGCCATTACCGTTATCACCCAATAGAGTTGCCAGTGTTCTCATGCACGACAAATTACAATTACGTGTGCACCCGTGATTCTAATTTGCTTGGCATGGTCACACATGGTTCCTCCTATTCGAGATAACATACCTTGTCCAGTACCGAGTGTCATCAATGACAGAAGCACCAAAGATGTAGTTGTTATACCAAGAGTCAAATAACTAGAGTTGTACTAAAGTTGTACAAGTGAATTGGGTGTCTTAGTCCGATTCTCTAATCGACTTGAATGTCTTAGTTGTCCCTCATTTACTGCTCAGACTAGCGTAGAGGATAGGATATGTTGGGAATAGTAACAAGTGTGAGAGAGTTGGAAGAGTGAGGTATTGTTCTTTTTGTTTGTCATCGTTAAGCTTATCGCGTGTGTTAGATAAGAGTTTCGTGTTCCAGTCATGGAAATGTTTGATTCAATTCGATGTTGCTTTCACTCCGCGAGTGAAGGATCAAGTGTAAGCGTTGGTTGTGAGCAAGCGGGATTCTCCGCCCTCTGTCATCCGGTAATGACACACATGTCATACCCATAGTGTTATGTTTGCTCAGCAGTGTAATATCAATACACCAGAAGGTTGTTTGCACAATAGTGGTAACCATGTAAAAGTGTCTGTGCAATACTAGTGTTGTGTCTAAGGCTATAGTCTAGATGCAATGCAATCCTAGTTCTCTATAACCTGTGGCTCTGATACCAATCTGTCACACCCTCAATTTCCACGAACGGGGTTTTACCGTTAGGCGTGTGACATACCAGGATCTCAGACACAGTCATATCGAACGACGCTATATGAATTTTAAAAACACACATTTGACTTCATTCAATGAACATAATCAGAGTTTACAGTAGTGCGGAAGCATGTACAAAAGCAGTGAATCCATTACAATACAGTTACAAAAGCCATGTTTAAACAAAATATTCAATGCTGAAAATAAACTAGATGAATGCATGTCCTGAGTGCGTTTCCTGAAGCGTGCCTCAAAAGCTTATGCATTCCTGTGACCTGAGAAAACATGCTAAAGTGTGTCAACATAAAGTTGGTGAGTTCACAAGTTTAATCAACAATAACTGTATTCATAAGCGTTTCCATGTTTTTGCGTTTCAATGGTTTAGTACATAAAGCATATCGTTAGGTAGCTAGCCTATGTTCTAGTTACTTAGCGTTTCGAACCGAAGCTTACTGTTTACGTCCCATTGTGTTTTCTCCACGTCTTAACCGACCTTGGCAATCGCAAGTTCCACGTCTTAACCGACCGTGGCAATCGTAAGTTCCACATCTTGACCGACCGTGGCAATCGTGTGTGTTCCGTCATGTCTCATCAGACCATGACGGGGTGTTCCACGTCTTAACCGACCGTGGCAATCGTATGTTAGGTCAATTGTGCGCCCGTTTGACCTCCAATCAAGCTAGCGCGACTAGCCCGGGCGGGGTTTGTCAGACCCAGTAGTACTACTCAAAATTACCTCGCTAATCCCATTACTAACGGTTCGAGTGTGTGGGGACATGAGTGTGTTGCACTAACGTAACTAGCGATATCAATATTACTACAACCATTAATGTAAATGTGTTTTGCATGTTTTCTCCCCCAAACGGAATGAGATGTAAAAAGGGGCCGTGAAACTCACAGATGATATAGCAAGTGCGTTGGATGATAGTTTCCCAAGTGTCGTTTACGATGCGCTGTCAAACACCTATTGACAGTTGTGTTAAGCGTTAATGTTGTGTTTAGAGTTACTAGACCTGTTTAGTCGGGTCGGGTCGCATGGGTTCGGTCGTGGGTGACACACACAAGCAGGCATACACGTATCAGACTTCATGTAGATCTCAAATGAGTTGTTGATATTTGTAAACAGTTAGGTTATTTCAGATTGAAAAGTATGTGCTTGTTGATTGCGTTGACTTTAATCTTTGTGGTCAAGAAATGACACTTTATTGATGTTAACTTATCGTCACACGATAGACACATCGCACACCAGCAGAATTCACTCGAAATGACTCCAATTGCATAACAAGGCTAGACGCACGACTGGACGCTTCAATCGCACGAATAGACCTTCAATCATACGAATCAAGTTCCCTCGTACGATTGAACTCTCATTCATGCGACTCAGCGTTCAGTCGTACCACACATTCCCCAATCACACGAATCAATTTCCAATCGCACGAATGAACCTTCATTCGTGCGGTTGGGCCTTCAGTCGGGTGTCCCTCAGTCGCACGCATTCATTCGGCTGACTCAATCGCACACATTCATTCGGCTGACTTAATCGCACACATTCATTCGCACGTTTCACCCCAGTCGCCCCGATCAATCGCGCGAAGGAACCAGTCGCACGACTCAGTCGCACGGTTGGCCCAGTCGCGGGCTGCAGCAGATCGCGACTGCTGGGCAGGTCGAACGGCCTTCGGCTGTTCCGTGCTCGGTTTTATCACAATCAAGACTTCCAGAAACACTCTCCTAACATGTCTAAGTGGAATGCATACTCTGATTGACCTCACACACACCCCCACGACCACATGCATTCGGGTTGAACCCGAACACCCGAATCCCATACTTGCAGCAGTGAAACGGGTGATAAAACGGATGGAAATGGTCGCCTACCTGCTGGGATCGTGATTCTTTAGCTGTTGCGTGGCTTAATCCGGCGAAAACGAGCTCAATCGGGTGAGATTTGGTGCTAGGATGAACAATCGGGTGTAGAGAGCGTAGAGTAGCCCTAGTTTGGCAATCGTCAGATTTGGTCCATGCACTTAGGTACCGAGTTCCCGAATTCGTTTCGGTTGATAACGACTTAGACGAGCGAGCTCTATTAATTAATAGGATTCCTTAGGAAATCTCGTTTATGTGAATTCTCTACAAACACCCGCATTAGTATTTATTACAATTAGTTTAACGATGTCGGTGGCGGTGTTTATATGCGTTTCGAGTCTTTGCGTGTTCGGGTAAATGTTAATCTGAAATTACGGGGTGTCACAGGATTCGACGCCTTTTGAAATATGGAATGGAATAGTTCCATCACTATCATATTTAAAGGTATGAGTTATGAAGCTTATGTTAAGCTTAACACCCAAACCAACTGAAAGTCGATTCACTAAGTGTATATTTGTTGGATATCCAAAAGGACTGTATAGGATACTACTTCTTTGATCCAACAGAGCAAAAGGTATTTATTGCTCAAAAGGCAGAGTTCTTGGAAGCCAAGTTCCATATGGAAGGAATGACGCATAGAACAGTGGAATTTGATGAGGATCAAGATCCACAAGCCGATACACGTATGGTTGACACTAGCAATCAACAGAAGGTTGTTGATCATGATCAAGAGGTTGATCAATACACATAAAATGTTCGTAGATCTGGTAGAGTTAGCATTCCACATGAAAGATATGTATTTTTCATAGATGGATGCTACGTTGTTGACTCCGATAAGCCAATTACATACCATGATGCAATGTCCAATTCGGATTGTGATAAGTGGCTAGGAGCCATGAACGTAGAGATGCAATCCATGTATAACAACCAAGTTTGGGAATTGGTTGACTCTTCACTTAACTCTAAACCGGTTGGATGCAAGTGGGTTTTCAAGAAGAAAACTGATATGCATGGAAACTTAGATACTTACAAGGCAAGACTTGTAGCAAAAGGTTTCACTCTAAGTCAAGGGGTTGATTATGATGAAACCTTCTCGCCTCTGGCAATGCTAAAGTCTATTAGGATATTGTTTGCCATAACTGCTTATTATGATTATGAGATTTGGCAAATGGATGTCAAAACCGCTTTTGTTAATGGACATCTCGAAGAGACTGTCCATATGGTTCAGCCTGAAGGTTTTGTCGATCTAAATCATCCTGATAAAGTATGCAAGTTAAAGAGATCAGTCTATGGATTGAGAGAAGCATCGAGAAGTTGGAATCAACGTTTTTGATGAAGGGATCAAGAAATTTGGCTTCATCAAGAACGCTGATAAGACTTGTGTGTATAAAAAGGGCTAGTGGGAGTCTAATAACGTTATTAGTATTGTATGTTGATTACATACTATTATTTGGAAATGATATTCCAACCATGGAAGGTGTTAAAACCTGGCTTGGAAATTGTTTTTCCAAAAGGGGTCTCCGTGAAGCCGTCTATATTTTGGAAATAAAGATCTATAGGGATAGATCGAGGCGGTTGATAGGGTTAAACCAAAGTGCATACATTCATAAAATCTTGAAAAGGTTCAAGATGGAAAACTCTAAGAAATGTATAGTACCTATTCAAAGAGGGACAATATTGAGTGCATCTCAATGTCCAAGCTCAAAGGATGAGCAACATCGTATGAAGGACATCGCATATGCGTCTGCTACAGGATCCATCATGTATGCGATGATATGCACTAGGCTGGATGTGTCATGCGCGTTAAACATGACAAGTAGATATCAGCAGAATCCAAGTAACACCTATTGGATGGCTGTTGAAAGTATATTAGAATAACTTAGGAGGACTAAGGATATGTTTCTAATATACGGATCTGATGAAGAGGAACTAGTTGTAAAGGGTTACACGGATGCGAGTTTCCAAACTAATCGAGATGATTCTCGATCACAATCGGGGTATGTCTCCATTATGAATAGGGTAGCATTGTCCACTACAGAATACGAATACATAGCCTCCTCATTAGCAGCTTGGGAAGCTGCATGGATAAAAAGGTTTATCACCAATCTAAGGATGGTCTCTACCATTCAAGACCCCTTAGAAATCTTTTGTAATGACGAGGGTGCGATTGTTCAAATCAAGGAACCCTGTGCACATCAAAAGATTAGGCACAATGAGCGGAGATTCAACTACATAAGGGATGAAGTTGAAAAGGGAAGAATATGTATTCGCAAAGTTCACCTTGATCAAAACATTACGGATCCACTCACGAAGCTCCTTGAAAGGGCAAAGCATGAAAGTCATACTTGTGCCTTAGGACTTCGATATTCTAGTGATTGGAATTTATCTGTTTAGTATTAATATTATTAATATGGAACAATTGTGATACCTGACTCATCTATACATTTACGATACCTTGAGTCATGTTCCTTTTAGCATGTTTACGTCCATGAATAATTTTATTATTCTAAATGTCCGTAGTCGGTCATATTTGTGGGAACAAATATGAATGTAAGACTATTATGAACTTGGATTGGTGGATATTCATAAGGGATGAATATAGAGCAATTGGTTGCTGCCAAGGTTCATAGATATTCGTGGGATACGAATATTGGACTGACCCGCATCTCAAATCTTACTACATGGAATCTTAATGATTGATCATAAGTAAATTTGAGTAAAGGCGAATATCATTTGGTATCCTCCAACCTGAGATACATATTGGGTTTTGATATTCACCAAGTGTTATACCTTGAGCTAGTTCTTCACTGATATGAAATATTTGTCAGTACATAAGGCTATGTTCAGGTATGACATAAGGTGATTGTGATAAACGTATGTAGTCAAGATGAGATTTGTTCCTCTTATTCGTTGAGAGTATGATGTCTAAGGCCTGATTAAGTTAAATCAACAAGGAATGATCATTCTGTGTCCTTGGATTTAACATGACATATGTAACAAAAAGATAAATGATTGATTCACCTGAAAAATTTCAAGTTGGATACTTGAAGGGGATAATGTTATTGAATGGCTTCTAAGTCATGCGTATTAAGGGTAGTAAACCGTTGTTAGGCGGTATTTACTGCTTGCATCAATCCTCTATGAATCTTGTGCAAGTGGGAGATTGTTGGATTCTATATGCCCAAGACACATAGAATATTGATGTGGTTAGTACGTCATGATCCAAGTCGGGTCATACCCAATAACAAGCTTAGCAAACACCAATTATTATTTAATTGATGATATGATCATGCAATTAAATAATTACACCAATTTAGAAAATGGGTTTTCTAAATAAGTTGCATATGAGATTGAACAACATATAAGGATATTTTGTTCATGAATGTTATTTGAAATGTTGTTTAATTTAGTTAAATAACATTAAATAATAATAGTGTGTATGAGTTATATAATTAAAAGGGTTAATTATATAACTAATAAAAACAACTAGTTAATAAAAAATTGGAGATTGGTTTTTGGGGGGAAAACCCCTCTCCTTGAACTTTCGGCCGCCCCTTATGGGGAGGGGTTCCTTTTGTTTTTTTTAATCAACCATTCTCCAAGAACTAGTCATACACTCTATCTCTCATTCTCTCTCACACATGCAAGAACCAAGAACACATTTCTCTCAAGCTTCTTGAAGATATGAAGGCTGAAAATCGAGATATGCACTGCTGAAAATCGATTTCAGCTCACTCTTGGTTTCATTTTGGTGTCTAAATCCTAGCAACATGGGTGCTTGCTTAAGGCTTGTGGGTATGGATGCTTGAGGACATCTATACTTGATGTCTTGGTCATTCAATGGAAGCTGCATCTTCACTTTTGTCCACGTTTTTCAGCAGCTTTGGATGAAGTTTTCAGCCACGTTTTGACAGCATACAAAGAGGTAGTTTGTATGTTATGTTTTAGGTTGTTATTTCTTATAGATAGCTAGTTCAAACACATATTAAAGATCCTTATGTTCTTGGGTTTGTTGATGCTATGAAATGAACTCTATATTTTCAGATTATAAGACATGAAATAAACGATTTAATCCGCTGCGTTTTCTTAGTTTAAATGGTTAAACTAGTTTGTTAAAGGCCAACAAACCCAGCAGTTAGATCTTCCCGTATGGTTTTATGTTATGCCTTCACTTGTAAACAAGTAAGGCACTTGCTCACGTACTCTACTATGTCTCGCTTCTTTCCCGGCCACCAATAATCTTTCTTCATGTCCTGATACATCTTCATGGCACCGGGATGAATCGAGTATCGAGTTTTATGAGCTTCATCCATGATTCGTCCCCGTAGATCTTCGTAATGAGGGATCGATATCCGTCCATTTCGGGTTCTAACATCAAGAGTGTTTTCTCCTAATTCTGTGACTAACCCTCTCATGCTTTCAGAGTTAAGGAGATCTTCCTTCAACGCCTCTTCTCTTGCGTTTGGCCCCACACAAACTTCACATCCTTGTGAGTCAACCTAGTCAAAGGTGAGGTTTTCTTTGAAAAGTCTTGGATGAACCTCCTGAAATAACCCGCCAAACACATGAAACTACGGATCTCGGATGGCGTTTTTAGGGACTTCCATTGGATGACCGCCTCAACCTTTACCGGGTCTACCATAATTCCTTCAGCATTCACCACGTGACCCAAAAACTGAACCTCATGTAAGCAAAAGGCACAGTTAGAAAATTTAGCATATAACTTCTCTTTTCTAAGTGTCTGCAACACCTTGCTTATATGACCGGCATGTTCTTCCTCGCTTCTCGAATAAATCAGGATATCTTCAATAAATATGATCACTGATTTATCTAATATTGGCCGACACACTCGGCTCATTAAATCCATAAAGGCAGTTGGCGGGTTAGTTAGACGAAAAGACATGATGAGAAACTCGTAGTGTCCATAGTGAGTGCGAAAAGCTATCTTAGGAATATCCCCCTCCTTCACCTTCAACTGATGGTAACCAGATCGTAGATCTATCCTTAAGAACCAATTTGCTCCTTGCAGCTGATCGAAGAAGTCATCAATCCTCAGTAACGGATACCGATTCTTCACCGTCAACTTTTTTAACTCTTTGTATTCTATACACATCCTCATACTACCGTCTTTCTTCTTCATGAATAAGACCGGAGCACCCCATGGAGAAATACTCGGTAGAATAAACCCTTTGTCCATCAACTTCTTCGGCTGAACCATGAGTTCCTTCATCTCAGAACGAGCTAATCGATACGGTGTTTTGGCAACGGGTTGAGCACCGGATATCAGATCAATCTTAAACTCAATCTCACGATCCGATGGCACACCTGGTAAGTCATCTGGAAACACATCTAGAAAATCACACACAACCGGTACGTCGGACAGTTGTGGTACTGACGCGTCCACATCTTTCACGTAGGCCAGATAGGCACGACATCCACGTCTCATGCACTTCCCTGCTAGCGCCATCGAAATCCCCTTTGGAATCGTAGTAACACGATTGCAGTAAACTGTCACCAAACTGCCATCGGGTGCAACTAGTCGAATCATCTTCTTACGACACATGATGTTCGACTCGTAGGTTGCCAACCAATCCATCCATAGTATTACATCGAATCCTGCTAGAGGCATCTCATGTAAATTGGCAGGAAACTTATGGCCTTCTAGTTCTACGGCATAATCCTCGATCATATCAGTGATTCTAGTAGGCTTACCAATAGCCGTTTCTACATCGAATGGCTCATCAACACACCTACTACTAACAGACATTTTAGCATAGAAATTAGTAGAGATGAAACTCCTACTAGCACCAGAATCAAATAATACATACGCACAAATTTGGTTTACCAGAAACATACCTGACATGACATCGGGGTCTACTCTGGCCTCCTCCCGGGTCAGCGTGAAAGCTCTAGAACTTGCTCTCTGCCCTCCTTCTTCATCCTTCTTCTTTGCCCCAGAACTCTCCGCCCTTGGCTTCTTGTAGTCCTTGCTCACGTGGCCCTCCTTTCCATAACTATAACACATCGGCATCTGTAGTTCTCTAGCAATATGGCAAGGTTTCCCACACATGAAGGATACGTTCAGTCCCAACCTACACTTGTCGCTCCCTTCCACATTTATCGCACTTCCTCAGTCCCGAGCTTGATGACGCCCTACGATCATCCATCTTCATCTTTTTTTTGTTTGGAGTGAAACCACCACGTCCAAACTGCTTCCCGTTCCAGTTCTTATCACCACCACCTGTCTTTTTCAAGTCCACCATAGTCTTCTCTCTCTTATCATACAATCTACCCGCCATGTCTACAGCTGATCGAAAGGTACTTGGTCGGGCAGCAATCGGATGCCTACGTATATCAGTCAGCAACCGCTGGACATATCTCTAAATCTTCCTTGATATCGGAGTCACCTGATCAGGCACCAGCCTTTGCATCTCATTAAATTTGGTGGTATACTGTTGGTGCATCATAGTTCCCGCTTCCAGCTGTAGGAACTCCCTCTCGATCTTGTCCAACTCCATATGAGGACAAAACTCCTTAATCGCCAACTTCTTCAGTTCTGGCCACCTTATCTTTCCAATGGCCCTGCTACCTTCGGCCTAGACAATGTTTTCCCACCAGTATAAGGCCGATTCCACCCGCACCATCTGATCATCTCGGCACTCGCCGATATCCAGTATCGCCTCCATCTCCCCCTCACTCGCGACAATCGTCTTAGTCTCCGATCGCTCCTTTTCCTCCCTTCTGGTGGTCCTTCTCCTCTCCTTCTTCTTGTCTTCTCTTACCACCTTGATCACTTCTGTTACTACAGATGGTAGGATTGTTTGCATGACTTGATATCCTCGACGACCGCCTCTTTCACCAAAGCCCTTAAGTTCTCACTCTCATCACCACCCTCCTGGTGATGCACCTCGAGCTCTTGACAGGCCCTCTCAGCAGTCTTGGCCTTATTCCTAGTAACACGCGGTTCAGCACCACGTCCTCCTTTTGCTCCACCCCTAGAGGCCTTAGATGATCTACCTCCAGCCATTCTCTAATCACTATAAGACTTAAACACTAACACGGTCATTCAGGGAATAGCTAAGTTTATGTTCAGTATAGTAAGTCCCTAATTACAGTGGCCAGTTATGATTACCCACTTACTTTACTCTTCACACCCCAAGCATTTCCTATTCTGACTAAATTAGTATCTAAGTCTACTAAGAACACATAAATCAAATAGCACACGCATATAATACTGGTTAACTTTTAAGAAAAGAAATACCTGATGACACGTAGCTACTCGGGCTGACATCCCTCCATTTGTCCCATTTTCAGTTTAAGTATAGGTTTTTGAAAATATTTACCCAATTCTCTTAAACTTTGGCTCTTATACCAACTTGTAAGGCCCCATCCCCGGGCACCTCATAGTTGGTCATTCGTAGCACTAAATATACATAATAGTATACATTTCATAAAACATTACAACGGAATTACGTTAATAAAAGCTAATTCATTTTGTTTATAATTACTGTTGTTAAGAAATACATCATTGTTCGCTAGTTACAAAAGATTGTTTGAATGCATTACAAAAAAACAATATCAAAACATGAATGGATGTCAATCTTGCCTCGCCGAGCAGCTTCACCCTCGTGCCATCCTCAGCAATATTTTCCTACCAACTGAAAATGTATAAAAGTTAGCGTCACTGAGTGAATTCTAGTTTTAAAAGTATTAAAATACCTTGTATAGATATATGAAAATATCCTTTATTGTAAAATACCTCCTTTAATTTGGCATGTGATCACACATCATACATACATCAAGGTAGTACTTTCTTTCATTCATTACTGTACATATTAATTCATTTCATACTTTTATCATTATCTTTCACTTTCTTACGAACCAATGTGCAATACCCTGAACACTGTGCACGAAGCTGATGCTGGGCTTGTGGTCTATAAGTAGACCACGAACATTGTGCAATAAGATGACCCAGTCACCTAGGGTATGCTACAAGGGTCCCTATCAGTCTCAACGACTGACCCTCCATGCATCCTTTGGGTTAGCTAAACCGCACACAGTTGAGCTAAAGACAACATGGTCGTGCACCTCCTATTCATTTGCTTGCAATACCTTCATTCTTTCCTTTATGTACCACTTTTCTTTATCATTAATCTTTCATGTTTATTAATGATACTACATTACGTATATGATCATAAACACACCACGTAAAGTCACACAGTAATAGTTAATATGGAACATAAGAACAACTCATAATCATGCATATTAATAACAATTAAAACCTTGAAGTCAAACTAGGGTCAAACCTTAATCATTCTGTTTTTCTTCAAAATTTCAGAAAATTTCTAAGTGTTCTGGGCGCATGAGCTCTATGTAGGTGTGACAACCGACCTCTAGGTCATAATTCTTACCCTAGTCTACTTGCATTATTACCCATCTTATTAATATTAATGTTAGTATCATTGTAATATTATCATTAGTATCAGAATCATCAATTGCTATTAGTTCCATTTTTATTATTTTATGTGACTTTCAGTGACTTTTAACTAGTTCAAGCTTTAATTTAAAGAAATTTTACTGACCCGGGAAAGTCAATTAGCCACCCTTGCATAGGAATTAATTCATAATTGAAACAATTTGCATGTGTATGAACACATGATTCTCGGCTTAATGCATGCATATCCATGCATAATACTTAATAAACTAACTAAAATTTACCACCTAAAACACTCACACTTCCTCCTAACTCTCTCTCTCTCTCAATTTCTTTCAGCTGAACAGACACACACATCATGGTTTTGAGCACTCTTGCAGCCCCATATTCGAAGAACAACACCACACCACATTTGGCCAAGCTCAAATCATGCAAGAAGGAGTCATTTCATGGACTTTTCGTGCTTGGTTCTTGCAAGATCGAGACTCTCCAGCCTTTGTTCAAGATTCTCCAGCTCATCTAGCCTCTAAACTCACCAAATCATGAACAACACTAAGATTAAGCATCATCATACCCGAAACAAGGCATAACTTGTGTTTACTTCACTTTTCTCTTAAAAACCATACCATATCTTGTTCTAACAGAACCCTACTGCTACCACTTTATTCTTGAGGAGCTTCTAACATCTTTGAAGGTGTCTCACTTGATATGATAGTTATTTTATGGGTAGAACACGATTTACACCTTGAAAACACTCTTTTGGGTGATTTTGGCATCATTGAATCTTATGTCTTGTAAACCACCAAAACTCACACTTGTAGTATGCTTATTAATTACTAATGAGACTAATAGTAACCTGTTTTGAAAGTTACAAAAGGTTTAGGAATGTTTGAACACAAATAATGATGGTTTACACATGTGTAAAGGTCGATTATGGCATAATCTCCATATTGATAACTTGTTGTTGTGTTGAACGGTTTAACTGCAAGTTAGGACCATGATTTCAGAAGGTTTTTGGGTAATAGTAAGTGTATAATGTATGGTTAATGGCTGGAAATAAAAGACATGGTAAAAGTAGGCATTTTTTGTTATTTTCGGGACCCGAAACATGGTGAAACAACTTAAAAATAAGAGATCTTAGTGTTGGACCAGAAGAACCAATGAGCCAGATCAGAAAAACCTTTAAGTCCCACAGACATCACAATAACTATTGAAGACTTCATCAGCTGATGATGACAACAACTGAAGACATCGGCTGATGTACAAAGACTGAAGACATCAGCTGAAATACAAAGACTGAAGACAACAACTGAAGACATCAGATGAAGACAACAGCTGAAGTTGAAGTCTAAAGTTCAAGTACTGATGACTTCAGAGGTTGTCACAACAGCTGAAGAAGTATTCTTCAGTTGTTGTGATGGTTTTCTCTTTCAGTAGTATACTTTCAGTTGTTTCCTTTCAGTAGTTTCTTATCAGTAGTTTTCTTTTATGATTTAGTACTTTGTAAAATGTCTGAAGAGCATGTTCTTCAGATGTTGTAGTTTCAGTAGTTTCTTTTCAGTAGTTGTAGTAGTTTACACTTGTCTTTTGTAAGAAGATGCTAGCTGTTAGACATCTCTGTAGTTTAGTTTCTTTTCAGTAGTTTGTTGTAATAACGGTTAGATGTCACCGTCAAGTGACATAAGCTGACGTCACCTTTCCTATTAAAGGAAAGATGACCTAATTGTAAACTGGCCGAAGCGTGTGTTGAATGAATATATACCTTTTGGCAGAAACTTTCTCTCTATATATAACATTACTGTTTCATTGATACATCTTGTGTGTTCTTGCTTTAATTTGTTCTAATTCGTACGCTATTCCGCGGCAAATCCAATCTAATTGATCAAACTAGATGCTGAGATCCTTTCAAATGGTATCAGTGTTAGTTAATCATTGATCGATTTAACAATTGATCATTGAAACTGCTCTTTAGACATCAACGTTTGATCGAATTAGCAAATTTGCAAGAATCGGTTATAGAGATTGAGTTTCTGCTGCTTCTTGTCATTCAATTTGAGGTTCTAGGTGGTTTTGAGCTAGATTTACTGAAATTACTTTGAATTTACTTGAATTTGTTCAATGGCGACACCAACAAATGATCCTCACAATACTGGCTCCTCAACAAAGCCTTCGATGCTTGTTAGGAGTGAGTATAACATATGGCAACGACGTATGCTCCATCACCTGTCTATCAACAGCGCTGGTTGTTGGAAATCAGTGATGCATGGACCAAACAAGCCTATGTGAGTACTCCGGAAACAAATGAGAGGTTTCCGAAGAAACCTGATCAATATTCGGATGAAGATCTTAAGATGTTCTAAATTGATGCTAAAGCCCATGGAATTCTGGCCATGGCACTGCCTAATGAAATCTATTTAGGGCTTATGCATCATGAAACTGCTCATGACCTCTGGGTTGTCTGAAGGAAAAATTTGGAGTCACTGATGAGGTCTTAGCAAACACTAGGGAAATCCTCGCCCAACAATATGAGACATTCTCTCATAGGAAGGGTGAGACTCTGACTTAACAGTTTGATACTAATGTTCTCGGGTCACAAGTAGTGATGAGCATTAGTATACAAAAGTCAAACATAAGTACTGATGAGTTATTTTGTCTTCAGCATTTTTCATATCTACTGATGTGTTATAACTACTGAAGGCTAAAATACTTCAAAGTACTGAAGTACATTATTTGTTGAAAAACACTGATGAAGTTACAACTACTGATGTTGTTATAACTACTGATGTCTATTTCTAACAAATACAAATTTTGTCCACAAGTACTGATGTGTAATCTTACACAAGTACTGAAGACAACATTTGTTCACAAGCTCTGAAGAATAATTTATTTTATTAGAACTTCTGAACATCTGTTCGCAAGAGCTGAAGAATAAACATTTACAAGAGCTGATGACCAATGAAATGTCTGAAAAATTAGACAAGGTCTGATGAGTAAGTGTTGAGGTCAGAATGAAACAACTGAATTGACGACAACAACTGATGAGTAACTTTACTCCTCAGCTGATTCAAACAACTGATGTTTCATTTCCAAACCAACTGAAGGACAAAACCATTTCCAGCAATTACTCCTGAGGCCCAAAGTCAAATTGTTAAAGTGAAGCTAGAAGAAGAAGAGCTTCACAAACAGAATGATGAGGAATTGTTGAGAAGGGTTGACAAAGCTTATGCTGCTACTTCATTAATAATAAATACAAAAAAGCATGCTCAGAGATTATACACTCTCAAGCATGTAGGATTCTATATGCCCAAGACACGTAGAATATTGACGTGGTTAGTACGTTATGATCCAAGTCGGGTTATACCTAATAAAAAGCTTAGCAAACACCAATTAATATTTAATTGATGATATGATCATGCAATTAAATATTTACACCAATTTAGAAAATGGGCTTTCTAAAAAGGTTGCATGTGAGAGGGAACAACTTATTAGGATATTTTGTTCTATAATATTATTTGAAGTGTTATTTAAATAAGTTAGATAACACCAAATAATAATGAGAATTTATAAGTTATAACTTAAATGGTTGATTATATAACTTATATAACTTAGATATACAATTAAATTGTTAAGTATATAACTAGTTACTACAAGACTAGTTAATTGATGTGGTGTTTTATTTTAAAGGGGGAAACCTTTTATTTGAATATGTAGGCCGCCCCCCCTTGGATTTTAACTGGTTCTTCAACTTTGAAAACACACACATCAATTAAAGGGTCTTGGGGACTTCATTTCTCAGCCATTCACATCACATGCAAAACACCAAAATCCTCCTTCTTCTCTCCTAATACTTATGAGCAGCAGCAGAAAAAGGAAGAAGTTTTGGAGCTTTTAGTGGCCTTAAGGTGGTGATTCATCCTAACAAGAAGGTGCCTTTGCAAAGAGCTTGGGGTATACAAGCTTGAGAGGTCCTACTTTGGAGCCTTGGCCGATTTTTGCATCCAACATTCATCCCTTTTCAGTCGATTTTTCAGCTACTGGAGAAGGTATCTTGGCAGCCCTTTGTGGTTGTCATGTTGTAATGTTTATTAGTTAAACATAGCTTGCTTATTCACAATTATGATCCTTTGATTTTGGGTTTGTTTTCCTACATAAATATGTCACTTAAGAACACGAATTTTCAGCTTATAAACAAGTTTATAATGTTAACATTCCGCTGCGTTTTTCAGCAAGTTTAAAAGGTTAAACTAGTTTTTTGTGCTCTTACAAACCCATCAATGGCATCAAGAGCCGGTTATGTGGATAACTTGCTTGTTCTTAGTCTTTAAAATCTGTTTTAAAGGAGAGTAATCAACTTATAAAAGGCTAATTTTGGGCTGCTATATTTCTGTTTTGTTGACTCCCCAACTTTCAAGGTTATATTATACATGCTAGTGATTAAACCTTGAAAGATATATATGTTGATATGTTGTGTTGTTTGGACAACATCTAATATCGAAATTTTCAGTTTATGTTGGCTGAAAATTCGTGGGTTTTGAGGGGATTCATAGTTATATTTTGGATGATATGATGGATGTTTATTTTAGTGCATAACCTAGCCATTGACCTTGTGTTGTTTGGATGTTTGTAATGGCTGTATTCATTCATTCAATTGGGTTGTATTATCTATTGTTTGCGCTTTGTTTCAAGTGTAATTTATTTATTATTGGGTTGTAATAAATAGATTAGGTGTATTTTTTATTTTACTAGATATCTTGTATTAGGACTTTATATCTTGTAATATGAAGACATACACATTGGAAGCACAAAGGAAGGTCATAAGAGAAACATGGAGCATTTTGGATGAGGTTTCAAGTGGGAGGCTTTTGGAAGCTTTCTATGTGACTTGTTTGTGACCCTTAGGAATGCCCATGGACCACACTTGTGATGGCAAACAAGTGTGGACCACTTTAGATGCTATGGTTATGCACATATACAAATTGTGGTTGTTTATATTATGCTTGTTTGATTGTGGTTTTATGAATGATTGTATGATATTTGGATATAATAAACAATCTTAATAAAAATGATCTTAACAAGCTAATATAATATGGTTCTTAATCATTAAGTATTAATAAATGGTTATTAAAAGGATTAATGGTTTTATAATAAAATGGGTTTTATTAAAAGAACCATAGGGTATCTTGTATTTGAAAGCATGCAAATACAAGTACATAGAGTTTTCTAAACTAGAATTGTGAAAACTTTAAATACCTAACAAACAAGTTTAACACCATCCTTTTGCACAACACTTAAGTTATTTGGAAACTCTTAATGGAATAAAGGTCACCTAACCATTTTGAGGGAACTTGTGACTAAAGGTGGGAATACCACATTGGTGGGATAAAGGTCACCTAACCACTTATGTTGGTAAACTCACATGTGTGTGCAAGTAGGGTAACTTGATTTGAAAACCTTGCTAAATGGATCACCTACAATATGGTTTCCAAATGGTGTTGATGGGATTAACATGTCGACTTTACATATGATGTTCAAAAGTCGATCCCATACCTCTAGAAGTTGCAAGTGGTTGCAACCGTCAATCGTTGACCACCTTATTAATTTAAATTGTGGGATAAAGGTCACCTAACCACAACTTAAATGTAATGTTGGGTTCTAGATTTTAATATAGAATGACTTTAAAAGGCATTAATATTAAAAGTAGCAATATCGAAAATACGAAAATAGATCTTTGTTAAATTTTGTAGACGGCCACCAATAATGAAAATCACGATAACACGTCCGCGTCCAACCAATCATTACGAGCGATCCTCCAAAAGGAACGTCTAAATTATAAAAACTTTATTGATTGGTATCGAAACTTGAGAATCGTTCTCAAGCAAGAGAGAAGATCATATGTTTTAGACGACCCTATCCCCGATCAACCTACTGAGGATGATGAGGAGGCCTATAACGATTGGCTAAAATACATTGAGGACTCCATTCAAGTGTTTTGTCTCATGCTAGCGAGCATGACCCCGGATCTCCAAAAGGAGTATGAACATGACGGAGCTTACGACATGATAACCCAGCTGAAGGAAACGTTCCAACAGCAAGCAATGGTTGAGCGCTTTGAAATGGTTCGGGCACTCCATGCATGTCGTATGGACGACAACCAATTATGTACTTAAGATGAAAAGTCATATTGACCGCCTCGAGAGGCTTAATTGTCCCGTCTCGAAGGAATTGGCCACAGATTTGATCCTAAATGGCCTTACCAAGAAGTTCGAGACATTCGTGTTGAATTGCAACATGAATGCTTGGGACAAGAGCATTGGTGAGCTTCACTCAATTCTCAAAACGGCCAAGGCGGCTATGGGTAAAAGGGTTTTACCCGTTCTCACCATCAATGAAGGTGGGAACAATAAAAGGCCTCATCCCGCCCCTAAGGCAAAGGTTGCCAAGGGTAAGGGACCCGTATGGGGAAAAGGGAAGGGGTTGGCAAGGGTGCCACCCAAACCACAAGAGAAGAAGCAAAAGGTTGCTACTAATGACCCATGCTTCAAGTGTGGGGAGATAGGACATTAGGCAAGGAATTGTCCTGTCCATCTCCAAGAGTTGAAAGCAATATACATGATTCATATTGAACTTAATGTTACATATTCAAACACATGGGTATTAGATATCGGATGTGGAGCTCATATTTGCAATTTGTTGCAGGGGTTCACAAGAAGTAGGGACTTCAATCAAGGGGATGTAAGCCTCTTCATGGGCAATGGAACTAAAGTCTTAGTTAAAGCTCGTGGGGACTACATCCTAAAACTTCCAAGTGGCTTGGAAGTTATTTTGAAGAATGTTTTGTATGCTCCTAGTTTGACTAGGAACATTATTTCTATATCCCAATTAAGACATTATGATTATGTATTATCTTTTATTGAAAATGATATTCATGTTTCTTTAAATGGTATGTTCTATTTTAAAGCTATTCCCATTAATGGTATTTATGAATTGGTTCATGAAAATACTTTAAATAGTTAATTGTACCAAACTAACACCAAGAAACTCTAGTTGGACTTGAGTGATACCTATCTTTGGCATTGTCGTCTTTGTCATATAAACAAGAAACGTTTACAAACACTTCAAAAGAATGGTCTTTTAAAAACAAATGAATGTGATTCATTTGATGTTTGTGAATCTTGTTTACAAGGTAAGATGACTAAGGCACCCTTTAGTGGAAATACCGAAAGGGCAAAAGATTTATTAGGAATCATACATTCGGATGTATGTGGTACTTTTAAACCAATGACTAGGAATGGTGAAAGATACTTCATTACCTTTACCGATGATTATAGTCGCTATGGGTATGTGTACTTATTAAGGCACAAAGATGAAGCTTTTGAAATGTTCAAAATCTTCAAGAATGAAGTAGAAAATCAACTCAACAAGTCAATTAAAGTTCTCCGTACCGATAGAGAAGGTGAATACCTAAGTGATGCTTTTCAAGATCATCTTAAGAGTTGTGGGATTGTCTCACAACTCACTCCACCTGGAACACCACAACATAATGGTGTGTCTGAGAGGAGGAATCGAACCTTATTGGATATGGTCCGATCTATGATGGCTAGAAGCACACTGCCTCTATCATTTTGGGGTTTCGCTTTGCTCTCCGTAGCCCGTATTCTTAATATGGCCCCAACCAAAAAGGTGGAAAGGACACCTTTTGAGATATGGCATGGAAGAGTTCCATCCCTATCATACTTAAGGGTTTGGGGATGTGAGGCTTATGTTAAGACTCCCGCCCAAAACAAATTGGAAGTCCGATCCACCAAGTGTATCTTTGTTGGATATCCTAGAGATTCTATGGGATATTATTTCTATGATCTACTAGAACAAAAAGTGTTTGTTGCCAGAAAGGGTGAGTTCTTAGAAGCAAAGTTCCTTATGGAAGGAGCTAGCAGTAGAATAGTGGATCTTGAGGAAGATCAAGAACCACAACCCGATGCATGTTTGGTTGAAACTAGCACTCAACATGAGGATGTTGAGGATGATCAAGGGGTTGATCAATACACACAAGACATTCGCAGAAGTGGTAGAACTTGTAATCCACCTAAAAGATACGGATTTTTCATGGATGGATGCTATGTGGTAGATTCAGATGAACCAACCACATACCATAATGCAATGTCCAATTCAGATTGTGACAAATGGCTAGAAGCCATGAACGTTGAGATGCAATCCATGTATGACAATCAAGTTTGGGAAATTGTTGTACCACCTCTTAATTCCAAGGTAGTTAGAAGTAAGTGGGTTTTCAAGAAGAAAACCGATATGCATGGAAACATGGATACGTATAAAGCTAGACTTGTAGCAAAGGGTTTCACTCAAACTCAATGGGTTGACTATGATGAAACCTTCTCACCTGTTACGATGCTAAAGTCTATAAGGATATTGTTTGCCATAGCTGCTCATTATGATTATGAGATTTGGCAAATGGATGTCAAAACCGCTTTCCTAAATGGATATCTTGAGGAAGATGTCTATATGGTTCAGCTTGAAGGTTTTGTCAATCCAAAACATCCTAATAAAGTATGCAAGTTGAAGAAATCAATCTATGGATTGAAACAAGCATCGAGAAGCTGGAATCGCCGTTTTGATGAGGAGGTAAAGAAATTTGGCTTCATCAAAAACGCTGATGAGGCTTGTGTGTATAAGAAGGCTAGTGGGAGCACAATAACTTTCCTAGTATTGTATGTTGATGACATACTGCTATTTGGAAATGACATTCCAACCTTGGAAGGTGTAAAAACCTGACTTGGAAGTTGTTTTTCCATTAAGGATCTTGGTGAAGCCGCCTATATTCTGGGAATAAAGATCTATAGGGATAGATCAAGGAGGTTGATTGGTTTAAATCAAAGTGCATACATTAATAAAATCTTGAAAAGGTTCAAGATGGAGAACTCTAAGAAAGGTACGGTACCTATTCGAAGAGGAACGATATTGAGTACGACTCAATGTCCAAGCTCAAAGGATGAGCAAGATAAAATGAAGGCAATCCCATACGCATCTGCTATTGGATCCATCATGTATGCGATGATATGCACTCGACCGGACGTATCATGCGCCTTAAGCATGACAAACCGATACCAGCAAAATCCTGGAAACAGTCATTGGATGGCTGTTAAGAACATACTTAAGTACCTAAGGAGGACAAGAGATATGTTTCTAATCTATGGATCTGGTGATGAAGAACTCGTTGTAAAAGGTTACACGGATGCGAGTTTCCAAACCGATCGTGATGATTCACGGTCACAATTGGGATATATTTTCATTCTAAATAAAGGAGCGGTCTCTTGGAAGAGCTCCAAGGAGGATGTGGTGGCTCTATCAACTACAGAATCAGAATACGTCACCGCCTCATTGGCAGCTCAAGAAGCTGCATGGTTGAAGAAATTCATTGCCGATCTAGGGGTTGTCCCTTCCATTCAGAACCCCCTAGAGATCTTTTGTGATAACGAGGGTGCGAATTGCTCAAATCAAGGAACCCCGTGCTCATCAAAAGACCAAGCACATTGAGCGGAGATTCAACTACATACGAGATGAAGTTGAAAAGGGAAAGATATGTATTCATAAAGTTCACACGGATCAAAACATTGTAGATCCTCTCACGAAGCTCCTTGAAAAGGCAAAGCATGAAGGTCATACTTGTGCCATGGGACATCGATATTCTAGTGATTGGATTTGATCTGTAAATTTTGTACTTGGATATGTGGAACTCTTTATTATTTGAATAAAATTATTTGGTTATAATGTTTCAATTAATGTTCCAATTTAGCATGTTTAATCCATGAGTAAATTGTTTACTCTAAATGTCCGTAGTCGTTCAGACTTGTGGGAACAAGTGTGAGGGTAAGACTATTATGAACTTTGATTGGTTGATATTCATAAGGATGAATATAGAGCAATGGGTTGCTATCAAGGTTCATAGATATTTGTGGGATACAAATATTGGACTAACCCGCATCTCAAATTTTACTACATGGAATCTTATTGATTGATCATAAGTAAATTTGAGTAAAGGCGAATATCATTTGGTATCCTCCGACCTGAGATACATATTGGATTTTGATATTCACCAAGTATTATACCTTGAGCTAATTCTTCACTGTCCTGAAATAGTGGACAATACATAAGGGTATGTTCAGGTATAACACGAGGTGTTTGTGAGAAACGTATGTAGTCAAGATGGAATTTGTTCCTCTTATTCATTGAGAGTTAGATGTCTAAGGCCTGATTAAGTTAAATCAACAAGGAATGATCATTCTATGTCCTTGGATTTAACATGACATCTGTAACAAAAGGATAGATGATTGATTCACCTAAATCATTTCAAGTAGGGTACTTGAAAGGGATGATGTTATTGAATGGCTATAAGTCATGCGTATTAAGGGTAGTAAACCGTTGTTAGGCGGTATTTACTGCTTGCATCATTCTTCTATGAATCTTGGGCAAGTGGGAGATTGTAGGATTCTATATGCCCAAGACACGTAGAATATTGATGTGGTTAGTACGTTATGATCCAAGTCGGGTTATACCCAGTTACAAGCTTAAAAAACACCAATTAATATTTAATTGATGATATGATCATGCAATTAAATATTTACACCAATTTAGAAAATGGGTTTTCTAAAAAGGTTGCATGTGAGAGGGAACAACTTATTAGGATATTTTGTTCAATAATATTATTTGAAGTGTTATTTAAATAAGTTAGATAACACTAAATAATAATGATAATTTATAAGTTATAAATTAAATGGTTGATTATATAACTTATATAACTTAGATATACAATTAAATTGTTAATTGTATAACTAGTTACTACAAGACTAGTTTAATTGATGTGGTGTTTTGTTTTAAAGGGGGAAACCTTTTATTTGAATATGTAGGCCGCCCCCCCCCCTTGGATTTTAATTGGTTCTTCAACATTGAAAACACACACATCAATTAAAGGGTCTTGGGGACTTCATTTCTCAGCCATTCACATCACATGCAAAACACCAAAATCCTCCTTCTTCTCTCCTAATACTTACGAGCAGCAGCAGAAAAAGGAAGAAGTTTTGGAGCTTTTGGTGGCCTTAAGGTGGTGATTCTTCCTAACAAGAAGGTGCCTTTGCAAAGAGCTTGGGGTATACAAGCTTGAGAGGTCCTACTTTGGAGCCTTGGCCGATTTTTGCATCCAACATTCATCCCTTATCAGTCGATTTTTCAGCTACTGGAGAAGGTATCTTGGCAGCCCTTTGTGGTTGTCTTGTTGTGATGTTTATTAGTTAAACATAGCTTGCTTCTTCACATTTATGATCCTTTGCTTTTGGGTTTGTTTTCCTACATAAATATGTCACTTAAGAACACGAATTTTCAGCTTATAAACAAGTTTATAATGTTAACATTCCGCTGCGTTTTTCAGAAAGTTTAAAAGATTAAACTAGTTTTTTGTGCTCTTACAAACCCATCAAAGCACACATTTCAATATCAAAAAGAGAAAGTGAGGATTTGGCCTAGGTTGTCTCATAGGATTCATAAGAAAGACATTCCACAGAGATACAATGGCCAAGTAAAGAAGATCGTAGATGAAGTGATCACACTGGCCATTGTAGTATCACCCTGGGAAATCCTTGATGACTTCAAGAAAGCCTATAAAGCCAATCAGCCCCCACAAAAGATGCTGGAGTACAAAGTGCTCAAAAAGGGGATGGTGTATAAGAGGCTTGAGGAAGTTAGGAAGAATGAGCTCTAGTTGTTTCTAGAGGGTAATCACCCTGATGAATTTGCATACAGAGTAATAATAGTTGTGGAGCTCAAAACTAGAAAGCAGGTCGAATACCTCTCAGAGTATTATGGGCCTGAGTCATTGTTTGAGGGAGAAGAAGAAGAGCTCACCATGGAGGAACAAGTGATCTTCCTTGAGGCCTACACAAGAGAGTCTTATAGACTCATAGTTGGGAAGTAGGTTTCATGGATGGGGTAACAGCTTTGTGTCCAGTTTCTCAAGACAGAGTTCCCATCCATCCTTTGACAGTCATATTTTTCTTGAAACCTCTTCCCAGGCCTATGCTGATTTGGGTCATTTCAGAGCTGATCCAGAAGAAAAAGACCAATCTTTCTTCCAAATAAGTGGGACATCAAATAAGCTTAAAGGTTTTCGCTGCATTGGTTCAGGGGGTGTTTGTTGGACCAAAAGAATCCATGAGCCAGATCAGAAAAACCTTTAAGTCCCACAGACAGCACAACAACTGCTGAAGACTTGATCAGCTGATGATGACAACAACTGAAGACATCAGCTGATGTACAAAGACTGAAGACATCAGCTGAAGTACAAAGACTGAAGACAACAACTGAAGACATCAGCTGAAGACAACAGAAGAAGTTCAAGTCTGAAGTTCAAGTACTGAAGACTTTAGAGGTTGTCACAACAGCTGAAGAAGTATTCGTCAGTTGTTGTGATGGTTTTCTCTTTCAGTAGTTTACTTTCAGTTGTTTCCTTTCAGTAGTTTTTTTATCAGTAGTTTTCTTTTATGTTTCAGTACTTTGTAAAACGTCTGAAGAGCATGTTCTTCAGACGTTGTAGTTTCAGTAGTTTCTTTTCAGTAGTTGTAGTAGTTTACACTTGTCTTTTGTAAGAAATGTCAGCTGTTAGACATCTTCAGTAGTTTAGTTTCTTTTCAGTAGTTTGTTGTAATATTGATTAGATGTCACTGTCAAGTGACATCAGCTGACGTCATCTTTCCTATAAAAGGAAAGATGAGCTAATTGTAAGCTGGCCGAAGCGTGTGTTGAATGAATATATACCTTTTGGCAGAAACTCTCTCTCTCTCTATAACATTACTGTTTCATTGATACATCTTGTGTGTTCTTGCTTTAATTTGTTCTAATTCGTGCGCTATTCCGCTACAAATCCAATCTAATTGATCAAACTAGATGCTGAGATCCTTTCACTTAGACTTTAAACTTTTTAAAGAGAATTTTAGGCTCAAAAACGGTTAACAAAGTGTTTTAGATCTGATTTGTGACTAAATGGTCAAAGTACATTTTAAAATGGGATTTTTAACTAAAAACGGGGCGTAACCAGGTAACGTTTGAGGGTAAATCTTGAAAATAAAATGGTTAAACCAAAAACCTATAAAAATTATAATATTTCAGTAAGTTAAAGATTATAAAATCCAAAATAATGAAAAATTGGGCAAACAAGCTTTTAAACGGTTAAATTCGGGTAAAAACGTGTTTTAAACGGGTTAAACGAAAAATGAGGCTTTCAACTATAAGAGGCTAAAATTTCATATTCAACAGATTAGAAACTTATAAAAATATCCTTAAAATAATATTTAAGAGTCTAAGACTCCAAATATGGAAATCCATACTTAACCGTTAAAACCCTTCGGTTTTACGGTAACCGGGAACATAAAACGTAAGAATATTAAACCTGGACCTACATTCTGAAAATTTTGAGGTAAACTTAACATAAATGAGTTACTTAACTTCAGGAGCCTGATATTTGGTCATAAAAGTCAATTAATGCTAGAAAACAAACTTTGGGGTAGAAATTGTCAATTTTGAAACTTGAGTGACTAAACTGTAAAATTCTACCAAACTCCATAACTGACTCATGTGAAGCTACTAATCACTTGAACAACTCTATTTAACTTGTATCATTAACTAATGGTGTAAAAATCCTTAATTACATAAGAAACCATGACTTTCCATAAAAGGAATTATAAGATACAATGGAATACTTGAAACAAAATGTATGAGATGCTAAACAAATTTATCTATGATACTATCTGAATGCCAAACTAGGAGAGGAACTCGATTCAGAAGACGAGGAGCTACCCGAGGTGGGAACCGACCACCTACTCCACCGGAAGCACCAACCAAGTGAACGATGAAAGGATTGCCAACCTGGTGGTGCAGCAAATTTCGAACGTGATCCCAATGATAATTGCACAGATCAACGCAGATAGGGGAAACACCACCGGGACTAATGGACCTAACAATGAGGAAGGCAACCATGAGGAAGCCGAGGCTATAAGAAATAGGTGTTCCTACAAAACATTCATGTCTTGCAAGCCAAAGGACTTCTATGGCACCGAGGGTGGAATCAAAACTTATAGGTGGCTTGATGAAATTGAAGCCGTGTTGGACATTAGCGAATGCAAGCTGGAGCATATGGTGAGATTTGCTTCCCAATCTCTTATCATACCCTATCCTTGATTCTAACCTCTGTAACAAGGCACTACCTATCAGAATAGCATTTACAAGATATTTCGTTATCTTTTGGCATGGAGCTTCTTGGACTGGCATCCTTTCATTTGGTCCCATTTTCTGTTTAAGTTTAGGTTTATAAAATAGTTTTCTCCAAATCTTTTAAACTTTGGCTCTGATACCAACTTGTAAGGCCCCGAATCCGGAAACCTCACAAATTGGCCATTTTGCATAAAACCTTATTTTTAGTTCAAAACTGATAGAGTGTTATTTATTAAAGCAATGGAATTATAACAATGTTAATTATATAAATAAAACTAAAGCACCAACTTAGAGTCAAACCCGGATTTGTACTAGAAGTTCTTTATTTACAAATCATTGTCTTAACAAAATTTACTCTTTTATTATTACACAAAACGTAAAAGCTAGTTGAATCTTTACAGGATGCCAGTCTTCACCCTCCAAGTAGCTCCTAAACAGTTCCTGCCCTAAAACTTGATTTACCTATCAAACAATCTAACATACATACAAAAGTCAGCTTCGCTGAGTGAGTTCTAGTTTTATATAAATAAGAAAATATAATCTTTTATCCTTTCATATAATGAACACGCATACATCATTCTACAAACATTACTTGCATCTCATTAGGCACGTTCATTATCTTTAATTCTTTCATTACGTTTCACTTCATCATAGGCGAGATTTGCACAAAGCAAGACCTCCATGTTGATTGACAACGAATGTCAATCCCCGTCGGTACACGTTATCCATGGTCGCTACCCCCGATGGTTGATCGATCCCCGTCGGTACACATCTTCATGGTAGCTTCCCCCGACAGTTGATCCACACTGCTAGGCACATAGCCCGCTCATGAATACGGATCCATCATCATACATCAGACTCACATAAGTGAAGTCTATCATAGTGCTTGCAAGACTTTTCATCATCAAACGGGTCCGGGGGTAACATTTGTTAAGTTCCACTTCTTATTAGTATCGTCTTTCACTTAATATATATAATACTTAGCTTATTAAGTACGCACATACCAAGTACCAGTCATCATAACGCGTAACTGTATCTATTTAATTGTCATATTTTTCTTTAAATCATTCTATCTATAGGCAATAAATATACGTAATTCACAGTTATTACTTTATCAAATCATATAACGAATTATTTAAAAATAATCTTAATTATAAATCATATGGTATGTATGTCAGCCCCAAAACAGTAAAGCATGTATAAAAGAGGGGGATCTAGAACACAACTTGGGTGTCGTTACTGAAATCCATAAAGAAACCATCCCAAGTCGTCTAGCTTTAACCCACATCGCCCATAATAAACATTCTACGTCATCCCGAACAAACGCACAACCCGACTCCCTTCTTAGTCGTCTAGCAAAACTAGCCAGTCTGCGCTGCCCTCAATCGGATACAACAACCTCATGTCATACCCAAACAGTCAAGAAAACACCTAAAACATAATCATTGTAATTGCACGAACCGTAGCCATCAAAATGACTCCCACAAACATGTTGCCTTAACCATAACAAGACCATCGAATTATTAACATAACCGTGCCGCTTAAACATTATCATACTAGAATCATCACCTCATAATATCATTACCATAATCATCAATCTATAACAATGCCATGACTTTATGCTAACTATCCTTGTTATGTATTCATAACCCATATCATCATAGGACCATCATCCTTTTAAACATCAAGATAATCCTAAACATAGCTATTCCATCATGTACACATCATGTCATCATCATCAAGTATCTGTCACCTTAAGCCCATGTTTACTAATTCATCTTCATCATAAAGCACCAACATGAGCAACCAAACACCTTTATCATCAACATTTAGACACCATTAACATCATCATTCTAAAACAATCATCATCGTTATCTAACAGTTCCATCATCATCATTCTAACAACAACATCATCACCATCTAACAACAACATCATCATCATCTAACAACAACATCGTCCAAACAGCACCTTCATCGCTAACTCATCATCATCACCAGCTTAAACAGCCCCTCTGACATTACCATGCACCACTCCTGGCTCTGCGATCGAGGACCGTGAGGTCATCGGGCATCAGCCACCTCGGGCAGCCCTTTGGGTGCCCTAGACTGACCACATCCATCAGTATTTCAGCCACAGTAGACATGCACCACAGATACACCACCATCAACAGCCCTAATCACAACCGCATCCACATTTACAGCCCTAACCGACACTAAATCGACCACCATCGTCATCCTTAAGTCCACAATCATAGCTAAACAACAAAAACTACATTATCTACAGCTTATCATCGACACAATTACCTCTGGTTCGGTTTCTTTCAACCCGACAGCCACCACTAATGCTGCCGACAGCCACAACCACCACCAACACGACCACCATCGACCACCAACACCACATCGTGACCACCATCGACCACAGTCGCCGTCGCGACAACCACAGCCACCATCAGGACACCACCATCGGGACACCACCAACACACGACAGCCACAATCAACGACAACCATCAACACTCGACCAAAGCTGTCATCCACAACCACAATACCCATAGCCGCGGCCACCTTCACCTCGACCGACGTGAACCATCACCACTACCATCTTCGAGCGGACCTGTGACCGTCTCTTTCGCCTTTGATTCCCGTGGCTTTGTTGCATTTTAGGAGAAATCAGGGTCGTTATTGAGTTCAGGGTGTCGAGGGGGAGCAGGGTTTGTCGTTCACTTGCCGGCACTCGCCGGAATCGACCACCGGTGGCCGGTGGTTTGGCCGAGCTTTGAAGAAGGGGGGGAGATGAGTGAGCGGCTGATTTTGGGGAAGAAGGGGGGGGATTAGGGTTATTATTTAAATTTCATCTTTTGCCATAATTGGTCCCTAAAGTTTCAACATTTTGTCTTCAAACCTAAACTTGACAAACTAACTAATCTTTTCGAGAATAAAATTCAATAATACTATTTTTAATATTATTTCGCCACTTAAGTTCATTTTGGAAATTTGGGGCGTTACATTTATGTGAGAAATGATAGTACATTAGTAAGATCAGTTGCATACTTCACTCGCTAATAAAGTCTGACATGATCAGGATTTATTGTGTAGACACTATCATGCTACTATACTGAACAAGTAAATTCTTGTGATTACCCCACATCCCTATGCTTGTTTGTGTATTCATCTAAGTACTTTTGAGTGTATTAGCTTATCAGATTGACTGCTTGCTAAGCTACCCCCACTCATACTGTTGGATTCTGTATGCCCAAGACACATAGAACATTGATGTGGTTAGTACGTCATGATCCAAGTCGGGTCATACCCAATAACAAGCTTAGCAAACACCAACTAATATTTAATTGATGATATGATCATGCAATTAAATAATTACACCAATTTGGAAAATGGGTTTTCTAAATAAATTATATGTGAGAAAGAACAAATTATGAGGATATTTTGTTCATGGACATTATTTGTAATGTTGTTTAATTTAGTTAAATAACATTAGATAATAAAAGTGTGTGCATATTATATATAATTAAAAGGTTAGTTATGTATGATAATTTTAAAAACTCTTGTATTATTTTGAAAGAGTTTTAAAAGAGGGGAAGCCCTAAAGACTTCAAGGTTCGGCCCCCCCCCCCCCCCTTTGGCAGCTCTCTCTTCTCTTGTTCTTTGTGTTCTTGAAAAATGGCTTTCTTAGAACACACACACACTTCATCTCCTTCCTTTCTTCTCACATGCAAGGACCAAAAACGAAAGGTAATCTTTTCTTCAAGAGATTCACGGGTGAAGATGTTCCAGCAGCATGCTTCAATTCGTTTTGGGGCTGGAAATCGATTTCCAGCAGCTCATTCTCGGTCTTTGGTGTACAAAAGCCTAGCAAAGGGTGTTGCTAAAGGAGCTTGTGGGTATGAACACTTGAGAGCACCTATCCTTGGTGTTTTGGTCATCCAAGAACAACTCTTTCTTCACCAAATCGTGATTTCCAGCAGCTTTAATATCGGTTCTTCAACAGCCCATAAAGGTAGATTGTTGATGTTCTCTTGGTGACTTGGCTGCTCAAGAACATCCTTCCTTTCATCTACATCCACGATTTTCAGCATCTTTGGATGATGCTCTTTCAGCCATGTTTTAACAGCATACAAAGAGATGCATGTTCACTGTTGTTCACGTTTTCAGCATCTTTGGGTGTTGGCTTTTCAGCCACATTTTGACAGCATACAAAGAGCATGAATAAGGTAGTTCATCTTCATCACACATCCACGATTTTGACAGCTTCATCCACGGTTTTGACAGCCTTTAAAGGTAGTTCATTGTGTTGATTTGGTTGTTTGGTTTGCTTCTTGATAACTAATCTATTCACATATATATGATCCTTTGTCTTTGGGTTTGTTGAAATAATATTATGAACTTTAATTTTCAGATTATAGAATACGAAATTAAGTTCATATTCCGCTGCGTTTTCTTGTTTAAAATGGTTAAACAACAATGTTTAGGTCCAACAAACCCAACAATGGCATCAGAGCCGGTTATGTGGATGATTAGTTTCATATGTTCTTGTAAAATTGGTTTTATAAGGCTTTAACAACCTTATTAGGGCTGTTTTGTGATGATTTGATGATACCCCAACCTTTCAAGGTTGTAATCATGCATGCTTATGATTAGATCTTGAAAGGAAAGATATCAATTTGGTTGATTGTTTTTTGTTTGGACAAAAGACCCTAAATTCTTAGTTTGTGTTGGCTGAAAATTTAGGGTCAAATGGGGTCCATTTTGGTTCTTGAAATGATGTATGTGGATACATATATTAGTGCATAACATAGCCTTGACCATGTGTGTTTTGGATTTGGTTGATTGTAATCTTGTCATGTTGGTTGTATTCATTCTTTATGGGTTGTAATAATCCTTTTGGTGTTTCTATTTGGGTTGTAATTTATTTATTCATTTGGCATGTAATAAATAGATTAGGAGTATTTTTTCTTTTACTAGAAAATATGTATTAGGATATATATTTTGTAAAAGAAGATGCTCGGGAAGGAAGCACAAAAGGAAGACACAAAGGATGGACTTGAAGCATTTGGATGCAAGTTCAAGGGGGAGTCTTTGAAGACCTCATCATTTGTGTTGTGTTGAACCCTTAGGAAAGACCTTATGACAACACTTGTGATGGCAAACAAGTGTAGTCAACTTAGTGGCTATAGTTATGCACATATGCTTGTATGATTGTACTTGTTTGGTTGTTTGTTGTGTGATTGTTATTTGACATTTGGATGTGCATAACAAACTAATTAACAAACTTAACAAGCTGAATTTTATGGTTCCTAATCATTAAGTGATTAATAAAAGGTTATTAAAAGGATTAATGATTTAATAAAAGAGGTTTTATTAAAAGTGAACCATAGGATATCTTGCATTTGAAAGCATGCAAATACAAGGTAAATAGAGTTTTCAAACTAGAATCAATGAAAACTAAAAATCCCTTTTTCAAACAAGTTTAACACCGTCCTTTTGCACAACACTTAAGTCATTTGGAAACTCTTAATGGGATAAAGGTCACCTAACCATTTTGAGGGAACTTATGACTTAAGGTGAGAATACCACATTGGTGGGATAAAGGTCACCTAACCACTTGTGTTGGTAAACTCACATGTGTGTGCAAGTAGGGTAACTTGATTTGCAAACCATGTTGAATGGATCACCTAAAATATGGTTTCCAAATGGTGTTGATGGGATTAACATGCCGACTTTGCATATGACGTTTAAAGTCGATCCCATACCGCTAGAAGTTGCAAAGGGTTGCAATTGTCAAATATTGACTACCTTGTTAATTTGAATAATGGGATAAAGGTCACCTAACCATTATTTGAATGTAACGTTGGATTCTAGATTTTATTTATTAATTGTCCATGAGACATAAAGGGTATTAGTAATTAAAATGAAATTTTTTGAAATACTAAAAAGAACTTTGTAAAATTTGTAGAATGACCGCAAACAATAATGCTACCACCCCGACCGTCCATACCCTATCACTGAGAACTATTTTAGAGAGGGATCGTCTGTACCATAATAACCTTATGGACTAGTCTCGAAACTTAAGAACTGTTCTCAAGCAAGAGCAAAGGCATGTGTCCTTGACGATCCTATTCCTAACCAACCCGACCCCGATGATGTTGATGCCATTCCCGATCCTAAGGCAAATGTTACCAAAGGAGAAGGGCACATCAAAGGCAATGGGTAAGGGTAGATCAAAGCGGAACCTCCAAAACCTAAGCTTATGAGGCTTAAGGTAATCGAAAACGATCCATGCTTTATGTATGGTGAGATAGGTCATTTGAAAGGGATTCATCCAACCTATCTCAATGAGTTGAGAAATAAAAGAAATAAAAGGGATGCTGGGCAAACCTTAAGTATAACTTTCATAATCCATATTAACTTAGGTGTTATTTCCTAAAAGCACATGGGTAATTGGATACCTCATATGGAACTCACTATTGCAATTTGTTGTAAGGGTTTAAAAGAAATAAGCACCTTAAGAAAGGGGACTATGTTTTGAAACTTTCAAAAGGTTTGGAAGTTGTTTGTCAAAACATATTTATATGCTCCTAGTTTGACTAGGAACATGATTTAAGTTTCCCTTTAAAGCAATATGGTTATGATTTAAAGTTAGTAAATGATGGTATTTATGTTTATATGGATGATGTATATTATTTCAAGGCTATGCCTTCTAATGATATTTATGAATTGGTTCATGATGATTCGTCCTATAATAACACATTATACCTATCATACACCAAGAGACTTAAAATGGTTTAAGTGACTCTTATTCTTGTCATTGTCATCTTAGTCACATAAACAAGAAACGGACTTAAACACCCTAAAAGAATGGTCTTTTAAAAGCAAATGAAAATTGTTCATTTGATAAGTGTGAATCTTGTTTACAAGGTAAGATGACCAACACGCCCTTTAGTGGTACTAATGAGAGGGCAAAAGACTTATTAGGAGACATACATTTGGATGTATGTGGTCCTTTTAAGAGAATGACAAGGTATGATGAAACTTACTTCATTACCTTAACCGACGATTATAGTCGCTATGGTTATGTGTACTTGATGGCACATAGACATGAAGAATTTGAAATGTTCAAAAAACTTCAAGAATGAAGTAGAAAATCAACTCGATAGAACTACCAAAGTTCTCCGTTTAGATAGAGAAGGTGAATACCTAAGTGAGACTTTTAGGGATCATCTAGGAAGTTGTAAGATTGTCTCACAACTTACTCCTCACAGAACACCATAACATAATGGTGTGTCTGAAAGGAGATCGAACCCTATTGGATATAGTTCGACCTATGATGGCTATAAGCTCACTACCTCTATAATTTTGGGGTTTCGCACTACTCTCCGCGACTCATATTTTGAATATGGTCCAAACCAAGAAAGTGGATTCGACGCCTCTTGAAATATGAAATGGAATAGTTCCATCGCTATCATATTTAAAATTATGGGTTATGAAGCTTATGTTAAGCTTAACACCCAAACCAACTGCAAGTCGATTCACTAAGTGTATATTTGTTGGATATATAAAAGGACTGTATAGGATACTATTTCTTTGATCCAACAGAGCAAAAGGTATTCATTGCCCAAAAGGCAGAGTTCTTGGAAGCCAAGTTCCTTATGGAAGGAATGACGCATAGAACAGTGGAATTTGATGAGGATCAAGATCCACAAGCCGATACACGTTTGGTTGACACTAGCAATCAATAAGAGGTTGTTGATCATGATCAAGAGGTTGATCAATACACACAAAACGTTCGCTGATCTGGTAAAGTTAGCATCTCATATGAAAGATGTGGATTTTTCATAGATGGATGCTACGTTGTTGACTCCGAAGAGCCAAATACATACCATGATACAATGTCCAATTCGGATTGTGATATGTGGCTAGGAGCCATGAACTAAAGATGCAATTCATGTATGACAACCAAGTTTGGGAATTGGTTGACTCTTCACTTAACTCCAAACCGGTTGGATGCAAGTGGGTTTTCAAGAAGAAAACTGACATGCATAAAAACTTGGATACTTACAAGGCAAGACTTGTAGCAAAAGGTTTCACTCTAAGTCAAAGGGTTGATTATGATGAAACCTTCTCGCCAATGGCAATGCTAAAGTCATCCTGATAAAGTATGCAAGTTAAAAAATATCAATCTATGGATTGAGACCAGCATCGAGAAATTGGAATCAACGTTTTGATGAAAAATCAAGAAATTGGGTTTCATCAAGAACGCTAACAAGGATTGTGTGTATCAAGGGGCTAGTGGGAGCACAATTACGTTCTTAGTATTGTATGTTGATGACATACTACACTTGGAAATTGTTTTTCCAAAAAGGATCTTCGTGAAGCCGTCTCTATTTTGGAAATAAAGATCTATAGGGATAGATCGAGGCGGTTGATAGGGTTAAACCAAAGTGCATACATTGATAAAATCTTGAAAAGGTTCAAGATGGTAAACTCTAAGAAAGGTATAGTACCTATTCAAAGAGGGACAATATAAAGTGCATCTCAATGTCCAAGCTTAAAGGATGAGCAACATCGTATGAAGGACATCCCATAGGCGTCTGCTATAGGATCCATCATATATGCGATGATATGCACTAGACTGGACGAGTCATGCGCGTTAAGCATGACAAATAGATATCAGCAGAATCCAAGTAACAACCATTGGATGGTTGTTGAATGTATATTGGAATACCTTAGGAGGACTAAGGATATGTTTCTAATATATATGGATCTGATGAAGAGGAACTGGTTGTGAAGGGTTACACGAATGCTAGTTTCCAAACTGATCGAGATGATCCTCGATCACAATCGGGGTACATCTCCATTATGAATAGTGTAGCATTGTCTACTACAGAATACGAATACATAGCCGCCTCATTAGCAGCTTGGGAAGCTGCATGGATAAAAAGGTTTATCACCAATCTAAGGATGGTCTCTACCATTCAAGACTCCCTAGAAATCTTTGTGATGATGAGGGTGCGATTGTTCAAATCAAGGAACCCCGTGCACTTCAAAAGATTAGGCACAATGAGCGGAGATTCAGCTACATAAGGGATGAAGTTGAAAAGGGAAACATATGTATTCGCAAAGTTCACTTTGATCAAAACATTGCGGATCCACTCACGAAGCTCCTTGAAAGGGCAAAGCATGAAAGTCATACTTGTGCCTTAGGACTTCGATATTCTAGTGATTGGAATTGATCTGTTTAGTATTAATATTAATAATATGGAACAATTGTAATACCTGACTCATCTATATATTCACGATACCTTGAGTCATGTTCCTTTTAGCATGTTAACATCCATGAATAATTTTATTATTCTAAATGTCCGTAGTCGGTCATATTTGTGGGAACAAATATGAATGTAAGACTATTATGAACTTGGATTGGTGGATATTCATAAGGCATGAATATAGAGCAATTGGTTGCTACCAAGGTTCATAGATATTCGTGGGATACGAATATTGGACTGACCCGCATCTCAAATCTTACTACATGGAATCTTATTGATTGATCATAAGTAAATTTGAGTAAAGGCGAATATCATTTGGTATCCTCCGACCTGAGATACATATTGGGTTTTGATATTCACCAAGTGTTATACCTTGAGCTAGTTCTTCACTGATATGAGATAATTGTCAGTACATAAGGCTATGTTCAGATATGACATAAGGTGATTGTGAGAAACGTATGTAGTCAAGATGGGATTTGTTCCTCTTATTCGTTGAGAGTACGATGTCTAAGGCCTGATTAAGTTAAATCAACAAGGAATGATCAATCTGTGTCCTTGGATTTAACATGACATCTGTAACAAAAGGATAGATGATTGATTCACCTAAATCATTTCAAGTTGGATACTTGAAGGGGATGATGTTATTGAATGGCTTCTAAGTCATGCGTATTAAGGGTAGTAAACCGTTGTTAGGCGGTATTTACTGCTTGCATCAATCTTCTATGTATCTTGTGCAAGTGGGAGATTGTTGGATTCTGTATGCCCAAGACACATAGAACATTGATGTGGTTAGTACGTCATGATCCAAGTCGGGTCATACCCAATAACAAGCTTAGCAAACACCAACTAATATTTAATTGATGATATGATCATGCAATTAAATAATTACACCAATTTGGAAAATGGGTTTTCTAAATAAATTATATGTGAGAAAGAACAAATTATGAGGATATTTTGTTCATGGACATTATTTGTAATGTTGTTTAATTTAGTTAAATAACATTAGATAATAAAAGTGTGTGCATATTATATATAATTAAAAGGTTAGTTATGTATGATAATTTTAAAAACTCTTGTATTATTTTGAAAGAGTTTTAAAAGAGGGGAAGCCCTAAAGACTTCAAGGTTCGGCCGCCCCCCCCCCTTTGGCAGCTCTCTCTTCTCTTGTTCTTTGTGTTCTTGAAAAATGGCTTTCTTAGAACACACACACACTTCATCTCCTTCCTTTCTTCTCACATGCAAGGACCAAAAACGAAAGGTAATCTTTTCTTCAAGAGATTCACGGGTGAAGATGTTCCAGCAGCATGCTTCAATTCGTTTTGGGGCTGGAAATCGATTTCCAGCAGCTCATTCTCGGTCTTTGGTGTACAAAAGCCTAGCAAAGGGTGTTGCTAAAGGAGCTTGTGGGTATGAACACTTGAGAGCACCTATCCTTGGTGTTTTGGTCATCCAAGAACAACTCTTTCTTCACCAAATCGTGATTTCCAGCAGCTTTAATATCGGTTCTTCAACAGCCCATAAAGGTAGATTGTTGATGTTCTCTTGGTGACTTGGCTGCTCAAGAACATCCTTCCTTTCATCTACATCCACGATTTTCAGCATCTTTGGATGATGCTCTTTCAGCCATGTTTTAACAGCATACAAAGAGATGCATGTTCACTGTTGTTCACGTTTTCAGCATCTTTGGGTGTTGGCTTTTCAGCCACATTTTGACAGCATACAAAGAGCATGAATAAGGTAGTTCATCTTCATCACACATCCACGATTTTGACAGCTTCATCCACGGTTTTGACAGCCTTTAAAGGTAGTTCATTGTGTTGATTTGGTTGTTTGGTTTGCTTCTTGATAACTAATCTATTCACATATATATGATCCTTTGTCTTTGGGTTTGTTGAAATAATATTATGAACTTTAATTTTCAGATTATAGAATACGAAATTAAGTTCATATTCCGCTGCGTTTTCTTGTTTAAAATGGTTAAACAACAATGTTTAGGTCCAACAAACCCAACACATACATGATGGTAATGTGACTAATCATGAGATCTGTTACAAGCATCATTCACTTCTCTGTTATAAGTCATCATAGACCTGATGTGCTTAGATATCCTCTGTTGTAAGTCATTACAGACCTGGATATTCTCCTTTGATGCAAAAGATGCCAATGTGCACAACCCATTCAAATGGATAGTTAGAGTTGATCAAATGGATATCCATGATCATTCTCTATTAAATTAAGTAACATGAACTCTGGTTATGCATATTTGTTAGGTAATAAGTTGAGAATGAGTGCTTTCTTGCATGTCTTGATGATGGTTGATCCTCTAAGTCTTGGTATGAGTCACATCTTGTCATATATAATTCTACCCTACTTAATCCAAGAATTGAAAAAGTAAGTGAGCTGATAATTTGTATCAAAAACACTCATTTGCTGTCCTTAGATCTTGTGTCTCCTTTGCTGTGATATCACTGACCTGGAACATGATCATTGTCTATGACCATCCACATATTTTTTATTTTAATGTTCTGATCTTATCTAATATGATCTCACTGCAATCAAAGATTCTAGTGTAAATATTAGATTTTTATTCTGCTTTAATTTTGATTTTGTGCATGTTTTCTTGTGTGCAGGCAATATAACAATGTTAAGTGTGATATTCTTATGATTTATTAGTAAACTTCTAAGTTTTGTAAAACTTAAAAGTTTAGGGGGAGTAACAAACCAATAAGAATATTCTCAGAAAATCAAAATGATCATGTTGAATTAAAAGGATGATGCTTTAATTTCAAAGCATGTGTGTGTTTATCTATGATAAAATGATCTCATAATTTTTAGCAAGTGCAAAAGCTTCTTTGAAAAGTTAAAATCAAGACAAATTTTGAAATATTTGGTTTGTTCATTTTGAAACTAAAATGAAGGGTCAAAATGTAAAAAGTTAAATTTTGAGGGTCAAAAATGTAAAAAGTTCAATTTTGAGGGTCAAAAGTGTAAATTTGAGGGAAAAGTAAAAAATATGCAATATTGTTTGAATATTAGTATGAAATATTACTAATGTGTTTAAACAGTGTGCAGGTGGAAGATTTGAAAAATCCAAGTGCAAAAATGCATGAACAGTTGTTATGTGGCTGAACAATTGTCGTATGTCTAAACAGTTGTTATGTTTCTGATAAGTTGGTGTGTGGACATTTCAGCATCATTATGCTACTGAACAGTGCTAATGCTACTGAACAGTGCTCATGCTACTGAACAGTGCTTATGCTACTGAACAGTTCTCATAAGTCTGAATAGTTCTCATACGGCTGACCTCATATGTCTAAACAGTGCTAATACGGCTGGCCTCATAAGACTGTATAGTGCTCATATGTCCCAACACTTAGTAAAATTTGTGACCTAATGAGTCTGAACAGTGCTTAAACGCCTGTACAGTGCTCATAAGTCTAAAAATTTTTTTACTTAGTATAAAAAGCACACTTGTGATAATTCATTTCATTCTCATTTCAAAACCCTCTGACCACTCAAACTCTCGAACTTTTGACCAAACCCTCATTCTTCGATTGAAACCATTTCGAGCACAAATCACAGATTTGTGATAGTGTTTTTGTGATTGTGAATGTAAGTATATGATTCACATTCATCTGATTTTGTGTTTGAATGAAAATTTGGTGATAGGCGTTCAACTCCTGTACGGTCGTTTGAACCCTAGACTTTGTAAAAAAAATCTCAGATTAAACTTTCAAATCAGAAAAATGTGCAAAATTGATGATTGAATCTTGTTTGTCTGATGATTTTGATCATGTTGTTAGGTTAAACTAGTTTTAATCTGATATTTGATTGAATACTCGGTTCATGTTCTTCGATGAACAGTCTCGGTAGAGGATGAATTCGATGAAGAAGATGAACAGACTCATAAATTTTTTAATAAAAAAATGAAAAATAAAATTCAAATTGATAAAAATCATCATTTCAGGAACTTAAGAGTTTTTAATAAAATGATATAAGATAACATAAACAAAAGTGTTAAACTTTTAATTAAAATCAATCTTGAAAATTCATCTTTTATTAAAATTAAGTGTTTACACTTAAAATTAAAATTCAAGTTGATTTTAAAATTCAAATTTATGTTAACACATCAGTTTATAATATCTTAAATCATCATATTTTTAAACTCACATTAAAACATTTGCTTCAAAATACACACATTGTCTAATATCATTGCTTTTAAATTTTGCAGATGGCAGATTTAAAGTTTGTGCCAAAGCACAACATTGCTGCATTGCTTGATGAGGAAGCACAAGATGCATTGTCTTATGAAGAAATGATAAGATTTCTTCTAAGAACAAAATATGTGTATGCAATGTGTTACTAAACTGTGATTTATGACAGACTCATTAGACAGTTCTGGAACACTGCAAGAGTTGTAGTAGGTGATGATGGCAGAAAAGTTGTTAGAGGATTTGTGACCAGAGACAGAATGATTGAAGTTTCTGAAGCTTCCATTAGAAATGCTCTAAGATTAGGTCATAATGATCCTGAAGATCTCTGTGAGTTGACCTTTAATGAATGTAGAGAAACTTTCATGGCTATGGGTCATCCAGACCAATTTCCTAAGAAACAATTTTTTAGAGCAAGGGTCTACAATCACTCGAAACTCTTATGCTATATCTTTCAGCATTGCATGTCCAAGAGGAGTGCAGGATGGAATTCTTTTCCTGTGGACATTGCATCACCTATTGTTGCCATAGTTACTAACAGAAGATTTAATATGGCAAGGTGGATAATCAATGGATTTGCCTTCAACTTAGAAAAAGGAACAAGACATAAATATTTGATGTATCCAAGGTTCCTCCAAATGATCATAAATGAAGAATATCCAGATATCCATGTTTATGGAGTAGGTGGAGATAGGCTGGAACTGGAAAACATGTCTGATATGACATACAAGAAGTTAACAATGATAACTGGTGCACAGAATGTTCCCATGTTTGACTACATGTTAAATGTAGCAAATGATGAAGTTGATATTACTATAGATCATTATCATTTGTTAGATGGTGAACCGAATGATCCAGCAGATCTGATAGATGGATTTCCTATAGAAGAAGATGATCAAAATGAGGAGGATGAAAATGAAGAAGATGATGATGATAGCTCATCAAGTTCAGATATTGATGATGATGCTAATGATGATGATGGTGGTGTAGCTGAGACACACCAATTCATAAGTCATGATTCACCAATGTCAGAACAAGCTTCTGAAGCTCAACATGAAGAAGAAGAAACAATTGGTGATGAAGGTCATGATGAGAGTGAGCATGAAGCAGCTGATGATACAGATGATTTAGTTATTGATGAAAGTGAGCATGAAGCAGCTGATCATGAAGAGGCTGAGACTCACATAGAGACAGAATAAGAGATTGATGTAGATAATCAAATTTTTGATTATGAGTTTATAGAATCATTTCAAATTGATCAAGACATTCCAGTTTCTACAACACAACATGTGGCTGTTCAAACTGAGGAAATTTTAGATGTTGATGAAATTGAAAGACTAAAAGATGAAAATGAAGCAAAAGAAAAGGAGATTGCTGATCTTAAGGATGAGATTGATATGTTAAAGAAAAACAATGAAAACTTGAAAGAACACAATTTGATGAAAGATGAAAAGATTGTTACTTATGCTAAAGACAAAGAGGATGTAATCAAGAACTTTGAAGTAATGATTAAAGATAATGATATTCTTGAAGAAAAGTTTAGAAAATTGGCTGAAGAAAATGAAGGTTTGAAAGAAGAGTTAATGAAGTTGAAAGAGTCAGCAAAACCCAACTCTCCAGAAGTTGAGATTATATCAGAAAATATTCCAATTGATTTGGAAAAAGTTTCCGAAATGGAGAAAGGGAAAAGAAAGTTAGATGAAATAGATGCTGAATTTGTACCTGAAACTTCTTCAAAAGTTCAAAGAGTTGAAGAGTTTATTGAAGAAGATACTCAAGAGAGCCAAGAGCCAATTATTCAAGACAAAATTGGTGCATTGGAAGATCTAGAAGATGAGTATAATGATGATTGGTACAATGAAGTTTTGGATGATGAAGGTGTGATTGAAGAATTTGAAAATCCATCACAAATTGAGCATGATCAAAGTCATGATGATCTACCAACAGACTTTGAAGAAAGATATAATTACTTGGTAAAAATGAAGTACAATAGAGTGTTTTTAGATGGATTGACAGTTTCTCAAATCAATGACGAATATGAGAAATGTTTAGCTGCTGAGTCTTCTGCACCTGTCGATCCAAATGAAATAAGCTTGGAGCATGGTGAATGGGATAGAAGACAGGAGAGTATAAATGTTGAAGAAATCTCTAGCTCTGAATTGCACCATCCAGATCCAGATGATATGAGCATTACTGTTTTAAGATCTTGGTTGCAAGCTAGAAATTACCCATGGAAAAGATTGAAAAGATTGCAAGGAGTGTCATTGAGAAACTTAGTTAAAAGTTTTCAATTGAAAGAAAAGCAAATGAACAAAATGTTGATTCTAGATACTGATAATCCTCAGTATTTAGATATTACAAAGAGAACTCGGATTTTGAAACCCCAAGAAATCAAACAGATGGCTCAGAAATCAAGTGTACATGAAAGAAGGAAAGAGTTGATGAGCATGTTTCCTCAATCAGAGCAACAAGTGTATAAAGCCATAGCTGATCAGAAGCACATTTTTGATAGTGCTAGATCAACAGGAGACTTGGTAAGGAATGTTCTACAGAAAGGTCAATCAGTTACTGAACTATTGAATGTAATGATTGCACCTGATTTTACTAATCAAGTCAAAATCATAGCATGGAAGTATGATGAGGTTTTTGATGCATTTTTGATTAAAAGAGTAAATGCAGTATGTGATGTATACCATTTTTACTCTAGCATCATTAAACTTCCAGTTCAAGATTTGAAAGAGTTGAGCAAACTTGATTTGATAAATCCTACTAGAGCCAAAAGAGGAACCATGTTTGTAGAACTTTTGAGAAGAGGATTACAAGAACAAGTAACTTCCTTGAAACAAGATGCGATCAAGAAGACAAGGAGTACTTTGCTTGGCTTAAGAAAAACAAGAAGTTAAGGGGTTTGCAATCTGAAGAAGAACACTTCATGATTGAATTTTCTGATAAGTATTTTGAGAAGGTAACTTCACCGGGATTGAAGGTAATTGAAGGAAATCAAAAGACTAAACCAATTTTGAGATGGTTTTATAACACATCTACTTTTGAGTTGAAATTGGTCCGAAATCTCGCAAACTGGGATGAGGACATGATTTCATTGTTTGGTACTTTTGAGTTGAAGCTACTTCATCCAAGTTACATTTCTTTCTTGTCTGTGCAAAAGTTTGAAAAGGTGATTCCTGAAACCGCGGAGCAAGATAAGAAATACTTTATCTCAATCATTAATGTAATGAATGCAGCTATGGAGAGAATTTCATTGAGGAAGGCTCCTGCATATGCTAACATTGTGAAAAGAGAAATAAAAGACATTGAGTTTATGAGAATTTCAAGAAAATGAGTATTAGAAGTGTATTGCAAAGAAAGTAGAAATCCAATTGAGTTGTATGCAAATGTTGACATTGCATGCTTGTCAAAGGATACATTGGAAAGGATGAAGGTAATGGAGATAAAAACAAATGAGTCAAAACCAGAACAAGCAGTGCTTGCTGGTAAATTCAAATTAGCGATTGAGAATGCATTGAAAGAAATTGAAATGTACAAACAGAAGCCGATGTTCAAAGTAAAAGAAGAGCCTGAAGATTTCTTTGCAGATTGAAGACAAGAGAAGAATGATGATCAAAGAACAAGAAGACAAAGATATGAAGACAGAGTATTTTTGAAGACTGAAGACAAATGTCAATCTTAGGGGGAGTATTGTTAGGTTCCTTAGAAGATTAACATTAGTCTTGTTTTACGATTTTGCCTTAGTATAGGGACTAAAGTTGTAAATAGATAGTCTTTTTCTTGTTCATTGTATAAATAGCTTAGACTAGAGTAGTTTTTAGTAGTCTTAACATTTTGAACTGCTTTTGAACTCTTGTAATCGTCTTTGCTATCAATGCCTGATGCCAGAGGAGATGCTTGAATTGGAGTTCGTGGGGCATCCTCTTGTGCACATCCTCAGGATGTTCTTGTTGGGTTTTGTTAGAACATAAAACATAGTTTAACCATTTAAACTTTTGTAAAACGTAGCGGAAGTTTACCATTATAACATTGTTTATAATCTGAAATTTCAGGTTTTATATTGATGTTATAAGTTATAATCAAACCCAAAACAAAAGGATCTTTAATATGTGAAAGTTGCTAGCTATTATAATGCAAACAACACACTATGGACAGCCACAAAGAGGGCTGCAATAGACTACCTTTCAGCAGCAAGAAGTTCGAATTGGAGGATGTTTTTGACCAAGAAAAACGACCAAAGGCACCAATGGAGGTCCTCTCAAGTTAGTATACCCCAAGCTTGTTTGCAACACACCTTCTTGTTAGGAAGATTCACCACCAAAAGCTCCTAAAACCCTCAAATGCTACTGCTATGTGCCGTGAGTTTTAAGAGAGAAGAGAGACTTTTGCAAGTTTGCATGTGATGAGATTAATGAGAAATGAAAACATCAAGACTAGTTATGATGTGTTGTGTTTACAAGGCAAAAGATCCAATCAAAAAAAGGGGGCGGCCGAAAATATATTTAAAAGGGGGTTTCCCTCTTTAAATTAAACACACACTATGTTAAACTAGTTTTGTAACTAGTTATACAATTAACCATTTAATTGTATAAGTAGTATACTCTTATTATTATTTGGTGTTATCTATCTTATTTAAATAACACTTCAAATAATATTATTGAACAAAATATCCTAATAAGTTGTTCCTTCTCATATGCAACTTATTTAGAAAACCCATTTTGTTAATTGATGTAAATATTTAATTGCATGATCATATCGTCAATTAAATATCAATTGGTGTTTGCTAAGCTTGTTTTGGGTATAACCCGACTTGGATCATAACGTACTAACCGCATCAATATTCTACTTGTCTTGGGCATATAGAATCCTACAATCTCCCACTTGCAAAAGATTCATAGAAGATTGATGCAAGCAGTAAATACCGCCTAACAACGGTTTACTACCCTTAATACGCATGACTTATAGCCATTCAATAACATCATCCCATTCAAGTATCCTACTTGAAATGATTTAGGTGAATCAATCATTTATCCATTTGTTACAGACGTCATGTTAAATCCAAGGACATATAATGATCAATCCTTGTTGATTTAACTTAATCAGGCCTTAGACATCTTGCTCTCAACGAATAAGAGGAACAAATCCCATCTTGACTACATACGTTTCTCACAAACACCTCGTGTCACATCTAAACATAGCCTTATGTATTGTCCAATATTTTAGGACAGTGAAGAACTAGCTCAAGGTATAACACCTGGTGAATATCAAAACCCAATATGTAACTCAGGTCTGAGGATACCAAATAATATTCGCCTTTTAATCAAATTTACTTATGATCAATCTAGAAGATTCCATGTAGTAAAATTTGAGATGCGGGTTAGTCCAATATTTGTGTCCCACAAATATTTATGAACCTTCGTAGCAACCCATTGCTTTATATTCATCCTTATCAATATCAACCAATCCAAGTTCATAATAATCTTACCCTCACACTTGTTCCCACAAGTCTGAATGACTATGGATATTTAGAGTAAACAAATTACTAATGGATTAAACATGCTAAATTGGAACATTAATTGAAACATTATAACCAAATAATTTTATTCAAATAATAAAGAGTTTCACATATCCAAATACAAAATTTACAGATCAAAATCCAATCACTAGAATATCGAAGTCCCATGCCACAAGTATGACCTTCATGCTTTGCCTTTTCAAGGAGCTTCATGAGAGGATCCGTAATGTTTTGATCCGTGTGAACTTTGCGAATACATATGTTTCCCTTTTCAACTTCATCTCGTATGTAGTTGAATCTCCGCTTGTAAGGCCCCGTTCCCGGGCTCCTCACAGTTGGTCATTCATCGCACATAAAACATTTTAAAACATACATTTACTTTGTAGCGGAATTCAAAACATTCTTTATTAACCAAAAACATGTCATTTCATAACTTTACAACGTTCGTTTTCCTCTCAAAATACAATGACATGTCAAAATAAGGATGCCAGCCTCTACGGAACTGAGTAGTCACCCCGTGCCATCCTCAGCAACATACCTGCCAACTGAAAACACATCAAAGTCAGCGTTGCTGAGTGAGTTCTAGTTTTATATTAAAAACATACCTTTCTTTTGTTAAACCGTTCTTACATACATACGATCACACAACATACGTACACATAGATAATATTATTATTATCTTCATCATTCGTTCATTAGCTTCCATTTGTGTACCGTTCATCGTTAACATTCACGTTCATTCATAAACTTTTTCTTTCGTTCGTACGTTTCTTACTTTCATTTCATACATTCGTTACATTCGTCCGTACGTTCATTACGTTCATTCTTACATTCAATACGTTCATTCGTCCGTTCATTACTTTCTTTCGTTTCTTCCATTTATGTTCTGTCCTTCATTCGTTTATTATCTTACTTATCGCACCTTCACATCTTCGTACCCGAAGTACATATAGCACGAATCGCACCAACGGAGATGTCACTAAGACCAACTCTCCTTCTGGGTGAGAACTCTTGGGGTCCAGCCAAAATCGCATGCCATCTCATGTGTTAGCCCAACATCGCACGCTACATAATCCATATGAGGTAGGCCAAAATCATACGCTACATAGCACACAGTAAATACCACATCGCACGTATCGGAGCAGCTACCAAAACTGAACTCCCACTGTGTCTATGTCCCCTTATGAGTTCCACCGTACATATCGCATAAATCTCACCAATGGAGAGGTCACCAAGACCGACTCCCTCTGTGTGTGTGAGGGCTCTCGAGGTTTAGCCAGAATCGCACACCATCTCATGGGTTAGCCCAACATCGCACGCTACATAATCCACATGAGGTAGGCCAAAATCGCACGCTACTGAACTCCCACTGTGTCTATGTCTCCTTATGAGTTAGCCAAGATCGTACGCTATAATATACACACAATTGAGCTGACAACTCCTAATGAGTTATGGGCCTCCTTTCTTTCTACTTGCATGCCAATCTTACTCTCATTCTTCCGGATCCGGTCTCCTTCACTACTAGAGTACACGACAGGGATCTCATTCGAGTCTGTTGCAACACAGAGTCGCTCACCTCATACCTATTCTCACAAGCCTTACGTTCATTCGTTCATTCATTAATGCATGCCCTCATTCATTACGTTCTTCTTTTATTATCTTTCACTTTACGTTACATAATACTTTTCATTCATTCATAAACCATACACGTAAAGATACGGAAAGATAAACTTACATCGAAGCAAGGAACATCGGCATTTACAAGTCATCAGTATCCACCATCTATCACGGCAACATCATACATAACATACATACATCATGCATATACATGCAATACTATCGTCATCATGCCCAACGTAACTTCTAAGCCTCGACTGTTATCACACATGTACCTACGGGAGCTATCATATCATTACTTACCCTTACTCTTTTCCCGAAGGCCAGTAATTGAACTATATTTCTCCTCGTACACAACAGCCCTATTTGGGCGATTGGGCATGCTTCAGTCGCATTGCCTCCACGTGACTGGACATCATGCGATTAGGCACCTATGTGAATGAATATCCAATCATGCGAATGGACTCTCAATCATGCGAATGAATACTAGGCGATTGTGTAGGATCTTATATGCACAAGACACATACAAGATTGATGTGGTTAGTACGTTATGATCCAAGTCAGGTCATACCCAATAACAAGCTATACAAACACCAACAAACATTTATTTATTGATAAGATCATACAATGAATGTTTGACACCTATTTAGAAAATTGGTTTTCTAAATATTGCTTTTGTGATAGAGCAACGTTATATGGATAACTTGTTCATGAGAATTTTATTTGTTTCATTATTTAAGATTGGTTAAATAACGACATATAAAATGTGTTATGTTATAAAATAAAGTAGGTTTTAATTTTTTAATTCTAATGATTTGGAGAGTGTGATTTTATATAAAAACAAATGGGTGGGAAACCCATTTGAACACCCCATCTTCGGCCGCCCAAGGGCCTTGGGAATACCCAATTTTCTCTTGTTTCTTGCAAGACTAAATGCAACCAACACTCATCCATCATTCTTGCCTAACACTCTCTCTCACACACACTAGCAAATCCTCTCTACTTGGCTGCCATTTTTCGAGTTTGAAGCTGAAAATTGGGGCTGAAATTTCGGGTTTTAGAGGAGCAAGAAGAAGAGGTTCTTTTGGTGTTGCACCCTAACAAGCAAGGTGTTTGAAGAGCTTGTGGGTATCAAGATTTGAGGTCCTCCACCTTGAAGGATTGCTGCTCAAAAAAACATCATCACCTTCAAAGATCTCGACCCCTTTGAGCTGCTGAAAGGTAGTTTATGGCAGCCTCTATATGGCTGTCCATAATGCTCGTTTTATGCTTTCATAGCTTGTCTATTCACATAAAAATGATCCTTTGTAATATGGGTTTGGTTTATGCACGTGTTTATCTCCTAAAGAACATGTTTTTCAGTTTTCTAATCATGTTTAAAACATATATATCCACTGCGTTTTTCAGAAAGTTTAAATAGTTAAACTTCGATTTTGTGTTCTAACAAACCCTACAGATTGGACATCATGCGAATGGACTCAATGCGGATGAGCAACTATGCGACTGGACTCTCAGTCATGCGATTGAGCACCTAGGTGACTGAGCATCTATGCGACTGGACTCTCAGTCGTGCGATTGAACCTCAGTCGTGCGATTGAGTATCAGTCGTCCCTCAGTAGTCAGATTGGCCCTTCAGTCGTCTAGCCCTAACTGGGCAGCGACTGGAGTTCATCCGGAACTGCAGCCGCGACATTCAGCCTTCAAACCCTTCCAGACCTCATTTGAGCTCAAATCAACCCTTCTAATCCATAGGGAAACATACCTCGACCTTATTCAAGCCTATCCAAGCCCGAAATCACGCCCTAAGCGCACCATACACATACACATACATACATACACAGGTTAAACACCCAAAAACCCAAAAATAGATTTCAGATGTGTTCCAACCCTAAAAATTGGTTGAAAGCAAGTAAATGAGGGGTCCTAGAACTCACCTTAGCAGCCTCCTCGGTTAGAGCTTCGTTTTGACTCGCTACACGACGAATTCCGAGCCCGAACTACCCTTTTTCCTCTTCTCTCTTCTCCTTGTTCTCTCTTCTCTTCTTTTTGGCTGATTTCGCAAGTGTGGGGAGAGGGTAAGGGCTGCCCTCTCCCTTAAATACTACAGTTCAGTCGCCTGAACTCCAGGCGTATGGGCACTCCAGTCGTCTGAGCTCCATGCGATTGAACACCCCAGTCGTGCGACTCCCATGCGTATGGAGATCCAGTCGTGCGACTTCCATGCGTATGGAGCTCCAGTCGTGCGACTCCATGTGTATGGAGCTCCAGTCGCATGACTTCCATGCGTATGGGACTCCAGTCGCATGACTTCCATGCGTATGGATGCCCCAGTCGCATGACACTCCAAACTGGATTTTCGGGGCGTTACAAGTCCAACCCCCTTAAACGGGTTTCGTCCCCGAAACCTGTTGTTCCTTATGTCTCTGTGGGCAATACTGTCTCATCTCTTTTCCAGTCTCTCACCTGGACTCTTATCGATCTATACCGTTTATCCACTTAGGACTTCTGGTCCATCTTTGACTATCTCCGTCGGCAACCCATGCATACTAATCAATGTCCATTTGACCAGGACCCCAGGCCTCAAATATGCCATATAGATTACGGTCACAATAGGACCCTCTGGCAAACCAAGCAACTGATGAGAAAGGCATTCATTAATCGTGCCATGTGTTGTTCCAAATATAACTGCACCGAGGTCGGTTTTTCTCAAGTTCCTTACAGGCACACTGTGATTGAAAGGCAAATCGGCTTCTTTGGTGGCCAAAACCAAATTTATCTTTTGCTTTTGCTTCCGACCTCCCATCCTAGTTGTTTGCTACAACGTCGAAACTATGCGTACGTTGTCGTTCGATGAACCAATCACAGGATAAAACTGTTCCTCAGACAATGGGTGTCACAGCTTTCTCAATTGCATCACGCAATCCTCTAGGGCACCAGGCAACCTAGTGAATCCATTAATAGTAATCTCTACATCGAGGGGCTTATCGATGTTCATTCTCCTAACATGCAACTCACAAACAGAAGGTAATAGGAACGAACTGCTACTAGCATCGCATTCAAGGCATAAGTGCACAAAATTAAATTTACCAGAAACGCACCTGACATCAAGCCGAAGCCCGCTCTAGCCTCCTCTTGCTTCATCGTGTTGGCGTTGCGTTTGCCCTCTGTCCTTCTCCTCCAGTCTTCTTCACTCCCGAACCTTCCGCCCTTGGCTTCTCACAGTTCTTACTCATATGGCCAATTCCTCCGCAATTGTAGCATCTCACGGTTCCACAATCTCTAGCCACATGACCACGCTTTCCACACTTGTAGCAAGTATTTGGTCCCTTTTTGCATTTTCCTGAATGCTCCATCCCGCAATTTACACACCTATCCGACCCCGCACCAGGTTCGACCACATGACGGTCATCCCCCCATGCGTGCTTATTATTCGTCGGGACACCACCCTGTCCCATTCTCTTCCCCTTCCAATTCCGGTCTCCATCATCTTTCCCGCCGTCTTCAGCCACCAACCACCACCGTCCTTTCATCATACAGCCTTCCCGCCAAATCAACTGCTGACCTAAACGTGCTAGGTCGGGCAGCGATCATGTGCCTACGGATATCAGCCGGCAAGCCCTGAGTATACCTCTTGATCTTCCGCGAAAGAGGCGTCACCTGATCCAGCACCAGCCGTGTCATCTCGTTGAATTTGGTGGTCATGCTGATGCGTCATCGTCCCCGCTTCCAACTGCTTTCAACCTTATCCATCTCACGGTGAGGGCAGAACTCCTCAATCACCAGCCTTTTCAATTCTGACCATCTCATCCTTCTGATAGCCCGGCTACCCTCAACTTGGACTATGTTGTCCTACCAGCACAAAGCTGAGTCCACGAAATAGTGGGTGGCAAACTTCACTTTTTGATCCTCCCGGCACTCGCTGATATTCAGCACGACTTCCATTTCCCTCACCCACCAGTGAGCAGCAGCAGCAGTGCCATTGCCATCAAAAGTTGGGGGCTTGCATCATTGAAATGCCCTGTAGTTACAGCCTCGTGCCACCTCCAGCGCAGGCTCTTCCTCCTCTTCTTCCTCTTCGTCATCAAAGAAAACCGTTTCAGTCTCGGGCCGTCTCCTTTCGCCCGAAGGTCTACCCCTTTCCTGTCTCTCCCCATCTCTAACAGACTTTATCACCTCGGTCACTACAGACGGTAGGATTGCCTGCATGACCTGATGCACCTCCTCGACCACTGCCTCTTTCACTGAGGCCCTCAAGTTAGCACTCTCATCAGCGCCCTCCGGATGAGGGATTTCAGGTTCCTCATGAACCACCTTCTCAACTCTAGGTCTTTCCCTTATGGCCCGTGGTTCAGTACCAAGTCCGCCATCACCTCCACCACGTGAAGTCTTAGAAGATCTACCACCTGCCATCCTCTATAATACACTGAAAGGTTCAAACACCAACATGTTCATTCAAGGGAATCGCTCAGTTTATGTCAAGTATAGTAAGTTCCTAATTACAGTGATCAGTTGTGATTAACCACTTACCTTACTTTTAATAACCCGAACATTACCTGTCCTGACTAAACACATAACATGCGCACATAATACCGGTTAACTTTAAGAAAATACCTGATGGCACGCAGCTACTCAGATTAGCATCCCGTCCCTTTCTATCCTATTCTCAGTTTAAGTTAAGGTTTATTTTGAAAATTTACCCGTTTCACTTAAACTTTGGCTTTGATACCAACTTGTAAGGCCCCGTTCCCGGGCTCCTCACAGTTGGTCATTCATCGCACATAAAACATTTAAAAACGTACATTTACTTTGCAGTGAAATTCAAAACTTTCTTTATTAACCAAAAACATGTCATTTCATAACTTTACAACGTTCGTTTTCCTCTCAAAATACAATGACATGTCAAAATAAGGATGCCAGCCTCTACAGAACTGAGTAGTCGCCCCGTGCCATCCTCAGCAACATACCTGCCAACTGGAAACACATCAAAGTCAGCGTTGCTGAGTGAGTTCTAGTTTTATATTAAAATCATACCTTTCTTTCGTTAAACCGTTCTTACATACATACGATCACACAACATACGTACACATAGATAATATTATTATTATCTTCATCATTCGTTCATTAGCTTCCATTCGTGTACCGTTCATCGTTAACATTCACGTTCATTCATAAACTTTTTCTTTCATTCGTACGTTTCTTACTTTCATTCATACATTCGTTACATTCTTCTGTACGTTCATTACGTTCATTCTTACGTTCAATACATTCATTCGTACATTCATTACTTGAAGGAATTGATCTGCCCAAGATACATATTAAATTGATGTGGCTAATGTGATATGATCCAAGTCGGGTCATACCCAATAACAAACCAAACAAACACCAATAAATATTTGTTCGTTGACGTGATCATACGAAAAAATATTAGCACCAATTTAGAAACCGGGTTTTCTAAATCATTGCTTTTGTAAATGAACAAGATTATATAGATAATTTGTTCATGAAGGATTATTTGTTTCATTACTTAAATTAGTTAAACAATGACAAATAATAGTGTGTTAGTGCTATAAAATTAAAATGGTTTAATTTTATAAAAACTAAAGAGATGAGAGTGTTACAATTTTAATAAAAACAAATTTGGGGGGAACCCATTTCAAATGGGCACCTACGGCCGCCCCCCTTGGGTATTGGTATCCCAACTACCTTGTCTTCTGAATATGGCCCCAACCAAAAAGGTGGAAAGGACATCCTTTGAGATATGGCATGGAAGAGTTCCATCCCTATCATACTTAAGGGTCTGGGGTTGTGAGGCTTATGTTAAGACTCCCACCATAAACAAATTGGAAGTTCGATGCATCAAGTGTATCTTTGTTGGATATCCTAGAGATTCTATGGGATATTATTTCTATGATCCACTGGAACAAAAGGTATTTGTTGCCAGAAAGGGTGAGTTCTTAGAAGCAAAGTTCCTTATGGAAGAAACTAGCAGTAGAACAGTGGATCTTGAGGAGGATCAAGAACCACAACCCGATGCACGTTTGGTTGAAACTAGCACTCAACATGAGGATGTTAAGGATGATCAAGCGGTTGATCAATACACACAAAATGTTCGCAGAAGTGGCAGAACTAGTAATCCACCTGAAAGATAAGGATTTTTCATGGATGGTGGTATGTGGTAGATTCAGATGAACCAACCACATAGCATGATGCAGTGTCCAATTGGGATTGTGACAAATGGCTTGAAGCCATGAGCGTTAAGATGCAATCCATGTATGACAATCAAGTTTGGGAACTTGTTGTACCACCTCTCAACTCCAAGGTAGTTGGAAGTAAGTGGGTTTTCAAGCAGAAAACTGACATGCATGGAAACTTAGATACTTATAAGGCTAGACTTGTAGCAAAAGGTTTCACTCAAACTTAAGGGGTTGAAAATGATGAAACCTTCTCACCTGTTACGATGCTAAAGTCCATAAGGATATTGTTTGCCATAGCGGCTCATTATGATTATGAGATTTGGCAAATGGATGTCAAAACCGCTTTCCTAAATGGATATCTTGAGGAAGATGTCTATATTTTTCAGTGTTAAGGTTTTGTCGATCCAAAACATCCTAATAAAGTATGCAAGTTAAAGAAATCAATCTATGGATTGAAACAAGCATCAAGAAGCTGGAATCATCGTTTTGATGAGGAGGTCAAGAAATTTTGGTTCATCAAAAACGTTGATGAGGCTTGTGTGTATAAGAAGGCTAGTGGGAGCACAATAACTTTCCTAGTATTATATGTCAATGACATTCTACTGTTTGGGAATGATGTTTTAACAATGGAACCCTCAATTTCCACAAACGGGGTTTTACCGTTAGGCGTGTGACATACCAGGATCTCAGACACAGTCATATCGAACGACACTATATGAATTTAAAATAAACATTCAACTTCATACAAAAGTACATAAACAAAGTTTACAAATATGCGGAAGCGTATACATAATTCGTAATTCCATTACATGACAGTTACAAATGCCCAGTCTAGACAAAATGTTCAATGCAGAAAATAAAGTAGATGAATGCATGTTCTGAGTGCATTTCCTGTAGCGTGCATCATGTTCTTATGCGTTCCTGTGACCTGAGAAAACATGCTAAAATGTGTCAACATAAAGTTGGTGAGTTCACAGGATTAAAAACAAGAAAGTGTGTTCGTAAGCATTTCCATAGTTTGCGTTTCAATGGTTTAGTATATAGAGCATATCGTTAGGTAGCTAGCCTATGTTCTTGTTACTTAGCGTTTCGAACCGAAGCTGACTTTTTACGTCCTATATGTGTTTGTTGTATCCCCGTCATGTCTCATCAGACCATGACAATGTGTTAGGTCAATCAAGCACCCGTTTGACCTCCAATCAAGCTAGCGCGACTAGCCCGGGCGGGGTTTGTCAGACCCAGTAGTACTACTCAAAATTACCTCGCTAATCCCATTACTAACGGTTCGAGTGTGTCAGGACATGTTTGTGTGTTTGCACTAACGTAACAAGCGATATCAAAAATACTACAACCATTTATGTAAATTCGTTTGCATGTTTCTCCCCCAAAAGGAAAGAGAGTAAAATAGGGGCCGTGAAACTCACCGATGATGTAACCAGTATGTAGGATGTAAGTCTCCCAAGTGTGGTTTACGATGCGCTATCAAACACCTATTGGCAGTTATGTTAAGCGTTAATGTTGTGTTTAGCTTCAATAGACATGTTTAGTCGGGTCGGGTCGCATGGGTTCGGTCGTGGGTGACACACACAAGCAGGCATACATGTATCAGACTTCATGTAGATCCCAAATGGGTTGTTGATATTTGTAAACAGTTAGGTTGTTTCAGATTGAAAAGTATGTGCTTGTTGATTGCGTTGACTTTAATCTTTGTGGTCAAGAAATGACATTTTATTGATGTTAACTTATCATCACACGATAGACACTTCGCACACCAGAAGAATTCGCTAACAATGACTCCAAATCGCATAACAAGGCTAGACGCACGACTGGACACTTCATTCGCACGAATAGGCCTTCAATCGTACGAATCAACTTCACTCGTACGATTGAACCCTCATTCATGCGACCCAGCATTCAGTCGTACCACACATCACCCATTCACCCGAATCAACAACCAATCGCACGAATGAACCTTCATTCGTGCGGTTGAACCTTCAGTCGGGTGATACTCAGTCGCACACATTCATTCGGTTGACTCAATCGCACACACTCTCAATCGCATGCATTCATTCGCACGTCTCACCCCAGTCGCCCCGATCAGTCGCACGAAGGACACAGTCGCATGACTCAGTCGCACGGCTGGCCCAGTCGCGGACTGCAGCAGGTCGCGACTGCTGGGCGGGTCGAACAGCTTTCGGCTATTCCGTGCTCGGTTTTCTCACTATCAGGACTTCCAGAAACACTCCCCTAACATGTCTAAGTGAAATGCACACGCTGATTGACATCACACGCACCCCCACGACCACATGCATTCGGGTTGAACCCGAACACCCGAACCCCATATTTGCAGCAGTGAAACGAGCAATAAAACGGATGAACAAGGTCGCCTACCTGCTGGGAACGTGATTTCTCAGCTGTTGCGTGGTCTAATCCGGCGAAAACGAGCTCAATCGGGGTGGTTTTGGTGCTAGGATGGTGAAATGGAGATGTAGAGAGCGTAAGAGAGAAAGAGAGCAGAATGGGGTGTGTTTGGCTGGTGGATGGGTATTTATACCCAGCCCCAGTTTGGCAATTGTCAGGTTTGGTCCCTGTACTTAGGTACCGAGTTCCCGAATTTGTTTCGGTTGATAACGACGTAGATGAGCGAGCTCTATTAATTAATAGGATTCCTTAGCAAATCTCGTTTATGTGAATCCTCTACAAACACCCGCATTAGTATTTTATCTCAATTTGTTTAACGATGTCGGTGGCGGTGTTTGTATACGTTTCGTGTATTTGCGAGTACGGGTCAATGTTAACGGCAACAGCTTGAATAATGTTAACCTGAAATTACGGGGTGTCACAGAAGGTGTAAAAGCCTGGCTTGGAAGCTGCTTTTCCATTAAGGATCTTGGTGAAGCCGCTTATATTTTGGGAATAAAGATCTATAGGGATAGATCAAGGCGGCTGATTGGTTTAAATCAAAGTGCATACATTGACAAAAGCTTGAAAAGGTTCAAGATGGAAAACTCTAAGAAAGGTACTGTACCTATTCAGAGAGGGACAATATTGAGTACGACTCAACGTCCAAGCTCAAAGGAGGAGTAGAATAAAATGAAGGCAATTCCATATGCATCTGCTATAATATCCATCATGTATGCAATGATATGCACTAGACCGGACGTGTCATGCGCTTTAAGCATGACAAGTAGATACCAGCAAAATGCTGGTGATAGTCATTGGATGGCTGTGAAGAATATTCTAAAGTACCTAAGGAGGACTAAGGACATATTCTTGATCTACAGGTCTGGTGAAGAGGAACTCGTTGTAAAGGGTTACATGGATGCGAGTTTCCAAACCGATCGAGATGATTCACGATCTCAATCGGGGTACATCTTTATTCTGAATAGGGGAGCTGTTTCTTCGGAAAGCTCAAAGCAAGAAGTCGTAGCGTTGTCCACTACAGAGTCAGAATACATCGCCGCTTCATTGGCAGCACAGGAAGCTGTGTGGTTGAAGAAATTCATAGCCGATCTGGGGGTATTCCCTTCCATTCAGGATCCTCTGGAGATTCTTTGTGATAACGAGGGTGCGATTGCTCAATTAAGGAACCCCGTGCACATCAGAAAACTAGGCACATTGAGCGGAGATTCAACTACATAAGGGATGAAGTTGAAAAAGGAAAGATATGTATTCGCAAAGTTCACACTGATAAAAACATTGCGGATCCACTCACAAAGCTCCTTGAAAAGGCAAAGCATGAAGGTTATGTTTGTGCCATGGGACTTCGATATTCTAGTGACTGGATTTGATTTTATATTTTGTATTTGGATATTGGAACTTATGTTATTTGACTTAATTATATGATTATAACTTTCATTTGTTCTTCTATTTTAGCATGTTTAAATCTGTGAATAAGTAATTTATTCTAAACATCCGTAGTCGATCATACTTGTGGGAACAACTATGAATGTAAGACTATAATGAACTTGGATTGGTTGATATTCATAAGGTATGAATATAGAGCAAAAGGTTGCTACCAAAGTTCATTGATATCTATGGGATATAGATATAGGACTGACCCGCTCTCAATTATTTCTGCATGGAATCTTTGTGATTAGTCATAAGAGATATTGAGTAAAGGCGAAAATCATTGCATCCTCAGACCTGAGATACATATTGGGTCTTGATATTCACCAAGTATTGCATTTTGACTTAGCACTTCGCTGTTCTGAAAGATTGGCAGTACATAAGGCTACGTTCAGGTATGATATAAGGTGATTATGAGAGACATATGTAGTCAAGATGGAATTTGTTCCTCTTATTCGTTGAGAGTTAGATGTCTAAGGCCTGTTAAAGTTAAATCACCGGAGAATGACAATTCTGTCTCTGGGATTTAACATGACATCTAAAACAAAAGGATAGATGATTGATTCACCTAAAACATTTCAAGTAAAGTACTTGAAGGGGATGATGTTATTGAATGGCACTTAGTCATATACATTAGGGGTAGCAAACCGTTGCTAGGCGTTATTTGCTGCTAGCATTAATCTTCTATGAATCTTGTGCAAGTGTGAGATTGAAGGAATTGATCTGCCCAAGATACATATTAAATTGATGTGGCTAATGTGATATGATCCAAGTCGGGTCATACCCAATAACAAGCCAAACAAACACCAATAAATATTTGTTCGTTGACGTGATCATACGAATAAATATTAGCACCAATTTAGAAACCGGGTTTTCTAAATCATTGCTTTTGTAAATGAACAAGATTATATAGATAATTTGTTCATGAAGGATTATTTGTTTCATTACTTAAATTAGTTAAACAATGACAAATAATAGTGTGTTAGTGCTATAAAATTAAAATGGTTTAATTTTATAAAAACTAAAGAGATGAGAGTGTTACAATTTTAATAAAAACAAATTTGGGGGGAACCCATTTCAAATGGGCACCTACGGCCGCCCCCTTGGGTATTGGTATCCCAACTACCTTGTCTTGTATTGTGCAAGACTTAACTCTCTATCACACTCTCCAATCTCACACTCTCTCTCCTACATGCAAAAGGCAAAATTCTCTCTATCATCTCTCAAAAATCGTGTTTTTGAGCTGAAACAAGGCTGGATTTTCAGCTTTGATCAAGGTGTTCTTGGCTGAAAAATCTAGTGTGCAAGAGGGTTTTGAACATGGTGTTGCACAACCTAGCAATTGGGTGTTTGAAGGATCTTGTGGGTATCATCTACTTGAGGATTGCTATTTGGAGTCTTGCCTTCAAGAACATCATCCTTCTCATCTCAAAAGAAATTCTTGAAACGTAGTTTTCATCACCTTTCTATGGTTGTTTTGTAAGTTACTTGTTCATGCAAATAGATCCATCTTAAAGGGTTTTATCAACATAAAAATGGTTTATGTAAACTTCTAACAAGATGTTAAAATGATTATCCGCTGCGTTTTATGTTTAAAATGGTTCAACAACTTTGATAAACTTGTTAAATCCCTTCATTACTTTCGTTCGTTTCTTCCATTTATGTTCTGTCCTAAATTCGTTTATTATCTTACTTATCGCACCTTCACATCTTCGTACCCGAAGTACATATAGCACGAATCGCACCAATGGAGATGTCACTAAGACCAACTCTCCTTCTGGGTGAGAACTCTTGGGGTCCAGCCAAAATCGCACGCCATCTCATGGGTTAGCCCAACATCACACGCTACATAATACACATGAGGTAGGCCAAAATCACACGCTCCATAGCACACAGTAAATACCACATCGCACGTATCGGAGTAGCTACCAAAACTGAACTCCCACTGTGTCTATGTCCCCTTATGAGTTCCATCGTACATATCGCACAAATCGCACCAACGGAGAGGTCACCAAGACCGACTCCCTCTGTGTGTATGAGGGCTCTCGGGGTTTAGCCAGAATCGCACGCCATCTCATGGGTTAGCCCAACATCGCACGCTACATAATCCATATGAGGTAGGCCAAAATCGCACGCTACATAGCACATAGTAAACACCACATCGCACGTGTCAAAGCAGATACCAAAACTGAACTCCCACTGTGTCTATGTCCCCTTATGAGTTAGACAATATCGCACACTATAATATACACACAGTTGAGCTGACAACTCCCAATGAGTTATAGGCCTCCTTTCGTTCTACTTGCATGCCAATCTTACTTTCATTCTTCCGGATCCTGTCTCCTGCACTGCTGGAGTACGCGACAGGGATCTCATTCGAGTTTGTTGCGACACAGAGTCGCTCACCTCATACCTATTCTCACAAGCCTTACGTTCGTTCATTCATTCATTAATGCATGCTCTCATTCATTACGTTCCTCTTTTATTATCTTTCACTTTACGTTACATAACACTTTTCATTCATTCATAAACCATACACGTAAAGATACGGAAAGATAAACTTACATCGAAGCAAGGAACATCGGCATTTACTTCATGGAAACATCATACTTAACATAGATACATCATGCACATACATGCAATACTATCGTCATCATGCCCAATGTAACTTTTAAGCCTCGACAGCTATCACACATGTACCTACAGGAGTTATCACATCATTACTTACGCTTAATTTTTTCCTGAAGGCCAGTAATTGAACTATATCTCTCCTTGTACACAGCAGCCCTATTTGGGCGATTGGGCATGCTTCAGTCGCATGGCCTCAACGCGACTGGACATCATGCGATTGGGCACCAATGTGAATGAACATCCAATCATGCGAATGGAATCTCAATCGTGCGAATGAATACTAGGTGATTGGACATCATGCGAATGGACTCAATACGGATGAGCACCTATGCGACTGGACTCTCAGTCGTGCGATTGAGCACCTAGGCGACTGAGCATCTATGCGACTGGACTCTCAGTCGTGCGATTGAACCTCAGTCGTGCGATTGAGTATCAGTCGTAGTATCAGTCGTCCCTCAGTCGACCGATTAGCCCTTCAGTCATCTAGCCCTAACTGGGCAGCGACTGGAGTTCATCCCGAACTGCAGCCGTGACATTCGGCCTTCAAACCATTCCAGACCTCATTTCAGCTCAATTCTACCCTTCTAATCCATAGGGAAACATACCTCGACCTTATTCAAGCCTATCCAAGCCTGAAATCAAGCCCTAAACGCACCATACACATACATATACATACATACACGGGTTAAACACCCAAAAACCCAAAAATAGATTTCAGATGTGTTCTAGCCCCAAAAATCAGTTGAACACAAGTAAATGAGGGGTCCTAGAACTCACCTTAGCAGCCTCCTCGGTTAGAGCTTCGTTTTGACTCGCTACACGACGAATTCCGAGCCCGAACCACCCTTTTTCCTCTTCTTTCTTCTCCTTCTTTCTCTCTTCTTATCTTTTTGGCTAATTTCGCAAGTATGGGGAGAGGGTAAGGGCTGCCCTCTCCCTTAGATACTACAGTTCAGTCGCCCGCACTCCAGGCGTATGGGCACACCAGTTATCTAAGCTCCATGCGATTGAACACCCGAGTCGTGCGACTCCTATGCGTATGGAGCTCCAGTCATGCGACTTCCATGCGTATGGAGCTCCAGTCGTGCGACTTCCATGTGTATGGAGCTCCAGTCACATGACTTCCATGCGTATGGGACTCTAGTCGCATGACTTCCATGCGTATGGATGCCCTAGTCACATGACACTCCAAACTGGATTTTCGAGGCGTTTGTCACACCCTCAATTTCCACAAGCGGGGTTTTACTGCCAGGCGTATGACATAACCAGGATCTCAGATAAGCATCAGTTACACCAAACGACTCGACAATTACAAATCATATAAGTTGCTTAGTAATAATGAAATAAACCAACTTGTATTTAATTATTGCGGAAGCGAAAACAGGAAAACATTTAACAACGGTTTTGGAACACGCAAACACGAATCTAATCCAATTTATGAAAAGTAAATGAATTTAAATCTTGATAACAGTTTGGGGTGAATGCGGAATGACATGCAGTGGATGCTGTGCTCCTAAACGTGCCATTTCAATGTCCTGAGAGAAAACATGCAAAAGTCAGTACAAGACTAGTGAGTTCACAGGTTTATTAGAAAGCAGTAAATATCATTAAGGTAATTCCCGGATTTAGTAATCAAATCATATAATGGGTAGCTAGCACATAGCAATCACTATGTGTATGAAGTCACGACCGAGCTGACACGTAATCAATAGTAATAATGTAGGCCTGGCTGTGGTTTCCCCACCACAACACTATAAAACAGGCTGACCATTCACCCGTTTGACCTCTAGTCAAGCTAGCGCGACTAGCCCGGACGGGGTATGTCAATCCCAGTAGATCTACTAACAATCACCTCGCTATTTGCATATTAACAGTCCAAAGGGCAAAGTATAACACCATAGTATCGGGTATATGCGGTATTACAAAAACCCAATGTAATGTAACGTTTATGAAAGCAGCATGTTTCTCTCCCCCAAAAAGAGAATAAAGTAAAAGTGGGGCTGTAAACTCACCTGGTATGCGTAACAACTATTTAAAGTTTACTTGGGGAATAAGTGAACCATCAACGTTTAGAGGTTACCTAAATCATGTAAGTGCATAAGTACGTGTAAACCGAGAACATGTGGAACCCTAAGCACACAGAACTAAAACTCAAGGTTTCAGAAAAATAGACATGTTTGACCCGGTTGACCCGTTTGACCCATTGGTGACATTATGAGTTGTAATTCCTTTAATTAACATAATCATTCCTCAAGCATGGTTAACATACTTCATAACAATTAATTTCCAGTCCCAAACATGATGTCCTAATTAGTAATCATCATTCAACATCATACATGATCATCAAGTTCCATACAAACCAATTAACACATTTCATCACAATAAGCATCCTTATTAAATACTCTATCATGATCCTAACATCAAGAACATATCCAATTAATAACTTATACCATCAAAATAAGTTTTAGTAGCACTAACCTTACACGCAAAAGCCAAGTAAATATGTTACAGGTTGTAGGTATCCGTTTTTCCAGAATCTGCGTTTTTCGGCAGATTCTAGGTGTTCAGAAGATACGGTCAAACACATAACCAACCAAGGATTTAGGCCAAGGCCAAACTCCTATGAGTCAATTAAGTATATCAAAAGTTGTTTTAGGTTTTAAGGGCCTGGAGTTACTAGAAAAACTTAAAATGTTACAGCAGTTCTCAACCGGAGGGCTGCTGGAGTTATCTCGCCAAATTGTGCATAACTCCCATTTGAAAATAACTATTGGGTTAATTCTTTTTCTGGAGTTCAGAGGATTCATAGGAAAAATGTTTGACAATAGGGTTTGGTCTCAGATTTTATGAAATGAAAATGGCACATCAAACAAGTCAACACATACATTCTGTCTAAGATGACAGAATTAACCCTTCTAGCCAAAACGGGTAAAACACCAACTTAAACACCTCCAATTGGAGTGTGGTTACTCTTTCTGGAAACTATACTTAGTGACAAACAATTTGGGCACTAGAAACACATCATTTGGATATGTTATGACCTGTTTGTGGCACATACAAAATGAGACTCAGAATCTGTCAGAAGGTTTGTTTCTGACCACCTTCACTAAAATGATCATAACTCACATTTTACAAGTCCAAATTGGACAAGGTTGGATATTTTGAAAACTAGACTCCATGAGGAACATGTTAGACTCAAGAAAGCCAGTTTTTGGATTCGTCTTCATTTGGTTATATCATGATGAAAACAGAGTATGCAATCTGCCAGATATCCGAACGTGTACACATTTCACATTTGTCATACCCCACATACCACATAACGATTTCCTAATAAAGAATCATTTTTAGAGCAGGTCATAGCATCTAATTAACATCATACTGTAGGATTCTATATACCCAAGACACGTAGAATGTTGATGTGGTTAGTACGTTATGATCCAAGGCGGGTTATACCTAATAACAAGCATAGCAAACACCAATTAATATTTAATTGATGATATGATCATGCAATTAAATATTTACACCAAATTTAGAAAATGGGTTTTCTAAATAAGTTGCATATGAGATGGAAGAAATTATTAGTACATTTTGTTCAATGATATTATTTGTAGTGTTATTTAAGTGTGTTAAATAACATCACAAATTAATAATAGGAGTGTTAGGATTATACAATTAAAAGGTTACTTGTATATCCAAATTAAAAGACTAGTTAATATGTTGTGTGTTTTATTTTGAGGGGGAAGCCTTTTTAAAAACCCAATTCGGCCGCCCCCCTTGGGTTCTAATTGGACCTTTTGCTTTGTAAAACAACAACACATTAACTTGTCTTGAACACTTCTCTTTTCACACACCAATCTCAATACATGCAAACAAAAGAACTCTCTCTCTCAAAAAACTCACAGCCAGGCAGCTGTCTTCTTTGGAGTTTTTGGAGCTCTTTTGGTGTTGATTTCTCCCTAGCAAGAAGTGTTTGCTATTAAGCTTGGGGTATACTAGCTTGAGGACCTCTACACTTGAAGTCTTGGTCGATTTAAGCATCCAAAATCTCACTTTCTTTGGTCGTTTTGCTGCTGAATGAGGTAGATATCACAGCTTATTGTAGCTGTGATTTTATGTAGTTTTACATATGTTCATAGCTTGTTTATTCACATATTATGATCCTTTGTTATATGGGTTTGTTTTATACATATATTTGACATCTAAAACATGATTTTTCAGTTTATAATCATGTTTAAAAACATATATATCAGCTGCGTTTTTCTGAAAGTTTAAATGGTTAAACTACGTTTTTATGTTCTAACAAACCCTACAATGGCATCAAGAGCCGGTTATGTGGATAACTTTCTTGTTCTTGTTCTTTAAAATCGGTTTTAAAGGATAATAATCAACTCATTAGAGGCTGATTTTGGCTGATTTAGTAAACCCCAAGTCTTTCAAAGTTATATCTTCATGCTTATGATTAAACTTTGAAAGATAGGAATGTCAATTGCTTTATATGTTTGGTTGTTGTCTGTTTCGACAAACAAACCCAAATTTTCAGTTTATGTTGGCTGAAAATTTAGGGTTTCATGGGTTTATTTTGTTTGTTGAATGATGTTTATGATTATTCATATAATACTGCATAACCTAGCTTAGGCCTTATGTTATTTGGATGATTGGAATGGTTGTTTTTATTCATTCAATTGGGTTGTAATATTTATGTTTATTATTTGGGTTGTAATTATTTATTCATTTGGTTATGTAATTAATAGATTAGGTGTGTTTCTTTTATTAGAAAAATGTATTAGGATATAATTTTTGTAAAAGGAAGATGCACAAGATCAAGACCCAAAGATGGACATCAAAGACATGGACCTTGAAGTATTTGGATATGGATTCAAGTGGGAGTCCATGGACACATATAATGTGTCATTACAAACCCTTAGGAGAGACCTTGTGACAACACTTGTGATGGCAAACAAGTGTTGTCAACTTAGTGGCTATGGTTATGCACTCATGTTTATATGTTTATGCTTGTTTGATTGTTTGTTGTTTGATTGTTTGGTTGATATTTAGTCATACATTACAAACTAATTAACAAACCTAACAAGTTGAAAATTGATGGTTCTTAATCATTAAAAGTTAATAAAATGTTATTAAAATGATTTAATGATTAAAAGTAGGTTTTAATCAAAGGACCATAGGGTATCTTGTATTTGAAAGCATGCAAATACAAGTACATAGAGTTTTCTAAACTAGAATTATGAAACCTCTAAATATTGTAAAACAAGATCAATACCGTCCTTTTACACAACACTTAAGTCACTTAGGAACTCTTAGTGGGATAAAGGTCAACTAACCACTTTGAGGGAACTTATGACTTAAGGTGAGAATGCCATATTCGTGGGATAAAGGTCACCTAACCACTCATTTTGGCAAACTCACACGTATGTGTAAGTAGGATGTCTTGATTTGCAAACCATGTTAAATGGATCACCTACAATATGGTTTCCAAATGGTGTTGATGGGATTACCATGCCGACTTTACATATGATGTTTAAAGTCGATCCCATACCTCTAGAAGTTGCAAATGGTTGCAACCGTCAATCGTTGACCACCTTATTAATTTAAATCGTGGGATAAAGGTCACCTAACCACAATTTAAATGTAATGTTGGGTTCTAGATTTTAATATATAAATGACCTTAAAAGGCATTAATTATTAAAAAATAGCAATATCGAAAATACTAAAATAGATCTTTGTTAAATTTTGTAGATGGCCACCAATAATGACAATCATGATAACTCATCCGCGTCCACCCAATCATTACGAGCGATCGTCCAAAAGGAACGTCTAAATCATAACAATTTCATTGATTGGTATCGAAACTTAAGAATCGTTCTCAAGCAAGAGAGAAGATCATATGTTTTAGACGACCCTATCCCCGATCAACCTACTGAGCATGATGAGGAGGCCTACAACGATTGGCTGAAATACACTGAGGACTCCGTCCAAGTGTCTTGTCTCATGCTAGCGAGCATGACTCCAGATCTCCAAAAGGAGTATGAACATCATGGAGCTTATGACATGATAACCCAGCTGAAGGAAACGTTCCAACAGTAAGCAAGGGTTGAGCGTTTCGAAACGGTTCGAGCACTCCATGCATGTCGTATGGACGACAACCAATCTGTTTCATCTTATGTACTTAAGATGAAAAGTCATATTGACCGCCTCGAGAGGCTTAATTGTCCCGTCTCGAAGGAATTGGCCACGGATTTGATCCTAAATGGCCTTACCAAAAGTTCAAGACATTTGTGTTGAATTACAACATGAATGCATGGGACAATAGCATTGTTGAGCTTCACTCAATGCTTAAAACGGGCAAGGCAGCCATGGGTAAAAGGGTTTTACCCGTTCTCACCATCAATGAAGGTGGGAACAAGAAAAGGCCTTATCCTGCACCCAAGGCAAAGGTTGCCAAGGGTAAGGGACCCGTTTGGGGAAAGGGGAAGGGGGTGGCAAGGGTGCCACCCAAACCACAAGAGAAGAAGCAAAAGGTTGCTACTAATGACCCATACTTCAAGTGTGGGGAGATTGGACATTGGGCAAGGAATTGTCCTGTCCATCTCCAGGAGTTGAAAGCAAAGAGGGATGCCGGGCAGACCTCAGGTACAATATACATGATTCATATTGATCTTAATGTTACATCTTCTAACACATGGGTATTGGATACCGGATGTGGAACTCATATTTCCAATTTGTTACAGGGGTTCACAAGAAGTAGGGACTTCAATCAAGGGGATGTTAGCCTCTTCATGGGCAGTGGAACTAAAGTCTAAGTTGAAGCTCGTGGGGACTACATCCTAAAACTTCCAAGCGGCTTGGATGTTATTTTAAAGAATGTTTTGTATGCTCCTAGTTTGACTAGGAACATTATTTCTATATCCCAATTAAGACATTATGATTATGTATTATCTTTTGTTGAAAATGATATTCATGTTTCCTTAAATGATATGTTCTATTTTAAAGTTTTTCCCATTAATGGTATTTATGAATTGGTTCATAAAAATGCTTTAAATAGTTCATTATACCATACTGACACCAAGAAACTCAAGTTGGATTTGAGTGATACCTATCTTTGGCATTGTCGTCTTGGTCATATAAACAAGAAACGCATACAAACACTTCAAAAGAATGGTCTTTTAAAAACAAATGAATGTGATTCATTTGATGTTTGTGAATCTTGTTTACAAGGAAAAATGACTAAGGTACCCTTTAATGGAACTAACGAAGGGGCAAAAGATTTATTAGGAATCATACATTCGGATGTATGTGGTCCTTTTAAACCAATGACTACGAATGGTGAAAGATACTTCATTACCTTTACCGATGATTTTAGTCGCTATGGGTATGTGTACTTATTAAGGCACAAAGATGAAGCTTTTGAAATGTTCAAAATCTTCAAGAATGAAGTAGAAAATCAACTCAACAAGTCAATTAAAGTTCTCCGTACTGATAGAGGAGGTGAATACCTAAGTGATGCTTTTCAAGATCATCTTAGGAGTTGTGGGATTGTCTCACAACTCATTCCACCTGGAACACCACAACATAATGGTGTGTCTGAGAGGAGGAATCAAACCTTATTGGATATGGTCTGATCTATGATGGCTAGAAGCACATTGCCTCTATCATTTTGGAGTTTCGCTTTGCTCTCCACGGTCCGTATTCTAAATATTGCCCCAACCAAAAAGGTTAAAAGGACACCTTTTGAGATATGGAATGGAAGAGTTCCATCCCTACCATACTTAAGGGTCTGGGGTTGTGAGGCTTATGTTAAGACTCCCACCCCAAACAAATTGGAAGTCCGATCCACCAAGTGTATCTTTGTTGGATATCCTAGAGATTCTATAGGATATTATTTCTATGATCCACTGGAGCAAAAGGTGTTTGTTTCCAGAAAGGGTGTGTTCTTAGAAGCAAAGTTCCTTATGGAAGGAGCTAGCAGTAGAACAGTGGATCTTGAAAAGGATTAAGAACGACAACCCGATGCACGTTTGGTTGAAACTAGCACTCAACATGAGGATGTTGAGGATGATCAAGGGGTTGATCAATACACACAAGATGTTCGCACAAGTGGTAGAACTAGTAATCCACCTGAAAGATATGGATTTTTCATGGATGGATGCTATGTGGTAGATTCAGATGAACCAACCACATACCATAATGTAGTGTCCAATTCGAATTGTGACAAATGGCTTGAAGCCATGAACGTTGAGATGCAATCCATGTATGACAATCAAGTTTGGGAACTTGTTTTACCACCTCTTAATTCCAAGGTAGTTGGAAGTAAGTGGGTTTTCAAGAAAAAAAACGATATGCATGGAAACTTGGATACTTATAAAGCTAGACTTGTAGCAAAGGGTTTCACTCAAACTCAAGGGGTTGATTATGATGAAACCTTCTCACCTGTTGCGATGCTAAAGTCTATAAGGATATCGTTTGCCATGGCTGCTCATTATGATTATGAGATTTGGCAAATTGATGTCAAAACCGCTTTCCTAAATGGATATCTTGAGGAAGATGTCCATATGGTTCAGCCTAAAGGTTTTGTCGATCCAAAACATCCTAATAAAGTATGCAAGTTAAAGAAATCAATCTATGGATTGAAACAATCATCAAGAAGCTGGAATCACCGTTTTGTTGAGGAAGTAAAGAAATTTGGCTTCATCAAAAACGCAGATGAGGCTTGTGTGTACAAGAAGGCTAGTGGGAGCACAATAACTTTCCTGGTATTGTATGTTGATGACATACTACTATTTAAAAATGACATTCCAACCTTGGAAGGCGTAAAAACCTGGCTTGTAAGTTGTTTTCCATTAAAGGTCTTGGTGAAGCAGCCTATATTCTGGGAATAAAGATCTATAGGGATAGATCAAGGTGGTTGATTGGTTTAAATCAAAGTGCATACATTGATAAAATCTTGAAAAGGTTCAAGATGGAGAACTCTAAGAAAGGTACCGTACCTATTCAAAGAGGAACGATATTGAGTACGACTCAATGTCCTAGCTCAAAGGATGAGCAAGACAAAATGAAGGCAATCCCATACGCATTTGCTATTGGATCAATCATGTATGCGATGATATGCACTCGACCGAACGTGTCATGCGCCTTAAGCATGACGAGCCAATACCAACAAAATCCTGGAAACAGTCATTGGATGGCTGTTAAGAACATACTTAAATACCTAAGGAGGACAAGAGACATGTTCCTAATCTATGGATCTGGTGATGAGGAACTCGTTGTAAAAGATTACACGGATGCGAGTTTCCAAACCGATCGTGACGATTCACAGTCACAATCGGGATACATTTTCATTCTGAATGGAGGAGCGGTCTCTTCGAAGAGCTCCAAGCAGGATGTGGTGGCTCTATCAACTACAGAATTAGAATACGTCGCCGCGTCATTGGCAGCTCAAGAAGCTGCATGGTTGAAGAAATTCGTTGCCGATCTAGGGGTTGTCCCTTCCATTAAGGACCCCCTAGAGATCTTTTGTGATAACGAGGGTGCGATTGCTCAAATAAAGGAACCTCATGCTCATCAAAAGACTAGGCACATTAAGCGGAGATTCAACTACATACGAGATGAAGTTGAAAAGGGAAAGATATGTATTCACAAAGTTCACACGGATCAAAACATTGCGGATCCTCTCACGAAGCTCCTTGAAAAGGCAAAGCATGAAGGTCATACTTGTGCCATGGGACTTCGAGATTCTAGTGATTGGATTTGATCTGGAAATTTGTATTTGGCTATGTGGAACTTTTTTATTATTTGAATAAAATTATTTGGTTATAATGTTTCAATTAATGTTCCAATTTAGCATGTTTAATCCATGAGTAAATTGTTTACTCTAAATGTTCGTATTCGTTCATACTTGTTGGAACAAGTGTGAGGGTAAGATTATTATGAACTTGGATTGGTTAATATTCATAAGGATGAATATAAAGCAATAGGTTGCTACCAAGGTTCATAGATATTTGTGGTATACAAATATTGGACTAACCCGCATCTCAAATTTTACTACATGGAATCTTATTGATTGATCATAAGTAAATTTGAGTAAAGGCGAATATCATTTGGTATCCTCTGACCTGAGATACATATTGGGTTTTGATATTCACCAAGTATTATACCTTGAGCTAATTATTCACTGTCCTGAAATAGTGGACAGTACATAAGGGTATGTTCAGGTATGACACGAGGTGTTTATGAGAAACATATGTAGTCAAGATGGAATTTGTTCCTCTTATTCGTTGAGAGCAAGATGTCTAAGGCCTGATTAAGTTAAATCAACAAGGGATGATCATTCTGTGTCCTTGGATTTAACAGGACATCTGTAACAAAAGGATAGATGATTGATTCACCTAAATCATTTCAAGTAGGGTACTTGAATGGAATGATGTTATTAAATGGCCATAAGTCATGCATATTAAGGGTAGTAAACCGTTGTTAGGCGGTATTTACTGCTTGCATCAATCTTCTATGAATCTTGGGCAAGTGGGAGATTGTAGGATTCTATATGCCCAAGACATGTAGAATGTTGATGTGTTTAGTACGTTATGATCCAAGTCGGGTTATACCCAATAACAAACTTAGCAAACACCAATTAATATTTAATTGATGATATGATCATGCAATTAAATATTTACACCAAATTTAGAAAATGGGTTTTCTAAATAAGTTGCATATGAGATGGAACAAATTATTAGTACATTTTGTTCAATGATATTATTTGTAGTGTTATTTAAGTGTGTTAAATAACATCACAAATTAATAATAGGAGTGTTAGGATTATACAATTAAAAGGTTACTTGTATATCCAAATTAAAAGACTAGTTAATATGTTGTGTGTTTTATTTTGAGGGGGAAACCTTCTTAAAAACCCAATTCGGCAGCCCCCCCTTGGGTTCTAATTGGACCTTTTGCTTTGTAAAACAAAAACACATTAACTTGTCTTGAACACTTCTCTTTTCACACACCAATCTCAATACATGCAAACAAAAGAACTCTCTCTCTCTCACTCAAAAAACTCACGGCCAGGCAGCTGTCTTCTTTGGAGTTTTCGGAGCTCTTTTGGTGTTGATTTCTCCCTAGCAAGAAGTGTTTGCTATTAAGCTTGGGGTATACTAGCTTGAGGACCTCTACACATGAAGTCTTGGTCGATTTAAGCATCCAAAATCTCACTTTCTTTGGTCGTTTTGCTGTTGAATGAGGTAGATATCACAGCTCATTGTAGCTGTGATTTTATGTAGTTTTACATATGTTCATAGCTTGTTTATTCATATATTATGATCCTTTGTTATATGGGTTTGTTTTATACATATTTTTGACATCTAAAACATGATTTTTCAGTTTATAATCATGTTTAAAAACATATATATCTGCTGCGTTTTTCTGAAATTTTAAATGGTTAAACTACGTTTTTGTGTTCTAACAAACCCTACACATACAACCATTAAACAACATCAATTTGATCAATCATGAAGTTTCCCCAAATTAAAGTTTCTAGTTTGACCTAATTTGGCTAGAATATCCAAAATCCATAACCAAACATGAAATTTATACGTAATCGAGCATCAATACCATAATACTAACATGGATTAACCATGAATTTCAAGTAATCAATCTCAATTTCGAATTTTGGGTTCATCATGTATCATAGCCTATGAATTATTCATCAAAAACTTATAATTCTTGCATAATCAATATCAAGCAACATGTATACCATCAAACTAAACCACTAGCATCATCAAACAACCACAATTCGACATCCAAGAACATCAATTCGTCCCTAGGACCTTCGGCCAACATAAGAACTTCACAAAATCTTAAACTAACCTTTAATTCTTGCAATAGAACACAAATTGATGCTTGTAACTTGTTGTATGGCCTGAAATCGAACCAAAATCGCAGCAACCTACTTGTTCTTGGCTGATTTCGAAGTGGGGATGGATGTAGAAGAAAAGAGGCGGTCGACTATCATGTTTCTAGTGTTGTGTTTGCTTTTAAATCCTTTATTTATCCATAATTACCCTTTCACCCCTTATAATTTGTATTTTATTAAAACTAGACTTTAAACTCTTTGTAAAGTGTTTTTAACTAAATTATATAAAGATATGAACTAATGATAATCATTATATATTTTATCCTTATAAAAACACAAGACATACGAATTAACAGGCACGTTTCCACATCACGCGATTAATTCTTGTAAGGCCCCGCTCCCGAGCACCTTACAGTTGGTCATTCATTGCACATTTAACATACATTACTATAATATATAATCATAAAATAACGCAGCGGAATTGATAAAATATACATTCTCATTTCATCATAAAAGCTTTTACATCATTGACCTGATTACAAAATACAAGCTTTCTTTACATTGCCTAACTTTACTATGATTGCCGCTGAAGCATATGAAACCCGAGATTTCTTAAGCAATCTCGTTTATGTAAATCCTCAGCAACCATAGGGTCATAAACAGTGACCTCTAATATAATATAAAAATATAAAAATTTTCATCATAAAGAAGATTCCTTAAGTAATTCCGTACATCGGAACCCTTAAGGAAAACTCTTGACACTCTCATGCAACATACTTTGTTGCATGTACTATGCACCCGCACTTCCAGTGCGTGGCAGCATTATCAAAAGTATAAAATTTATTTATATTATAAAGAAGATTTCTTAAGTAATCCCTTTTATGGGGATCCTCAAGAAATCTCGTAATGGCATACAATATAATGTGTTGCGTGCATTATGGGCCCACAACACATGACGTTGCAGCATTATCAAATGGAGAATGCCATCCCAAAAGAGCTGAGTAGCCGCCTCGTGCCATCCCCAGCAACACTACCTGCCAACTGGAAACACATAAAAGTCAGCGTTGCTGAGTGAGTTCTAGTTTTATAACAAACATACTTTGTTTTCATTAAACCGTTCTTTCTTTACACGTGATCATACATCGTACATACACATAGATAATCTCTTTATTATCTCTTTCATTCATTCGTTCGTTCGTCATACATCATTATCTTTCACCTCTTATTTAGATCATGTCAGGCTTTACCCACTTCATGGCACGTAGCCATGATTACTGTGGTCGAATGACAAGGATCCCGTTACATCTTTCCTTGCACATTGGATATCTTTTGTACCACTACCATATGCTATACCTCGAACGTGATTAGCTACCGGGCTGAAGTCATTAAATGAACAGCAAAACGTATGCCGCGGTACTAGAGGTAAGCGGTAGGCGTACCATACATATGGTCAATCACCAAGAAGGACCCGTTAAACTTATCCAATGTTTGAAAGACATCTTTCGTTCGTTCGTTCATTAATGCATGTATTCATCATCTTTTACTCATTCGTTCATTCATTAATACATGCATTCATCATCGTGTTCCTCTTTCATTATCTTTCACTTTACGTTACATAATACTTCGTTCATTCATTGTCATAATACGTAAAGCCATGGAAAGATATTCATACATTACTATAAGGAACACACACACATCATACGTACATTATCATACGTAGCATCATACATACATCATCATACATAACCTCATACATACGTAGCCTACATCACCAATCATCACTAGGCACTTACATAAATTCCATGTAAGGACTTACTCCCGTATCTTTCCCGAAAACCGGGAACTTAACTATGCGTCATCTTGAGTGCAGCAGCACTAACTGTCCCTCCTAAACCGTGGGGACTCATGCTAGGACCTTATACAACACAACGGGTCCAAAATCATACCGTAAGCGTACAACACAACATTATACCCAAATGGTCCATACATACATATGTCAATAAACAAGTTTATATGTGTTCCAGCCCCAAAATCATTTAAACCAAGGAAATGAGGGGTCCTAGAACTCACCTGTGCTTGACAAGCAGCTTCTCAATCAAGCCTTAAATACGCGGGTCACACTACACTGCCTGTAGATAAGTTAACACTCAAAGGAGTTAATTTCTGCCTAATTTCACTACCAAGTTCGCAGATAGTTTCGCCCGTAAATTCGCTCGTAATTTCGCCGGGCGAATCAGCAATTTCGCTGCTAGTTTCGCTGGGCAGCATTCTGCCAGTTTCGCTGGACAGATTCGCTACCTCGAGCGCCCAACTTTCGTTGGAATTCCCTAGTTTCGCAACATCTATGGGTCAACCTGGGCATCGGCAGAGTTATCAGCGAAACTATAGTTTCGCTCAGGCGAATCTGTAGTTTCGCTGCAGCGAAACTGTAACTTCGCTGGAAGTTCTCCCAGTTTCACTGGACGAACTTACAGTTTCGCTGGACGAGTTCTTAAATTCGCAGAACGAGCTGAAATTTACGACTCAGCTCATTTTAACCCAAAAATCCAATCCTTTCCACCCAAAACCTTGGGTTATCATGCAGGGAGCTATATCTAAGCTCATTACATGTTTTCTTACCCTAAAACGTGTGTTTTGGGGTGATTTTTACCACTTTAAAACCCCAAAAACCCAAATCCGGGTTTTTCACCAAATAGAGCAATTATACTACGTTTCTTACCTTGATTCTTGTTGTTTGGGAGTCCACAAACACCAACCTTCGATTCTTGACCACCCGAGCCTCGATCCGGCACTTTCTCTCTCTACACTTTCTCTCTCTACACTTTCTCTCTCTAGAATGGGCATTTGAGTGAAAATGAGAGTTACTCAGCTTATCCATCTATTTATATGCCAGGCGTTCCCGCGACCCCAAACTCGTTAAACTCATGACCCGAAGGGTTAACTCGGTGTAATACCCACAACCATTTTATATTTATTAAATGGTTTTTGTCCGAGCCCATTATTATTTCTTGACTCGCTTAGAAAATTTTCCGGGTGTTACAATTCTCAATTTACATGTAAAACACACAAGCACATAATCATAATGCGATAATCACATGATTAGTTAAATTATCTTTAATTTAATATTATTAATTATCATTAGGTCACCAACATCAAACGACAACCTGTTTGTGCTCAAGACACGTGTATGCAAAACTTAACGGGACTAATGGAGTTTGGTAACGTAAAATTACCGGGTGTCACATTATCCCCATGTTGAAAGAATTTTTGTCCCAAAAATTGAAACACCGGGTCAACGTACATAGTGAGTAAATGAAGCATTGTTAGCAAACTATTTAGTTATCCAGCACGTAGACGTGCTAAGGTTTTCGAGAGATTAGGAAATAAATCCAAAATAAAGGAACGTAAGTTTCTTAAGGTTTTGCAAGAGTTGTGACAGCGTTACACCGCTCAATGTGCCTAGTCTTTTGATGAGCATGAGGTTCCTTGATTTGAGCAATCGCACCCTCGTTATCACAAAAGATCTCTAGGGGGTCCTGAATGGAAGGGACAACCCCTAGATCGGAAATGAATTTCTTCAACCATGCAGCTTCTTGAGCTGCCAATGAGGCGGCGACGTATTCAGATTCTATAGTTGATAAAGCCACCACATCCTGTTTGGAGCTCTTCCAAGAGACCGCTCCTCCATTCAGAATGAAAATATATCCCGATTATGACCGTGAATCATCATGATCGGTTTGGAAACTCGCATCCGTGTAACCTTTTACAACGAGTTCCTCATCACAAGATCCATAGATTAGGAACATATCTTTTGTCCCCCTTAGGTACTTAAGTATGTTCTTAACATCCATCCAATGACTGTTTCCAGGATTTTTCTGGTATCGAATTGTCATGCTTAAGGGGCATGACACGTCCAGCCGAGTGCATATCATTACATACATGATGGATCCAATAGCAGATGCGTATAGGATTGACTTCATTTTATCTTGCTCATCCTTTGAGCTAGGACATTGAGTTGTACTCAATATCGTTCCTCTGTGAATAGGTACCGTACCTTTCTTAGAGTTCTCCATCTTGAACCTTTTCAAGATTTTATCAATGTATGCACTTTGATTTAAACCAATCAACCGCCTTGATCTATCCCTATAGATCTTTATTCCCAGAATATGGGCGGCTTCACCAAGATCCCTGATGGAAAAACAACTTACAAGCCAGGTTTTTACACCTTCCAAGGTTGGAATGTCATTTCCAAATAGTAGTATGTCATCAACATACAATACTAGGAAGGTGATGATGCTCCCACTAGCTTTCTTATATACACAAGCTTCATCAGCGTTCTTGATGAATCCAAATTTAATTACTTCTTCATCAAAATGGTGATTCCAACTTCTTGATGCTTGTTTCAATCCATAGATTGATTTCTTTAACTTGCATACTTTTTTAGGATGTGTTGGATCGACAAAGCCTTCAGGCTGAACCATATAGACATCTTCCTCAAGATATCCATTTAGGAAAGCGGTTTTGACATCCATTTGCCAAATCTCATAATCATAATGAGCAGCTATGGCAAACAATATCCTTATCGACTTTAGCATCGCAACGGGTGAAAAGGTTTCATCATAATCAACCCCTTGAGTTTGAGTAAAACCCTTTGCTACAAGTCTAGCCTTATAAGTATCAAGTTTACATGCATATCGGTTTTCTTCTTGAAACCCACTTACTTCCAACTACCTTGGAATTAAGAGGTGGTACAACAAGTTCCCAAACTTGATAGTCATACATGGATTGCATCTTAACGTTCATGGCTTCAAGCCATTTGTCACAATCGGAATTGGACACTGCATTATGGTATGTGGTTGGTTCATCTGAATCTACCACATAGCATCCATCCATGAAAGATTCGTATCTTTCAGGTGGATTACTAGTTCTACCACTTCTGTGAACCTTTTGTGTGTATTGATCAACCGCTTGATCATCCTCAACATCCTCATGTTGATCGCTAGTTTCAACCAAACATGCATCGGGTTGTGGTTCTTGATCCTCCTCAAGATCCACTGTTCTACTGCTAGTTTCTTCTATGAGGAACTTTGCTTCTAAGAACTCACCCTTTCTGGCAACAGACACTTTTTGTTCCAGCGGATCCTAGAAATAATATCCCATAGAATCTCTAGGATATCCAATAAAAATACACTTGGTCGATCAGACTTCCAATTTGTTTGAGGTGGGAGTCTTAACATTAGCCTCACAACCCCAGACCCTTAAGTATGATAGGGATGGAACTCTTCCATGCCATATTTCAAAGGGTGTCCTTTCCACCTTTTTGGTTGGGGCCATATTTAGAATACGGGCCGCGGAGAGCAAAGCGAAACCCCAAAATGATAGAGGCAATGTGCTTCTAGCCATCATAGATCGGACCATATCCAATAAGGTTTGATTCCTTCTCTCAGACACACCATTATGTTGTGGTTTTCCAGGTGGAGTGAGTTTTGATACAATCCCACAACTCCTAAGATGATCTTGAAAAGCATCACTTAGGTATTCACCTTCACTATCGGTGCGGAGAACTTTAATCGACTTGTTGAGTTGATTATCTACTTCATTCTTGAAGATTTTGAACGTTTCAAAAGCTTCGTCTTTGTGCCTTAATAAGTACACATACCCATAGGGACTGTAATCGTCAGTAAAGGTAATGAAGTATCTTTCACCATTCCTAGTCTTGGCTTAAAAGGACCACATACATCCGAATGTATGATTCCTAATAAATATTTTGCCCTTTCGTTAGTTCCACCAAAGGGTGCCTTAGTCATTTTTCCTTTTAAACAAGATTCACATACATCAAATGAATCACATTTATTTGTTTTTAAAAGACCATTCTTTTGAAGTGTTTGTATACGTTTCTTGTTTATATGACCAAGATGACAATGCCAAAGATAGGTATCATTCAAATCCAACTTGAGTTTCTTGGTGTTAGTTTGGTACAATGAACTATTTAAAGTATTTTCATGAAACAATTCATAAATGCCATTAATGGGAATAGCTTTAAAATAGAACATATCATTTAAAGAAACATGAATATCATTTTCAACAAAAGATAATACATAATCATAATATCTTAATTGGGATACAGAAATAATGTTCCTAGTCAAAATAGGAGCATACAAAACATTCTTCAAAATTACATCCAAGCCACTTGGAAGTTTTAGGATGTAGTCCCCACGGGCTTCAACTATGACTTTTGTTCCATTGCCTATGAAGAGGCTAAAATCCCCTTGATTGAAGTCCTTACTTCTTGTGAACCCCTGCAACAAATTGCAAATATGAGTTCCACATCCGGCATTCCTCTTTGCTTTCAACTCTTGGAGATGGATAGGACAATTCCTTGCCCAATGTCCAATCTCCCCACACTAGAAACATGGGTCTTTAGTAGCAACCTTTTGCTTTTTCTCTTATGGTTTGGGTGGCACCCTTGGCACCCCTTTCCCCTTTCCCCATACTGGTCCCTTACCCTTGGCAACTTTTACCTAGGGTGCGGAAGGAGGCCTTTTATTGTTCCCACCTTCATTGATGGTGAGAACGGGTAAAACCCTTTTACCCATGGCCGGCTCAGCCGTTTTGAGCATTGAGTGAAGCTAACCAATGCTTTTGTCCCAAGCATTCATGTTGTAGTTCAACACGAATGTCTCGAACTTCTTGGTAAGGCAATTAAAGATCAAATCTGTGGCCAATTCCTTCAAGACAGGACAATTAAGCCTTTCGAGATGGTCAATGTGGCTTTTCATCTTAAGTACATAAGATGAAACCGATTGGTTGTCGTCCATACGACATGCATGGAGTGCTCGAACCGTTTCGAAGCGCTCAACCCTTGCTTGCCGTTGGAACGTTTCCTTCAGCTGGGTTATCATGTCATAAGCTCCGTGATGTTCATACTCCTTTTAGAGATCCGGATTCATGCTCGCTAGCATGAGACAAGACACTTGCACGGAGTCCTCAGTGTACCTTAGCCAATCGTTATAGGCCTCCTCATCATCCTCAGTAGGTTGATTGGGGATAGGATCATCTAAAACATATGATCGTCTCTCTTGCTTGAGAACAATTCTCAAGTTTCGATACCAATCAAAGAAATTGTTATGATTTAGACGTTCCTTTTGGAGAATCGCTCGTAAAGATTGGCTGGACGTGGATGAGTTATCATGATTATCATTATTGCTGGCCATCTACAAAATTTAACAAAGATCTATTTTAGTATTTTCGATATTGCTATTTTTAATAATTAATACCTTTTAAGGTCATTTTCATATTAAAATTTTGAACCCAACATTACATTTAAATTGTGGTTAGGTGACCTTTATCCCATGATTTAAATTAATAAGGTGGTCAACGATTGATGGTTGCAACCATTTACAACTTCTAGAGGTATGGGATCGACTTGAAATATCATATGTAAAGTCGGCATGTTAATCCCATCAACACCATTTGGAAACCATATTGTAGGTGATCCATTTAACATGGTTTGCAAATCAAGACATCCCACTTACACACACGTGTGAGTTTGCCAAAATGAGTGGTTAGATGACCTTTATCCCACGAATATGGCATTCTCACCTCAAGTCATAAGTTCCCTCGAAATGGTTAGGTTACCTTTATCCCATTGAGAGTTTCTAAGCGACTCAAGCGTTGTACAAAAGGACGGTGTTAGACTTGTTTTAAAATATTTAGAAATTTCTTAATTCTAGTTTAGAAAACTCTATGTACTTGTATTTGCATGTTTTCAAATACAAGATACCCTATGGTCCTTTGTGTGACGCCCCGTAATTTCAGATTAACATTATTCAAACTGTTGTCGTTAACATTGACCCGTACTCGCAAATACTCGAAACGTATACAAACACCGCCACAGACATCGTTAAACGAATTATAATAAAATACTAACGCGGGTGTTTGTAGAGGATTCACATAAACGAGATTACCTAAGGAATCCTATCAATTAATAGAGCTCGCTCATCTACGTCGTTATCAACCGAAACAAATTCGGGAACTCGGTACCTAAGTGCAGGGACTAAACCTGCCAAATTGGCAAACTGGGGCTGGGTATAAATACTCACCCACCAGCCCCAAACACCCACACAATCTGCTCTTTCTCTCTTACGCTCCCTACACCTCCGATTCTTTACTCTAGCACCAAATTCCACCCGATTGAGCCCGTTTTCGCCGGCTAAACCACGCAACATCTGAGAAATCACGTTCCCAGTAGGTAGGCGACCATTTTCATCCGTTTTATCACCCGTTTCACTGCTGCAAGTATGGGATTCGGGTGTTCGGGTTCAACCCGAATGCATGTGGTCGTGGGGGTGCGTGTGAGTTCAATCAGCGTGTGCATTTCACTTATACATGTTAGGAGGGTGTTTCTGGAAGTCCTGATTGTGAGAAAACCAAGCACGGAACAGCCGAAGGCTGTTCGACCTGCCCAGCAGTCGCGACCTGCTGCAGTCCGCGACTGGGCCAACCGTGCGACTGAGTCATGCGACTGGGTCCTTCGCGCGATTGATCGGGGCGACTGGGGCGAGACGTGCGAACGAATGGTGCGATTAAGTCGACCGAATGAATGTGTACGATTGAGTCAGCCGAATGAATGTGTGCGACTGAGTATCACCCGACTGAAGGTCCAACCGCACGAATGAAGGTTCATTCGCGCGATTGGAAATTGATTCGGGCGATTGGGGAATGTGTGGTACGACTGAACGCTGAGTCGCATGAATGAGGGTTCAATCGTACAGGGAACTTGATTCGTGCGATTGAAGGCCTATTCGTGCGAATGAAGTGTCCAGTTGTGCGTCTAGCCTTGTTATGCGATTGGAGTCATTTTGAGTAAATTCTTCTGGTGTGCGATGTGTCTATCATGTGACGATAAGTTAACATCAATAAAGCGTCATTTCTTGACCACAAAGATTAAAGTCAACGCAATCAACAAGCACATACTTTTCAACCTGAAACAACCTAACTGTTTACAAATATCGACAACCCAATTGAAATCTACATGAAGTCTAATACGTGTATGCCTGCTTGTGTGTGTGACACCCCCGACCGAACCCATGCGACCCGACCCGACTAAACATGTCTATTAACGCTAAACACAACATTAATGCTTAACACACTGTCAATAGGTGTTTGACAGCGCATCGTAAACAACACTTGGGAGACTTGCATCCTACACACTTGCTACATCATCTGTGAGTTTCACGGCCCCTTTTTACATCTCTTTCCTTTTGGGGGAGAAAACATGCAAATCAGATTTACATAAATGGTTGTAGTAATATTGATATCGCTTGTTACATTAGTGCAAACACACGCATGTCCTCACACACTTGAACCGTTAGTAATGGGATTAGCGAGGTAATTTTGAGTAGTACTACTGGGTCTGACAAACCCCGCCCGGGCTAGTCGCGCTAGCTTGATTGGAGGTCAAACGGGTGCCAAATTGACCTAACATACGATTGCCACGGTTGGTTAAGACGTGGTGGAAACATATTGTCATGGTCTGATGAGACATGACGGGATACACGATTGCCACGGTCGGTTAAGACGTGGTGGAAACACAAATAGGACGTAAACAGTCAGCTTCGGTTCGAAACGCTAAGTAACAAGAACATAGGCTAGCTACCTAACGATATGCTTTATGTACTAAACCATTGAAACGCAAAACATGGAAACGCTTACGAATACATTTCTTGTTGATTAAACCTGTGAACTCACCAACTTTATGTTGACACATTTTAGCATGTTTTCTCAGGTCACAGGAACGCATAAGCTTTTGAGGCACGCTTCAGGAAATGCACTCAGGACATGCATTCATCTAGTTTATTTTCAGCATTGAACATTTTGTATAAACATGGCTATTGTAGCAGTTCTGTAATGGATTTACCACTTTTGTAAACGCTTCCGCACTATTGTAAACTTTGTTTATGTTCTGTCGAATGAAGTCAAATGTTTATTTTAAATTCATATAGTGTCGTTCGATATGACTGTGTCTGAGATCCTGGTATGTCACACGCCTAACGGTAAAACCCCGTTTGTGGAAATTGAGGGTGTGACAGATTGGTATCAGAGCCACAGGTTATAGAGAACTAGGATTGCATTGCATCTAGACTATAGCCTTAGACACAACACTAGTATTGCACAGACACTTTTATATGGTTACCACTATTGTGCAAACAACCTTCTGGTGTATTGACATTACACTGCTGAGCAAACATAAACACTATGGGTATGACATGTGTGTCATTACCGGCTGACAGAGGGGCGGAGAATCCCGCTCGCTCACAACCAACGCTTACACTTGATCCTTCACTCGCGGAGTGAAAGCAACAACGAATTGAATCAAACATTTCCATGATTGGAACGCGAAACTCTTTTCTAACACCCGCGATAAGCTTAACGATGACAAACAAAAGAACAATACCTCACTCTTCTAACTCTCTCACACTTGTTACTATTCCCAACATATCCTATCCTCTACACTAGTCCGAGCAGTAAATGAGGGACAACTAAGATATTCAAGTCGATTAGAGAATCGGACTTAGACATCTAAACACCTAGAACTTCGAAGGGAAAAAGGGCCAAATTGTCTCGATTCCCATTGTTATCTTAACCGAATCTCTTGTACAACCTTAGTATAACCTTAGTTATTTGACTCTTAGTCTAAAAAATATATCTTTGATCCTTCTATCATTGATAACACTCGGTACTGGACAAGGTATGTTATCTCGAATAGGAGGAACCATGTGTGACCATGCAAAGCAAATTAGAATCACGGGTGCACACGTAATTGTAATTTGTCGTGCATGAGAACTCTGGCAACTCTATTGGGTGATAACGGTAATGGCCAGTACAAATTTTCAAATTCCATACTTAGGAGGCATAAGGCCTCGGACCCTCATAAAGCCTTACTATCGATATGCAACCAAACCCCTCATTCTTACTAGCATGATACAATATATATTATTGTCAATAATTATTATCCGGTTATTGATTAATATGTGTTGTGAATTGAAGAAATCATGTCTGGAAGAAGACCTGGACGCCCGGGTGGACGAGGAAATATCACCCTGACTCAAGCCGAGCTGAATGCTATCATCAACGAGCGCGTGGCTGATGCGCTTGCAGCTTATGAGCAGGCCCGCAATCAGGACCAGAACAACCAGAATCCGAATCAAGGAGGTCCAACAGTCTGTACCTTTAAGATGTTTATGGATTGCAAGCCTCATTCTTTCAGCGGTTCTGAGGGTGCTGTTACATTGCTTCGCTGGCTGGAGAAACTCGAGTCAGTGTTTGCCATGTGCAACTGTCCGGATGGAAATCGGGTCAAGTACGCCTCCGGCACATTGGAGGGACCAGCCCTGACATGGTGGAATTCACAAGTCCAAACCTTAGGACTTGGTGGTGCAAACGGTATGCCATGGGAAGACTTCAAGATTCTGATGAAAGAAGAGTACTGCCCCAGGAGCGAAATCCAGAAACTGGAGGCAGAATTTTGGAATTTAAAGATGATTGGTTCTGACATCGAGGAGTACACGACTCGTTCGCACGAATTGGCAGCATTATGTCCTCAGATGGTAACTCCGGCCTACAAACGGATCGAAAAGTACATTGATGGCTTGGCTCCTCAAATCCAGGCTAGTGTGATGGCTGCTGATCCTGTCACTATCCAGCAGGCCATCCGACTGGCTCACAAACTCACCGACCAGGCAGTGGCACAAGGCACTTTGCCTAAACGAGGCGCTGCTTCTGGTTCATCAGATCACAAAAGGAAATGGGAGGGTAACCACAGCAAGACTTCAAGCAACAACAACCCTCAGCAACAACCGACCAAAAAGTTTGACCCATCAAGAAACTTCACCCACAACAACCAGAACAGCAACAACAACAATTATGGTCAGGGATCGAGCAGCTACGGGGGCAAGAGCCCTAAGTGTAACCGGTGCAACTTCCATCATCATGGCCCATGTGAGCGACTCCGTTGTCAGAGATGTGGAAAGATGGGTCATGCAGCCAAAGACTGCCGGGGTGAACTGATGACTCAGCAACAACAACCCCAACAACAACGACAGAGTGGAGTGACTAGAGGCTGCTATGAATGTGGAAAGGAGGGACACTACAGGAAGGATTGCCCACAATTAAAGGGCGGAAACAAGGGTAATAATGGGGGCAATGCCAAGGGTCGCGCATTCGTGATCGGTTTCGGCGAGGCAAGGGATGACCAGAATGTGGTTACTGGTACGTTTCCCCTGAATAGTTGTTTTGCTTCTATACTATTTGATACTGGAGCTGATAGGAGTTTTGTTTCCAACAAGTTCATTAAGTTCTTAGATGTAACCCTAGCTGTCATGGAACCTAGTTATGTTGTAGAATTAGCCGACGGAAAACTCATTAAGGCAACTCATATCGTTGAGGGGTGCAGACTAGGATTATGTGGTCATGAGATAGATATAGATCTGATGCCTGTCACACTTGGTAGTTTCGACGTAGTTGTGGGTATGGACTGGCTATCCAAGAATCAAGCTGAGATCATCTGTGGAGAGAAAATCGTTCGTATCCCACTTCCTAGTGGTGAAATTTTATCGGTTCAGGGCGAAAGGAGTGGCATGGTCTCTGGAATCATCTCCTACATGAAAGCTCAGAAGTGTTTGCGTAAGGGTCATACCGCTTTCCTAGCCATGGTCACTGAAAAAGAACCCGATGAAAAGAAAATTGAAGACATCCTTGTTGTACGCGATTATCCTGAGGTTTTCCCTGAAGACCTACCCGGTCTTCCACCGCATCGCCAAGTCGAGTTCCAAATTGATTTGGTTCCGGGAGCCGCCCCTATCGCGAGAGCACCGTATAGGTTAGCTCCAAAGGAACTGCAAGAGCTGTCTACGCAATTGCAGGAACTATTGGATAAAGGATTTATTAGACCTAGCTCGTCACCGTGGGGAGCCCCAGTTCTGTTTGTCAAGAAGAAGGACGGAACTTTCCGCATGTGTATCGATTATCAAGAATTGAACAAGGCGACCGTTAAGAATCGTTATCCTCTTCCACGCATTGATGATCTGTTCGATCAACTACAAGGGTCGAGTTACTATTCAAAGATAGACCTAAGATCGGGTTATCACCAACTAAGGATTCGAGAAGAAGACATTTCAAAGACTGCTTTCAGAACGAGGTATGGCCACTACGAGTTCTTGGTTATGCCATTCGGGTTGACCAAGGCACCAGCGGTTTTCATGGACTTAATGAACCGAGTGTGCAAACCCTACCTAGACAAGTTCGTCATTGTCTTCATCGATGACATCCTTATTTATTCAAGGAGTAAGGGAGAACACGAAGAGCACCTTAGACTGATTTTGGAGTTGTTGAGACGAGAACAGCTGTATGCAAAATTTTCAAAGTGTGACTTCTGGATGCGAGAGGTCCACTTCTTGGGTCATGTGGTCAATGAGAATGGGATACACGTTGACCCGGCAAAGATGGCAGCTATCAAGAACTGGGCTACGCCTAAGACTCCGACCGAGGTACGACAATTTCTCGGGTTGGCTGGTTATTACCGACGGTTCATCGAAGGGTTCTCGAAGATTGCCCAACCACTCACCACGTTAACTCATAAAGGCACCACGTACGATTGGGGTGATAAACAAGAATCTGCATTCCAGGTCCTGAAGCAGAAACTCTGTACAGCACCGATTCTATCCCTGCCTGAGGGAACAGATGATTTTGTAGTTTACTGTGATGCTTCTATACAAGGCCTCGGTTGCGTGCTAATGCAACGCAATAGGGTGATTGCCTATGCATCTCGACAACTGAAGATACATGAGAAAAACTACACGACACATGACCTAGAGCTTGGAGCAGTCGTGTTTGCACTCAAGATATGGAGACACTACTTGTACGGTACCAAGTGCACCATTTACACCGATCACAAGAGTCTCCAGCACATCTTTGAACAGAAGGAGCTAAATATGAGGCAACGTCGTTGGGTCGAGTTGTTGAACGACTATGACTGTACGATCAAGTATCATCCGGGCAAGGCCAATGTAGTAGCAGACGCCCTAAGCCAGAAGGAAACACTCAAGCCAAGACGAGTGCGAGCATTGCAACTTACCATTCACACCAGTTTACCCGATCAGATCCGCAATGCTCAACTAGAGGCGTTAAAAGACGAGAACCTGAAAGCCAAATCGCTACGAGGCATGGAGAAACAATTGGAAACCAAGTCTGACGGAATCCGCTACTTCATGGATCGAACATGGATTCCCTCGTATGGGGACTTACGAGAACTAGTCTTGGACGAAGCTCACAAATCACGGTACTCAATCCACCCAGGTTCAGACAAGATGTATCACGATCTCAAAGTTCTTTACTGGTGGCCGAATATGAAAGCTGATATTGCCACATACGTAAGCAGATGCCTAACCTGTTCTAAGGTTAAGGTGGAATATCAACGACCGTCTGGTCTACTCCAACAGCCAGAAATACCAGTATGGAAATGGGAGCAGATTTCCATGGACTTTATCATGAAACTCCCTCGGACTCCCAGCGGATGCGATACCATTTGGGTGATCGTGGATCGCTTGACGAAATCCGCACACTTCCTGGCAATCCGGGAGACTGATCGCATGGAAAAGTTAACTCGTATCTACCTGAGGGAAATAGTCTCTCGGCATGGTGTGCCGACTTCCATTATCTCTGATCGTGACGCTCGATTCACTTCACACTTCTGGCAGTCCTTACAACGAGCACTAGGAACGCGGTTGGATATGACCACCGCATACCACCCCCAGACTGATGGCCAAAGTGAGCGTACGATCCAGACTCTAGAAGACATGTTACGTGCATGCGTCATAGATTTTGGCAGCAGTTGGGAAACTCACTTACCGCTAGTTGAGTTTTCTTACAATAATAGCTATCACACATCGATCAAAGCTGCTCCATTTGAGGCACTGTATGGGCATAAGTGCGGATCACCTATCTGTTGGGCGGAAGTTGGGGAAAGTCAACTCACCGGCCCTGAACTGGTGCACGAGACGACTGAGAAGATCGTGCAAATCCGTAACCGTATGGCAGCAGCCCGTGACCGACAGAAGAGTTACGCTGATAAGCGTCGCCGACCGTTGGAATTCCAAATAGGTGACAAGGTGCTTTTGAAAGTGTCACCTTGGAAGGGTGTGATCCGTTTCGGAAAACGTGGGAAACTAAGCCCTAGGTACGTGGGACCGTTTGAGATTGTCAAACGGGTTAGCCCCGTGGCCTATCAGTTGAACCTACCCGAAGAACTCCGTGGGATACACGATGTGTTCCACGTCTCCAACTTGAGGAAATGCCTTGCAGATGAGACTCTTATCGTCCCGTTAAACGAGATACATGTGGACGAACAACTACATTTCGTCGAGGAACCGGTGGAAGTCATGGATCGAGAGGTCAAGACACTCAAACATAGCCGTATCCCTATCGTCAAAATCCGTTGGAACTCAAAGCGTGGACCAGAATTTACCTGGGAACGCGAGGATCAGATGAAGAGGAAATACCCTCAACTGTTCCAAAACCAGGCATCTACCTCTTAGATACACAGGTACTCTATTCCACATGCGTCACAAACTGTTGAACCTTGTACTACCCCGTAAAACCACGTAACATGATGTACTAATTTTCGGGACGAAAATTCCTGCAACAAGGGGATGATGTGACGCCCCGTAATTTCAGATTAACATTATTCAAACTGTTGTCGTTAACATTGACCCGTACTCGCAAATACTCGAAACGTATACAAACACCGCCACAGACATCGTTAAACGAATTATGATAAAATACTAACGCGGCTGTTTGTAGAGGATTCACATAAACGAGATTACCTAAGGAATCCTATCAATTAATAGAGCTCGCTCATCTACGTCGTTATCAACCGAAACAAATTCGGGAACTCGGTACCTAAGTTCAGGGACTAGCCTACCAAATTGGCAAACTGGGGCTGGGTATAAATACCCACCCACCAGCCCCAAACACCCACACAATCTGCTCTTTCTCTCTTATGCTCCCTACACCTCCGATTCTTCACTCTAGCACCAAATTCCACCCGATTGAGCCCGTTTTCGCCGGCTAAACCACGCAACAGCTGAGAAATCACGTTCCTAGTAGGTAGGCGACCATTTTCATCCGTTTTATCACCCGTTTCACTGCTGCAAGTATGGGATTCGGGTGTTCGGGTTCAACCTGAATGCATGTGGTCGTGGGGGTGCGTGTGAGTTCAATCAGCGTGTGCATTTCACTTAGACATGTTAGGAGGGTGTTTCTGGAAGTCCTGATTGTGAGAAAACCGAGCACGGAACAGCCGAAGGCTGTTCGACCTGCCCAGCAGTCGCGACTTGCTGCAGTCCGCGACTAGGCCAACCGTGCGACTAAGTCATGCGACTGGGTCCTTCACGCGATTGATCGGGGCGACTGGGGCGAGACGTGCGAACGAATGGTGCGATTAAGTCGACGGAATGAATGTGTGCGATTGAGTCAGCCGAATGAATATGTGCGACTGAGTATCACCCGACTGAAGGTCCAACCGCACGAATGAAGGTTCATTCGCGCGATTGGAAATTGATTCGGGCGATTGGGGAATGTGTGGTACGACTGAACGCTGAGTCGCATGAATGAGGGTTCAATCGTACGAGGGAACTTGATTCGTGCGATTGAAGGCCTATTCGTGCGAATGAAGTGTCCAGTCGTGCGTCTAGCCTTGTTATGCGATTGGAGTCATTTTGAGTAAATTCTTCTGGTGTGCGATGTGTCTATCATGTGATGATAAGTTAACATCAATAAAGCGTCATTTCTTGACCACAAAGATTAAAGTCAACGCAATCAACAAGCACATACTTTTCAACCTGAAACAACCTAACTGTTTACAAATATCGACAACCCATTTGAAATCTACATGAAGTCTAATACGTGTATGCCTGCTTGTGTGTGTGACACCCCCGACCGAACCCATGCGACCCGACCCGACTAAACATGTCTATTAATGCTAAACACAACATTAATGCTTAACACAACTGTCAATAGGTGTTTGACAGCGCATCGTAAACAACACTTGGGAGACTTGCATCCTACACACTTGCTACATCATCTGTGAGTTTCACGGCCCCTTTTTACATCTCTTTCCTTTTGGGGGAGAAAACATGCAAATCAGATTTACATAAATGGTTGTAGTAATATTGATATCGCTTGTTACGTTAGTGCAAACACACGCATGTCCTCACACACTCGAACCGTTAGTAATGGGATTAGCGAGGTAATTTTGAGTAGTACTACTGGGTCTGACAAACCCCGCCCGGGCTAGTCACGCTAGCTTGATTGGAGGTCAAACGGGTGCCAAATTGACCTAACATACGATTGCCACGGTCGGTTAAGACGTGGTGGAAACACATTGTCATGGTCTGATGAGACATGACGGGATACACGATTGCCACGGTCGGTTAAGACGTGGTGGAAACACAAATAGGACGTAAACAGTCAGCTTCGGTTCGAAATGCTAAGTAACAAGAACATAGGCTAGCTACCTAACGATATGCTTTATGTACTAAACCATTGAAACGTAAAACATGGAAACGCTTACGAATACATTTCTTGTTGATTAAACCTGTGAACTCACCAACTTTATGTTGACATATTTTAGCATGTTTTCTCAGGTCACAGGAACGCATAAGCTTTTGAGGCACGCTTCAGGAAATGCACTCAGGACATGCATTCATCTAGTTTATTTTCAGCATTGAACATTTTGTATAAACATGGCTATTGTAGCAGTTCTGTAATGGATTTACCACTTTTGTAAACGCTTCCGCACTATTGTAAACTTTGTTTATGTTCTGTCGAATGAAGTCAAATGTTTATTTTAAATTCATATAGTGTCGTTCGATATGACTGTGTCTGAGATCCTGGTATGTCACACGCCTAACGGTAAAACCCCGTTTGTGGAAATTGAGGGTGTGACACTTTGATTAAAATCTATTTTAATCTTTAAAATCATTAAATAATTTTAATAACCTTTTATTACCTTTTAATGATTAAGAACCATTTAACTAGTTTGTTTTGATCATGGATAGGTTTATTAAAGCAAACATCACATACATGCCATCAACGACAATAATATAAACAAACCAACATTGCATATGTGCATAACCATAGCATCTAAAGTGGTCCAAACTTGTTTGCCATCACAAGTGTGGTCCATAAGGCATTCCTAAGGTCATAACAAAACACATAGAAAGCTTCCAAAAGCCTCCCACATGAAACCGCATCCAAATGCTCCATGTTTCTCTTGTGTCTTTCCTTTGTGCTTCCAACGCGTATGTCTTCATATTACAAGATATAAAGTCCTAATACATGATATCTAGTAAAATGAAAAATATACCAAATCTATTTATTACATCCCAATAATAAATAAATTACATCTTTTAAACAAAGCACAAATGAATTAATATACAACCCCATTGGAATTAATATGTGCATGCTTTGACTGACTTATGAAGATTCCATCTTTTGAGTATGTCCTGGACATACTTTGACTGACTTATGAAAATTCCATCTTCAACTTGCTTCACTTGAATGCCTAGAAAGAAATTTAGTTCCCCCATGGAACTCATTTCAAATCTGTCTTTCATCAGCTTCTCAAAGTATTTGCAGAGCCTTGGATTAGTTGAAACAAAAATGATGTCATCTACATATACTTGAACTAGTAGTAAGCCATTTCCTTGTCCTTTGATGAAGAGAGTTCCATCTATAGTACCTCTTCTGTATCCATGCTTGCAGAGATACTGAGATAGAGTCTCATACCACTCTTTGGTGCTTGGTGTAGCCCATAGAGAGCCTTATCAAGCTTCCAGACATAATCAGGGTGAGCAGGATCTGCAAAACCAGGTGGTTATTTGACATACACCTCTTCATTAGTCACCCCATACAGAAAAGCACACTTGACATCAAGTTGATAGACCTTGAAGTTCTTGGATGCAGCAAAGGCCAAGAGTATCCTAACAGCTTCTAATCTTGCCATGTGAGCAAAGACATCAGTGTAATCAATTTCTTCTTCTTGTGTGTATCCTTAAACAACTAGTCTAGCTTTGTTCTTGATGACAATACCTCTTTCATCTTTCTTATTCCTAAATACCCATTTGGTTCCTATAGTAGTCTTCCAATATGGAAGAGGACATAGGTTCCAAACCTTCTGTCTCTTGAATTGAAGTAGCTCCTCCTGCATGGCTTCAATCCAACTTCCATCCTTCAGAGCCTCATCAACTTTCTTAGGCTTTATCTGGGATAAGAAACAAGGGTGTAGACAGACGTTTGCTTCATGGGTTTGTCCTCTTGTCCTTATCCCGGTGTCAACATTTTCAATGATGTCTGTGGTAGGATGGGACTTGTGAATCCTTAACTGAGGGATCACAGTAAGTTGCTAAGATAGATCTAAATTAGAGAAATTTAGATCTGGCATAGATGCTTCCTCCACCACTTTAACACACTTATCAAGAGAAAGTTGATCCAATGAGTGTGTGACATCATTGATATGTTCATCTACGGGATGGTTATTAGCATCCAGAAATTCTTGATCACTATAACCACCACCATCATCTTCTTCTATATTTGAAGTTTCTTTGTCTGTCTGTTGTGCCTCTGAGTTTGAACTTGAAAGCGTCTCAGATGGATCAGCTGTAGTTGTCATGGTTCTTCTTATAGAAATCTCATTTGCTGAAGTAGTTACAACCGGAGCTGAAGATGTATAACTTGAAGGTCTTCTTAGCTCAAATCTTGGAACAGGATCACCTGGAGGTAGAATGTCCGTAGACCCTAAAACATTCTCACAAGATTTGTTAAAACAGTTTGTAACTAAGTCAAGATCAAAAACCCAATCCGGACCAGAACCTTTCACACTAGGGGTGTGCTCATTGAAAGTCACATTGGCTGACTCCTCAACTATTCTAGTTTTGAGATTGTGTACTCTATAAGCTTTACCTTAGGAAGAGTATCCAATGAAGTGTCCATCATCTGATTTCTCAGCAAACTTGGCAATTTGATCTTTGGTATTCAAGATGTTGCATGGACATCCAAACGACCTGAGAAAACCAATGAAAGGTTTTCTCTTGTGCCAAAGTTCATAAGGAGTCTTACCATGGGTCTTAAACATTAAAACTCTGTTCTGCACATAGCAGGCAGTGTTGACTGCCTCTGCCCAGAAGTTGATGGGCAGTTTTGAGTCAGACAACATGGTTCTAGCAGCTTCAATTAGTGTCCTGTTTCTCCTCTCAGCAACACCATTTTGCTGAGGAGTACTGGGACCACTGTATTGTCTTGTAATACCCTTTTCATCACAAAATGTATCAAGGATTTGATTCTTAAATTCGGTTCCTTGATCACATCTTATGGTTTTGACCTTGTGATCACATTGATTCTCAATTCTTAAGATGAAATTCTTCAGAGTCTCAGGGGTCTCATCCTTAGTTCTAAGGAAGAAGACCCATGTGAATCTTGTAAAGTCATCTGTGATCACCAGACAGTAAGAGGTCCTCCCTAAACTCATTACACTGGTGGGGCCAAAATGACCCATATGTAACAAGTGTAGCGGTGTAGTGATGGAGTTTCTTTCCTTAGGCTTGTGAGATACCTTGTGTTGCTTCCCTTTCAGACATGCAACACAATGGTCATCACTTGTATACTCTTTCCTTGGCATTCCAGTTACCAAATCATTCGTAATTAGCATATTCATGTTCTTAATGTTTACATGGCACATTCTTTTATGCTAAAGAAAAGACTCATCACTATTGGCTATAGATAGAAAGCATGAAACTTCTCCTAAGAGAGATGTTTTCTGCAAATCCATCTTACACATGTTCCCTTTTCTAGGGGCTCTAAGCAGAATATGCTTATGAGGAATAATCACCCCAGGCTTGAGAACAATGCACCCATGCTCAATAAAGAGCATGTTGTGACTCTGATCACAAAATTAGTATACACTTAGAAGATTGTACCCAAGCTCCTTGACAAAATGTACCTTTTCAATGCTGAGGTTACCATTTGTGACCTTGCCCCTTCCAGATATGTAACCTCCTTCATCTCTTCTAAAGGCGACTGGTCCTCCATCAACCCTTTCAAAGTTCTGGAGTAGTGATGTATTGCCTGTCATGTGCATGGAGCAGCCACTATCAATGATCCCGACATTTTTGTTTGTCTTGACCTGTTCCTGCATACAGAAAATGATTAGTTACATTTGGAAACCCAAGCCTCATTGGTCTTGGGCACATCAAAGGAGATAGAAGGTAATGAAACAGTAATAGATCCTATAGTTGTGCTCTGGGGATCTGTTGTTGTTGTTGATAGAAAACTTTCAATCACTTGGTCTTTCCTTGACTTCCACACCACCTTTGGAAGTTTGGACCCGACCTTAATCACTTCGAAAGCTTTTAAGAGTTCGGAAGTTTTGATGAGTGAACCTTCGGAAGATCTGCTATCACTGCAACAGACTTTAGTGCTTTGGTAGTATTCTTTTCTTCCGAGACCAATTTTTTTACCGAAGGCAATTTTCCACTTACCTTCTTCTTTCCTTTGGAGCTTCCGAAGGAGACAGATTTTCCTTCCGAAGCCGAGTTCTTCTTAGATCTCCTAGGAGTCTCCTTCTTGGTCTTATGAAGAGTACTTTTTGGATTGTATGGACAATCCATAGCAAGATGAGAAGTAGTTTCACAAATAACACAACTTATCTTCTTCTTTCTAAGAGTTTTCTTCTGAGAACAAGGCTGACTTTGATCACTTCCCTTCTCCACCTTCATCTATGCAGATGATAAGACATTCCCTTTGGGCTTAGGACTATTCTTGGAGTTGAATGGTTCAGGCTGTGTAGCAGTGGTACATAACGAATCAGCCTTTTTCTTGGTGCTGAGATGATTTGAACATGAACCAGAACTCTTTGTAGAAGAATTGAGGTTTAAATTTTCAGTCTTGACCATATAAAATGCTGCAGAAATTAAAAACTTGTTTCTGCTTAGAGTTGAAAGTGGCCTTGATCTCTTGAGCCCTCCTGGCCTTTCTTTTGCTCTTTCTGATCAAGTTCTTCCTTATAGACTTGGTCATCTCAGGCTTCCGGCTCTCCTCATATGGATAGTGACCCTTCTTAGAATCCTCCTCTTCATACTTCTCAGAGGAATTCTTCACTATCACTTCTTCATCCTCTTCACTCAATGGGTCTATGTAAGGAAGCTCTTCTTTACAAGTTCCACACCTAGGTGATCTTACGGACAAGATTGTGTGTGGAGGAGCAATCTCACTAGATCCCAGTCCCTGCCTATTTTGATAACAAACTTTTGCATGCAAGGATGAGGATATGATGTTCTTGAAGGTCTCTTCTTCAAGAACATATTTTTCTACCCTGGCTTTGCTGATCACAAGCTCAGCCTTGCATTCAGTTAACCTAGTTATGAGATCTTTGATCTGAGTCCTGTAATTTGTATGCTCATGTTTTAAAACTGAAATGGTTTTTTCTAAGTCCTCTATCTTTAACTTATAATCATTTTTAGTCTTTCTAAAATCAGATTTTAGTATGTTCAAGGACTCCAGATCAGATCTCATCTCTAGGTTATAGGACCTGTATCTGTTGACTTTAGCAATACATTCTGGAGTGCAAAGATGTTCCAATACCTTGGATTCATCATGGTCAGCCATTAATGCTTGATTTGGAGATGCATCTCCCACCTGAAAGCTCCAGTCAAAGCCTCCTTCTTCAACAGCAACTGCAGCTTGCTACTTTGACTTCTTATTCTGGGTAGCTTTATCAGTGTAGTTTGGTCTGGATTGTGCTTGTCCACCATTTGTTCTTGCTGCTTTGCACTCCCTAGCAAAGTGACCCATCAAGTTACAGTTGTAACACGTAACTTTGCTTTTGTCCAGTACAAACTTTCCACTGGCTGTATTGCTGGGAGACTTTCTTCCTATCCTCTTGTAGAATCTCTTGGCTCTGTGAGTGAGAATATCCATCTGCTAGACGATCTACATATACTCCAGGTCGTCTGGATGAATACAGTCCAGATCTTTAAGGGTGAATAGGAAGCTACCACAACCTTCATCAGAGGACACAAAGGCTTGAGAAGAACTTGCCTCTTGGAATGGGCTTCCTTGAGGATAGTTCTCCTTTGGTATCCTCGGGAAGGTGATGAAAGGACCCTTTTGTGAGATGTCAGGGTAGCATATGAGATGATGTTAGGGTTCTATACTATCCCTTTCAGTCACATGAAGGGCTGAACCCATTTGATTGCTGGAGTTACCAGATGAACCTTGCATGTTCATCTCCATCTAGTGTCCACTGAGAATGCCATACAACTCTGTCAGAGTGAAAGTCTTAAGGTTCTTAGTTCTCTTGATTACAACACAGTAATGTGTCCATTGCCTAGGAAGAGAGGACATGAACTTCTTTACAATGTCTCTGTTTTCAAGAGTTACTCCAACATCCACTAGGGTATCCACAATCTCAACATTCCTGAAGTATTGTTGAGTCATGGTCTCACCTACTTTGAAGGTGAAATTTTCAAACTGCTGCTTCAGAAGATCCTTCTTATTTTCCTTGGCTTCAGTAGAACCCTCATACATTAGTTTCAATGCATCCCACAGCTGCTTAGCTGTTTTGCATTTCTCAAAACCTATGTATACAGTGGTTGGTAGAGCAGTCTGAAGGGCTGTCATGGCTTTTTGATCAATCTCTACTCTCTTTCTATCTTCTTCTGAGTAGTCAGCCACAGCCTTGGGGATCATACCACCTCCAGCAGCAGCTGAAGGAGTTTTTGGTATGCAAGGTCTAGAGACAACAGGTTCCCACATTCTTGAGTCTTGACACTTAATGAAACCTTCCATTCTTTGCCGCCAAGTGTCAAAGTCATCAAGAGTGATCAGTAGGGACTTTGTCAAGGTTCCAGTTTCCATATCAGCTTTAGAGATAGCTTCCATTTGAAGGGTTAAGTATTTTGGGATGGTGAGATCTTATATCAAGAGCCTGAGAAGCTCTGATACCAATTGCAGGACCGGGTGAAGGGGTTATGCACTTGTACAACACAACAACACAAAGAGGAGAGTGTATTTCAACACTTAACAATTCAAATAGGGAACTGATAAGAAAATGAGTTTAGAGAACTTAGAAACACAAAATGTAATGAGAGAGAGAAACTAGAGCAATACACAAGCAGTGACTATGACATGCCATAGCTCACATCCTAACATATTACAAAAAGGATAAAGTACATAAAGTGGAAAGTTACAGACTCAAGACCTCAATGTATAGTTTACCAAAAGCATGGACCTTTTCACCAACTCATGAAAAGGTTGGTGACTTATCAGAGTGGCAGCGGAAAGTGGTTCAGCTTTAGGTAAAAAGTACATCAGATAAAGCATGTAATATAAAAGTCTTCAGAAGAAATCTGTCTTCAATGGTTGGCTTCGGAAGACTTTGTCCTTGAAGCTTCGGAAGACTTCATATTTTGGCTTCGGAAGATATTGGTCTTGGCTTTGGAAGATTTCACACTTAGAATAATTCCAAGTCAGTTTGAATCTTTCGAAGCATTCCACTTCAGTGTACATGTGCATGCATGTAGAAAAGACTTTAAGTGTTTGGGTTGCATCAGCCTTACTAATAGCCTTACAAGATCTCATAGAATATGAAAATTACACCTCCTAGATCTATTTGGTTCATACAAGCCATGCCCTACTTTCCATTAACACTTTCTATATATAGCCTAATGACTATATGCTAATTGCAATTAGGACCCTAAACAATAACGGAGACTAAAACATGACAATAAAAATTACATTAAAACCCCCTATTTTTAGTCTAAATTAGTAATAAATATATTTTGTCTAAACAAAATATATTTCTTCAACTCGAATCTCCATTGTCTTTCCTAACTTGAACGTCGCACGTCAATCCATCGTTCGAATCCAACTTGACTTGGTGTTTACTTTGACCAGTTAACATTGAATTTTGTTTGAGTTTGACTGTTTTGTTGACTTTTTTTGACTTTGACTATGTTGATAATATAGACTATCCTTTTCAGACAGTTAGGACCGAGTACGAACTGGTACTAACCGAAACTACATGAAACCAGATCAAATAGTGCGGAATCCTATTTGATTGGCGATCCAATCTGGGAGAACGTTAATCCGATCAAAACTAACGATTAGAAAACGTTAAGAATTGATTAGCAATGATCAGGAACGCTCTATGAAGTTGGAAGGGACGACTTGGATGCTTTGGGACGGCTAGGGTTGTGAATTCTCAAAGTGTTACGTATTTCCACGAATTAAGTGGTATTTATAGGTTACAGTCTTCATTCATACGAATGAGCCATGCGTATGGTTTAGTCGTGCGACTGAGTCATACGATCCAGTCACACATACGACTGACCCACACGATTCATTCATTCATACGACTGAGTCAGTCTTATGACTCAATCATGCGTTTGGCTCAATCACCTGGTTCAGTCGTGCGACTGGCCCATTTGCATGGTCCAGTCGTGCGACTGGATCATAAGCCTTAGTTAAACACATTCCTGAGACTTTAACGATACAGAACTATGTCTAACAACTGTAAACCCATATAACATGTTCATATAAGCTTGTAACAAACAATAAAATAAATAGATATAACATTCAATAACCAATAATCATTCAACAAAGAGTTTTCATTACATATGTCAAGACATTACATCAATGTAACAAAATGAAAGTCATTTACATTTAAGCACACTAGAACTAGAACTAGGGACATGTGTACTAACAAACTCCCCCTTGGACCTAGTTCTATCTATTCTTTGACCTCCTTTGTAAATTCTTCATATCTCTGGACTCTTTCTTCTTTTGAAACCCCAGCATGAATATCAAGTACAAAGCATAAGTGTATAACATGTTGAAACTGAAGTGCTTGCACAATATACTACGTATCAAAAAACAGTGGCCACTTGTACTGCATATATATATCAACTGCTGATAAGTTTGTGAGCCACATTGGGTCGAACACCCTTATTGTGTCCATAGTCCCCTCTCTATCCAAAACAATGACGGCTTCTCCAGTCTGCCAGTCATAGTATCACCATTTAAAATGGGGTGCAAAGTCTTGTGGCATCTCCCTCAAAGGTATACGTGATATCGTACGAGGAGGTCACCATTTCAAGACAATTGCTGGCTTGCCAGTTATGGGATTAACTTCAGACCTTCTGATGTACCTCGTCGGTTGTTGAGGTCTGAAGTTAACCCACCTGGTATGGTATTCTCTTCTCAACGCAGCCTCGAACCAACCAGACATCTTCTTCGGATCGGCATATAATAACTTAAGGCGTGCCAGCTGGTTGAGCTCAAAACCGGGGAGAGTCTTTAGATCATGTGGAAATCTAAAGTACTCTATTCCCCTCTCCCTCTTCACTGCGTAAACACTCAGATCCACAAAGTAAGCCCACGCTATGATCTTCCCTGACACCTTGAGATGTTTCTTCACTTTGTAGAGCTTAGTGTAGGTACTTGGCTTTGGTGCAGTGAGCTGAGCTCGGGTCTCTGCAAAACAAGTCGCCCATTCAGCCTTTCTGATGTCCATATCGGCGTTCGAGGCTTGGGCTTGGCTTGTTGATATCTCTGCATCCTTTTCCTTTTGATTCAACTTCTCAAATGTATCACTGCCGAGAGTACTACCCAAATTAGGAATCACATTTCCCTCTCGGCCAGTGTACTCTGGATAGTGCTACGCTGTGACGTCCTCAAACTCTATTTCATCCACATCGTTCAGCTCGTCTTCACTAGCCACATCCAAGGTAGGACGTCCTTTACAATCTCAACCAGACTCAGCCGGAACATCTCAGCAAGTTGGTCGTCGGTAAGGTCATGAGTTATTTCTCCTTCTTTAGGAGTATAACTCACGGACCTCCTAACAATCCCTTGCAAATCAAGTATCATTGTTAATTGAGACTTGATTTGCTGCAGGGGAGCAACATCATAATCATCTTGCTGAGATGTTTGATCTGCTTGAATTAAACATGCAACATATTAATAATCAGTAAGTAATCCAGATAATCAAACATTAAATAATAACATATAAACATGAATTACATAACATTAATACATGATTTCAAGTACAGAAGTTTAATAAAATATAGACATCTAAGCTTTACTTTTGCCTTGAATCATGGCCGGGCCTTTTGCAGACGGGGAAGTAAGGGGTGCAGACGATGATGCTCCTTGGTCTTGCCTTTTCTTCGTTCCTTGCTCTTGACCATGAGCAGAGGTAGACGCAGCTACATCTCCTTCTTCATCATCATCATTGTTCTGCCCACCTCTTGTCTCTTCTTCATCACTTCCCTCATCATCACTATCATCCTCTTCATAATCATCATCTTCATCCTCTCCTTCTCTGATCTTTAGAGGCTCATCCTTAGATCCTTAGAGTTTGAGCATGATCTTCTTATTAGCAGCCCCTAACTCCTCCAACTTCTTAGCTGATTCCTCCTTATGCTCTTGGAGTTGGGCAATCTGTTGTGCCTGCTATGAGATCTGCTGAGCTTGGGAAGCATTGAGCCCCACCAACTGACGTAACTGTGCAGTCTTTTCTTCATCAGCGGCCAACAGCTTCAGCACCATTCTGTTCAGTGCTGACAGCTGTTCCTCCACTCCAACGGGAGGGAGGGATGATCCAGTGGTGAATATGGTGTGTGAAGAGGGGCCGGCTTGGTGGCTGGTGGTAGTGAAGGTAGCTGTGGTGAGTATGGGTGGTGGTGAATGAAAGGGTGGAGAAGTGTGGGGTGTAGTGGTCGAAGTTGGAGGTGTGGTAGTAGTAATGGGTCGTGTGGTAGTGGTGGTGGGAGGTGTAGTGGTGGTGGTGGGTGGTGTAGTGGTAGAGGTGGTGGTACGTAGTGTAAATCTTGGCCTCTTCCCCTTATTCCCATAGGGCTGAGCCATCCTCTTCTTCTGAGTCCCCTTTGACCCGGAGGCTCCCCCTTCGCTGTTGGGTTTGTCTGGGGCGTATGATGGATCAGTAACAGCTTCTCCAGACTCACCCTGGCATCCACCTACCGCCCTCACGCCTCTCTCAGTGGCCACGACCCGGCTTCCCACCGTTCGTACCAGAGGCTCTTCATCAGACTCCTTCTCCTCCTCCATCTGAAATTCAGGGTGAATAGGAGATGGTTCGGGTTCACCCTGACCATCTCCTCCCTGATCTATATCATGATCATCACCGTCGAAGTCATCGGAGGGTAGAGCTATCTACTCAACATCAGAATCACTATTGTTGTGGCGCCACTTCCTCTTTGCTGGCGCTACATAGTCTTCACAGGCCAGATGCCCAAATAGAGGCCTTACTGGGGGCTTCAGCTGCTTGCCCCGGTACACCTTCATCCTTCCGAGGGTGGTGTCATCTATCACCTCCAGGACCACAGCGTCCTCCTTCTCCTTGGGCAGTGACGGGAGCTTCTGATCGATGATCATCTGCATGAATCGAGGGTACATGCAGAAGCACTCTTTGCCCTTAGCCTCAATGTTCTCCACCAGATAGGTAAAGATCATCCTCGAGAAACTGAAAGGGTGATTCAGCACCAACGCCAAGTAAGCATTCTAAATCTGATCAGAAAGCTAGTCAAAGCCTTCCTTCCGAGAGGCGATGCATCTTAGCAGCACGGGAGCCTAGTACTTGAACTGGGGGCACAGGTTGCTCTTATTGAGCACACCTGCATTGATGTCCCTAGAGTATTTGGCTCTCAGGAAACGTCCTCAAACTGTTAGAGGATGCAATCGTGTGGGGAAATCAGCATCATCCTCGAACTCTAAGACAATCTTGAGATCCTCCTCTGTTATCTCTATACCCTCCTCAAAAATGGAGCTCCTAATACGATGGGGCTCAGAGGACCTGTCTACTGCAGCGCTTTCCCAGAAAGCCTATTAGACTGATCTATATGGTGTGCATGGTGTCGAGATAGCCCTGAAGATCCTTGATCTCCGTAGAAAGGTAATGATGTCGACGAACTCAGCTGCATTGTGAGATGACAGATCAAGATGAGAACAAATGATGTGCTTTATGCTCGTTGTCCACCGACTCGCCATCTGTGACACAAAGTAAATAAACATTAGTAAGGGTCAAAGAGTAACAGTTTGATTCAATGAATTTGAAAATTCTTGTTCAGTCATTGGAATGAACTGTGCCACCGAGATCTAGTCGTGTGAATAGACTGCGCGACTGAGATCTAGTCATGCGCATGAGCTCATATGTATGACTGAGTCATGTGACTGGACTTAGATGTATGTTCTCTCATGCGGTTACCTCAGTTGTGCGACTGAACTCATACGTATGGTTCAGTCGTGCGAATATGCAATTCGTCTATCTCAATCGTGCAATTGAGCCATTCGCATAGCTCAGTCGTGCGATTGAAGTTCATCCGGGTGTCCATTCGCATGACAGACGGTTTGTCTATTCAAAATCAATTTTTGAGCAAAACTTGTTGTTAGGCGTTGTGGATTGGCTCATTAGGTTCGCCTATGTCCTTAGTTTCGGTTCGTATTTAGGGGTCTAATGGTCAAACTCAGTTTCGGTTCGTATTTAGGTCTTATTTCGATCATGTTGTCATGTACTTACTAATTTTAAGGTATAACATTGTCTCTCAGTACCTGTATAATCAACGTAAATCGTTAGTAACTTCAAACACAGGTCTATATAGATCAAATAAAATTTTGGCAGGGAGTGTGTGTGTCGTGCGTCTGAAAGGGTGATTGAAGTGAATGAGCGACTCTGTCCGACTCCCCTCTATTTATACTAGGGTGACCTTCAGTCGTGCGATTAAACCTAGTCGCATACTTGATTCGTGCGACTGAGGGTCAGTCGTGCGACTGGCCCCATTCGGTCACCTCCAATCGTGCGAATGAGGGTCATTCGTGTGACTATCACAGTCGGTCACCTCCAATCGTGTGATTGAGGGACATTCATGCGGCTGTCACAGTCGATTACCTCCAATCGTGCGATTGGATTCAAACTTATGGTCCAATCGTACGACTGGTCCATATTCATGGTCCAGTCGTGCGAATGGCTCATACTTATGAATTTTGACTTTATGACCATTTGATACTTAGCCCCTTTTTAACAGTTGATAAAACATTTTGATCTTTTGATCGTATCAGACATGACCATTTTGAATTACAGAACCTTTGATCACCTCAGACGTGATCCATTTATCCACCTGATCACCTCAGACGTGATCCATTTATCCACCTGATCACCTCAGACATGATCCATTTATCCACCCGATCACCTCAGACGTGATCCTTTTACTTTTTTAGAAATAAGTGATTCAAGATTTACGTTAAGTACATTTTGTGACATTCACAGAGATGAATCTCGTAGCACGGTCCAACACTGACACACTATACATAAAACTTGAAAAACTAGAAAACTAAACTAAGTAATAAAAATAAACATGTTTTTTTGATTTTGTTAGGGTAGGGTTTAAAAACACTTTAACAATCATTTTAAAGTAATTCTCCCCCTGAGAAGAACAACCTATCAGCATTAACGTCATTTCTAAGACAGATTCATATGGAATCAGACAGGGATAAACGCAATTAGTTGGAACTTTTATTGATATATTGAAATGGAAACAAACATATTTACAAATCACAGTTTCTCATTCATCTAAGACCTCTAAGCGCTAACTGGAAATCATGCTTGATCTGTTATGTAGCACACATTGATTTTGAACATCAGGCAGTGCAACCATAACGATTGTCAGTATACTTGTCCACTTAAATCCATACATAGATTTTTGAGACACACTAGTGATTAATTAGGTGAATTAGATCAACAAGTATTTGTGTGTCCCACAGTTATATGGTAATCAATCTTCCTTAGGAGATTTTTGAGCGGTCCGAGGAATATGAAGATTTTGGTTCTAAGAGCTTTCAAAGAGATGCAAAGCCTCGGGTCAGTGCCATCGCACAACCGAGAGGCGTAAACAACAATGAATTCTTAGAACGGATAGTTTATGCCAAGCCTCAGGTCAGTGCCATCGCACAGCAGAGAGGCGCAAGACCTATCTTCTTCTCAGAGCAATATTATTTAATATACAATTAAGCAGTGATGTTTGTCATCATTTGCTCAGTTTTTCAAGTCTTTGCACACATTTGTGGCATACAATTGCTCCTTACCCCTTATTGGAAATTGATTGATTGTGCAAACCAGGGAAACTATAGGAACCTACAATTTGTTGATTGATTTAATTTTAAGTTGAATCACCAATGGTGTCTACTAGTCTAATGTGTTGAATCTACCGACACATCGTATAATCAACTAGCACCTCCCTAGATCGACTTTCACCATGTAATTACAGTAACAAACAAGCGTACTATTATTTTCCCAATTTGTTAGACTTATAATTATCTGACTAACAATTTTCTATGATTTAATTAAAATAAAATTACAAAAATTAAAAATCTTTTTGGTGTTCCAAGTAACTCAACGCCTGTGTACCATCACTTTTCAGTGTGTTGAATCACTATCTTAAATTTGTTGTTTTTGCCTTTTGGCTTATCTGCCCTCCCCCCCCCCCTTTTTTTTTAAATAAATAAATACTGAAACTAAATAATCTCCCCCTAAAATACTAAAAACAAAAATATTTTTGTGTTTTTGAATTTTTAAGACGGGAAATTAAAATAAGATAAAAAATAGAAAGAAAACGAAACTAAACAAGTGTCGGACTAAGCATTTGCATCTTCTGAAATGACGTCACTTTTCTTTTTCATGCCATTGACCTCTAACTGATATAAAAATCTAGGTTTATCAAAAGGATTCGTGTAAAGGTCGGCGCATTGAAAATTCGTGTTTATTTTAACCACATCAATTAATTGTTTTTCATAGCAGTTGCGTATGAAATGATACTTTATGCCAATGTGTTTTGTTTTAGGGTCTTGAACAGGATTTTTAGTTACAGCTATGGCAGCAGAATTATCAACAAAGATAGGGGTATTAGAAAATTGCAAACCGTAGTCCCGCATTTGCTGTTGAATCCAAATGATCTTAGAGCAACAACTTGCAGTAGTAACGTATTCAGCTTCACATGTTGACAAGGCAACAGATGTCTGCTTCTTGCATTGCCAGGTGACTAAACTCCTTCCAAAGAACTGACACCCTGCTGATGTTGACTTAAAGTTCATCTTGCAGCCACTGTAGTCTGAATCACTATACGCAGTTAGCTCAAAGTCATCATCATGAGGATACCACAACCCCAGTGTTGGAGTACCCTTCAGCTAATGAAAAATCCTTTTCACCCCGATTAGATGATTTATTTTTGGTTTGGCTTGATATCTGGAGCATAGAAATGTGGCGTACATGATATCTGGATGCGAGGCAGTGAGATACATGAGAGATCCGATCATCCCACGATACATAGTGGCATCCACCAAATCCCCATTATCATCTGGTTCCACATCATGGTTTGTGGCAAGTGGGGTACCGGTAACAGTGACATTTTCCATATCAAATGGACTTTGAATGTCTCCAGCATACTTAGTTTGATGCAGAAAAATATCAGTAGGTGTCTGATCCACCTGTAAACCTAGGAAGAACTTCATCTCTCCCATTGCACTCATTTCAAATTCTGCCTTCATCACAGATTCAAATTCTTTACATAATTCTTCGTTTCAAGAACCGAAGATTATGTCATCCACATAAATCTGCACCATTAGTAAATCTCCATCTTTCTCTTTGATAAACAACGTGCAGTCAATCACACCCCTCGAAAACCATGTATTAACAGGTGAGTGGAGAGCTTCTCATACCAAGCTCGAGGAGCTTGGTGTAGCCCGTACAAAGCCTTGTCCAGCTAGTAGACTCTGTCCCGATGGTAAGGATCCATAAATCCTTCGGGTTGACTGACGTAGACTTCTTCACGGATTTCCCCATGAAGGAGTGCACTTTTAACGTCCAGTTGATAAACTTTGATCTTCATGTAGGATGCATAGGCTAGAAAAATGCGAATAGCTTCCATTCTTGCCACTGGTGCAAACACTTCATTGTAGTCGACTCCCTCGACTAGTCTGAAGCCTTGAACGACCAATCTTGCCTTGTTTCTGATGACAATGCCTTGGTCGTCCTTCTTGCAGTATATCACCCATTTGGTGCCTATAACTTTTACTCCTTTGGGCCTGTTAACGAGTGTCCACACTCCAAGCTTCTTGAACTGTAGCAGCTCTTCCTGCATAGCGTTGACCCGGGCCTCATCCTTCAGGGCATCGCTTACGTGTTTGGGCTCGTCTTGAGAAACAAAACATTTGAAAGCCCCATCATTCACGTAGCCCTTTTCCATAATCGCAGCATAATCAGCAGAGTATAGCTGATTTCTCGCATGCACATTGGAGTGAGGATCCCCAATGATAGTCTCTGGGGGATGATTCACACTGATCCTAGTCACAGGTGTCGTAGGAACGAGAACTTCAGTATCCAGATTTGTGATGGCAGGTTCAGTATCCGGATTACCTGATGTATTCTCAGCATCTGTTGAGCTTCCATCCTGAATAACGTTATGCTCATTGCTTGTCTCAACTGCTTCTCCATCTTCTGATGAGTCATCACTCTTATCCTGAGCAGTTTCTGAAGATCCCAAAGCACCACTGGCTGGTGCTATATTGCTGATATCCAGATTCGATGTATTCAAGACATCGAACATCATCTGAGCATCAAACTCATCATCTGAACATGTCGGTGGGAGGTTGAATGATTTGAAAAAGCCATCGTAATCGAAGAATGACCACGGACTTTTTCCAGCAGGGGGTGGTGTATCTTTGCACATCTACGTTGCACCACACTTCTACCTAACCTGTCGAGTTATTATAAACCCGTTTATCTGGTATGCTGTATCCGAGAAAGACCCCCTGATCTGCTTTCTCGCTGAACTTGCCCTCCCGAGTTTTCTTCAGTAACATGCATGGAGCTCTGAATGGTTCCAGATACTCCAGGTTCGGTTTGCGCTTCTGAAGCAACTCATAGCAAGTCTTCCCATGTCGCTTGACTACTAACACACGATTAAGCGTGTAGCACGCATTGGCAACTGCTTCATTCCAGAAGTGTACTGGCAGCTTTGAATCTGCCAACATCGTCCTTGCAGCCTCGATCAAGCTCCTATTCTTGCATTTAGCAACTCCATTCATTTGTGGCGTGTATGTAGAGGAGAACTGATGAACAATTCATTTTCTTTGCAGATAGCATCCATCCACTAATTCTTGAATTCAGTTCCATTGTCTGAATGAACCTTCCTCACCTTCAGATTGTAAAGAGACTCCAGTGTTATGACGAGCACTTTGAACGATTCAAATGTTTCTGACTTAGCTTTTAGAAACATCACCTAGGAGAATCGTGAGTAGTCATCTGTGACAACAAAGCAGTACAAGTCTCCAGTGATACTTTTTGTGCTGACAGGACCAAACAGATCCATATGCAGAAGCTCCAGGGGCATCTCAATAGAGTTAACATTCTTAGACTTGTGAGACTTCCTGGTCTACTTTCCCTTCTTGCACGAGACACAAAAATCTGGAAGTTTGAAGTCCTTGACAGTAACTCCCTCAACTAAGTTGTTGTGAATTAGATGATTCATCTTTCTGGGACTGATGTGTCCCATTCTCCTGTGCCATGAGATAGACTCCTTCTCCATTGCCTTTGACAAAAAGCACTGAGGAGTGGACTTAGTAGTAGAAGCATTTGACATGTCCAAGATGTACAAATCGTTGTACCATGACACTGGCATTAATACCTGCTCCTCTAGAATATCCATCTCCTTCTTCAGAATTTAACACTTCCTATTGTCAAACATTACTTTGAAGCCCTTGTCACATATCTGAGAAACTAAAAGTAAATTGTTCTCTAACTGCTAAACAAAATTTACTTTATAAAACTTTACCTTTCCATTACCTACTTCTCCTTGCGCGGTAATGTAGCCTCCTTTGTTTCCAGCGAATGAAACATGTCTCCCTTTAATTTGTTTGATGTTGAAAAGGAGAGACTGATTTCCTGTCATGTGCCTAGATGCTCCGCTATCTATAATCCATGTGTTGGTAGCAGCACTGTAGCGGACAACCTGCACAAAATAGAAAATAATTAGTTAAGGAGGGGGACCCAAGCCTTTACTGGCTTGGGTTTCCCAGAGGCATCTCACATCACAAACTCCACCCACTGTCCATTTGGAGTTGGAGAAACCTCATTCTTCTGCTTATCATCACTATCAGACACATCAGATGTTTTAGCTTTCCACAAACCGTCCTTGTGTAAGGCTTGTTTGTGGTAAACCGATGACTGATTGACAGTTTGGACTTCAGTTCTATTGTCAAAAAAGGTTTTACCTCAGACATCACAGACTTGCCAGTGGCTTGTCTGTGTTATCCGTGGTGTTGGGGAGGGGTGTAAGAGCTAGTAGGTGTTTTAAACCTTGAAGGTGTTTTAGACCTTGGTTTTGTGAAATAAGGTTTAACATCCGGATCTAGTTCGACTTTACGCCTAGGTGTTTGATAGTGAGGACAGTGTGAAGAAATGTGTCCTCTCTATCCACAAGTATAGCATGATCCCCTCTCAACAGGACTACACGATCTCTTGTGGGGTGGGGAGTACACTTCAGGCATGGGCTTTTTGGGCTCAACATTTGGTTTTTCACCTTCTTTGAGAAATTTGATTTGTTTAACGTTATGATTACTTTGTCTTTTCAAATGGTTGAGATCTTGCTTGACCGGTTTAGACTGAGTTGGTTTTGAAATTTTTGGTTTTGACACAGCAGTCCTTGATCCCAAACCAAGAGGCACGTGATCATCCTCTACCACCCAGTCCCTAATTAAGACATCATCCATTGTGCCTGATGTTGAAGCCTTCTGATCAGCAACCGGAGGAGCCGGTTTAACTGTAGTGTCTGGATCACTGACCAGAGGAGTAGTCACCACATGGTCCTTGATGGGGTTATTATTAATAGGTATCTCTTTGGTGTTTAAAAGGATCTCATGTGGTGGGTGCACTACTTTATAACCCAGCCCTTCCCCATTGTTTCTTTCTTTAACCAAGTTTTGCAAGATATGAGAGGAACTAGCTAAACTATGTAGTTTTTGAGTTAAGGACTCATTTTTAACTTGTAAAATAGCTCTTTCCTTTTTAGTTTCCTCAATTGTCTTTATGTAAAACTTTATGTCATTTTCTTGGTTAAATGCTACAACTTCGGTTTCCCTTAGTTGTTTTCTCAAAACTTCAATTTTCTCTTTATAACTGCTCTCATTTTGTTTTAACACTCGATTAGCCTCAGTGCACAGTCTTAAATCTTTTACCAAATTGTCATTATGATTTAACAATCTAGTAAATTTTATATCTATGCTTTCTCTAAATTTATTACAATCAACACAAGCATGTTTATCAAAGAGATCTTCTTTCGATTCTACCTGCGCAGATGTAGAGGTGCCGGCCATGAAAGCAGCCTGAGGTTCTTGATGTGTTGTAGATCCTGCATTCAGTTCATCCTCTACTAGGTGATCAACAGCAGCCATAGTCTCATTCACATAAGCAGTATCAAACTCAGCCGAGTTCTCCCCCTCACTCGCTAAGTCATCGTTCAGATCATCCACTAATGCAATGTTAGCTTCACCATCAGATAAGAAACGGAAGGACCAGTCTTGTCCTTCATCATCCTGTGCTACCATGGCTTTGGAGTCATGGCTGGTTAAAGCTACCTTTTTGTCCTTATCCTGCCTGTTGTTTGAAGAAAACGGGTTGCCATTTCCTGTTTTCTTAGGTTTGACACACTCTCTCTTGAAATGGCCTTTCTCACCGCAGTTGAAACAGGTGACTTTTGATTTGTCAAATCCAAAAGTTGTATTCTTTGTAGCTACCAGGTTCCGTCCCTTTTTCTTAACAAACTTCTTTGCTCTACGCACAGTACTAGCGAGAGCCCACATGATATGCATCCGTTCAAGCTCAGTTTCATCCACTTGCTCATAATCTTCATCGACCAAGTGACAATTACCGATCTTCCCTGCTACTAACCCGTCATAAGAATGGGCCACAGCAGTAAGTAAATCCATATGCTCCTTAGCAACTTCCACAGTTACCTTGCTCAGATTCTCTGTCGTTAACTTCGTCGGTTGAGCTTCTGCAGAACTGTGTTGAACACTTGATGAAACACTTGACTCACCACCTGAAGATGTACTTTGAACGTTTGCAGATGTGTTAGACACGAAAGCAGTCTGCATGGGTGCAGTAGAAGATGCAGTAGTAGGAGTCATATTATATAGAGAAGTATTCTGAGTATAGGTTCCCTTATTAGACTTGTACTTATGTCGTAGCTCCTCCTCTCTCAATTTCAGAATAAAATCATTTATATCCAACATTTCCAACACTGCATTATGTCTTAAAGTGGAGATGAATGAATCCCACTTATCAGGTAACCCATCAGCCAAACTCGACACCTTATCTTCCATAGACGTTTTAACCCCATGAGTGTGCAGTTCACTCATCAAATGATAGAAGCGATTGATAATGTCGTCCAGACTCTCATTTCAAATTGACGAGAAGTTATCAAATTCTTTCCTCAAAGCTTTAGCCTTTAGAGACTTATGTGTTGCATTTCCTTCATAAAGTTTCTCTAGAGCCTTCCACAACTTTTTGCACTGCTTGTGTTCTGAGAACTGATGGAAAATATCTTTTGGAATGGACTATGTCAACAATGCATAGGCCTTCTTCTCAGCATTGTACGCAACCTTTTTTGCCTCATTCAAACCACTTAGAGTCAGTGGAATACCGTCAGCTCCAACTGGCATAGTGTACCCAGTCTCAATTATGCTCCATAGGTTGGTGTCCACTCTATTCAGATGAATTTCAAACCGTTGCTTCCATTGAGGATATTCATCAAGTGACAGAAGCTTTGGTGGTTTGTTGTAATATCCGATCTCATTTTCCAAGAGCAAGAGATTCTTAATTCTGGAGTCCTTCCCGGCGGAGAAAGCAAAGTTCTATTCGTCCATAATGACTTAGTCTGAAAACTTGACAAACTAACTGACTGATGCGACTGGGGAGTGCGAATGAGAATCAACCGGGCGATTGAAGTCAACCGAACGATTGAAGTATGCGATAGAATTCCCACGTGCGATTGAGGTCAATCGTGCATATGAATCTATGCGTATGAGTTCAGTCGTACGAATGAACTATATGACTGGGCTAAACTGAATGAATGAGCTTAAACGTGCGAATGAAACGGACGATTGGACCAATCGTGCGACTGAGCTGTGCGTATGAAGTCCAGTCGTGCGATTGAATCAATCGTGTGACTGAGACGTCTGACTTTGAAATTTTTCAAACTTTTCACTCAATTTGACCAAATACAACGATTTTGAAAACCCTAGTAGGCTAGAACTCAAAAATAAGAAGTTTTGAACACATGCACTCGTAAAAATCGATTTTTTAATGCAAACGGAACGGATTAATTCATTTGTATGACTGAGTCAGTCTTACGACTGAGTCAGTCTTATGACTCAATCGATTGATTCATTCGCACGACTGAGTCAGTCTTATGACTCAATCGTGCGTTTGGCTCAATCAGCTGGTTCAGTCGTGCGAATAGCCCATTTGCATGGTCCAGTCGTGCGACTGGATCGCCTTAGTTAAACACATTCTTGGACCTTTAACGATACAGAACTTTGTCTAACAACTGTAAACCCATATAACATGTTCATATAAGCTTTTAACAAACAATAAATAAATAGATATAACATTCAATAACCAATAATCATTCAACAAAGAGTTTTCATTACATATATCAAGACATTACATCAATGTAACAAAATGAAAGTCATTTACATTTAAGCACACTAGAACTAGAACTAGGGACATGTGTACCAACAAAGACCCAACAAGACTCACTAACTTGCATGAGTTGGTGAAAGTCCATGTTTTTCTCAACTTTACATTAAGGTGTTGAGTCTGTAACTTTCCAACTATGCACTTTTATCCTTTTGCTAATTGGAATAAGGGTGTGAGCTATGGCATGTCATAGTCACTAGTCAAAGCAGTCTGCCTTTTGACTTTACATTGATCTTATTGCATAAATTAGTGTTTCCAACTGGCCTTTAAAGTATGGTTGACTGTAGGATGTAGTATAAAGTATCTCGAGTACTTGCCTTTAGAATTAAGCTTTATGACACTTGTAGGAACTGGAGAGCAGTATACATCATTCTTGAAAACCATATTATCTTGTTCTGGTTATGTTCTTTACTTGTGTTCTTTGTTTTATCATAAATCTTTCACTATTTGATCGGCTAAGTGTTCTAAGTCTCTTCACATTGTGAAACAGTTGCATTGACGCCCTTTACTGGTCTTGCACATTATCATTTGATTCTGCTTCTAAGTTCTTGCATTATAAAACAAAGTGAAACACATTCATGAAATACTAGAGATGATTCAAAAAGAGGATTTTAACATAATGTCATAAATTGTTATTGTGAACAATAATGATGTGACACCCCGTAATTTCAGGCTAACACTATTCAAAACGTTGTCGTTATCATTGCCACATACTCATCAATACTCGAAACGTATACAAACACCACCACCGACATCGTTAAATAAATAGTGATAAAATACTAACGCGGGTGTTTGTAGAGGATTCACATAAACGAGATTACCTAAGGAATCCTCTTAATTAATATAGCTCGTCAAATCACGTCGTTATCAACCGGAACGAATTCGGGAACACGGGACCTAAGTACAGGGACCAAACCTGACAATTGCCAAACTGGGGCTGGGTATAAATACCCATCCACCAGCCCAAAGACCCTCACAATCTGCTCTTTCTCTCTTACGCTCTCTTCTCCTCCGTGTCTGCATCCTAGCACCAAAACCACCCCGATTGAGCCCGTTTTCGCCGGCTAAACCACGCAACAGCTGAGAAATCACGTTCCCAGCAGGTAGGCGACCTTGTTCATCCGTTTTATTGCTCGTTTCACTGTTGCAAATATGGGGTTCGGGTGTTCGGGTTCAACCCGAATGCATGTGGTCGTGGGGGTGCGTGTGAGGTCGATCAGCTTGTGCATTTCAATTAGACATGTTAGGAGAGTGTTTCTGGAAGTCCTGATTATGAGAAAACCGAGCACGGAACAGCCGAAGGCTGTTCGACCCACCCAGCAGTCGCGATCTGCTGCAGTCCGCGACTGGGCCAGCCGTGCGATTGAGTCATGCGACTGGGTCCTTCGTGCGACTGATCGGGGCGACTGGGGTGAGACGTGCGAATGAATGCATGCGATTGAGAGTGTGTGCGACTGAGTCAACCGAATGAATGTGTGCGACTGAGTATCACCCGACTGAAGGTTCAACCGCACGAATGAAGGTTCATTCGTGCGATTGGTTGTTGATTCGGGTGAATGGGTGATGTGTGGTACGACTGAATGCTGAGTCGCATGAATGAGGATTCAATCGTACGAGTGAAGTTGATTCGTACGATTGAAGGCCCATTCGTGCGAATGAAGTGTCCAGTCGTGCGTCTAGCCTTGTTATGCGATTGGAGTCATTGTTAGCGAATTCTTCTGGTGTGCGAAATGTCTATTGTGTGATGATAAGTTAACATCAATAAAAATGTCATTTCTTGACCACAAAGATTAAAGTCAACGCAATCAACAAGCACATACTTTTCAACCTGAAACAACCTAACTGTTTACAAATATCAACAACCCATTTGGGATCTACATAAAGTCCGATACGTGTATGCCTGCTTGTGTGTGTCACCCACGACCGAACCCATGCGACCCGACCCGACTAAACATGTCTATTAAAGCTAAACACATCATTAACGCTTAACATAACTGTCAATAGGTGTTTGACAGCGCATCGTAAACAACACTTGGGAGACTTACATCCTACATACTGGTTACATCATCAGTGAGTTTCACGGCCCCTATTTTACTCTCTTTCCTTTTAGGGGAGAAAACATGCAAACGAATTTACATAAATGGTTGTAGTATTATTGATATCGCTTGTTACGTTAGTGCAAACACACAAACATGTCCTGACACACTCGAACCGTTAGTAATGGGATTAGCGAGGTAATTTTGAGTAGTACGACTGGGTCTGACAAACCCCGCCCGGGCTAGTCGCGTTAGCTTGATTGGAGGTCAAACGGGTGCTTGATTGACCTAACACATTGTCATGGTCTGATGAGACATGACGGGGATACAACAAACACATATAGGGCGTAAAAAGTCAGCTTCGGTTCGAAACGCTAAGTAACAAGAACATAGGCTAGCTACCTAACGATATGCTCTATATACTAAACCATTGAAACGCAAACCATGGATACGCTTACAAACACATTTCTTGTTGATTAAACCTGTGAACTCACCAACTTTATGTTGACACATTTTAGCATGTTTTCTCAGGTCCCAGGAACGCATAAGCTCAGGATGCACGCTTCAGGAAAACGCACTCAGGACATGCATTCATCTACTTTATTTTCTGCATTGAACATTTTGTCTAGGCTTGGCTTTTGTAACTGTCATGTAATGGATTTATGAATTACGTAAACGCTTCCGCACTATTGTAAACTTTGTTTATGTTCTGTTGAATGAAGTCAAATGTTTATTTTAAATTCATATAGTGTCGTTCGATATGACTGTGTCTGAGATCCTGGTATGTCACACGCCTAACGGTAAAACCCCGTTTGTGGAAATTGAGGGTGTGACAGATTGGTATCAGAGCCACAGGTTATAGAGAACTAGGATTGCATTGCATCTAGACTATAGCCTTAGACACAACACCAGTATTGCATAGACACTTTTACATGCTTACCACTGTTGTGCAAACAACCTTCTAGTGTACTGACATTACACTGCTGAGCAAACATAACATTATGGGTATGACATGTGTGTCATTACCAGCTGACAGAGGGGCGGAGAATCCCGCTCGCTCACAACCAACGCTTACACTTGATCCTTCACTCGCGGAGTGAAAGCAACAACGAATTGAATCAAACATTTCCACGATTGGAACACGAAACTCTTTTCTAACACACGCGATAAGCTTAACGATGACAAACAAAAAGAACAATACCTCACTCTTCCAACTCTCTCACACTTGTTACTATTCCCAACATATCCTATCCTCTATATTAGTCCGAGTAGTAGATGAGGGACAACTAAGATGTTCAAGTCTATTAGAGAATCAGGACTTGGACATACAAACACCTAGAACTTCGAAAGGAAAAAGGCCAAATTGTCTTGATTCCCGTTGTTATCTTAACCGAATCTCTTGTGCAACCTTAGTACAACCCTAGTTATTTGACTCTTGGTATAACAAATATATCTTTGATGCTTCTATCATTGATAACACTCGGTACTGGACAAGGTATGTTATCTCGAATAGGAGGAACCATGTGTGACCATGCAAAGCAAATTAGAATCACGGGTGCACACGTAATTGTAATTTGTCATGCATGAGAACTCTGGCAACTCTATTGGGTGATAACGGATACGGTCGGTACAAATTCTCAACTCCATACTTAGAGGCATGAGGCCTCGAAATCAACACAAAGCCACACTATCGATATGCAAACAAACCCTTCATTCCTACTAGCATGATATAATATATTATTGTCAATAATTATTATCCGGTTATTGATTAATATGTGTTGTAAATTGAAGAAATCATGTCTGGAAGAAGACCTGGACGCCCGAGTGGATGAGGAAACATCACCCTGACTCAAGCTGAGTTGAATGCCATCATCAATGAGCACGTTGCAGATGCGCTTGCAGCTTATAAGCAGGCTCGTAATCAGGACCAGAACGACCAGAATCCGAACCAAGGAGGTCCAACAGTCTGTACCTTCAAAATGTTTATGGATTGCAAGCCTCATTCTTTCAACGGTTCTGAAGGTGTTGTCATACTGCTTCGCTGGCTGGAGAAACTCGAGTCTGTGTTCGCCATGTGCAACTGTCCCGATGGAAATCGCGTCAAGTACGCCTCTGGCACACTGGAGGGACCAGCCCTGACGTGGTGGAACTCACAAGTCCAAACCTTAGGGCTTGGTGCTGCTAATGGTATGCCATGGGATGATTTCAAGATTTTGATGAAAGAAGAGTATTGCCCCAGAAGCGAAGTCCAGAAACTGGAGGCAGAATTTTGGAATTTAAAGATAATTGGTTCCGACATCGAGGAATACACGACTCGTTCGCACGAGTTGGCTGCATTATGTCCTCAGATGGTGACTCCTGCCTACAAAAGGATTGAAAAGTACATTGATGGTCTAGCTCCTCAGATTCAAGCTAGTGTTATGGCTGCTGATCCTGTCACTATTCAGCAGGCCATCCGACTGGCTCATAAACTCACCGACCAGGCAGTGGCACAGGGCACCTTGCCTAAACATGGCGCTGCTTCAGGTTCATCTGATCACAAAAGGAAATGGGATGGTGGCAACAGCAAGTCTTCAAGCAACAACAACCCTCAGCAACAACCGACCAAAAGGTTTGACCCATCAAGGAACTTCACCAATAAAAATCAGAACAGCAACAACAACAACTATGGTCAGGGTTTCGAGCAGCTACGCGGGCAAGAATCCCAGGTGTAACCGGTGCAACTTCCATCATCATGGCCCGTGTGATCGACTCCGTTGTCAGAGATGTGGAAAGATGGGTCACGCAGCCAAGGACTGAAGGGGTGAAATAATGACTCAGCAACAACAACCTCAACAACAACGCCAAGGCGGAGCGACTAGAGGCTGTTATGAATGTCGTAAGGAGGGCCACTATAGGAAGGATTGCCCACAGCTGAAGGGTGGAAACAAGGGTAATAATGGGGGCAATGGTGAGGCGAGGGATGACCAGAATGTGGTTACTGGTACGTATCCCCTGAATGGTTGTTTTGCTTCTATACTATTTGATACTGGAGTTGATAGGAGTTTTGTTTCCAACAAGTTCATTATGTTCTTAGATGTGACCTTAGCTGTCGTGGAACCCAGTTATGTGGTAGAATTAGCTGACGGAAAACTAATTGAGGCAACCCGTATCGTTAGGGGGTGAAGACTAGGATTATGTGGTTATGAGATAGATATAGATCTGATGCCTGTCACACTTGGTAGTTTCGATGTAGTTGTGGGTATGGACTGGCTATCCAAGAATCAAGCTGAGATTATCTGTGGAGAGAAAATCGTTCGTATACCACTTCCTAGTGGTGAAATTTTATCAGTTCAGGGCGAAAGGAGTGGCATGGTCTCTGGAATCATCACCTACATGAAAGCTCAAAAGTGTTTGCGTAAGGGTCATGCCGCTTTCCTTGCTATGGTCGTTGAAAAAGAAACCGAGGAAAAGAAGATTGAAGACATCATTGTTGTACGTGACTATCCTGAGGTTTTCCCTGAAGACCTACCCGGTCTCCCACCGCATCGCCAAGTCGAGTTCCAAATTGATTTGGCACCGGGAGCCGCCCCTATCGCGAGAGCACCGTATAGGTTAGCTCCAAAGGAACTGCAAGAGCTGTCTACGCAATTGCAGGAACTATTGGATAAAGGATTTATCAGACCTAGCTCATCACCGTGGGGAGCCCCAGTTCTGTTTGTCAAGAAGAAGGACGAAACTTTTCGCATGTGTATCGATTACAGAGAACTGAACAAGGCGACAATTAAGAATCGTTATCCCCTCCCCCGCATCGATAATCTGTTCGATCAACTACAAGGGTCGAGTTACTATTCAAAGATAGACCTAAGATCGGGTTATCACCAACTAAGGATTCGAGAAGAAGACATTTCAAAGACTGCTTTCAGAACGAGGTATGGCCACTACGAGTTCTTGGTTATGCCATTCGGGTTGACCAATGCACCAGCGGTTTTCTTGGACTTAATGAACCGAGTGTGCAAACCCTACCTAGACAAGTTCGTCATTGTCTTCATCGATGACATCCTTATTTACTCAAGGAATAAGGAAGAACACGAAGGACACCTTAGACTGATTCTGGAGCTGTTAAGACGAGAACAGTTGTATGCAAAATTTTCAAAGTGCGACTTCTGGATACCAGAGGTCCATTTCTTGGGCCATGTGGTCAATGAGAATGGGATACACGTTGACCCGGCAAAGATAGCAGCTATCAAGAACTGGGCTACGCCTAAGACTCCGACCGAGGTACGACAGTTTCTCGGGTTGGCTGGCTATTATCGACGATTCATCGAAGGGTTCTCAAAGATTGCTCAACCTCACACCGCATTAACTCATAAAGGCACCACGTACGATTGGGGTGATAGACAAGAATCTGCATTCCAGGTCCTGAAGCAGAAACTCTGTGCAGCGCCGATTTTATCCCTGCCTGAGGGAACAGATGATTTTCTAGTTTACTGTGACGCTTCGATACAAGGCCTCGGTTGCGTGCTAATGCAACGCAATAAGGTGATTGCCTATGCATCTCGACAACTGAAGATACATGAGAAAAACTACACGACACACGACCTAGAGCTTGGAGCAGTCGTGTTTGCACTCAAGATATGGAGACACTACTTGTACGACACCAAGTGCACTATTTACACCGATCACAAGAGTCTCCGGCACATCTTTGAACAGAAGGGGCTAAATATGAGGCAACGTCGTTGGGTCGAGTTGTTAAACGACTATGACTGTACGATCAAGTATCATCCAGGCAAGGCCAATGTAGTAGCAGACGCCCTAAGTCGGAAGGAAACACTCAAGCCAAGATGAGTTCGAGCATTGCAACTTACCATCCACACCGGTTTACCCGATCAGATCCGCAATGTTCAACTTGAGGCCTTAAAAGACGAGAACCTGAAAGCCGAATCGCTACGAGGCATGGAGAAGCAACTAGAAACCAAGCCTGACGGAATCCGCTACTTCATGGATCGAACATGGATTCCCTCGTATGGAGGCCTACGAGAACTGGTAATGGACGAAGCTCACAAGTCCCGGTACTCAACCCACCCAGGTTCAGACAAGATGTATCACGATCTCAAAGTCCTTTACTGGTGGCCGAATATGAAAGCTGACATTGCCACATACGTAAGCAGATGCCTAACCTGTTCTAAGGTTAAGGTGGAGTATCAACGACCGTCTGGTTTACTCCAACAGCCAGAAATACCAGTATGGAAGTGGGAGCAGATATCTATGGACTTTATCACGAAACTCCCTCGAACTCCCAGCGGATGCGATACCATTTGGGTGATCGTGGATCGCTTGACGAAATCCGCACACTTCCTGGAAATCCGGGAGACTGATCGCATGGAAAAGTTAACTCGTATCTACCTCAGGGAAATAGTCTCGAGGCATGGTGTGCCGACCTCTATTATCTCTGATCGTGATGCTCGATTCACTTCACACTTCTGGCAGTCCTTACAACGAGCACTAGGAACGTGGCTGGATATGAGCACCGCGTACCACCCCTAAACTGATGGCCAAAGTGAGCGTACGATCCAGACTCTAGAAGACATGTTGCGTGCCTGCGTCATAGATTTCGGCAGCAGTTGGGAAACTCACTTACCGCTAGTTGAGTTTTCTTACAACAATAGCTATCACACGTCGATCAAAGCTGCTCCATTTGAGGCACTGTATGGGCGTAAGTGCCGATCACCTATCTGTTGGGCGGAAGTTGGGGAAAGTCAACTCACCGGCCCCGAACTTGTGCACGAGACGACTGAGAAGATCGTGCAAATCCGTAACCGTATGGCGCAGCCCGTGACCGACAGAAAAGTTACGCTGATAAGCGTCGCCGATCGTTGGAATTTCAAATAGGTGACAAGGTGCTTTTGAAAGTGTCACCTTGGAAGGGTGTGATTCGTTTCAGAAAACGTGGGAAACTAAGCCCTAGGTACGTGGGACCGTTTGAGGTTGTCAAACGGGTTGGCCCCGTGGCCTATCAGTTGAACCTACCCGAAGAACTCCGCGGGGTACTCGATGTGTTCCATGTTTCCAACTTGAGAAAATGCCTTGCAGACGAGACTCTTATCGTTCCGTTAGACGAGATACATGTGGACGAACAACTACATTTCGTCGAGGAACCAATGGAAGTCATGGATCGAGAGGTCAAGACGCTCAAGCATAGTCGTATCCCTATCGTCAAAATCCGTTGGAACTCAAAGCGCGGACCAGGATTTACCTGGGAACGCGAAGATCAGATGAAGAAGATGTACCCTCAACTGTTCCAAAATCAGGCATCTACCTCTTAGATACGCAGGTACTCTATTCAACATGCGTCACAAACCGCTGAGCCTTGTACTTCCCCGTAAAACCACGTAACATGATGTACTAATTTTCGGGACGAAAATTCCTGCAACAAGGGGATGATGTGACACCCCGTAATTTCAGGCTAACACTATTCAAAACGTTGTCGTTATCATTGCCACATACTCATCAATACTCGAAACGTATACAAACACCACCACCGACATCGTTAAATAAATAGTGATAAAATACTAACGCGGGTGTTTGTAGAGGATTCACATAAATGAGATTACCTAAGGAATCCTCTTAATTAATATAGCTCGTCAAATCACGTCGTTATCAACCGGAACGAATTCGGGAACACGGGACCTAAGTACAGGGACCAAACCTGACAATTGCCAAACTGGGGCTGGGTATAAATACCCATCCACCAGCCCAAAGACCCTCACAATCTGCTTTTTCTCTCTTACGCTCTCTTCTACTCCGTGTCTGCATCCTAGCACCAAAACCACCCCGATTGAGCCCGTTTTCGCCGGCTAAACCACGCAACAGCTGAGAAATCACGTTCCCAGCAGGTACGCGATCTTGTTCATTCGTTTTATTGCTCGTTTCACTGCTGCAAATATGGGGTTCGGGTGTTCGGGTTCAACCCGAATACATGTGGTCGTGGGGGTGCGTGTGAGGTCGATCAGCTTGTGCATTTCACTTAGACATGTTAGGAGAGTGTTTCTGGAAGTCCTGATTGTGAGAAAACCGAGCACGGAACGGGAGAAGGCTGTTCGACCCACCCAGCAGTCGCGATCTGCTGCAGTCCGTGACTGGGCCAGCCGTGCGATTGAGTCATGCGACTGGGTCCTTCGTGCGACTGATCGGGGCGACTAGGGTGAGACGTGCGAATGAATGCATGCGATTGAGAGTGTGTGCGACTGAGTCAACCAAATGAATGTGTGCGACTGAGTATCACCCGACTGAAGGTTCAACCGCACGAATGAAGGTTCATTCGTGCGATTGGTTGTTGATTCGGGTGAATGGGTGATGTGTGGTACGACTGAATGCTGAGTCGCATGAATGAGGATTCAATCGTACGAGTGAAGTTGATTCGTACGATTGAAGGCACATTCGTGTGAATGAAGTGTCCAGTCGTGCGTCTAGCCTTGTTATGCGATTGGAGTCATTGTTAGCGAATTCTTCTGGTGTGCGAAGTGTCTATTGTGTGATGATAAGTTAACATCAATAAAAATGTCATTTCTTGACCACAAAGATTAAAGTTAACGCAATCAACAAGCACATACTTTTCAACCTGAAACAACCTAACTGTTTACAAATATCAACAACCCATTTGGGATCTACATAAAGTCCGATACGTGTATGTCTGCTTGTGTGTGTCACCCATGACCGAACCCATGCGACCCGACCCGACTAAACATGTCTATTAAAGCTAAACACAACATTAACGCTTAACATAACTGTCAATAGGTGTTTGACAGCGCATCGTAAACAACACTTGGGAGACTTACATCCTACATACTGGTTACATCATCAGTGAGTTTCACGGCCCCTATTTTACTCTCTTTCCTTTTGGGGGAGAAAACATGCAAACGAATTTACATAAATGTTTGTAGTATTATTGATATCGCTTGTTACGTTAGTGCAAACACACAAACATGTCCTGTCACACTCGAACCGTTAGTAATGGGATTAGCGAGGTAATTTTGAGTAGTACTACTGGGTCTGACAAACCCTGCCCGGGCTAGTCGCATTAGCTTGATTGGAGGTCAAACGGGTGCTTGATTGACCTAACACATTGTCATGGTCTGATGAGACATGACGGGGATACAACAAACACATATAGGACGTAAACAGTCAGCTTCGGTTCGAAACGCTAAGTAACAAGAACATAGGCTAGCTACCTAACGATATGCTCTATATACTAAACCATTGAAACGCAAACCATGGATACGCTTACAAACACATTTCTTGTTGATTAAACCTGTGAACTCACCAACTTTATGTTGACACATTTTAGCATGTTTTCTCAGGTCACAGGAACGCATAAGCTCATGATGCACGCTTCAGGAAAACGCACTCAGGACATGCATTCTTCTACTTTATTTTCTGCATTGAACATTTGTCTAGACTTGGCTTTTGTAACTGTCATGTAATGGATTTATGAATTACGTAAACGCTTCCGCACTATTGTAAACTTTGTTTATGTTCTATTGAATGAAGTCAAATGTTTATTTTAAATTCAAATAGTGTCGTTCGATATGACTGTGTCTGAGATCCTGGTATGTCACACGCCTAACGGTAAAACCCCGTTTGTGGAAATTGAGGGTGTGACAAATGATATGGATGAGGTAAATGGAAAAGATAGAATAGAAAGTGATATAGATGATGAGTTAGAAGAAAATGGAATTTGAGATGAAACACAAGCAGATAAAGATGAAACATCCTGTGGCAATGCTCAAGTACGTTCAACTTATACTAATATAGAGAAAACTAAATTGATCGTTGATGGTAATTGAATGATATCGTATTCTGAGAATAAAAATGATTTCACTTTTGAGTTGGAAATAGATTCTTGTAATGAAAAAGAAGAAGTTAATAAAGTTGTGACTAGAATTGGTGCCACACATTTGTAAGGCAAGTGTAAAAGAATGCGAGTTTATGGTAATGACAAGATATTGCTGCTTACATTTGCTATCTTTAAAAATAAATTGTACGCTAATTGGAATAGGGTTCTTTCTCGTGTCAACAAAATATGGTAAAAGATAGTGAATAAATATGTTTAATAGATAATCTTCATAATAGAATCCTAAAATTGGTTAATGGGAAAGGGTCTCTACGAAGAGCCATGTAGTTTCCACATGTATTGTTTATTAAATTTTCTAGTATAACCTGTATTATTTTGATTTTGCAACTCACACTTTGAAGGTTTTCCATTGGTATTACCTAGTTTATTTTATCAACAACTTTAATGATAAATCGAAATTTGTTAGAGATATTTTAATAGTGTACTTAAAGGTGCTTCTTTCTTGTCACACTTCAACTGATAGCGAAATCATCAGGGCAGATGAATGTGAATCAATTGCTCATAGCACATGGTAATAATTACGCTAAAATAATATTAAATTCAAATTATCATTGATAAATGCTAATCTATACATTCATTACAAACAAGAAATAATCCAACAAAATATAACAAATTATCTTTTATTTTTACTAAGTACATGTCCCAGATGAGCATGTAGAAGTCCACTAATCTGTATTCCTGAAATCATTTGAAAAAGAAACAAGTTAGCTAAGGAATTAGAAGGTGATTAAACTCCAGTTTGCATACATATATAGATTGATTATAATGATTGGAATAATTCAATTCACATGACAATGTCAAGACTTATAATACAATAGTGTCATATAAAAGACAACCAAACACAATCAAACCTAATGATTGAATTGACTCGGTCTCAAGACGAAGCCTTGACATTAAAATATGTGAATTCGATTCCAATAATATTCATATGGGATGGGTTTGTCAAACTAGTAGATCTATTATTTTTACTGTGATTGTATGAACAATTGAATTAAAACCGTTGCCAAGTTCGAATCGTGATCATGAATAGTGAGAGATACTTTAATTGGGTTAATATGAATTAATTTCATGGATTTGGGAATCACTTGGTTCAAAATAATCATTTGGTTCAAAATAATCTAGTTGAAGGTGTTACAGTAAAAATTCTTCAGCTTCCAGATTTCTGTATATCATGCAAGAAAGTGAAACAGACAAAGAAATCTAGCAAATCTAAGAAAGTTCACTCTATTGAGATTCCACTGGAGCTTTTGGATATGGATCTGTTTGGCCCTGTCAGTACTAAAAGCATTACAAGAGATTGGTACTGTTTTATGGTAACTGATGATTATTCAAGACTTTCATGGGTTATGTTTCTTAAAGCAAAGTCAGAGACTTTTGAGTCATTCAAGAATTTGGTTACTACTCTGGAGTCTCTGTATAAGTTGAAAGTGAGGAAGATTTGTTCAGACAACGGCACAAAAATTCAAGAATCAGTGGATGGAGGCTTTCTGTCGAGAAGAGGTTGTTCATCAATTCTCTTTTGCCTATTCTCCACAGATGAACGGAGTTGCTGAACGCAAAAATCAAAGTTTGATTGAAACTGTAATGACGATGTTGGCAGATTCAAAACTACCTGTTCAATTCTGGAATGAAGCGGTTGCTAATGCATGCTACACTCTCAATTGTGTATTAGTTGTCAAACGTCATGGTAAAACTTGTTATGAGTTGCTTCAGAGGCGTAAACAAAAATTGGAATATCTGGAACCATTTGGAGCTCCTTGCATGTTGCTGAAGAAAACTTAGACTGGCAAGTTTAATAAAAATCCAGATGAAGGAATTTTTCTTGGATACAATATACCTGACAAATGAGTTTACAACAACTCTACATGTCAAGTTGAAGTATGGTGCAACGTAGATGTTCAAAGATACACCACCCCCCTTGCTGGAAAAGGTCCATCATTTTTCTTTGATTATGATAAATTTTTTAAGTCCTTCAATCTTCCACCTGCTTATTCCGATGACGAGGTGGCTGCTCAAATGATGTATGATGTTCTGAACACTCCTAATCTAGACTCGAGAACTACAACTCCAATTGATGGCATTTATGGGTCTTCAGGAGCTGATTTAGAACTCAGTGATCACTCCTTAGACGATGAGGAGGCTGCAAATGGAATGCAAGCAATGAGGAAACTGTCAGCCCACATGAAAGTACACCTGTAGGTGAAAATGAATTGGTTGATTCCTCTGAGGCTAGTCACCCAATAGCCACAGAAAATGAACCAGTGATTATGTTTGTCCATATGATCGATTTTGAACATGCAAAAGTAAACTAACATTAATCCTATTACAAAGTAATATAAACATAAACTAATCTAAGGTGAGTCCAACCTATACTTGATCTTCAATACTCCCCCTAGGTTAGATCTCACTGACTTCTCTTGTCTTGATATGTCTATTCAGCTCCAGACTCCCCCGCTCCTACATCTGATTTATCTTTATCACCTCCTATAATGTCCTTCTTGTGAGCTTCAGTAACTGATCCACTCCAGTCACCTCCTGCTTCATCAGCTCCTTCGAGACGAGCACTAGCTTGCACGAATTGTTTAGCTAAGTCCTGAATCTCCATATTCAGATCATCTGTAGCTCTCACCTTTTCATCTAGCTCCCTTAGCTCGGCTCTCACTCCTCTCACTTTGTTAGCCACTACCATAAATAAACATGCTTCTTTCCTCGTCTCCTCCCCTGCTCCTGCTTTAATATGGTTCTCAGACAGAACTAGCACGTCTTCATCACAGAATCCAAACAGCTCCATTGGATAAAAAAGTTTGTATTTTATTCCATCCTTCACCCTAATCACTACCTCCCCTATGTTGTTGTCATAAAACCACTTCTCAAATCCATTTTGTCGTTGGGGGAGGGATCCGCCAGTCTAACTCTATGTACAGTCTTTGGAGGTTTCACACCCAACACAATCTTTCCTTTGCCTGTCTCCCAATCCTTGTCTTTCTTTGACCTTTTCCTCTCAGCCTTTACAAACCCAAAAGACTCAAAGTTATCATTCAATCCATTTTTTATGTAAGGCCCACCTTTCTCAGGGGGGAACCTCACAGTTGGTCATTCACAGCAAAACATGGATTTAAAGAAATCATTTACTCATATATGTATAAATATATGTTGCAGCGGAAAATACTGTAAATTTCAATTCATTACAAATAAAATATAAACATTGTCTTTAACCCTCAAAACTATTTAAGAGTCCTTTGTTTAGCTTTTCTTCTTTAGGGATGCCAGTCTTCTAGTGCCAAGAAGCTTCAGTCCCATGCCTCTATTCCATAACTCTAGCTCTTACCTGTCAACTGATATGCATACAAAAGTCAGCTTCGCTGAGTGAATTCTAGGTTTACTTTGCTAAATAACTTTCGTAAGAGAAATTAGCTTTATCAGTTGAAAATAATCATTTGTCTATCAAAATATGAATACACACAGGCTACCACTTTATCAATACTTAATCATTCATTGTTATTTATTTCTCTTCTTTATCCATCAATTCTCTGTCACTATCGGTGCCTAGGCTCGCCTAGGACTTTACCGACATGCCAATTAAGGACTTACTGTCGTACCCGATCAGGCCATTATTGTCATGCCAATTTAGGACTTACTGACCTGCCTGTTCGAGCATACTTTATCACTTTATCACTGGTGAGGGTACAACGAATGCAACCCTCCTTTAAAAATGCTTGCAAGACTTTACTTTATCACTTTATCAAGGTACATGTTATGGGCCTCATAACCTTTCTTTATGTTTCACTGTCATGTTTAAGTTATACATAATATAACACAACACAATACATAATAAGAAGCAAACTCTTAATCTAAGCATTCGCATTTCATCAATCATGAGAGATAAGCCAGATAACTGACCCTCCGCGGGACAGCGGGGGTTCGGGGGCGGCAGCCCCTGATAGCGGGGTTCTAGGGTCGGCAGCCCCTAGTGGGGTCCAAGGGGCAACGCCCCTGGCTGGGGCTGGGCTGAGTATGCATATCACCCCAAAACATTGAAAACGGTCTAAAAAAACCGTTCTCATAAAAGTATGTATTTGAGTATGCATATCACCACAAAACATTGAAAACGGGTAAAGGAGGGGTCTAGAACTCACCTGAATTTGTCCAATAGCTTAAATTCTAAGCCACTTAAGCTATAGCCTGAATACTCTAGCTGCATGAAAGTTAATATGCGAAAACGTCATTTTCTTCATAGTTTCGCCCACAGTTTCGCTACAGCGAAACTGCAGTTTCGCTAGCAGTTTCACTGGGTAGCACTTCTGCTAGTTTCACTAGACAGATTCACTGCCTTGAGCGCCCAACTTTCATTGGAATTTCATAGTTTCGCAATATCTATAGGTCAGTCTGGGTCTTAGCGAGATTACCGTCGAAACTATAGTTTCGCCCGAGCGAAACTGTAGTTTCGCTGGAACTTCTCCGAACTAATGTGCAGTTTCGCTAGTTGAATGCTTAAATTCGCTGGATCGCGGCCCAGTTTCGCTGGATGAACAAAAACTCAGATCCAGCCCGTTTTTAACCCAAAATCTTAACTTTTTACGTCCAAATCCTTAGTTTACCTTCCATGAAACCAAATCTAAGCTTTTTACACGTTTTCATACGTAAAAATTTAACCTTTATGTGTTTCTTTGAACTTTTCAAAACCCCAAAACCCTAGAATCCGGGTTTGATTTACAGAAGGCCTTAGAGGTCGATTCTTACCTTGTTTTGTTGCCCTTTTCTTTAGATTTGATGTTCAAATCCCCCAGAACTTCAATCTTTCCAACTTCCAAGCTCCAAATCTCAAGTTTCTCCACTTTCTCTCTCTACTTTCTCTCTCTACGAATTTGGTGGCTAGGGTTTGAAATGGTGAAGATGGAGCTGTTCATGCATGTTTAAGGGCTGATTAGGGCCCTTAAACCCAATAAGCCTAGCCCATTAAGACTAATTTTATCCATAGCCCACTAATTTACCCCTTTATTTCTTAAATTAACCCTTAAAAGCCCATTATTATTAAATGGCTTGTTTCGGGAAATTTCGGGGCGTTACATTTTATCTCCTTCTCTAACAACTTCACCCTTTCACATAAATCAGCATCAAGTAGAGGCAAAACTGCTAACCTTCTCAGATCCCATCTCGGCCAGGTCTTGAAAGCCTTCCACTTATGCAGATTATGTGATTCCTCCCCCTCTCTTTTTTATCATAAACATCTTGAGATCGGGGTTGTACTTCCAACTTATGATAATTTTGTCAGCCTCCTTTTTGCTCAAAACTTCCATGTTTTGGAATAGGGAAGTCAGCTCCTCAGGCGCCTATTCTCTTACAAACCAATCATCCTTCTCCATCTCTATCACATCATTCTCATTATCCCCTTTTTGGAACACATAGGTTAGAGGTCTTTCATCCACCTCATAGTATTCAGGTTCAGAATCATAATCCACCAGTTGTTCATCATCTTCCTCCTCATCTACCAATCCTTTCTCGATTGTCTTCTCAGTACCTTCAGTCTGTTTTGGCACTCTCCTCTATCCTATAAAGTCATCAAAGTTTATTACCACATCAACAAACCCAGCCTCAATCACCTCCTCTACATGCTCCATATTCTCACTCTCTCTTCTTCTTTTAGAACCTCCTACTTCTTCTACTCCTTCACCAGATGTGCGCTCTCCTGCCCTGCAAGAAGTACCCACATTCAGAAATGGGTACTTGGAAGTATCAGTCAAATCATCTAACTCATGTTGAGTTAGCTGATTGGGTAGGCCGGCTGCAGCTTCTAACTCATTCACCTCCTCAAGCAGTCTTTTGATCAGTTTGTTCTGATCAATCAACATTTTAGTCATACCATCCATCACCTCATCCTTTTTCTTCTCCCTTATCTCTTGATTAGTAAGCTTTGTCTTGATCATGCTCAACTTATTGGCGAGAGATGTGTTAAGGTTCCTGATCACATCCTCATCTAATCCCGCCCTTCCTTCCGTTTGTGAGGGCTCAGTAAAAGTTTAATGTCTATGTTTGGTCCTTCTCTCAGTTTCTTCCTGATCGGCTCTCTTCTTAGCCTTCTTTTCCTTTTCAGCCCTGGCCTCAGACGCCATCTCGTGAACTTCATCTTCAAATACATATTCCTTTTCCTTTGCATATCTCTTCCTCTTCTTTACAGCTTCTGACTATTTATGTCTCGTCTCTTTAGCACGTTTCTCCTCAGACTCGATCACCTTCCTTATATAAGCCCAACATTCTGGAGAGTACATGTTTTCCCACAGATGGGTAATCTTCCCACTGAAGTCATGCCTAATTGCACAACAATCAGCAAAAATGCATATGCTCATCGATACTAAGCTCTTTTCCTCTCCATGTCTTGGAACGTTAGGAATTAGGTCATCTATGATCATCTGAAGGAATCGAGGGTATAGCAGCCATTTGTCCTTCTTCAGGGCCATCACATTCTCTGCCAAGCAGTCAAATATCAAACTAGCAATATTGGCCTTCTCTCCCCTACAACATATCACCATTGCCTTTGTCCAATCCAAGTTCAGCCTGTCTGATCCACTTTTATGGTGAACTAAGCACATGATAAAAACATGGGCTATATATCTCCACTCCTTGGAGAGAAAGGACTTTTTCATTTCCTTTCTCGTCCCGAATGGAGGACCCTCATATCCCATCAATCGGAAGGCGTCAAATACTTCTAGATCAGATAATGCAACCTCCTCTCCTGAATCCTCATCAAGCCTCAACACCCTTGATATGACCTCATCAGTGATAATCAGCTCGTTCTCCAATACTTTGGCCACAATCCTCTGAGAGTCTCCCCTCATGTCATACTCAGCTGCACGCCAGAAGTCTCTTACGTGCAAATCATATATAGTGGTGGACTATGAGATCACGTAAGCAATAGGGGATCTCTGGAACCATCGTATACAGTCTCTAAACCCAATAGCTTTTGGGTGGGTATCATCTAGAATGGCCGTGATGTTGTTCCTCTCATTAGACTTGAGATTTGCCATTTAATCTGAAAACCAGATAGAACAAGTTAGCATGATATATTAAAAAATAATATTAGAAAAAAAATAATAAGAAAAAAAATTAAAATTAACAAAAGGATAGTTTCACAAGCCGAAATTGTAGTTTCGTAGAAAGTATTTTAGTTTCGGCTAGAGAAAAAGGCAATTTTGGCAGCAGAATCTACTAGTTTCGATAAGACAATGTGGTAGATTCGACCGGCTGAAACTATAGTTTCGTCATAGCGAAACTGAGTTTTGTTTTTACGAAACTGTTAAGTTCGCTCGGACAGCATGACTGCACAGTTTGGCAGAATAACCAAGAACTTTCGTTCAGTTTCGCAGGACATAAGTAGTTTCGCAGTATGAACTGCGAGACAACCGAACGGTCTCAATCAAAATAAACAACAATGAAGCACTAAAACCTAGATATAACTAAGGTGATGAGTTCAAAACTCACTTGCAAAGAAGAATCAGTGAATAAACGACACAAAACAACACACAATCATAGATTCGCTAAAGAAAAACCTCTGAAAAACCCTAAACTCTTTCTCTCGAAACTGCGAAAATGAGAACGCAGTTTCGGAGAAGGAGTTAAATAGTAAATAGTTTCGCAGCAGCATCTTTACTTTCGCAGTGAATAATTTCGCAGCAACTTTACTTTCGTAGCAGTGAAACTATAGTTTTGCCGAGCGAAAGAATGGGCGAAAGAACCAGGGCGAAAGAGTCAGGAAAGCTGCAGTCTCGCCATGTGAAACTACAGTCTCGCCTTGCGAAACTGCTAGCGAAAATATAATTTCGCTGGAAACCCTAAAATTTAAAAAATGAATTTTGTTTTCTTTTCTTTTTAAAATAATAATTAAAGGCAAAAAAAATAAAATAAAAGAAGTATAAGACAAAGGAAAACAAAAGAAAATGCCCCACACGATCACACCAAACATCATATCGTTTTAACAAAAACAAAGAAAAGAGCATAGGGAAGAATGAGAAGCTGAAAGAGTCTTCAGGAGAGTTATAGTTTGGTGAGATTGCAGATATACTTGTCCTTTTTAAGCCCATGCCTTCTTTTTTTCGACAAGTAACCCGTAGCTGTTGTTATCATGTTGTCGGTTTATTTAAAGAAGACATTGAATGACTCAGTGCCCACAAACATTTGGAAAAGAAACTTATCCTGTCCTCATGATATATTGAACGAATGACACCGACTGATTGATTATTTCTTTTGATGTACAACAAAGATCCTTTTTCAGAAGAAGCAAGACTCTTATAGACAGCAATTTATGAGAGCTCCAGGTCAATACTCTCGTATAGTAAAGGAGATCATCATGTTGTACTGATGAACACTCCAGGTCAGTACTACCATACAGTATATTGTATTGATGAGAGCTCCAGGTCAGTACTATCGTACAGCAGAGGAGATCATCACTTTGTGCCGATGAGAGCTCCAGGTCAGTACTTCCATACAGTAGAGGAGATCATCACTCCAGGTCAGTACTACCGTACAGCAGAGGAGATGAGCACAACACAAGACCCAAAAGTACACAAAAAGCTTCTTGGACACAAAGAATGAATGTGTAGTTTAGAAACATGGATACTTATGGAAAGAACAATACAACACAAAGATATCTGGTTCTCAACCCTTTTTGAACAAGGACTTGAAACTTTATGAAGGCCATAGATGTCAAGAAGATTATCCGAGTCGTCACGTTTCTTATTCTTTTAGTTAAGCTACAGGAGTACTGTCTACTTTGCTTTCGGACTGAACCTATCAACCAAATCCCAACACGATACTATTGACCACCTTCATATTGTTCAGACATCACAGAAAGTTAGGTAATTTCTGCAAAAGAAAGCAAGAGAAACAGTTATTATTCTCCCCCGAAATTTCTACGACTAAACAAGATGGAGAAATTTCTTAAACCTATTAATATATATATATATGTATATATATATATATATATACATATACATATATATATATATGTATATATATATATATGTATATATATATATATATATGTATATATATATGTATATGTATACATATGTATATATATGTATATATATGTATATATATATGTATATATATATGTATATATATATGTATATATATATGTATGTATATATATATATATATATAAATATATATATATATACTATATATATAAGCAAATAAGAAGGACAAAATGGTCATTTGACCAAAATCTCTTAAAATTAAGAGTTTTTACAACTCTTGAAACACAATGTACAAGTGCTTAAGCTTTGAGATCCTTTTTTAGAAATCCACCTTCTACAAAATTCAAATTCCTGCATCTTAATACCCTAACTAGCAGATCACCTCTTTTTAGTTTTCTCTATACCCTCATCACGTGGAGCAACAGATCACTCTAACTAGCAGCCTTCTTCGTGAATCATCTTATAAACAATTAGGGTTCATCAGCTTTGAAAACCAGAGCCGTCATCTCCAAGTGGATCTGCAAAAAAGAAATTTTTTGTGTTATTTTTGGGCCAGCTAGGGTTTAGGTCACTCTTTGGTTGTGTTGTGACCTTCATCTATGGCGTTTCTCATGTCTCCAGTTCTTAAAAAAGGTATTTGATTATTTTGAGTTTTAGGGTTTGATTCTTGGTTTTGAGAACTATGTACTCAATTTAAGAACTGGAGACATGAGAAACAAGTCAAAGGTCATCCAAGAGTGAATTCCCTCTGTTCTTCGATCATCGTTTTCCCCTCATTCCCCAATTTCCACTTCACTGATTTCATCAGTAAAATTCCACTAAGGTACGCCTATAAATTCGCTTATCTCAAAATTCGTCTGATCATTTCAATCTAATATCGTTTATTGTTCATCATTCACAGTATTTGAATTGTTAGGAATTAGGTTTTGTAATTTGTGCGCTTGTAGATTTCGACGTGTAATTGTTATAGATCCGATGTCGTAACGATCCGTTTGTTGATTATTTGATGTGTTCGTGTTATACGTTGATTCTTCGTGCTTTGGAATGTCGTTCTCTCTAGGTTATTGTTTAGAGGAACTGTTGATTATAATTTTGTTTCGCTATTTGTTGTGCTTGAAGCTTTTGGCGTAAAAGAAGAAAAGATGTGGGGGATTTTGAGGCAAAAGGTTGGGGGACCTACGGGATTATCATCTCAGGTAAATGAAATGATGCAGCGTCTGTTTTTAGCAAATAAAAATATTGTTGGTATGAAATTTGGTTGATGTTTTATGTTTATTTAGGGTCTGGGGAATAATATGTTGAGGTTAAGGGCTGTAGCATCAGCTTTGAGGAATTACTCATCTGTAACTAAAGAGGTGAATGGAGTTTTGCTTTGTATGTTTGTTTATTATCGTAATTTGGATTTGCTTTTGCTACACAACTACCCTAGAGGATACCAGACTGTTGGTTAACTAATGAGCTAAGTTGATATGAATAGCACTTTGTGAACGATAGTAATTTGAGTAGCAAGTTTGACACTTATGAGAAGAAATTGTTCAAGAAAAAGTTTGGGGTTGTAGTTCAGTCTTTATATCTTTTGAGTTTGGGCAAGGACAAACATCACGATTGCATGATAGGTAATCTTCATATCTTTTAGTTTTGTTAGATTTTGATAGATGATTTCATACAATATGATTGTGCTTTAGAGCAATTGATTTGTTAACTATCAGTCGATGTAACTCACCATCATTACTGGGAAAGCGTCGGAAAGACACTAAAGTTTACAAGAATTTGTTTTTGGATAGTTTCTAAAAATTTGAACGCATAAATAAACCTTTTTACTGTAGCATATTTGTCCAAAATCACTCTTGCAAAGTGCAACTTTCTTTTATAGTTTTACAACATCATTTTTAAGAGATGTACAACCTTTGAAGCACCATGTACAAGTCTTGAAAGCAAATTTAGGCATTTGGGTCACGCAGATCTTTAGCTGGGTGGGGATTTACCTTTGAAATCGATTCATACACACACATTTGGTCATTTAGGGTTAAAAACAACACAAGAGAGAGGGGTGGTGGTGGGAACCGGGTGGTGGAGGCAGTGAGAGAGATCCGGTGGTGGTGGGAGTTGGCCACGATGGAGCAGACAATGAGATAGAAAGAAGGAACAATGATGGCGGTGACAGTGAGATAGAAAGATAGAAATCAGGATGTTTTGGAGTTTGAACACATATCTTCATTCAGTCTCCGGTCATCAATCAGGTACCCCTACAAAATCATCTCGAACCCCTTTTGATTTTTGTGTTTGTGGTTTTGAGTTTAACCTATGTATTTGAGAGACAGAGAAGAAAGATTATGATTTTGATGTGTTTAAATTTTCTTGCACTTATAACTTCTATTTATAGGTTTTATCATTTTAGGTCAGATTTGGGGTTACTAATCTTATGAGTGATACACTGATGATCAGGTATATACAACACATCAACCATGTCCTCGGTTCAAACACTGCAAAGTTGCTACTAGATTTCTGTCATAGAAGACCAAATGCAGGTCTTTTAATAGCTCTGCTCGATATGCTTGTTGTTGGGAAATTTGATCTCAAGAAGGGTCCTGTTATTAGGGTATGTTTGCTAAACCTTGTTTGAGAAATAAACTTTTTAAAAAGTGTTTTATGTTTGCTTCATATTTACCTGTTTTCTTTGTGTTTTGTGCCTTTGGCATCTGATTTGATGTCTTTGTTTTTTTGGCATCAGAATGAAGATGTTATCTTGCTTTATCTTAGTGTGTTGCAGAATTGGTTAATCATATTCCAGTTTATATTATTGCTTAATTATGTTGGTTTTCATTAGAGTTGTTCAACAGGATACGTTTTGGTACCCTGCGGCTGTTTAGCTTTGAAAATTTTCAAACCATATCTAAAACCAAACAAAGTTCACATTTCAACTAAAAAAACTGACTCGATTTCGGATATCTGAGTACGGGTAAGACTAAACCAAACCAAATTACAAGACAGTTCTGGTGTTCTAAAATATAGAAGCAAAACGGAATTCGAATGACAAACCAAATTAAAAGAAAAGTATTCTTTTTTAAACGGTTCAAATATTATTTGCAGATTACAATCATCTCAGTATGTCAATAATAGAGTAGCCACATCACATTGCTCAAAGAAACCACTGCATCTGTTCAAACGACAAAAGAGATCAACTCGATCAATACCGCCGGTGAGCCACCGAGAAAGCTCCAGTGGCACATTATTAGCTGAGCGGAAGTCGCTGCTTCCTCTGATCAAATCATGATGCAGAATCATTACCAACGCTTAAGAAATCATTCTCCCGAGGTAATCATTCATCTGATCTAAAGCAGAATTCAATGTACGATTGAACAGATTTTGCGATATTAATCATTACGATTACTGTAGATGATAATATGATATGTGTTGTGTCTGTATGATTTCGATATTTGGGTAACTTGTGAAGAACTGCAGAGAAATTGGGTTGAGAAATGTATGGTACTAAAACAATCATTTTTTTCCCATTAATTGAATTTTAATGAATCAGTACTTCTCAGCCCTTGCTTGAATCAGGAATCACTATTCTTAATTGTGAATTGTAGACTTAGTTTAACTCTTTTTGTGGTATTTTATATTGTATTGATTAGCATCAAACACAACAGGTGAAAAGATAAGCCAAAAAATAATATAAAGTATAAACCAATATATATATACTTGCCTCAATTACAATGGTGCTGATCTTGGTGTCTTGCCCTGTAGCAATTTGTTAGAACTTAAGTAGGCACCCATAAATAGAAAGTTGTATGTATGTTGCATTGTTGTCAATAACATGTAATGGTGCAAAGACTCTAAACATATGATAATAAAGTTATGAATTATGAACTATAACATGAGTTTTGTTGTATTTTTGCAGGTTTGCAATGGAAGAGGCGCAATCAGGACCTGAATTTGCAGTTTTGTAAAATGCACTGGATATGTAGGACCTATTGTTCTTATATTGGATATTGTATGTATTGATTTCTCATGTTGGTTTTCTGCAATACCATGGTCTTCAGCTGTCATATTTCCAGTGGTTCAGAAACAGCACCAGCTTCTGTAACATTGCTTCTGTGCAATGCAGCTGCCATGGAGGTAATATATTTAAAATTGTTATTACTTCTAAGTTATATTTATAGAGGTGCAGATCATGAAGTTGCCAATAAGATCATTATCCTTTTCAAGTCTGTTTTTTATTTTTATTTTATCTATTGGGTGGTTTCCCACAAGCTCATCGTTACATCACAGTTTTAATTATATCATTTTACTGAAGTCTACATGCCAAAGTTTTAAACAAGTAATAAATTTGATTCATTAATCATTATATATTTTTCTTAGAACAAGAAGTAACTAAACAGTGCTTGGTTAGTCATGACACATTTAAATAATTACATAGATGTAGCAAAGTATGAGCCTAGAATTTATCTCTTAAATTTCTTATTAACCAGTAATCTATTATTATATTTCTCACCATATATATCTATATTTCTAACAATTATTGTTGTTCATAGTCTATGTTGTTGTAATCTCCAGGATACTTGGACAAGATTTTCAATCAAGCTGTTGCAATCGTGCTTTCTGTCACTTTTGTTCTATTTTTTGGAGAGGCAGCTTGGAAAAATCACATTTATTTCCCATTGCAGCTTCATATATATGTATTGTTCATTAAACCAATGTTTTTGCATCACAGGTGATTCCACAAGCAGCATGTACCAGATATGGACTGCATGATTGGAATGTAAATTGTTGTCACCGCCGCATCGCGGGTTTGGAATGTAAATTGTTGCCGCCGCCGCATCGCGCGGGTTTCTTACTAGTGTATATATATATATATATATAAATATAAATATATTATATGTTTTTGTATGAAAAATGGCGAAGGACGATGGTGCATACAGAAGAGAAAGAAAAGAAGAATAACAAAGGAGATATAAACAATATGTACATAGTTTGTTTTATGGAAAACGGGTTTTAAAAATATACTAATCCCAACATCGAGATCAATTCATAAAAACGAGGTTTATCAAAATTTTTCTTGAAAAGATCTGCTTTTTGATATTTTGTATCAATAGGGATAATATCAATGAAACCCTTTTCCTGAGCATCACAGATTGCATGAATTCGTGTCTCGATGTGCTTGGTTCAGGAATGATGAATAGGGTTCTTGGCGATGCCGATAGCTGCTTTGTTGTCATACAATAACGGTGTATGGAGAAAGTTGATCCCATAGTCAATCATCTGGTGTTGAATCCAAAGCAGTTGTGAGCAACAACTGGAGGAAACAATGTAATCTGCTTCTCCCATAGTGAGAGAGACAGTGGTCTGTTTCTTGCTTTGCCATGATACCAGAGAATTTCCTAGGTATTGACATCCTCTAGTAACCGACTTTCTGTTTAACCTGCAACCATAAGAATCACTATCAGAATAGGCCTGTAAGTCAAAATTTCCACCATAAGGATACCAAAGACCTAAACGAGAAGAACCTTTAAGATAACAAAAGATTCGTTTGACAGCCTTCTCATGAGACTCTTTCGGGGCAGATTGGTATCGAGCACAATATCCCACGGCAAAGGTGATGTTAGGATGACTTGCTGTAAGATACATAAGGGAACCAATCATAGATATGTAAAGATGAGTATCAATTTGTTTCCATTCTCATTCGGAGTGAGACAAGTTTGAGCAGTAAAAGGAATCATCTTAGAAGAAGCATCATCCATCTTGAATTTCTTCAAAATTTCTTTAATGTACTTTTCTTGATGAATGAGAATTCCCTCTTGCTTTTGTTCAACTTGCAACCCAAGGAAAAAGCACATCTCTCCGATCATGCTCATTTCAAATCGACTGCGCATGACTTCCTCAAATCTCGACATAACTTCGGATTGGTTGAGCCAAAAATAATGTCATCAACATAGACTTGTACGATTAGCGTCTTACCATCTACTTCCTTCTAAAATAAAGTCATATCGATGGTGTCATGAGAAAATCCATTGCTTATGAGATACTGTGTTAAAGCCTCATACCAGATTCGAGGGGCCTGATAAAGACCGTAAAGAGACTTATCAAGCTTGTAGACTTTTTCTAGAATGCCTGGATCCTCAAAACCAGGTGGGTGACACACATATATCTCTTCGTCAACGTCTCCATAAAGAAATGCACATTTGACATCCATCTGATAGACTTTGAATTGCTTGTGGGCTGCATGTGCAAAAAAGATTCTGATGGCTTCAAGACGGGCGACTGGATCAAGGACCTCGGTGTAGTCAATCCCTTCTTCTTGAGCAAAGCCCTGGACTACCAATCTGGACATGTTTCTTACCACAGTGCCACGGTCATCAGGTTTGTTTTTGAACACCCATTTCATGCCAATTGGGCATTTGTTTGGTGGAAGATCGACCACAGTCCACACCTTGAGTTTCTGAAACTGTTGCAGCTCTAATTGCATCGATTCAACCCAGCAAGGGTCCTGAAGAGCTGTATGAACATTTTTAGGAACGATTTGTGATATAAAACAAGAGAATAGACAAACGTTAATCAATCCAGATTGACTTCGGTCCAAACTCCATCGGTGATAGATCCTATGATGTTATCATGTGGGTGATCTTTCAGGGTTTTGAAATTGATAGCAATGGGTAGGGTATTTGTGGATGGTTGGCTAAAGGATTGTTGATGAATAGTTAAAGGTGAAGTGGACAAAGGTGGTGGTAAGGCAGAGTGAATTGGAGAGATAGGAGATGTTGGCTGAGATGTGGTACATGTAGGGGATGAGGGAAGGGATGCTGAAACAAGTGGAGGGTGGAAAGTCAAATGATGATAAAGAAGATGCAACATCAACCTGAGGTAGCATCATTTGAAGATGTGGTAGGAGGGGCTGGAGGTTTTACAGGTAATGGATTTGGAGGAAAGATATTTGTTTAAACATGGGACACAGATGCATCATCATCGAAAACTGGAAGATTAAACGAGTTGAACACCGTATCGGAGTCAAAGCACTATGCGGGTTCAGATCGAACATTGGAGGAATTTGATTCCTGCTAATCAACATAGAAGGACTCTTCAACAATACGTGTTCTCTTGTTATACACCCAATAAGCCTTTTGAGAAGTAGAATAGCCAATAAAGTAACATTCGTCAGACACGACATCGAATTTCATATTCTGCCCCTGTGTATTCAATAAAGTGCACGAGCAACCGAATGGTCGAAAGAAGTCAATTAAAGGCTTTCTCTTATAAAATAGTTCATAAGGAGTCTTCATTTTGTCCTTGACTATCAACACCCTGTTTAGAACATATGAAGCACAATTCACCACCTCAGCCCAAAAGATGATGGGTAAGGAGGATTCAATCAATTATATATGAGCAGCTTCAAAGAGGGTGCAATTCTTTCGTTCAGCCACACCATTCTGTGGAGAGGTCCTCGCAGCACTGTATTGTCTTAAAATTCCCTTATTGGCACAGACTGAATCAAAGATCTGATTTCTGAATTCAGTACTGTTGTCACTTCGGATCGCCATAACCTTCCTCTTCTTATCGTTTTAATCGAAAGGATTAACTTCTGTAGCTCCTCAGCAATCTCTCCTTTGTGAGCAAGAAATCTCACCCAGGAGTATCTAGAAAAATCATCTGTAACCACAAAACAGAAATATTTCTTAGCAATTGATTTAACACTGATTGGGCCAAACAAATCAGTATGTAACAACTCAAGGGTATTGGATATGCTATTTTCAATTTTTGGTTTATATGGTTCTTGGTCCTTTGCATGTAAGAGAGAGAGAGATTTGGGTGGAGTGTGTAACTTGTTTAATGTGTGTGTTTCCAAGACTAAAAACGAACCCATGGAACCCCAAAAAGGGGCGGCCGCATTTTGGGTTTTAAAATGGGTTTTTTGCCCATTTTTTTAATCTTTCATTTAACTTGTAACTAGTTACTAATTAAGTTATGTAATTAACCTTTTAATTATATAACTCATACACACACTGTTATTATTTGATGTTATTTAACCAACTTAAATAACATTACAAATAATACCCATGAACAAAATATCCTTATAAGTTGTTCCATCTCACATACAATTTATTTAGAAAAAGCATTTTCTAAATTGGTGTTATTATTTAACTGCATGATCATATCATCAATTAAATATTTATTTGTGTTTGCTAAGCTTGTTATTGGGTATGACCCGACTTGGATCATAACGTACTAACCATATCAATGTTCTATGTGTCTTGGGCATAAAGATCAGGAAACCCCATTTTAAAACCCAAATGTGGCCGCCCCTTTGTGGGGTTCCTAGGGTTCATTTTTAGTCTTGGAAACACAGACATTAAACAAGTTACACACTCCACCCAAATCTCTCTCTCTCTTACATGCAAAAGACCAAGAACTCTCTACTTTTGAAGAAAACTCATAGCTGGAAGGGTATTCCAGCAGCTTTCTTAGCCATTTTTGGGTGTTCAAATCCTAGCAACAAAGTGTTTGTTTGATGCTTGTGGGTATGCAAGCTTGAGGACACCTCTCCTTGGTGTTTTGGCCTTTCAAGAACTTCATCCCCTTCTTCTTTCTGACGATTTTGGCAGCTCAAGAAAGGTAGTTTCATGAGATTGGTATTTGGGTGTTATTTAGGCTTGATAGCTAGATCTTTCACATATATATATGATCCTTTGATCTTGGGTTTTGTTGATGATAATAACATGCTTTAAATTTCAGCTTAATAAAACATACTATTAAGCTTATTTCCGCTACATTTTTATGTTTAAAAAGTTTAACAACTTTGATGAGGTGTCTAACAAACCCAACATTGGCATCTAGAGCCGGATATGTGGAAAGCTAGCTTCTAAAATCCTTGTAAAATTGGTTTTATGGGACTTAAACAACCTAATAGGGGCTGTTTTGTGATGATATAATGAATCCCCAACCTTTCAAGGTTATATCATACATGCTTGTGACTAAACCTTGAAAGATAGATGTCAAATGGTTGATTATTTTGTTTGGACAAAAACCCTAAATTCTAGGTTTATGCTGGCTAAAAATTTGGAGTTAAATGGGGATTTTATTTTGGTTCTTGAATGTTGAATGTGTTGTTTAATATTAGTTCATAACCTAGCCTTGAGCTTGTGTTGCTTTGGTTTGGATGAATGTTCGTTTTGGTTGATTTCATTCATTATGGGTTGTATTATTTATTCTTTTGTGCTTGTATATGGTTGTAATTTATTTATTCATTCAATGGTGATGTAATAAATAGATTAGGTGTATTTTCTTTTATTAGAAAATTTGTATTAGGATATAAATTTTGTAAAAGAAGCACAAGTTGGAAACACAAAAGGAAGGCATAAAGAGAAGGTCTTGAAGCATTTGGATGCAACTTCAAGTGGGGGTCTTTGAAGATCCTATCTTATGTGTTGTGATTAACCCTTAGAAAAGACCAAATGACCACACTTGTTTGATGGTAAACAAGTGTGGTCACCTAAGTGCTATGGTTATGCACATGTGGTTGTTTGAGTATGCTTGTTTGATTATCCATTTTATGTTGATTGGTTGATATGTGGATATACTTAACAATCTAAATATATAATCATAACAAGCTAAATATTCATGGTTCTTAATCATTAATATGTTAATAAAAGGTTATTAAAAGGATTAATGATTTCAAAATAAAAGGGGTTTTATTAAAAATGACCGTAGCATACCATGTATTTGAAAGCATGCGAATACAAGGTACATAGATTTTTCAAAAACTAGAATTAATGAAAACTGATATCCCTTTGGAAACAAGTTTAACACCATCCCTTTACTTACACAACACTCGAATCACTTAAGAACTATTTATGGGATAAAGGTCACCTAATCACTTTTAGAGAACTTGTGTGTTTGAGGTGGGCTTAACGTATTTGTGGGATAAAGGTCACCTAACCACTTGTATGTGTAAACTCACACGTGTGTAAGTAGGACGACTTGAATTGGAAACCATGTGCATAGGGTCACCAAAGCATGGCGTATAATGGTGTTGATGGTATTAAACACGCCAACTAAACAGAAGATGTTTAACCGATCCCATAAGGCTAGAAGTTGCAAAAGGTTGCAATTGTCAAGTGTTGACTACCTTGTTAATTTAAATAATGGGATAAATGTCACCTAACCATCATTTAAATTTAACGTTGGATTCTAAGTTTTAATTATTAATTGTCTATGATACATAAAAGGGTATTAATAATTAAAATTTAATATTTTAGAAATACTAATATGAACTTTGTTAATTATTGTATAAATGGCCACAAACAATAATGCTACCACCCCGACCGTCCATACCCTATCACTGAGAACTATCTTAGAGAGGGATCGTCTTAACCATAGCAATTTTATGGACTGGTTTCGAAACTTGAGAATTGTTCTCAAGCAAGAGAAAAAGGCCTATGTCCTTGACGATCCAATTTCTGACCAACCTAACCCTGAGGATGTTGAGGCCTATAACGACTGGCTTCAGTACACTAAGGATTCCATGAAGGTTTCCTGCCTTATGTTGGGAACTATGATACCCGAACTCCAAATGGATTTGGAGCATCTTCGGGCATATGACATGATTACCCAATTGAAGGAAATGTTCCTTCAACAAGCTAGGGTAGAGCGCTTCGAAACGGTTCGAGCACTTCATGCATGTCACATGGAAGAAACCCAATCGGTATCATCTTATGTACTCAAGATGAAAAACCACATTGATCGCCTCGAGAGGCTTAACTGTGTTGTCTCAAAGGAGTTGGCCACGGATTTGATCCTTAATGGCCTAACTAAAAAGTTTGAGACGTTCATAATAAATTACAATATGAACGGGTGGGACATGAGCATTGGTGAGCTTCACACAATGCTTAAAACAGCCGAGGCAGGGATGGGTAGAAAGGTTCTGCCTGTTCTCTCGATCAATGAGGGAGGCTATAAGAAAAGGCCATTCCCCGATCCCAAGGCAAATGTTACCAAAGGAAAAGGGTACATCAAAGGCAAGGGGAAGGGAAAGGCTAAAGCGGAACCTCCAAAGCCTAAGCTTAAGAAGCCTAAGGTAATGGAGAATGATCCATGCTTTGAGTGTGGTGAGATAGGACATTGGAAAAGGAATTGTCCAACCTATCTCAAAGAGTTGAGAAACAAGAGGGATGCTGGGCAAACCTCAGGTACAACTTTCATGATTCATATTGGTTTAAATGTTATTTCTTCAAACACATGGGTATTAGATACCGGATGTGGAACTCATATTTGCAATTTATTGCAGGGGTTCAAAAGAAATAAGCACTTTAAGAAAGGAGACACGAGTTTCTACATGGGCAACGGAGCAAAAGTTGACATCGAAGCCCAAGGAGTCTATATTTTGAAACTTTCAAATGGTTTGGATGTTGTTCTTAAAAACATTTTGTATGCTCCTAGTTTAACTAGGAAAATAATTTCTGTTTCCCTTTTAAAACAATATGGTTATGAATTAAAGTTTGTAAACAATGGTATTTATGTTTGTATGGATGATGTATTTTATTTTAAGGCTATTCCTTTTAATAGTATCTATGAATTGGTTCATGATGATTCATCCTTTAATAACTCATTATACCAAACAAGCACCAAGAAACTAGAAATGGGTTTAAGTGATTCATATCTTTGGTATTGTCGTCTTGGTCACATAAACAAGAATCGGATTCAAACACTTCAAAAGAATGGTCTTTTGAAAATAAATGAAAATGGTTCATTTGATAAGTGTGAATCTTGTTTACAAGGTAAGATGATCAAGTCGCCCTTTAGTGGTACTAACGAGAGGGCAAAAGACTTATTGGGAATCATACATTCGGATGTATGTGGTACTTTTAAGACAATGGCAAGAAATGGTGAAAGATACTTCATTACCTTTATCGACGATTACAGTCCCTATGGTTATGTGTACTTGACGACACATAAATATGAAGCTTTTGAAATGTTCAAAATCTTCAAGAATGAATTAGAAAATCAACTCAGCAAATCTATCAAAGTTCTTCGTTCAGATAGAGGAGGTGAATACCTCAGTGAGGCTTTTTAAGATCATCTAAGAAGTTGTGCGATCGTCTCACTACTTACTCCACCTGGAACACCATAACATAATGGTGTGTCTGAAAGGAGAAACCGAACCCTATTGGATATGGTTCGATCTATGATGGCTATAAGCTCACTACCTCTATCATTTTGGGGTTTTGCATTGCTCTCCGCAGCTCGTATTTTGAATATGGCCCCAAACAAGAAAGCGGATTCGACACCTTTTGAAATATGGCATGGAAGAGTTCCATCGCTATCATAATTAAAAGTATGGGGTTGTGAAGCTTATGTTAAGCTAAACACCCAATACAAGTTGGAAAGTCGTTCCACTAAGTGTATATTTGTTGGATATCCCAAAGACTTTATAGGATACTACTTCTTTGATCCAACAGAGCAAAAGGTATTTATTGCTCGAAAGGCAGAGTTCTTGGAAGCTAGGTTCCTTATGGAAGGAATGATGTATAGAATAGTGGAATTTGACGAGGATCAAGATCCACAAGCCGATACATGTTTGGTTGACACTAGCAATCAATAAAAGGTTGTTGATGATGATCAAGAGGTTGATCAATACACACAAAACATTCGCAGATCTGGTAGAGTAAGCATTCCACCTGAAAGATATGGTTTTTCATGAATGGATGCTGCGTGGTTGACTCTGATGAGCCAACTACATACCATGATGCAATATCCAATTCGGATTGTAATAAATTGCTGGAAGCCATGAACGCAGAGATGCAATCAATGTATGACAACCAAGTTTCGGAATTGGTTGACCCTCCACTTAACTCCAAACTGGTTGGATGCAAGTGGGTTTTCAAGAAGAAAACGGATATGCATGGAAACTTGGATACTTATAAAGCAAGACTTGTAGCAAAAGGTTTCACTCAAACCCAAGGGGTTGATTATCATGAAACCTTCTCGTCTGTGGCAATGCTAAAGTCAATTAGGATATTATTTGCCATAGCTGCTCATTATGACTATGAGATTTGGCAAATGGATGTCAAAACCGCTTTTCTTAATGGACATCTCGAAGAGACTGTCCATATGCTTCAGCCTGATGGTTTTGTCGATCCACGACATCCTAATAAAGTATGCAAGTTAAAGAGATCAATCTATGGATTAAAACAAGCATCGAGAAGTTGGAATCAACGTTTGATGAAAAGATCAAGAAATTTGGTTTCATCAAGAACGCTGACGAGGCTTGTGTATATAAGAAGGCTAGTGGGAGCATAATAACATTCTTAGTGTTGTATGTTGATGACATACTACTATTTGGAAATGATATTCCAACCTAACTTGGAAGTTGTTTTTTCATAAAAGATCTTTGTGAAGCCGCCTATATTTTAGGAATAAAGATCTATAGGGACAGATCGAGGCGGTTGATAGGGTTTAACCAAAGTGCATATATTGATAAAATCTTGAAAAGGTTCAAGATGGAAAACTCTAAGAAAGGTATGGTACCTATTCAAAGATGGACAATATTGAGTACATCTCAATGTCCAAGCTCAAAGGATGAGCAAGATCATATGAAGGACATCCCATATGCGTCTGCTATAGGATCCATCATGTATGCGATGATATGCACTAGACCGGACGTGTTATGCGCGTTAAGCATGACAAGCAGATATCAGCAGAATCCAGGAAGTAACCATTGGATGGCTGTTAAAAGTATATTGAAATACCTTAGGAGGACTAAGGATATTTTTCTAATATACGGATCTGATAAAGAGGAAATTGTTGTAAAGGGTTACACGGATGCGAGTTTCCAAACAGTTCGAGATGATTCTCGATCACAATTGGGATATGTCTTCATTATGAATGGAGGAGCAGTGTCCTAGAAGAGTTCAAAACAGGACGTGGTAGCATTGTCCTCTACAGAATCCGAATACATAGCCGCCTCATTAGCAGCTTAGGAAGCTGCATGGATAAAGAAATTTATTGCTAATCTAGGGGTGGTCTCTACAATTCAAGACCCCCTAGAAATCTTTTGTGATAATGAGGATGCGATTGCTCAAATCAAGGAACCCCGTGCACATCAAAAGACTAGACACATTGAGCGGAGATTCAACTACATAAGGGATGAAGTTGAAAAAGGAAAGATATGTATTCGTAAAGTTGACACCGATCAAAACAGTGCGGATCCACTCACGAAGCTCCTTGAAAGGGCAAAGCATGAAAGTCATACTTGTGCCTTAGGACTTCGATATTCTAGTGATTGGATTTGATCAGTTTAGTATTTAAAAGTTCGGAACAATTGTAAAATTTAACTCTTTTGTATATTTGTGATAGTTTGAGTTATGTTTTTTTAGCATGTTTACATCCATGAATATGTTTATTATTCTAAATGTCTGTAGTCGGTCATGTTTGTGGGAACAAATATGAACCTAAGACTATAATGAACATGGATTGGTGGATATTCATAAGAGATGAATATATAGCAATTGGTTGCTGCAAAGGTTCATAGATATTTGTGGGATACGAATATTGGACTGACCCGCGTCTTAAATTTTACTACATGGAATCTTCTTGATTGATCATAAGTAAATTTGAGTAAAGATGAATATCATTAATATCCTCTGACCTGAGATACATATTGGGTTTTGATATTCACCAAGTGTTATACCTTGAGCTAGTTCTTCACCGCCCTGAAATAATGGACAGTACATAAGGCTATGTTCAGGTGTGATACAAGGTGATTATGAGAAATGTATGTAGTCAATATGGAATTTGTTCCTCTTATTCGTTGAGAGCAAGATGTCTAAGGCCTGATTAAGTTAAAAATCAACAAAGAACGATCATTCAGTGTCCTTTGATTTAACATGGCATCTGTAACAAAAGGATAAATGATTGATTCACCTAAATCATTTCAAGTTGGATACTTGAAGGGGATGATGTTATTGAATGGCTTTTAGTCATGCATATTATGGGTAGTAAACCGTTGTTAGGCTGTATTTACTGCTTTCATCAATCTTCAATGTATCCTGTGCAAGTGGGAGATTGTTGGATTCTTTATGCCCAAGACACATAGAACATTGATGTGGTTAGTACGTTATGATCCAAGTCGGGTCATACCCAATAACAAGCTTAGCAAACACAAATATATATTAATTTATGATATGATCATGTAGTTAAATAATAACACCAATTTAGAAAATGGGTTTTCTAAATAAGTTGTATGTGAGATGGAACAACTTATAAGGATATTTTATTCATGGGTATTATTTGTAATGTTATTTAAGTTGGTTAAATAACCTCAAATAATAATAGTGTGTGTATGAGTTATATAATTCAACGGTTAATTACATAACTTAATTAGTAACTAGTTACAAGTTAAATGAAAGACTAAAAAAATGGGGGGAAACCCTATTTTAAAACCCAAATGCGGCCGCCCCTTTGTGGGGTTCCATGGGTTCATTTTTAGTCATGGAAACACACACATTAAACAAGTTACACACTCCACCCAAATCTCTCTCTCTCTTACATGCAAAAGACAAAGAACTCTCTACTTTTGAAGAAAACTCACGGCTGGAAGGGGTATTCCAGCAGCTTTCTTGGCTGTTTTTGGGTGTTCAAATCCTAGCGACAAAGTGTTTGTTTGATACTTGTGGGTATGCAAGCTTGAGGACACCTCTCCTTGGTGTTTTGTCCGTTCAAGAACTTCATCTGCTTCTTCTTTCTCATGATTTTGGCAGCTCAAGAAAGGTAGTTTCATGAGATTGATATTTGGTTGTTATTTATGCTTGATAGCTAGATCTTTCACATATATATATGATCCTTTGATCTTGGGTTTGTTGATGATAATAACATGCTTTAAATTTCAGCTTAATAAAACATACTATTAACCTTATTTCCGCCGTGTTTTCATGTTTAAAAGGTTAAACAACTTTATAAGGTGTCTAACAAACCCAACAGTGGTTTCTTATGTTATTTTCCCTTGGCGCACGCCATGCATTTTTCAACCACAGAAAAGTGTTTTAAAGGTAATCCCCTAACAAAATTGTTTTTAACTAATTTGTTTATATATTTAAAGTTAATGTGGTCCAATCTACGATGCCATAAGAAAGAGTCAGAGGTGGAAGCTTTGGGCAAAAGACAGGTGACGGTTGATGTTGACTCCTTTGAACTCATATCAAGAAGATATGTATCATGCTTTCTTGAGCCCGCATTAGTACCATATCATCTGGAATATCAATTTTAGATTTCAAAAAGAGACATTCATTCGACTTGAATAAGTCGGAATGCTTTTATCATAAATCTGAGAGACACTCAATAGATTGAACGCAAGCTTAGGTACATAGTTGACTTTCTCTAAGGTAAGAGAGCCGTTGGAAACCTCTCCTTGACCAATCATTTTCCCTCCTTTCTTGTCGCCGGCGAATGCAACATAACCTCCATCTGTTATTCGATAATTGGTAAAAAGATCTTTAAGTCCCGTCATATGTCTAGAGCATCCACTACCAACATGCCACACACTATTTACAACTTTAGTGGATGTCTCCTGCAAAAATATCAAAGAAAAAGTTAGCCAGGTGAAATAGGAACCCAAGTTTGAACAACTTTGGGTTTAGGAGTCACAGATTTCTTACAAAAGAAATTGTTAACCAACTGACTTAACCTATTTCCAAAAGAATCGCTATTAACATGTCTATGATGAAGCTGAGGACAATGCTTAACTACATGATCATATTTACCACATCGAAAACAATGTGGTTTTAATTTAGGTCTGTTATGTAATAAGGTTGGGATTTTATCAATGCATATTTCCTCATCACATTCAGACAGTCTACAATCAACGTCACTATATGTCTCATACATGTCTATAGATCTTCTTTTATTTGAAAAAGAATGACTATTTACAGAAGAAGATGGGATGTTATCTAAGATACATGTGGTATTTGTATTACTTGTACTTGCTTCAGATGAAGATGTGACCCTTTCATTTGACACATAAATTTTAGCTGGAGTAAAAGATGGAATAGGGTGAGAAAAGAATTTTTCAAAGCAATTAATTTTAATTTCCTCATTACACTTTATAGTGATATCAGTCACAAGATTAACACAATCAGAAGGAGTAGCAACATCACAATCCACAGGATTTAAAGATGAAACAGAAGCATCACTAGAACATGAGGAAAAAGAGTCTGTTACAGAATCACTGGAGACAAAAACAGAATTTAAACTAGATTTATGATCTAAAACAGAATGCTGAGATTAAGGTGTACTATGGCTAAAGCATCCAAGCCCGCTAGTCAGTCCATAATCGTAGTCGTCACGAACATGCTTAGGGTTCACACCTTCTAAACCTGCAGACATACTGTTAGCATTTATTTGGATCAAATCATTAGAAGGATGAGGAACAGGCATAGGTGAATAATAGTAAGTACTAGGAGGAAGATAAACCTTAGCATGTTCATATCCCAAACCTGTTTTAATCCTATCCCCCCATTGAAATTTACACAAATCGTCATGTTTCATTCCCGATATAGTCCATTTATCAAGCTTTGACTAAAGCTTGCTTGTTTCAAACTCAGCAAGAGCAACCCTTTCAGTCAAAGTGTTAATCTTAACATTTCTTTCCAAAACTATTCTTTTTAAGTGATCATTCTCCTTTAAAGCCTCGTTTAATTTAACAAAATATTTAGACTCGTTTATTTTAAGTTCCTCATTAATTCGTTTCAGATCCTTTCTAATATCAATCAATAAACGATTAGCTTTATAAACCCCAAATAACCTAATTTTGCAAGCTGAAGAACACATATCCTGAATTACCTCATAGGGAAGTCCCATCACCATCTTTTCAGCTACAAGAGCCTTCTTGCATTGACACACGGAGTACTCAACTTGTTTTCCTCGACAGTGGTAGCAGCATCATCTTTTTCCTTTTCTAGCTTAATGGATTGACTTCCTCCCTTCCTGATCTCCTCCATATTACCTTCTTTCACCTTCTCATCCTCCTTCACCTCCTCAGACACTTCATCTTCATCCTTAAATTCCTTGATTGGATCAAAGTCATCCTCACAATTCACCTTCATCATTCCTTCCACGATCTTAGCCACCAGTGCTTGATTAACCTCTTCTCTCATCTCTTCAACTTCAGCACTCCAATCAAAGTTAGAAATCAATGCGGTCTCTTTCTTGTGACTCGGCTCCTCTTTACTCCTGATTGAAACTAATCTAGGAACTCCCGAACTACTAGGATCAGTGATGATTGGCAATGGACATTCATGTTTGACGTGTCCCATCTGTTTGCAATTGAAACACCTCAGTTTAGACATTGACATCCAAAATTCTTTCTGCCAGTGCGCTCCATAAGTCTTCGGGCTCTAAGTGTCAACATTGCCATTTGCCATTGAATGTCAGTCTCTTCAAGATCATCAAGATCCACCTGATGCATATCCTCCATAGTCATCCCTTTTCCTTTCAAGTCCCCTGCTACAAAAGCTTCGTAACTCTGAACAAACATACCGAAAAGAGCCATTGTTTCAGATGGAACAGAAGTTTCAACAGTTGCTTTCAAGTTAGCTTGATCTCTTCCAACACTAACACAACCTCCGGAACAGTCGCCAGTGTTTACTCCGCCTTGACAATATGCCAGCATTGGATAGCTTGCAGCGGAAGATAGTAATGCAACATTCTGAGTATAACCAGATGTAGGCATCATGGTCTGATTAAATTCCAACCTTTTCAAATCGAAATCAAAGGATTTCAGTTTGTCGATTACATCCATAAGCTTGTAATCAGCAAAGTTTCTCTCCTGCTTTGGCATTGTCACTTGTAAGCTCCATTGGGGTGGTAGAGAATCTAGGAGCTTATTCACCTGCTCGTGATTACCCAACTGATCATCATACTTCTTTAGAGTACTTGATACGGACAAAAATCGATTCGTGATGTCAGTAAGGTCTTCGTTTTATGTCCAACGAATGAATTAAAATCCTTCTAAGCTTGGGCTTTCTTGTCCTTCTTAAGGTCTTCATTTCCATCATAGAATTTGCATAATGCATCATACAATGATTTTGCATCCTTACGTTCAGCAAAGCGATTATAGATCTCAGGTGCAAGACATAGAGTTAACGCTCCAAAAGCTTTCTGGTATCGATCAATTAGCTTCTGATCCTTCTCGGTGAATGTGGTAGGATCCATGTTTTGAGATACTGTACCACCAACAGTAACCGTTGGCTTATGTAGACTAGTGTTGATAGATTCCCATTGGTTGTGGTCGGTGTAGAAGAACAAGGCTTTAAGACATCTCTTCCAATCTTCAAAGTTGTCACCGTTTATGAGTCTTGGAGGTCTGTTGGGAGCAACACTTTCTAAATCACCAAGAGTGATAGAAGTCATCTTTGACATCCTAGTTTCTATAAAAGAACAAGTAGTTTCGCAGGTAATGTGTAATTTCACAGAGCTAGTTTCGCAGAAACTAGTTTCGCAGAGCAAATGACAATTTCGTTAGCAATTTCGGCAGCAATTTCTCTAGCCGGAAGCTTGCAAATGCTTAGTTTCGTCGATAGTTTCGCATGAAACAAGCTTGAACTTTCGTTCAGTGGTACTTTTGACAGCACTTTCGCTTGCTAGTGGACACAAGCATTTTTGAACTTTCGTTCGGGTTTCTACTTTCGCACAAAGGCTAAGAACAACTACAAGGTTTAACATACTTGTTGTTTCGCGGGAAGAGTGTGGTAGTTTTGCTGTAAGAAACCGTAGTTTCGCTGGATGAATCTGAAAACCCTTTAAACCTCGAAAACAGTCTGAAATCACCCAAATCTCAATGAATTTAAGATCTGATGATTCACATATCTTTCCTAATCAAAAGCAAGCAAACTTCAATCAAATTCCATATCAAATACACAATTTTTATCCAGAATTGATGAAATAGTGATATTGAACAAAAACAACCAAAAACCTCAAACAATCAAGAGCACTAATGCTCTGATGCCAAATTGTTGGTCCATATGATCGATTTCAGTACAAATGAAGGTTTGAATAGTTTAATACCAGAAATAACAACACACATAATGATTAAGATGAATAAGAACAAGCTTAATGTATTCAAATATAAGCCATATAGAACAAGCTTAATGTATTCAAATATAAGCCATATAGCAACAATACAATTAATAAGAAGATGAGCTCAATATATATCAGTGAATAACAGCTTACAAATAACTCTTGCAACACAAATACTCGATTAGGGTTTTTGTAAGGATGCCTGACAATGAGCAAGATCATTTCTATTTATAGCAGTCTTAGTTTCGCAGACAGTTTCGCTGACTGCAAAACTGTGCTGCTAAAACTATAGTTTCGTCCGACAGAAACAACAGTTTCGCCGGGTAAACTAAACAGCTGACTGTGAGCGAAACAACTGTTTTCACTCACTGTTTCACTAGACTACAAAATTACATAAACTAAACAAATCAACATTTGAAGTAAACTAACATTAATCCTATTACAAAGTAATATAAACATAAACTAATCTAAGGTGAGTCCAACCCATACTTGATCTTCAGATTACAAACCTGGAAAATGAAGTGGTCATTCCTACAACTCCAGTTATAAGGATTAGTATGAATCACCCCCCGGACAACATCATTGGGGATCTTCTCTCTGGGGTACAAACAATAAATCAGTTGTACACAGCTTACTAGGCAGCTATGATGGAAAAGGGACACATTCATGATGGGGCATATAAGTGTTTTGTTTCTCAAGTCGAGCCTAAGTATGTTAGTGATGCCTTGAAATATGAGGCATGGGTTAATGCAATTCAAGAAGAACTTCTGCAGTTTAAGAAGCTAGGTGTTTAGACACTAATGGATAGACCTAAGGGTGCTAAGGTAATTGGTACAAAATGGGTTCTTCATTGCAAGAAAGATAACCAGGGGGTCATTATTAGAAACAAGGCACGGTTAGTAGTTCAAGGGTTCAGATAAGTCCAGGGCATGGACTACAATGAGGTATTTGCACCAGTAGCAAGGATAGAAGCAACTAGGATCTTCCTCGCTCATGCATCCTACATGAAGATCAAAGTATATCAATTGGATATGAAGAGTGCATTTCTACATGGTGATATCCGTAAAACAGTATACGTCAGTCAACTTGAAGGATTTGATGATCCTTATCATCGGGACAGAGTTTATAAGTTGGACAAGGCTTTGTATGGGCAACGTCAAGCCCCTCAAGCTTGTTATGAGAAACTCTCCACACATCTGCTTAAACATGGCTTTCGTAGGGGAGTGATTGACTGCATGTTATTCATCAAAGAAAAGGATGGTGATTTACTGATGGTTCAGATATACGTGGATGATATAATCTTCGGTTTCAAAAATGAAGCATTATGTAAAGAATTTGAATCTATGATGAAAGCTGAATTTGAAATGAGTGCCATGGGAGAGATGAAGTTCTTTCCGGGATTACCGGTGGACCATGACACCTACTGGAATCTTTCTACATCAGACTAAATACGTGGGGGACATTCTGAGTCGATTTGATACGGAGAATGTAACGACTGCTGGTACCCCTCTTGCCGCGAACCACAATGTGGCTCGTGATGAAAATGGGTATTTTGTAGATGCCACCATGTATCGTGGAATGATCGGATCTCTAATGTATCTCACAGCTTCTTGTCCTGATATCATGTATGCCACGTGTCTCTATTCCAGATATCAGTCAAAACCGAAAGTAAATCATCTAATCGGGGTGAAGAGAATTTTTGTTATCGGAAGGGCACTCCAACACTCGGGTTATGGTATCCTTGTGATGATGACTTTGAACTTACAACATATAGTGACTCAGACTATGGTGGATGCAAGATGAACTACAAGTCAACATCTGCGGGATATCAATTTTTTGGAAGGCGATTAGTCACCTGGCAATGTAAGAAGCAGACGTCTGTTGCTCTGTCAACATGTGAAGCTGAATACGTTGCTGCTCCAAGTTGTTGTTCTCAAATCATCTGGATTTAACAGCAAATGCGGGACTATGGTTTGCAATTTGCTTACACTCCTATTATCGTCGATAATTCTGCTGCCATAGCTGTAACTAAAAATCCGGTACAACATCCCAGAACCAAACACATTGGCATTAAATATCACTTCATACGTGATTGTTTTGAAAAGCATTTAATCGATATAATTAAAATTAACACGAATTTTCAGCAAGCCGACCTCTATACAAAAGCTTTTAATAAACTGAAATTTTAGTATCTATTAGAGGTTAACGATGTCAAAAAGAAAGACGATGTGATTCTGGAGGAGTCGAGTTCATAGTCCGTCCGTATTTGTCTTAGTTTTAATTTTTTCTATCAAATTTATTTTATTTTATTTTATTTTATTTTCTATCTTAAAAATTTCCAAAACATAAAAAGATTTTCTGTTTTAGAATTTTAGGAAGAGAATAATTTCAGTTTCAGTACAGTGGTTACATGGACAAAATAAGGCGAAAAGCAAAGACATCAAATCCGAGAAATTGATTCAGTACAGTGGAAAATGATAGTACACAGGCATCAAATCGTTTGGGACCCTAAAATGATTTTCATTTTTGAAATATTATATTGAAAGTCACAAAAAATTATAAGTCTGAGAAGTCAAAGCCCAATAAGTTGAAAAATGATAGTAAGCTAGTATGTTACTGTGGTTACATGGACAAAGTAGATATAGGGGTTACAAGTTCATTATATGATGTGTTGGTAGATTCAACACAATAAACTAGTAGACATCATTGGTGAATCATGTAAATTAAATCAATCAACATGTTGTGGGTTCCCATCTTATCCCTGGTCTACACAATCAATAAATTTCCAATAAGGGGTGAGGAGCAAAAAGAAAGCCACAAATGTGTGCTAATGACCAAAAACATGAGCAATGCATATGACAAATGTCATTAAGCTAATCAAGTGAAACACAATCAACTAAATGACAAATGTCATTGTTGTGTTAAATGTATTATAAAATTGCTCTTACAAGAAGATATGAAGTGTGCCTCTCTACTGTGCGATAGCACTGACCTGAGGATAAGCATAACCTATATATTCCAAGAATTCAGTGTTGTTTACGCCTCTCTATTGTGCGATGTCACTGACCTGAGGCTTGGCATCTCTTTAAAAGCTCTTAGAATAGTCTCTTCTTGACAAAACCCATAGACAACTCAAATATCTCCTACGGAAGGTTGATTACCATATAAGCATGGGATCCACAAATACTTGTTGAACCAATACACCTAAATAATCACCAATGTGTGTCAAAAACCTGTGTATAGATTTAAGTGGACAAATATACTTACAATCATTGTGGCTGCATCTCTCGATGTTCAAAATCAATGTGTGCTATATAACAGCTCTAGCATGATTTCCTGTTAGTGCTTTTGACTCTTAGATGAATGAGATTTTGTGAATCAGATATACAATGTTCTCTGTTATTGATATAAATATAAAAGATCCCAAATGATTGTGTTTTATGCATGTCTGATTCCATGTGAATCTTTCTAGAAATGATGTTAATGTTTGAAGCTATTCTGCTCAGGGGAGAAATCTTTTAAGTAACGTTAAAATGCTTTCAACCCTCCTCTAAATGAAAAATACAAAAATATGTCTTATTTCAGTTTTAGTTTAAGTTTTCCTGCATTACTTACGTTAGTATTGTGTTAGTATCGAACTATGTAACAAGACTAAAACTCTGTGAGTGTCACATAATGAACCGAACGTTAAAAGCTTGTTCCTGAAAGATAAAAGGATCACGTCTGAGGTGATCAACGGTTTCATTTAAAAGGATCACGTCTGAGGTAATCAAATGGTTTTCATTTAAAAGGATCACGTCTGAGGTGGTCAATCATGTCTGAGATGATCAATGGTCATAATGTCATTTATCAAAGATAAGTAAGTTAAATAGTGAGCCAAACGAAGTCAAATTTACTAGTATTGCCCAATCGAACAATTGGACCATAATTATGTGTCAATCGCACGACTGGACCATAAGTATGGGCCACTCGCATGACTGGACCATAAGTATGGCCCAATCGCATAATTGGACCATAAGTATGGGCCAATCACATGACTAGACAACAAGTATGGCCAATCAGACGACTAGACCACAAGTATGCCTCAATCGCACGACTGCACCGTGTGGATGGCCGAGTCGCACGATCGGCAACCTCAGTATTAACCAATCGTACGATTGGTTGAAAGCGTAAAGGTCAGTCGTATGATTGAACCTCAGTCGCACGTATGAACCATGCGAGTGGGGCCAGTCGCAAGACTGAAATTCAAGACAGTATAAAATGGGAGTTCAGTCGGCCGTAAACCCTACACTTGTTTCAAATTCTCTCAAATACCCAACTACCTAAGGACCCTTTTCAAATTTTTGTTGAGATTTATCTTTCCTATTTGATTGCTAATGGTTGCGCATTGATCAAAAGGTACTTTCAAGATGAGAACATGATGTAAAGTACCCAAAATAGATCGAAAATAAGATTGGACTATAACCAAACTAAACCAAACTAAAAAACACCAAATAGGACCTTTAAATGAAATTAAAAGTGAATTTAATGTATATATGGTGTTATAACAAGTCATGGCGCATCAAATGAATGTAATCTTGACATGGATATTTCTGATTCGAAGAAAATTCAAATTTTTGGTCTCGCACAGTGCGTATGCGACTGGACAGTCTGATGAACTTCAATCGCACGATTGAGCCAGACACATGATTCAATCGCATGACTCAATCAGTGAGTCAGTCGTACGACTGGCTTAATCGTATGTCATGACATGTGACTAAGCTCAATCGGATGCTCAATCGTACGATTGAGTTCAGTCGTATGGTTCAATCTTACGATTGAACCAGTATGATAAGACCTGTTCAAATTCAAATGTTTCTTCCATTTGTATTGGTCTAACTTGTTATTCTAATGGTTGTTATTTGTGTTACAGTAAAAATGGTAAAAAGGAGGACGATGAGTACTTAGCACAATATTTGTGCTTACCTCAACAATACTTCGAGCAATGCCACCGAGTTTGTAGGAATTATTAAATTCCTAAACCACCCTAGGATCTACAGAGCAATGTCTACACCTTGCACACCATACCGATCACTACAACAAGCTTCCTGGGATAATGCTATAGTGGATCGTACCGTTGAGCCATATCGTATCAGGAGTTCTATTTTCGGCAAGGCTATAAATATCGATGAAGATGATTTTAGGAGAGTACTGGATTTGGCGCACGATATGGATAATCCGACTAAGCTTCATCCCTTGACTGTTAGGGGATGTTTCTTGGGATTAAGTACGCGGGCGACATCAATGTCGGCGTGCTTAATAAGAACAATATGTGCCCCCTTCAAGTACTTAGATATGTGATTCTGAAGTGCATAGCCTCTCGACGTGTTGGATTCGACGACCTCGGTGATCAGATTCAGAACACGCTTGTGGCGTTAGTACTGAACTGTCACACCCCGGGCCCAGAGAGGCGGGATGTAACGGTTGGTAAACAACAACCAAAATGCATCGGAAAGTAAATGGTTCTTACAAAGCATCTAATAATATTTACATTAGGATACCTACTTTGTTTCAAGTCACAAGGTGCCTCAATCTATAATCAATAGGTATCATGATCAATCTCTCGGTCCACATTTCTTGAGACTTCCGTAACTAGGACTTCCAGGCTCAAGTTTTGCCTTCAACATCTACCCTCAATTATGATTCGGCTTTAGGTATCTTCTATAGCCCATCTAATGTCCCTAGCCGTACCTGTAGACATGCTCAAAAAGGTTTTTGTGTCAACATAAAGTTGGTGAATTCAAGTACTTAAAGTTTAAAAACAAAAGTTTCTTTAGAATCCATTAGTTGCCTTTCAAAACATAAGTGCTTAAAGTCTTAAAACAAAAGGGACTCTTGAAGTCCACAATTTAAAGTTTAGTATCAGTTATCACTGTTGTGGGGTCACAATCAACCCTGCACTCAGTCCCGGCTAGCCTCTTCTAAATTTAAGTTGTACCTGTTAACCCTGAAGGGAGAACTGAGCCTCAAAACAGTGTACCATACCTGCCAGATGGTTCACCATAGTATCTTATAAAGACCTATCACATGCCACAAACGTTCCCTCAGGATCTCAGTGGGGTACCCTTAGTAACCGGAAGCCACTGTGTCTGGGGGATTCCCCAAATAGATCTATCCATATAAAACAAGCGGTTCACAAAAGAATTAATGATTGTGATAGAAGTATCAACAGATATCAACATTACCATAATATATAGCATCATAGTATAGCACAAAAACAGTTTAACTTAAATAAAGCATGCTTCATCCTAAAACTGTAGTAAAAATGGGAATGCTTGAACTCACCTTGTATCCTTGCATAGATTCTGAGCTCGATAAAGGAAAAGTGAAGGTCATCAATAATGCAAATCCTAATTAGAACATATGATATTCATATTTAGAATTAGCACGATATTATTACATGCATGCGGTTGAGCTCTTTAGTTAACTTAACGTTAATGATGAGTACTATTGGTCTACCTTAGCTTCTTGTGCCCTTATTAATTGTTATGAACTAACTCGTGCATATTAGGTTAATTAGTGCCTTTATTCAAGAAATGATTCTTTGCATAAAGAATGTAGCCATAAATGGTTGATATCAAGGATTCTAAATCTTTATAGATAATTTTTATTGATGATGTAAGTAATCTGTAATGTTCCAAATGATGTTTATAATGCTTACACTTATATCGTAATGTTAAATTGATTGATGCTAGGGTAATCCAAATATTGATAATAGTTGTCGATATATTGAATAAAAGGGTGATACAAATAATATTTATTCTAATAATAATGAGATGATCGACTATTAATAGTAACAAGATGATGGATTAATATAGTATTTTTAGATATTTTATCTTAAATAAAAACATGTAGATGTCGGTTAACCTATGCATTTATTGTATGTATATATATGCACAATCCTATTTGTATGTATTTTACATCTCAAAGTCTTGTAAGGATTTAGTGTGACATGGGACCAAACTGAGTTGGATCATCATTAACATGTTACAATCCTTCTTATATTGTAATGATACATATATTTCTATCTAGGTTAGTTTCTGATGACAATCATTGCTATATAAGTCTCGTGTTTGAACTATCCATTTAAATCAGATAATTATATCAAGTGGCGTTCGTTTTCGTTTTATAATTTGTGTATTTTGTATAATTGGAGCTCAAGTAACACGCATATAAATTATAATTAAATTTCAAATGCGTTGCGCGTGCGATTATACCTTTCACTCGGTTCACGTTCGCTAACCCACTCGTATTGCTCTTGATCCCATCATGATCTTGTTGTTGACTACCCGTGACCTCAATTGACCATCAGCTTAGACGATGGCTTAACCATACACTTCGGTTATGACTTTTACCACAAATATCCACCGCATGCAGCCACTGTCCACCATGAACCGCGTTTGTCACTGCTAGAACCTCCTAGTTGGCTAGAATCCTCACCTACAACCACACCCAAAACCCACCTGTCACCATCTAATCAACCAACACCAACACCATTATCAAAACAACCACTTTGACAGCCTACGTAACCATCACCACTATCACAGCCATACCATGGCTGCCGACATCGACCACCACTAACCATCACAGCCACAATCATCAACCACAACAAACAACACTAAGATCGCGGCCATACCCGAGGTCGGCCTTCACAATCTTGACATCCACAGCCGTGACCAACAACAACCACAACCATGACTCCCACAACCGAGAGTTACCATCACACCCGCTATCGACAGGCAACACCAACACCATCCATGATCATCACTACCCCCGCCTTTGGGCAGTCGTTGGAACCACCGATCGACCACCACTGCCAACAACATCAGCCATAGTCGACACCCTTAATCACCAACACTAACACCACGCAGCACTGTCATCGGAACCCCACCATGACCATCATAACCATAGCCACAGTCGACCTCCAAAACCACAATAACCACAGCCGCGACATCCACATCATCACCGTTATCATGTTGTAGATCGAGGACTTACCTGCGACCAACACCACCGCCTGCACCCACTGCCTAAACACCAACAAAAACCACCATCGCAGCCGCCTTTACCACTATTTTGCAATGCCACCGCTTTGATTCAGGTAAAACCGTGACCACAATTGTGTTTAGGAGTTCGATATCTAACCGGCCATGTATGGAACTCTCCCTCACTCGCTGGAAAGTCGTCGCCGGTGGCCGGAAATCAGCCGGAAGCACACCGGGAGGAGGGGGCTGCGGCTGCACCTTTCTTTTCTCTCTAAAGTGTTTTAAAAACCCTAAAATGGAGGAACATTGGTTTATATAGTAGGGTTAAGTGATTGGTTCGTTAACAGGTTAGTTCGCGTCATGCTCGGATCAGTTTTGTATTGTTAAAAATTTTACTTCCCGATAGTTTCAATTATACTAATTGTTATAAATATTCCAAGATTATTTATTTGATCATATTTAAAATATGCTTGATAATTAAACGAGTTTCAGCATGTAAATATCGCGTATTCAACACGTTTAACTGTTTTAAGTGTTTTCGTCGAATGAGCGTTGTTATTATTTAGGTATCACAATCACAATGTGTATATATTGTAGGATTCTATGTGCCCAAGACACTTAGAATATTGATGTGGTTAGTACGTTATGATCCAAGTCGGGTTATACCAATAACAAGCTTAGCAAACACCAATTAATATTTAATTGATGATATGATCATGCAATTAAATATTTACACCAATTAATATTTAATTGATGATATGATCATACAATTAAATATTATACCAATTTAGAAAATGGGTTTTCTAAATAAGTTGCATATGAGATGGAACAATTTATTAGGATATTTTGTTCAATAATATTATTTGTAATGTTATTTAAGTAAGTTAGATAATATTACAAATTAATAATGGGAGTGTATAGATTATGCAATTAAAAGGTTAGTTGTATATATATCTAATAAAAGACTAGTTATATATGTGTGTTAGTGTTTGAAGTTTATAAAAGAAAGCTTCAAGTTTATAAAAGAAAGCTTCAAGTTTATAAAAGAAAGTTTCTTCTTTAAACTTCAAAACCATCCACCATAAAGATGCATGTGCATCTGTGTGTTAAAACTTATTGTTTATAAAAGAATCCTTTCCTTTTAAACATAAAGAAACGTCCACTTTGTCCTCTCTTTTGAATGGGAGACAAACATGCAAGATTATTCTCTTGGATGCACACACACATGCATATTTTGTCTCCCCACTAACTAGTCAAAGAGATTCTCCCTTTCTCATATATCATGAGCATGCAACACACACAAAAGTGACCTCTCTCTCTCAAAAGAACCTACGGCCAGCAGCAGCATGAGCTGGGTTTGAAGTGCTTTTGTGTTGTTTTGATGATGTTCATAGATGCAACTAACAACACAACTTTAGCTCTCAATCTCTCCTCTTCTCCCTACGGGTTTTTCAGCAAGAAACAAAGAGGTTTTGAGCAGGGTTTTCATGGTCTTGATCAGCTAGAAAAGAGGGTTTTCTACCTGATTTTGAGCTGCATTTTGGTGTATTCTACCTAACAAGAAGGTGTGTTTGCAAGGAGCTTGGGGTATACTAGCTTGAGGACTTCTATCCTTGAAGTCTTGGCTGCATTTGGGCATCTCCATCTTCATCAAACATCTTCTTTTAGTCGATTTTTGCTGCTGCAGTAAGGTAGAATCACAGCTCTATGAAGCTGTGATTTTATGTAGTTTTTCACATGTTCATAGCTTGCTAATTCACATAAATGATCCTTTGTTCTTTGGGTTTGTTTTATACATCAATATGGTCATCTAATGAACATATTTTTCAGCTTATAAACAAGATTATAATGCTAAACTTCCGCTGCGTTTTCTGAAAGTCTAAACGGTTAAACTATGATTTTATGTTCCAACAAACCCAACAATGGCATCAAGAGCCGGTTATGTGGATAGCTTGCTTGTTCTTGTCCTTTAAAAATTAGTTTTAGAGGATGATTTTAAACTCATAATAGGCTGATTATGGGCTGCTACATTTCTGTTTTGATGAATCCCCAACTTTCAAGATTATATCATACATGCTTGTGATGAAATCTTGAAAGAAATACATGTTGATAAAATGTTGATTGTTTGGACAATATTTAAAACCAAAATTTCAGTTTATGTTGGCTGAAATTTGGTGGTTTTAAGTGGGGTTTCATTATATGAATAAATGATATGATCATTAGTTGTTATAGTGCATAACCTAGCCTTTGGCCCTATGTTATTTGGATGATTGGAATGGTTGTTTTAATTCATTCAATTGGGTTGTAATATTTATGTTTATTATTTGGGTTGTAATTATTTATTCATTTGGTTATGTAATAAATAGATTAGGTGCATTTCTTTTATTAGAAAAATGTATTAGGATATAATTTTTGTAAAAGGAAGATGCACAAGATGAAGACCCAAAGATGGACATCAAAGACACAAAAAAAGGGACTTGAAGCATATGGATGCAAGTTCAAGTGGGAGTCTAAGGAGACCTCTATTTTGTGTTGTATTCAACCCTTAGGAAAGACCAAATGACCACACTTGTGATGGCAAACAAGTGTGGTCACAATAGTAGCTATGGTTATGCACATTGTGGTTGTTTATATTATGCTTGTTTGGTTGTTTGTTGTATGATTGTTGTTTGATATTTGGATATACATAACAAACTCATTAGCAAACTTAACAAGCTGGAAATTTATGGTTTTTAATCATTAAGTGGTTAATAAAAGGGTTATTAAAAGGATTAATGATTTAATAAAAGAGGTTTTATTAAAAATAAACCATAAGATACCTTGCATCTATGGTTCTTAATCATTAAGTGACTAATAAAAGGTTATTAAAAGATTTGATGATTTAATAAAAGAGGTTTTATTAAAAATGAACCATAGGATACCTTGTATTTGAAAGCATGCAAATACAAGGTACATAGAGTTTTCAAAACTAGAATTAATGAAAACTAAAAATCCCTTTTCAAACAAGTTTAACACCGTCCTTTGCACAACACTTAAGTCATTTGGAAACTCTTAATGGGATAAAGGTCACCTAACCATTTTGAGGGAACTTATGACTTAAGGTGGGAATACCACATTGGTGGGATAAAGGTCACCTAACCACTTGTGTTGGTAAACTCACATGTGTGTGCAAGTAGGGTGACTTGATTTGCAAACCATGTTGAATGGATCACCTAAAATATGGTTTCCAAATGGTGTTGATGGGATTAACATGCCGACTTTACATATGATGTTTAAAGTCGATCCCATACCGCTAGAAGTTGCAAAAGGTTGCAATTGTCAAAAGTTGACTACCTTGTTAATTTGAATAATGGGATAAAGGTCACCTAACCATTATTTGAATGTAACGTTGGATTCTAGATTTTAATTATTAATTGTCTATGAGACGTAAAGGGTATTAATAATTAAAATGAAATTTTAAGAAATACTAAAAAGAACTTTGTAAAATTTGTAGAATAGCCGCAAACAATAATGCTACCACCCCGACCGTCCATACCCTATCACTGAGAACTATTTTAGAGAGGGATCGTCTATACCATAATAACCTTATGGACTGGTCTCGAAACTTGAGAATTGTTCTCAAGCAAGAGCAAAGGCAAATGTCCTTGACGATCCTATTCCTAACCAACCCGACCCCGACGATGTTGAGGCCATTCCCGATCCTAAGGCAAATGTTGCCAAAGGAGGAGGGCACATCAAAGGCAAAGGGGAAGGGAAGATCAAAGCGGAACCTCCAAAACCTAAGCTTATGAAGCCTAAGGTAACCGAAAACGATCCATGCTTTGAGTATGGTGAGATAGGTCATTTGAAAGGGAATCGTCCAACCTATCTCAATGAGTTGAGAAATAAGAGAGATGCTGGGCAAACCTCAAGCACAACTTTCATAATCCATATTGACTTAAATGTTATTTCCTCAAAGCACATGGGTAATTGGATACCACATGTGGAACTCACTATTGCAATCTGTTGCAAAGGTTCAAAAGAAATAAGCACTTTAAGAAAGGAGACTATGTTTTGAAACTTTCAAGAGTTTGGAAGTTGTTCTTCAAAACATGTTATATGCTCCTAGTTTGACTAGGAACATGATTTAAGTTTCCTTTTGAAATGATATGGTTATGATTTAAAGTTAGTCAATGATGGTATTTATGTTTATATGGATGATGTATATTATTTCAAGGCTATGCCTTCTAATAATATTTATGAATTGGTTCATGATGATTCGTCCTATAATAACACATTATACCTATCATACACCAAGAGACTTATAATGGTCTAAGTGACTCTTATTCTTGTCATTGTCATCTTAGTTACATAAACAAGAATCGGATTTAAACACTTTAAAAGAATGGTCTTTTAAAAGCAAACGAAAATTGTTCATTTGATAAGTGTGAATCTTGTTTACAAGGTAAGATGACCAACACGCCCCTTAGTGGTATTAATGAAAGGGCAAAAGACTTATCAGGAGTCATACATTTGGATGTATGTGGTCCTTTTAAGACAATGACAAGGTATGATGAAACTTACTTCATTACCTTTACCGACGATTATAGTCGCTATGGTCATGTGTACTTGATGGCACATAAACATGAAGAATTTGAAATGTTCAAAACTTCAAGAATGAAGTAGAAAATCAACTCGATAGAACTACCAAAGTTCTCTGTTTAGATAGAGAAGGTGAGTACCTAAGTAAGACTTTTAGGGATCATCTAGGAAGTTGTAAGATTGTCTCACAACTTACTCCTCACCGAACACCATAACATAATGGTGTGTCTGAAAGGAGATCGGACCCTATTGGATATGGTTCGACCTATGATGGCTATAAGCTCACTACCTCTATAATTTTGGGGTTTCGCACTACTCTCCGCGGCTCATATTTTGAATATGGCCCAAACCAAGAAAGTGGATTCGACGCCTTTTGAAATATGGAATGGAATAGTTCCATCGCTATCATATTTAAAATTATAGGTCATGAAGCTTATGTTAAGCTTAACACCCAAACCAACTGAAAGTCGATTCACTAAGTGTATATTTGTTGGATATCCAAAAGGACTGTATAGGATACTACTTCTTTGATCCAACAAAGAAAAAGGTATTTATTGCTCAAAAGGCGTAGTTCTTGGAAGCCAAGCTCCTTATGGAAGGAATGACGCATAGAACAGTGGAATTTGATGAGGATCAAGTTCCACAAGCCGATACACGTTTGGTTGACACTAGCTGTCAACAAGAGGTTGTTGATAATGATCAAGAGGTTGATCAATACACACAAAACGTTCATAGATCTGGTAGAGTTAGCATTCCACCTGAAATATATGGATTTTCATGGATGGATGCTATGAGATTGACTCTGATGAGCCAACTACACACCATAATGCTATGTCCAATTCGGATTGTGACAAATGGCTGGAAGCCATGAACGTAGAGATGCAATCCATGTATGACAACCAAGTTTAGGAATTGGTTGACCCTCCACTTAACTCCAAACCGGTTGGATGCAAGTGGGTTTTCGAGAAGAAAACAAATATGCATGGAAACTTGGATACTGACAAGGCTCATGTGTATAAAAAGGCTAGTGGGAGTGTAATCACAATCTTAGTATTGTATGTTGATGACATATTACTATATGGAAATGATATTCCAACCATGGAAGGTGTTAAAACCTTGCTTGGAAATTGGTTTTCCAAAAGGGATTTCCGTGAAGCCGTCTATATTTTGGAAATAAAGATCTATAGGGATAGATCGAGGCGGTTGATAGGGTTAAACCAAAGTGCATATATAGATAAAATCTTGAAAAAGGTTCAAGATGATAAACTCTAAGAAAGGTATAGTACCTATTCAAAGAGGGACAATATTGAGTGCATCTCAATGTCCAAGCTCAAAGGATGAGCAAGATCGCATGAAGGACATCCCATATGCGTCTGCTATAGGATCCATCATGAATGCGATGATATGCACTAGACTGGACATGTCATGCGCGTTAAGCATGACAAGTAGATATCAGCAGAATCCATGTAACACCATTGGATGGCTGTTGAAAGTATATTAGAATACCTTAGGAGGACTAAGGATATGTTTCTAATATTTGGATCTGATGAAGAGGAACTAGTTGTAAAGGGTTACACGAATGCTAGTTTCAAACTGATCGAGATGATCCTCGATCACAATCGGGTACGTCTCCATTATGAATAGGGTAGCGTTGTCCACTACAGAATTCGAATACATAGCTGCCTCATTAGCAGCTGCATGGATAAAAAGGTTTATCACCAATCTAAGGATGGTCTCTACCATTCAAGACTCCTTAGAAATCTTTGTGATGACGAGGGTGCGATTGTTCAAATCAAGGAACCCCGTGCACATCAAAAGATTAGGCACAATGAGCGGAGATTCAACTACATAAGGGATGAAGTTGAAAACGGGAAAGATATGTATTCGCAAAGTTCACTTTGATCAAAACATTGCGGATCCACTCACGAAGCTCCTTGAAAGGGCAAAGCATGAAAGTCATACCTATGCCTTAGGACTTTGATATTCTAGTGATTGGACTTGATCAATTTTGTATTTGAATATGTGGAACTCTTTATTATTTGAGTAAAATTATTTGGTTATAATGTCTCAATTAATGTTCCGATTTAGCATGTTAATCCATGAGTAAATTATTTACTCTAAATGTCCGTAGTCGTTCATACTTGTGGGAACAAGTGTGAGGGTAAGACTATTATGAACTTGGATTGGTTGATATTCATAAGGATGAATATAGAGCAATAGGTTGCTACCAAGGTTCATAGATATTTGTGGGATACAAATATTGGACTAACCCGCATCTCAAGTCTTACTACATGGAATCTTATTGATTGATCATAAGTAAATTTGAGTAAAGGCGAATATCATTTGGTATCCTTCGACCTGAGATACATATTGGGTTTTGATATTCACCAAGTGTTACACCTTGAACTAGTTCTTCACTGATATGAAATAATTGTCAGTACATAAGGCTATGTTCAAGTGTGACATAAGGTGATTGTGAGAAACGTATGTAGTCAAGATGGGATTTGTTCCTCTTATTCGTTGAGAGTAAGATGTCTAAGGCCTGATTAAGTTAAATCAACAAGGAATGATCATTCCGTGTCCTTGGATTTAACATGACATCTGTAACAAAAGGATAGATGATTGATTCACCTAAATCATTTCAAGTAGGGTACTTGAATGGGATGATGTTATTGAATGGCCATAAGTCATGCGTATTAAGGGTAGTAAACCGTTGTTAGGCGTTATTTACTGCTTGCATCAATCTTCTATGAATCTTGGGCAAGTGGGAGATTGTAGGATTCTATGTGCCCAAGACACTTAGAATATTGATGTGGTTAGTACGTTATGATCCAAGTCGGGTTATACCCAATAACAAGCTTAGCAAACACCAATTAATATTTAATTGATGATATGATCATGCAATTAAATATTTACACCAATTAATATTTAATTGATGATATGATCATACAATTAAATATTTATACCAATTTAGAAAATGGGTTTTCTAAATAAGTTGCATATGAGATGGAACAATTTATTAGGATATTTTGTTCAATAATATTATTTGTAATGTTATTTAAGTAAGTTAGATAATATTACAAATTAATAATGGGAGTGTATAGATTATGCAATTAAAAGGTTAGTTGTATATATATCTAATAAAAGACTAGTTATATATGTGTGTTAGTGTTTGAAGTTTATAAAGAAAGCTTCAAGTTTATAAAAGAAAGCTTCAAGTTTATAAAAGAAAGTTTCTTCTTTAAACTTCAAAACCATCCACCATAAAGATGCATGTGCATCTGTGTGTTAAAACTTATTGTTTATAAAAGAATCCTTTCCTTTTAAACATAAAGAAACGTCCACTTTGTCCTCTCTTTTGAATGGGAGACAAACATGCAAGATTATTCTCTTGGATGCACACACACATGCATATTTTGTCTCCCCACTAACTAGTCAAAGAGATTCTCCCTTTCTCATATATCATGAGCATGCAACACACACAAAAGTGACCTCTCTCTCTCAAAAGAAACTACGGCCAGCAGCAGCATGAGCTGGGTTTGAAGTGCTTTTGTGTTGTTTTGATGATGTTCATAGATGCAACTAACAACACAACTTTAGCTCTCAATCTCTCCTCTTCTCCCTACGGGTTTTTCAGCAAGAAACAAAGAGGTTTTGAGCAGGGTTTTCATGGTCTTGATCAGCTAGAAAAGAGGGTTTTCTACCTGATTTTGAGCTGCATTTTGGTGTATTCTACCTAACAAGAAGGTGTGTTTGCAAGGAGCTTGGGGTATACTAGCTTGAGGACTTCTATCCTTGAAGTCTTGGCTGCATTTGGGCATCTCCATCTTCATCAAACATCTTCTTTTAGTCGATTTTTGCTGCTGCAGTAAGGTAGAATCACAGCTCTATGAAGCTGTGATTTTATGTAGTTTTTCACATGTTCATAGCTTGCTAATTCACATAAATGATCCTTTGTTCTTTGGGTTTGTTTTATACATCAATATGGTCATCTAATGAACATATTTTTCAGCTTATAAACAAGATTATAATGCTAAACTTCCGCTGCATTTTCTGAAAGTCTAAACGGTTAAACTATGATTTTATGTTCCAACAAACCCAACATATATATCATTAAGTATTAAATAATATTTTGCACGCTAACTTCCCACGTCAGACGCGTTAAAACTTTATCTGTCAAATTCTCGGGTTTGACCTATTCTCAGGCCGGTACACGCCTTGGTCGCGTCTTGAAACGCATTTGCTCCGAACAATCGTCTCACTCTCTAATTTAGAAAGTTATGTAAATGTAATGATTAGATGAATATTTATGATGTTACAGTGCTCGGTTGACGTATCAGATGTCAGTTAAATGCTGGTGAAAACTGTATTCAGGTTTCTCACACTTATCTTGGTTGATTATGCACGTTTGATGTAAAATCTTTTAGCAAGCATTATTTACAATATTTATTATGATTAACAATAATTTTGGTAGGATAACAAGTCATTATAAGGAAATTCTGATGGAACTCAAACGTTAGTACGCGTTAGATCACCGAGCTTTACCCGTCATAGGTTTTGAATCGGTTTTTAGTTTGGATTCTTCTACATATCTTTCGAATCTCATAACGATTCATTGTTTTTAGATCACTTACTTATTTGGTACATAAACGTGCATTGGGCCTTAAATGGGCCTTGTTTATAAGTTCGGGCCCTTATTGGGCTTATTGTTCCTAAAATGCTAGTTTCATTTCCATGTTTTCTTCGGTAAGCCCAACTCAATCCAGCCCTTTATTGGGCTTTATAATATTTTGAAGTTTTGTAATTGGGCAATATTTCAGGGTGTTACATTCTCCCATCCTTTAAGAAATTTCCTCCTCAAAATTTTAGTATTGCTAACATTGTTTCCGAGTGTGATACACTTATAGTATGAGTCTTGAGGATTTGAAGCTATTCAGCTGAGCATTCCAGGATGAAAGTTGTCGATTATGTATCAAATAACCGGGTTTGATTTATATTCAAGTGAGTATCCTGATGTTTGAACATGCTTGTCAAAACTAGTGAGTTGTTTCATGCATAGATATTTGGATTCAGTACCCTGATTAATTGATATTTGTACAGATTTGACAAGAAAAGATTTTCCACTATGGTTCATTACACCATCCTGCTAGATAAATCTAGCATGGAGACGAACACCAAAATCCTGGCGGTATTACTGTCCTCACAGAGAATCTTATGAAAGATTGTGAAGAATCAGATGTTGGTGTGAATGCCTTTAATTAGACGTAATAGTCAAGTCGGCTATACGTCACTATTAACTCCTTAGAATCATAAGGTAATAGGTCATAAGATGTCATAGATTAAAGACCTCAGATCAAGGAGGATTTGGGTTCCTCAAGAGTACAAATTAGTATCTAGAACTAGCGCACTTATTCTAGCCAAGTTAAAACTAGAAAGTTTTCACGACTGATAAGAATGGTAAAGATAGGTCACACACAATGGTCACTTCCTTTCCAACCTTCCTACTCCAGGAACGATACTGTATATGATAATCTTAGCCTTTGAGTAGTTCCACCCATCCTAACTTACGCATGTCGAAAGTTTACTCACCTAGGATGTGTCATAAGCTCTTATGAACTGACATTGGAAGAATTCGCAAGTTCCAGATGCGATACAGGTAAAGGCAATAGAGGAAAAGCCTAACTGTAGGCTATCCGCATTTATCAATGCAGTTGTTATCACCGATTGTTGATCACCCTATTATGTTTGAACTAGTATCCTAATGGGTAGTTGGTAGAGTAGTACAGATAATGTATCCAAATGCATATTTTATTTTGCAGAAGTCGCGCCCTATAGTTCTAGTTCATGCGTAATGTAACTCTTCACATGTTTCTTGAATTGTCAGGCGGCTAGAAGATTGCCTTGTGCCGTTGCATCAACACACATCAGAAGCCTTCTGATCCATGTCCAAACGAATTCGGCATATTCCTAGGATTACGATGCCAGTGGTATAGCTACACGAGTGAAGCTTTTTTTGATCCTTCTACAATTTTCCCTTTACCCTAAACATTGACGTATCTCAATGAGTTTTTACTATTTCTCGGACTTTGATAGCCCCAAATTTTAGCGAATTGTCTCGAATTTTATGCTTCTTAGCAATGGCAAGATAACATGCATGTCTAAGTATGGCTTACAGAACCCATTCTTCAGGCTCATGAATACTGTGGGTGTGTGAGCAAGCCCAAACAAGCTTGAATGTGATTTGCATATTGAATCTAATTTATTTTAAATACAACCTTGGTAATGTCGTTTCACTTATATTCTTGGCTGATAACATTTAATGTGTAAGTAGTATCTTGCAACTGATTAAGAAGGTTAACAATTCTGGGAAGGGGTATCGCTTCTTCTAGGTAACTTTATTTAACACTTGATAGTCTATCCATATTAGGAACGTTCCATTCTTCTTCCCACAAAGTGTATCAGGGTTCTTCAAGGTGACACACTATGTCTTATAAAACGTTTATCTAACAGCTCTCGGATTTGCCTTCCCTCCACGAGCCCCTTAACACAAGCTTCAAGTTAAGTTCCACCATACCTCACTACTTCTTTCCAGTTCACATTCCTTTAGATCAACCTTATCTGTTTTCTTATACCACAGAACTGTTGCAAGCGTTCCCAAAGGTCCTTTATAGTGCTTCCCAACTAAGGTCAACCTTCTAGATGACCTCTATCTCGTTTACTATTCTTCGATGTAATCGTGCCCTGTAGAGGGTCCATTCATGAAGCAAGTAACTCCATCTACATCCTAATTTCTTATAAGCATATCGATTATTCTAGTGAGATATGAAAGTAAGACTTTTAGCTTGAATTTTCTAAGGTACGGAGTTTTCTAGGGTATGGCATTTGAGAATTACTTCAGAAAAGATTTAAGAATTCGAAGGGGAAAGTAATTAATGCTTACGACCGTAGATTGTTGTGAAGGTCTTCTTTGTCTCCCATTTAATGCATGCTTATCACTTCGTTGTAGTTGGATCTCAAGTGATTTAGCACATGAGATTTATTATAGCTGATCTTCTATGCTTCATAATACCTCCTTTGGAGCAATACCATCCATTAAACTCAACCATAGGTCTTTCCCCATGTTTTCTTCATTATCATCAACAGCATCGACTTGAACAAGTTTAGAATTTTACGGATGTGCTTGCTAGTAAAAGGAAGCTAACTACCGCTCTAATAACTTATTATATAGCTTCGAGATTGTAATCCAACTTCACGATCTTCACTCCCATCTCCTGAATTTATTACCCAAACAGTAGAGTTCTTGGGGTAAAGATGACTTGCAAGGTTTCAAGGTTGTCCACTTTGACAACCACATGTTTTCAACGACAAAGGCAATGATATCAGGTTTAGCATGAGTAGCACCACTCGTTAGACCACGATTTTTATAGGGGATAAGTCTTGAGCTTTTATTTCTATGGAATCAGGATTTTAGAACGAGGTTTCATCTCCTACTTTTTCTTGCACTTAGAAGTTTACCAACAACACAGCCAGTTAAAAGCGTGGTCAAAGTAATTCAACTTATGTTTCAAGCGAAGTTTGTTATTAGGTGTCTAATGGTTGAGGATGATGAAAGATTTCACAAGCATAGTACTAAGAAAGGTGATTGTTAATCACTATCGGAGCTGATATTAAGAATATTTCTTTGGATTAAGTGGTCCTATGACAACAAATGGGTATGGAGAAGTCATTCATCAAAGACTTTATGATATCGATAGAGGAATTCTGGACTCCAAAATGTCCTAGAAGTGCGTGCTAGTAAGGAGGAAAGAAGTGACAAGACATAGTCTTCTAGTCATTGGTCCCATGATGTGCTTCTCGACAATCCATTACTCCAATCTGTTCTCAGTTATAGAGTTTATGTTAGAGAGTCTATTAGAATACCGACAAAGTTGAAACGAATTCTGTAATAGGTAGGAAGAAATCTTTGGGCATCACGAAAAAGAATAAGCAATATTGCTAATGTACGCGCATAACTTAGGTGAAGTACCGTACTCTCAGTGCGAGACCAGTTGAGTTTGAGAACAACATTTGATGATCTTCTGAGTCTAATAGTTGTATCATTATAATTCCAATAGGAGAGTGGAGTAAAAGAAAAGAGAAGAAGAAAATGGATAGTTACTACAACATCGTCCTTGGTAGCTCTTCAAGTATCAAATGGTTTCGCCCAGTTATAAAAGTTTTAAATATATAATCATTGAGTATATACTGAATATTTGTGTTTAATCTTGTATTTATTAGTTCCTTGAGTGTTATACTTTGGTATTAGTTTACAGCACAGGGCCCACCAGAATTCAAGTGTACCTGTAAATTCACCATTACGTGTGCACCCGTAATCATCAATATACCTTACACTATCATTCTAGTTATTCCCATCATAAGTTCCAAGTTTTGTGTACTTAGGTCTTGGAGTTAAAATTCTCGTTTGGTCATCAACTGTAATTAAGCACACATTCTTGTTAACCCAAAAATTATGTCAAAGTTCTACAAACCAAGTCATAAACGAGCATTCAGGTACATGCTATACTAGGGAGCAGATCAACAAAAGGCATCATGGTTACTATCCTATCATGGTATTCCAACATGTATCATCATATGAATGAAGCATATAAGCAAGTATCATCATTCCAACAAGTATCATTATAGCAGTTCTCTCATGTAACGACACAAGTCGTATCAAGTGTATAGCTAACAGCAGTTGTTTCATATAGTGACAAAAGTCAGCTGTGCAATCAGATAAGTATATTTCCAGGATTTAAGTCCCAATATATATGCGCACCGTTGGTTTCTAACCTTCCTAGTACTCGGTGTTCAATGGTCCTAATATTCAACTCCAGAAGGCTCCATACTTTCCTGGTTTACTCGGGTGCACCTACTATAGGTAATACCCTAATGCATCAAGGATTCTTATAGGGTAGGGAATTCTTAATGGTATATATATAAACCTTAGAGTGTACATATTAAAAATGGGTGTCCTTAAGGGAAGCTATTTTGCTGCAAACTTTGGATCACTAGATCATGGAAACAACCTAAGAGGTTGGTCTTATTTATGGTTGAAGCCTAGGCATCGCTAAGCAAACCCACCTTTCTACACCCTTGGCTCAACAAAACTTGGAAGAGTCATCTTACTAAGGTGGTCCTATGGGGTTCATATGGTTGTAGTTTAGGTCTCGCGAAGCAGACCTACTTCTTTACACGCTTTGGCTCTGATACCAATCTGTCACACCAGGGCCTAGAGTGGCGGGACGTAACAGTTGGTAAACAACAACCAAAATGTAGTGGAAACTAAATGGTTTATACAAAGCATCTAATAATATTTACATTAGGATACTTGCTTTGTTTCAAGTCACAAGGTGCCTCAATCTATAATCAATATGTATCATGATCAATCTCTCGGTCCATATTTCTTGAGACTTCCGTAACTAGGACTTCTAGGCTCAACTTTTGCCTTCAACATGTACCCTCAATTCTGATTCGGCTTTAGGTATCTTCTATAGCCCATCTAATCTCCCTAGCTGTACCTGAAGACATGCTCAAAAAGTTTTTATGTCAACATAAAGTTGGTGAGTTCAAGTACTTAAAGTTTAAAAACAAAAGTATCTTTAGAATCCATTAGTTGACCTTCAAAACATAAGTGCTTAAAGTCTTAAAATAAAAAGGACTCTTGAAGTCCACAATTTAAAGTTTAGTATCAGTTATCACTATTATGGGGTCACAATCAACCGTGCACTCTATCTCGGGTAGCCTCTTCTAAAGTTAAGTCGTACTGGTTAACCCCGAAGGGAGAACTGAGCCTCAAAACAGTGTACCGTTCCTGCCGAATGGTTCACCATAGTATCTTATGAAAACCTGTCACATGCCACAAACGATCCCTCAGGATCTCAGTAGGGTACCCTTCCTAACTGGACACCACTGTGTGTGGGGGAATCCCCTAATAGATCTATCCATATGAAACAAGCGGTATACAAAAGAATTAATGATTATGATACAAGTATCAGCAGGTATCAACATTACCAAAACATATAACATCATAGTATAGCACAGAAACAGTTTAAGTTAAATAGAGCATGCGTCATCCCAAAACTGTAGTTAAAATGGGAATGCTTGAACTCACCTTGTATCCTTACATAGATTCTGAGCTCGATAACGGAAAAGTGAAGGTCATCAATAATGCAAATCCTAATTAGAACATATGAGATTCATGTTTATAATTACAACGATGTTATTACATGCATGCGGTTGAGCTCTTTTGTTAACTTAAAGTTAATGATGAGTACTATTGGTGTACCTTAGCTTCTTGTGCCCTTATTAATTGTTATGAACTATCTTGTGCATATTAGGTTAATTAATGCCTTTATTCAAGAAATGTAAAACCTTGAAAATCTCCCAGAAACAATAAACACACGATCTCAATCTTGTGAATGCGGAATGTAAACAAGATTGAATTGAAAGAAGATTGAATTGATCACAAAATGATATTGTATTGAGTAAAAGTAACCTAGAACAGGTCTTGTGCGATTTCGCATAGTACAGAGTTGAATAATGAACAAAAACTTTTTTACAAAACGAAAACTAAACTATTTATACTAAAACAGCAGTTCTCGCGCGACTGGCATTTCGCGCGGCTACAATCTCTCGCGTGGATTTCTTTCTCGCGTGACAGAAGCTTTCGCACAGGCAGATTTCAGAACTTGACTTCGTTTAATCTTCAAATGTTTTGCCGAGCCTTGATTAGTCTTCTACAATCTCCCCCTAGGCTCAGTGAAACATAATCAATCAAAATCAACATTATCCTTTTTGTACGAGCCTGCATAAGCATGCCATTTGTTCCTAAGGATCCGGTCAATCATCCACACATACTGGCAAGATAGAAAATAAACGGACCCATCAGCTGAAATGGGGCAGTGTAAGAGCTTGATTAAGTCGTCTTTGCCAAACTTCATTAGGTCTGCTGGATCAATGATTCTAAACGACCTGTCAGTACATCTGATCACAGCGTGACCGGAATCCTTCTCACATCTCCATGAAAGTAATTGCTTCAACGAATTGGGAGGAACTGAAACATGCACTGGGACTTTTCTAATGAATTTGGATGTTGATAGACTCTTATTTTCATTGGAGCTTTAGTCTTTCATCTATTCTTGTTGAGTCATCAATCACCTTTGATTTGGCAGTTTTAAAGTCCTTGAAATTTGTGCGTATCTCCCTTCGTATCATTGATCTTATCAATTCAGCTTCACTATGGTTAGTTTCATTGAAAAACGGAGCTTTGCCCATAGAATAAAGATCTGCAGCACGTAAAGTATGAAAATCTTATGTGCTCTTCAAATAATCTATTTCTCCATTACTTCTTTTTATCACATATAATCTTTTCTCTCCATCATATCCCCAACTAATCACATGAGACATTTCACCATACTTCTGCTTTGGCTTAGAAATAAACAGAAAATGAACTTTAGTAGGTGGTGGTGGTGCTTTGAACATCAAGCCTCCTCTAGTGTATAGTGCAATTTGACCAGTAGAATCTTTCTTGATTGAATCAGCAGGAGATGAACCACTCACAGTCTCAGTAGGGATTTCTCCTTCTTCAAGATTAATGTCTTTGAATAACTCTTGATGGTTGTTCCCAAATATATCAGTATATTCATTCTGATCCTCCAAATCATCAAACATATCAAATTCTTCTTCAACAACACCTGATGAAGATTGTTGAAAAGAATACAATTCCTTTTCATACAAACTTTCAGTGGCAGGGTCTAGTGGATCATATCCTTCTAGATCACTAACACTTGGTTGATCGACATTATCAGAGTTAGTATCACCAGTTGGACTCGAAGATAATCCTGTAGCATCACCTTCATCATCACCATTACCTCCATCATCATCACCATCATCATTACCTCCATCATCTCCATCATCATAATCCTCATTATCATCTGAATCTGCATAATCAATCAACTCTTCATCCTCTTCTTCATTAACCACAGGCAAAGAAATCATATGTTCTGGCTCAACGAAAGCTATAGAAGTGAAAGCTTCAGTGATAGGTACTTCAGATGAAATTGGAACATCTTCAGTCGCACTAACACTTGGCTATTCAGTAGAAGTTTGAGCTTCGTTGACCACTTCTTTTTCTGGAACATTTTCAGCAGGGGGTGGGCTTGGAGAGCGCCTACTAGATTCACCAATCACTGTAGTAGATCTTATGACTGGTGGTTGATGAAAATAGGTCTGAGATATAAATTCTCTAAGCTCATTCAGCTGTCTCTCCAACCCTGAAGTATAATCAAACATGCTCTTCATCTATTGTTCAGGAGAAACTATTCTTGTATCTTTAATGGCGGAATCCAGATGAATCATGTTGATCAGATTTGTCTTTTTTACATTATCTTTCTTCAGTTCAGCAATCAAGTTCACATTCTCAAAACTTTCTTTCTCCAAGTTCTTTATTCTTTCTTCTAATGTAATAGAACGAGGAGTGCTTGTTGATTCCTCTCTCCCTTGAAAGTCTGGAGGAGTATTCAAGAACGAATCAACATCAAACTCCAAGTTTTCTTGTCGAGGAGGAGTAGAAAAACCAGAGCCAGAAACAGGAACAGTTTCTGTCTCGGTAACAGTGGTAGTAGTATCAACATGTGTTTCTTCCTCAGTGACCACATTTTCTGGTGATCTCTGAATATCAGAAGAAGTAGTCTGTTCAGCTTCTGTAATGATCACTTGAGTTCGTGGATGTTTTGGAATAACACTTCTCCCTCTCTTTCTTGCAGGGAAGTCTTTTAGTTTTGCCATTCGTTTAAGTCTCAGAGAAGTACTTGGGGATTCCACAGGAATGTAATCAGTGTCTCTATCATCAGTACTTTTCCTGGTGGAAGTTGGAGTAGAAGGAGTCTGATCTGTTTGAATAATATAGGGAACATTCCCTATTTGGTCACTCTCAGTTTCAGAACTGGAAGCTGAGTGAACAACACCTTCCCTTTTTTCTTCATTGGATGGTTCATCCTTAAACATTTTCTCAATCTCCTCATCTATATCATCTCTAGCAGCAGAAGTAGAAGTACCAGTCTGTGCCTCATCAATTGGTACATCTCCTCCTAAATCTCCAATACTGTCATCAACTTCTGAAAATCTTCCAATCTTGGCAAAACTTTCACCAGAGCATTTATTACCCCTTGCTCCAGTAAGGTGGGCAAAAATCTCCTTCTTGATCGTCTGTACAACATACTTAGGAGATCTCTGAGTAGCAAACTCAGGATAAGCATCATTTATCACCAGCTGGTTAAATCTCGGGTACATGATGAACTTCCTTCCAGGATTGGTTGTGGCGTTTTTTACCATCTCCTGGAAGATAACTCTAGATATACTAAAAAGTAGATCGTTAACCAAAGAAACCAATAAGGAGCCAAAAACAGCACTCAAGCTATCCATGCCAGCTTTAAGGTTGCTTAAACAATGAATCACCACATGAAATAGATATTTCTAGTACGGTGGTAACCATTTCTTCTCTAGACTGGGATATCTGTACTCGTATCCCATACGAGCCAGACAATCAATCACTGTATCATCATCCAATCGTGTAGGTGCACCCTCTTGATCATCAAACAGAAGAACTCGGTTCAGAATAGACTGAGAAACTGTCACTTTTTTGTCCTTGACAGTAGCAGTGATAATTTGGTTTCTTGCTTGGTCTTTTTCTAGAGCAGCAGTGCTCCAGAAAGAGTCTATCAGCTCTGAATATATGGTGGGGTCAGCAGATATAGCATAAGCAATGCGGGAATTCTTCAGTCCTTCGATCATAGATGAAAACAGTTCCTTCCCTTCTGGAACATCATCTAAGTATGCAACACAATTATGATTTTTATTGAAAATCATTTGTGCCATCTACATTGTCACACAAATCATGATTAGAACACATTAAAAATAACTTAATTATGCCTATGAAATTTCTGACGGGTTTGTTAGAACATAAAACACAAGTTTAACCACTTAAACTTTCTGAAAAACGCAGCGGAGTTACAACTTAATAAAACCCATTTTATAAGCTGAAAATAATGTTCTTTAGAGACCATTTAAGATGGAAAAACAAACCCAAGCAAAGGGATCTTTAATATGTGAATGAACAAGCTATTAGCATATGTTAAACTACATAAAATCACAGCTTCAATGAGCTGTGATATATACCTTCTTCCAGCAGCAAAATCGACCAAGAAAGAAGGGTTTGGATGCTCAAATCTTGGCCAAGACTCCAAAGAAGAAGCCCTCAAGTGTGTTTACCCCCAAGCTCCTTGCAAGACACCTTCTTGTTAGGAAGAACACCACCAAAGTGAGCACAAAATCGTTCTCCAAGAGCTTCAAATGCTGCTGCCTTGTTCCGTAACAAGAGAGGAAGAGGAGAGGGATTTTGGTTCTTGCATGTAAAATGAGATTGTGTGTGTGAGAGAGAATGGACAAGACTAGTTAATATGTCACTTTTCAAGGCAAATTTTGGTCCAATAATATGCTTGAGGGGGGACGGCCAAAGGGGTTTGAAATTGGCTTCCCTCCTAAAATGTCACACATTAAAATGTTAACTAGTCTTTGTCCTTAGAAAATACAATTAACCTTTTAATTGTATTGTCCATACACTCCCTTTTATTAATTTGTGATGTTATCCAACTTACTTAAATAACATTACAAATAATATCATTGAACAAAATATCCTAATAAGTTGTTCCATCTCATATGCAACTTATTTAGAAAACCCATTTTCTAAATTGGTGTAAATATTTAATTGCATGATCATATCATCAATTAAATATTAATTGGTGTTTGCTAAGCTTGTTATTGGGTATAACCCGACTTGGATCATAACGTACTAACCACATCAATATTCTAAGTGTCTTGGGCACATAGAATCCTTCAATCTCCCACTTGCCCAAGATTCATAGAAGATTGATGCAAGCAGTAAATACCGCCTAACAATGGTTTACTACCCTTAATACGCATGACTTATAGCCATTCAATAACATCATCTCTTCCAAGTACCCTACTTGAAATGATTTAGGTGAATCAATCATTTATCCTTTTGTTACAGATGTCATGTTAAATCCAAGAACATAGAATGATCATTTCTTGTTGATTTAACTTAATCAGGCCTTAGACATCTAACTCTCAACGAATAAGAGGAACAAATTCCATCTTGACTACATACATTTCTCACAAACATCTCGTGTTATACCTGAACTTACCCTTATGTACTGTCCACTATTTCAGGACAGTGAAGAATTAGCTCAAGGTATAATACTTGGTGAGTATCAAAACCCAATATGTATCTCAGGTCGGAGGATACCAAATGATATTCGCCTTTACTCAAATTTACTTATGATCAATCAATAAGATTCCATGTAGTAAAATTAGAGATGCGGGTTAGTCCAATATTTGTATCCCACAAATATCTATGAACCTTGGTAGCAACCCATTGCTCTATATTCATCCTTATGAATATCAACCAATCCAAGTTCATAATAGTCTTACCTTCAAACTTGTTCCCACAAGTTTGAACGACTACGGACATTTAGAGTAAACAATTTACCCATGGATTAAACATGCTAAATTGAAACATTAATTGAAACATTATAACCAAATAATTTTATTCAAATAATAAAGAGTTCCATATATCCAAATACAAAATTTACAGATCAAATCCAATCACTAGAATATCGAAGTCCCATGGCACAAGTATGACCTTCATGCTTTGCCTTTTCAAGGAGCTTCGTGAGAGGATCCGCAACGTTTTGATCCGTGTGAACTTTGCGAATACATATCTTTCCCTTTCAACTTCATCTCGTATGTAGTTGAATCTCCGCTCAATGTGCCTAGTCTTTTGATGAGCACGGGGTTCCTTGATTTGTGCAATCGCACCCTCGTTATCATAAAGATCTCTAGGGGGTCCTGAATGGAAGGGACTACCCCTAGGTCGCCAATGAATTTCTTCAACCATGCAGCTTCTTGAGCTGCCAATGAGGCGGCGACGTATTCTGATTCTGTAGTTGATAGAGCCACCACATCCTGCTTGGAGCTCTTCCAAGAAACCGCTCCTCCATTTAGAATGAAAATGTATCCCGATTGTGACCGAGAATCATCACGATCGGTTTGGAAACTCGCATCCGTGTAACCTTTTACAACGAGTTCCTCGTCACCAGATCCATAGATTAGGAACATATCTCTTGTCCTCCTCAGGTACTTAAGTATGTTCTTAACAGCCATCCAATGACTGTCTCCAGGATTTTGCTGGTATCGGCTTGTCATGCTTAAAGCGCATGACACGTCCGGTCGAGTGCATATCATTGCATACATGATGGATCCAATAGCAGACGCGTATGGGATTCCCTTCATTTTATCTTGCTCATCCTTTGAGCTTGGACATTGAGTCGTACTCAACATCGTTCCTCTTTGAATAGGTACGGTACCTTTCTTAGAGTTCTCCATCTTGAACCTTTTCAAGATCTTATCAATGTATGCACTTTGATTCAAACCAATCAACCGCCTTGATCTATCCCTATAGATCTTTATTCCCAGAATATAGGCGGCTTCACCAAGATCCTTGATGGAAAAACAACTTCCAAGCCAGGTTTTTACATCTTCCAAGGTTGGAATGTCATTTCCAAATAGTAGTATGTCATCAACATACAATACTAGGAAAGTTATTGTGCTCCCACTAGCCTTCTTATACACACAAGCCTCATCAGCGTTTTTGATGAAGCCAAATTTCTTTACTTCCTCATCAAAACGGTGATTCCAGCTTCTCGATGCTTGTTTCAACCCATAGATTGATTTCTTTAACTTGCACACTTTAGTAGGATTATTTGGATCGACAAAACCTTTAGGCTGAACCATATAGACATCTTGCTCAAGATATCCATTTAGGAAAGCAGTTTTGACATCCATTTGCCAAATCTCATAATCATAATGAGCAGCTATGGCAAACAATATCCTTATAGACTTTAGCATCTCAACAGGTGAGAAGGTTTCATCATAATCAACCCCTTGAGTTTGAGTGAAACCCTTTGCTACAAGTCTAGCTTTATAAGTGTCCAAGTTTCCATGCATATCGGTTTTCTTCTTGAAAATCCACTTACTTCCAACTACCTTGGAATTTAGAGGCGGTACAACAAGTTCCCAAACTTGGTTGTCATACATGGATTGCATCTCAACGTTCATGGCTTCTAGCCATTTGTCACAATCCGAATTGGACATTGCATTATGGTATGTGGTCGGTTCATCTGAATCTACCACATAGCATCCATCCATGAATAATCCATATCTTTCAGGTGGATTACTAGTTCTACCACTTCTGCGAACGTCTTGTGTGTATTGATCAACCCCTTGATCATTCTCAACATCCTCATGTTGAGTGCTAGTTTCAACCGAACGTGCATCGGGTTGTGGTTCTTGATCCTCTTCAAGATCCACTGTTCTACTGCTAGCTCCTTCCATAAGGAACTTTGCTTCTAAGAACTCACCCTTTCTGGCAACAAACACCTTTTGTTCCAGTGGATCGTAGAAATAATATCCCATAGAATCTCTAGGATATCCAACAAAGATACACTTGGTGGATCGGACTTCCAATTTGTTTGGGGTGGGAGTCTTAACATAAGCCTCACATCCCCAAACCCTTAAGTATGATAGGGATGGAACTCTTCCATGCCATATCTCAAAAGGTGTCCTTTCAACCTTTTTGGTTGGGGCCATATTTAGAATACGGGCCGCGAAGAGCAAAGCGAAACCCCAAAATGATAGAGGTAATGTGCTTCTAGCCATCATAGATCGGATCATATCCAATAAGGTTCGATTCCTCCTCTCAGACACACCATTATGTTGTGGTGTTCCAGGTGGAGTGAGTTATGAGACAATCCCACAACTCCTAAGATGATCTTGAAAAGCATCACTTAGGTATTCACCTCCTCTATCGGTACGGAGAATTTTAATTGACTTATTGAGTTGATTTTCTACTTCATTCTTGAAGATTTTGAACATTTCAAAAGCTTCATCTTTGTGCCTTAATAAGTACACATACCCATAGCGACTATAGTCGTCGGTAAAGGTAATGAAGTATCTTTCACCATTCCTAGTCATTGGCTTAAAAGGACCACATACATCCGAATGTATGATTCCTAATAAATCTTTTGCCCTTTCGGTGGTTCCACTAAAGGGTGCCTTAGTCATCTTTCCTTGTAAACAAGATTCACAAACATCAAATGAATCACATTCATTTGTTTTTAAAAGACCATTCTTTTGAAGTGTTTGTAAACGTTTCTTGTTTATATGACCAAGATGACAATGCCAAAGATAGGTATCACTCAAGTCCAACTTGAGTTTCTTGGTGTTAGTTTGGTACAATGAACTATTTAAAGTATTTTCATGAACCAATTCATAAATACCATTAATTGGTATAGCTTTAAAATAGAACATACCATTTAAAGAAACATGAATATCATTTTCAATAAAAGATAATACATAATCATAATATCTTAATTGAGATACAGAAATAATGTTCCTAGTCAAACTAGGAGCATACAAAACATTCTTCAAAATAACTTCCAAACCACTTGGAAGTCTTAGGATGTAGTCCCCAGGAGCTTCAACTAAGACTTTAGTTCCATTGCCCATGAAGAGGCTAACATCCCTTTTCTTGAAGTCCCTACTTCTTGTGAACCCCTGCAACAAATTGCAAATATGAGTTCCACATCCGGTATCCAATACCCATGTGTTTGAAGATGTAACATTAAGATCAATATGAATCATGTATATTGTACCTGAGGTCTGCCCGGCATCCCTCTTGGCTTTCAACTCTTGGAGATGGACAGGACAATTCCTTGCCCAATGTCCTATCTCTCCACATTTGAAGCATGGGTCATTTGTAGCAACCTTTTGCTTCTTCTCTTGTGGTTTGGGTGGTACCCTTACCACTCCTTTCCCCTTTCCCCAAACGGGTCCCTTACCCTTGGCAACCTTTGCCTTAGGTGCGGGATGAGGCCTTTTGTTGTTCCCACCTTCATTGATGGTGAAAACGGGTAAAACCCTTTTACCCATGGCCGCCTCGGCCGTTTTGAGCATTGAGTGAAGCTCACCAATGCTTTTGTCCCATGCATTCATGTTGTAGTTCAACACGAATGTCTCGAACTTCTTGGTTAGGCCATTTAGGATCAAATCCGTGGCCAACTCCTTCGAGACGGGACAATTTAGCCTCTCGAGGCGGTCAATATGACTTTTCATCTTAAGTACATAAGATGAAACAGATTGGTTGTCGTCCATACGACATGCATGGAGTGCTCGAACCGTTTCGAAGCGCTCAACCCTTGCTTGCTGTTGGAACGTTTCCTTCAGCTGGGTTATCATGTCGTAAGCTCCGTGATGTTCATACTCCTTTTAGAGATCCGGAGTCATGCTCGCTAGCATGAGACAAGACACTTGGACGGAGTCCTCAGTGTATTTCAGCCAATCGTTAAAGGCCTCCTCATCATCCTCGCTAGGTTGATCGGGGATAGGGTCGTCTAAAACATATGATCTTCTCTCTTGCTTGAGAACAATTCTCAAGTTTCGATACCAATCAATAAAGTTGTTATGATTTAGACGTTCCTTTTGGAGGATCGCTCGTAGTGATTGGTTTGACGCGGATGAGTTATCGTGATTTTCATTATTGGTGGCCATCTACAAAATTTAACAAAGATCAATTTTAGTATTTTCGATATTGCTAATTTTAATATTTAATGCCTTTTAAGGTCAATTTTATATTAAAATCTAGAACCCAACATTACATTTAAATTGTGGTTAGGTGACCTTTATCCCACTATTTAAATTAATGAGGTGGTCAACGATTGACGATTGCAACCATTTGCAACTTCTAGAGGTATGGGATCGACTTTAAACATCATATGCAAAGTCGGCATGTTTATCCCATCAACACCATTTGGAAACCATATTTTAGGTGATCCATTCAACATGGTTTGCAAATCAAGTTACCCTACTTGCACACACATGTGAGTTTACCAACATAAGTGGTTAGGTGATCTTTATCCCACCAATGTGGTATTCCCACCTTAAGTCACAAGTTCCCTCAAAATGGTTAGGTGACCTTTATCCCATTAAGAGTTTCCAAATGACTTAAGTGTTGTGCAAAAGGACGGTGTTAAACTTGTTTGTTAAATGTTTAGAGGTTTCATAATTCTAGTTTAGAAAACTCTATGTACTTGTATTTGCATGCTTTCAAATACAAGGTACCTTATGGTTCTTTGATTAAAACCTATTTTAATCTTTAAAATCATTAAATCATTTTAATAACCTTTTATTACCTTTTAATGATTAAGAACCATCATTTTTATAACTTGTTAAGTTTGTTAATTAGTTTGTAATGCATGTCAAAATTTCAATCATACAATCAAATAACAAACATCCAAACAAGTCATAAGCATAACATACATAATGTGCATAACCATAGCTACTATTATGACCATACTTGTTTGCCATCACAAGTGTGGTCATTAGGTCTTTCCTAAGGGTTGAAACCAACACAAAATTGAGGTCATCTTGGACCCCACTTGAACTTGCATCCATATGCTTCAAGTTCCATGTCTTTGATGTCCATCTTTGGGTCTTGAACTTGTGCATCTTCTTTTTACAAAATTGTATCCTAATACATTTTTTCTAATAAAAGAAATGCACCTAATCTATTACATACCCAAATGAATGAATAATTACAACCCAATTGAATAAACACAAACATTACAACCCAATTGAATGAATAAAACAACCACTTGAATCATCCAAACAACACAAGGCCTTAAGCTAGGTTATGCACTTTAACAACTAATGATCATATCATTTATTCATATAATGAAACCCCATTTAAAACCACCAAATTTCAGCCAACATAAACTGAAATTTTTGGTTTTAAATATTGTCCAAACAATCAACATTTCATAAACATGTATTTCTTTCAAGATTTCATCACAAGCATGTATGATATAATCTTGAAAGTTGGGGATTCATCAAAACAGAAATATAGCAGCCCATAATCAGCCTAAACTAAGTTTATTATCATGCTTTAAAACCTATTTTAAAGTCTAAACAAGCAAGTCATCCACATAACCGGCTCTTGATGCCATTGACGGGTTTGTTAGAACATAAAACACAAGTTTAACCACTTAAACTTTCTAAAAAACGCAGCGGAGTTACAACTTAATAAAACCCATTTTATAAGCTGAAAATAATGTTCTTTAGAGACCATTTAAGATGGAAAAACAAACCCAAGCAAAGGGATCTTTAATATGTGAATGAACAAGCTTAAATTAGCATATGTTAAACTACATAAAATCACAGCTTCAATGAGCTGTGATATATACCTTCTTCCAGCAGCAAAATCGACCAAGAAAGAAGGGTTTGGATGCTCAAATCTTGGCCAAGACTCCAAAGAAGAAGCCCTCAAGTGTGTTTACCCCCAAGCTCCTTGCAAGACACCTTCTTGTTAGGAAGAACACCACCAAAGTGAGCACAAAATCTTTCTCCAAGAGCTTCAAATGCTGCTGCCTTGTTCCGTAACAAGAGAGGAAGAGGAGAGGGATTTTGGTTCTTGCATGTAAAATGAGATTGTGTGTGAGAGAGAGAATGGACAAGACTAGTTAATATGTCACTTTTCAAGGCAAATTTTGGTCCAATAATATGCTTGAGGGGGGACGGCCAAAGGGGTTTGAAATTGGCTTCCCTCCTAAAATGTCACACATTAAAATGTTAACTAGTCTTTGTCCTTAGAAAATACAATTAACCTTTTAATTGTATTGTCCATACACTCCCTTTTATTAATTTGTGATGTTATCCAACTTACTTAAATAACATTACAAATAATATCATTGAACAAAATATCCTAATAAGTTGTTCCATCTCATATGCAACTTATTTAGAAAACCCATTTTCTAAATTGGTGTAAATATTTAATTGCATGATCATATCATCAATTAAATATTAATTGGTGTTTGCTAAGCTTGTTATTGGGTATAACCCGACTTGGATCATAACGTACTAACCACATCAATATTCTAAGTGTCTTGGGCACATAGAATCCTTCAATTTCAACACTGACAGCCATCCGGACTTATGTCTGCCCTCTCAAGATGTTTAGGACTTACAAGCCATCCGGACTTACATGCCCCATCTTTCGATTTTCCCTTCCATGGTCAGAAAATATTCTCAAAATAGAAAATATATACCATATAGTATGTATGTCTTTTAGACATATCTTTTGATTTGTTGTGCTTCTTGGCATCTTATATCCTATATGGCCTTTGTTGGCATCTTTTTGCTCAATTATTTTCTTTTTGTGTTTTTCTCTTTTTGTCTCTTTTTGTATTTTTATCTTTTATATATATAGTTATGATAATCACTGAATCAATCACATACAGGCTTGAGTATGACAAGATTATATCTCTCAGTCTGTGTTAGAACATTTTTGGCATAGATTCCTGATATGTTCCCCACTAAATCATATCTCTTTAATTCAAGTGTAATCACTCAATTATGATCTTTTTATTTCTGAAAGCAAAGTCTATCGACACATCAAACATAATCCAAATATATTCGTATTTAAGCCTTTGAAAGCACTTAGACTCTTTTAGAGCTTTGTAATATTATTTCTCATTTTAGTATGATAATTTCTTCTTTTTATGGCAATCCTTTAATCTTAACTCCCCCTAAGACCAAAAATATTTTTCAGAACTTGTTTTTCTAATTTTCTCCCCCTAAAATTGTGATTGTCCTTTTAAGAAAAAGAGACAATTGCAATTTTATTCTTTATTAAAAATGAAAAATCTTTTTGTGAAGATTCATTAAACTAATTTATCCAAAGTTAATCATCCCCAATGATTGCACAAGGAAATCAAATCGAGAATGATCAAATGCCTTGGTAAATAAATCAGCAATATTTTCAGTTGACGGCACTTGTTTTAAATGAATAAGTTTTCGATCAAAACAGCCGCGGATAAAATGGATGCGGATGTCAATGTGTTTAGTTTTTGAGTGTTGAATGGGATTTTTCACGATGTTCAGAACTGCCGTGTTATCACACCAAATTGGTGTGTCATAAATGTTGAGACCATAATCGAGAAGTTGTTGTTGAATCCAGACAAGCTGGGAACAACAGCTCGATGTAGCCACGTATTCAGCTTCGGCAGTAGATGTGGATACAGTGTTCTGCTTTTTACACTGCCAAGAAATGAGTCGGTTGCCTAAGAATTGACATCCTCCTGTGGTCGATTTCCTGTCTAAATTACAACCACCATAATCACTGTCAGTATAAGCAAATAAATTGAAATCGGAATTTCGAGGATACCAAAGACCAAGTTTGGGTTGACCCTTGAGATACTTGAAAATCCGCTTGACAGCTTTCATGTGTGATTTCTTTGGATCACTTTGATAGCGAGCACACTGACAAACAGGGAACATGACATCCGGCCTGCTTGCAGTGAGATACATGAGGGAACCAATCATCGATCTGTAAAGATGTTAATCAACTGATTCTCCTAATGGATCTGGAGTAAGAGTAGGACGAGAAGCCATTAGAGTTGGAGCTACTTTGGAATCTTGAAACTTGTATTTCTCAAGAATAGTCTGAACATACTTTTCTTGATGAATGAGAATACCAGTCTCAGATTGAGTAACTTGAATACCCAAGAAAAAGGAAATTTCTCCAAGGGAACTCATCTCAAATTTCTTCTTCATCACCCTTCAAACTGCGTGCACATACTATCATTTGTAGAGCCAAAAATGATATCATCGACATAAATTTGAACCATTTGCAAGCAAATGTTCAGTCAGAGTTGCATACCAAGCACGAGGTGCTTGATGTAGACCATATAATGCCTTATCCAACTTGTAAACATAATCAGGATGATCTAGGTCTTCAAATCCAGGAGGCTGACAAACATAGGTTTCTTCCTTCATTTCTCCGTATAAAAATGCAGTTTTAACATCCATCTGATACACCTTGATGTTCATGTAGGAAGCAAAGGCTAAGAATATGCGTATTGCTTCTAGTCTTGCAACTGGAGCATACACTTCTTCATAATCCAATCCTTCAACTTGATAGAATCCCTGCACGACAAGACGTGCTTTGTTCCGAACTATAACACCTTTTTCATTCGTCTTATTTCGAAAATTCCACTTTGTTCCAATCGGAAGCTTATCTTTTGGAAGTTCAACAAGATGCTAAACATTCAGCTTTTTAAATTGCATCAACTCATCTTGCATTGCTTCTATCCAGTTGTTTTCCTTGAGTGCCATTTCCACATTCTTGGGCACTATTTGTGATAGAATGCAAGCATAAAGGCAAGTGTTGATTGCTCCTGATCGACTTCTGGTAATTACACCTTCATGCAATGGACCAATGATTGCTTCAGTTGGATGAGTTTTATGTATTCTCAAATGAGGAATATTATCTGCAATCATCCCATCTTCCAAATTAGTAATGTGTTCAACATTATCAAGAACTTCTTCAGATTGTCGAGATTGATACACAATGTTTTCTTCAAGTGTGTCATCTGAAATAGGAGTTTCAGAAGCAGTAGACACATTTGGAGATTCTTCAAAAGGAACTTGAATGACTTCTATCGGTGTATGTATAGTTTCTAAAGATGATGAAGATAATGGAGAACTCAAAGATTCTTCCAGCTCCTGATTAAGAATTTGTTCCGAAGGAACATCCAATGACTCAGAACATTCAGATACTTGTACAGAAGCTGTAGGAATGTCTTTGGATGATGAAGCAATAACAGAATCATCAGATATCAAAGATGGAAGTTCCTCAATGATTTTGTTTTCCAAGGAGATTGCTTGAGAATGAGAATCTGCAGATGAAGGTTTAGAAATTTTAAAATTTATGAACAAAGATTCATAATCATAAACCCATGAAGGAGCTGAACCTGCATCTGTTATGTTAAGTTCATGCCAATCTAAGTTAAATGACTCAATTATTTGTCTAGTTCTTTTATTATAAACTCGATATGCAACCTTATTGGCAACATACCCCACAAAGTAACATTCATCAGCCTTTGCAAAAAATTTTGAACTTGATTCAGTTGTATGCAACAAAGTGCAACAACAACCAAAGGCTTTAAAATATTTAACTTTGGGTTTGTGTTTATAAAATATTTCATATGGAGTCTTATTTAATCTTTTATTTATTAAAACACGATTCTGAACATAACATGCAGTATTTACTGCTTCAGCCCAAAAGAACAAAGGTAATTTGGCAGCAGATATCATTGTTCTAGCAGCTTCGATCAATGTTCTATTCCTTCTTTCTGCAACCCCATTCTGTTGTGGAGTGCCAGCAGCACTGAATTGTCTGGCAATTCCCTTGGATTCACAAAACTCATTCAGAGTTTGATTGCAAAACTCTGTCCTATTGTCACTTCGGATGCATTTTACCTTTTTCTCTGTCTGATTCTCCTCCAAAGTAATGAACTTGATCAAAAGGTGTGGAGTTTCATCCTTAGATGCTAAGAAAAACACCCAAGAAAATCTAGAAAAGTCATCAATAACAACCAAACAGTAAGATCTTCGACCCAAACTTAAAACACTCACTGGACCAAAAAGATCCATGTGTAAGAGTTGTAAGATTGATTCGACTGAGTTGTGTGCAATTGGTTTGTGAGGAAGTTTATGTTGTTTACCTTTTGAACATGACAAACAATGTTCATTTAATTGAAATTCTTTTTCAGGTAAACCAATGACATGATTTCCACGTACAAGTTTATTCATGTTTTTAAGATTGACATGTCCTAACCGACGATGCCATAACATGGAATCATTCTCTGAGGCTTTGGATAATAAGAAAGAAGCTGTTACCAAAGAATTAGAACAATGCATATCAAGAAGATATGTGTCATTGTCTCTCGGAGTCCTCATCAAAACCCATTCATCAGGAACAACAAAACCCGGTTTTAAGATTAAGCATTCTTTGTTAGTAAAGTGTGTAGAATATTGTTTGTCACAGATTTGAGACACACTTAACAGGTTATGTTTTAATTCCTCAACAAAATTAACATTTTCAAAGCTAAGGACACCATTAGTAACTGTACCACGTTTGGTTATACGTCCTCCTTTGTCTCCCGCGAAAATCACTCTTCCTCCATTATATGACTGAACATCTTGAAGTAATGATAAATTCCCAGTCATATGTCTTGAACAACCGCTATCTACATGCCATAGGCTTTCAATAGTCTTTTGCGGTTGTCCCTGCATAAGTAACAAAATTACTTAGCTTTTGGTACCCAAGTCAAACATGACTTGAGCACATTATGTGTTGCAGCAAGACAAAATGATTTGAAATTATTATATTTGTTTTGCACATCAGTCTTTTCATTTACACTTTTCATTTTGATGTTTTCTTTTTCATCATTAGTCAAACTCTTATTCTTTTTGACATTATAATCATTAACAACTTTAGATTTCATTTGTTTTGCAAATTTTCCATGAGTGAAAAACATTTTTCTATTATGAGCAATAGAATTATGAAATCGTTGTTTGCTTAATGATTTTTGTCGAAAAGGACAATTATTTGCCAAATGATTTATGTTTCCACACTGATAACATCTCCTTTGTTGTGTGTGGAAAACAAACTGTGGATGACAATTATGAAAAGTGTCATAAAAACCAAAGTCAGATTAACTTTTTGGTTTAACATGCTGCACAGTCTCTTGAATCTTTGCCTCCTTTGATAATTGCTTGTTCATCTTTTGCAGATTCGAGGAAATTATTGAATTATGACCACTTTTGAATTGAGAATTGGCAGTTGTGACTTTTGGAATTGGTGGTGCTGGAATAGGACCAGTCTTAGACTTTGCTGGAGTAGGACCAGGCTTTGATATACGGATTGGTGCTGGAGAAGGACCAGGCTTTTGAATTTTCAGATTGATTGCAGAAGGATCATTCACTTGCAAATCTGGGCTACAAATATCTTGATTCACAAGGTTAGCATTATAATGAAGTTTATTTTTAAAGAATCGAGAATTCGTTTCTTTAAAAATATGTTCTTCATTTTCAATTAAACCTATACAAACAAATCTACTTTTAAAGTCTTTTTCAAGTCTTTCTTTCTGATTTGCCCTTTGATTTGCATTCAAATTACATTTACTATTTGATTTAATCTCATTCAAATCAACAGCCTTTTCATTTCCTGACAAAGTTTGTTTACAAGCAGATTGTAAAACATTTACATTCTTATTTTTCAAACTGTCACTCTCATTTTCTCCCTCACTTTCACTCTCCCATTCTTCAACCAACCCATCCACTTTCACTTTATCTGCACAAAAATTTTCAGTTGATTGTTTAGGTTGGTTATTATAATAGGATCAACAGATAGATTTACTTTGACTGAAGCTTTTAAGTCTAGGGATGGAGAGAAACCTATCCTATAGACCATATCAGAATCAGAAATGACATCAGTTGAAGGTAAACATGAATAATCATGATTAATTGGAGGAGCAATGTTTGAAAAACCAACACTGCATTTTCCTCCTTTTATCTTCTGTGTCATTTGTGACTTGATAATTCCTTCAACCATAGTTGATGAAAGTTCAAATTTCTCAACAGTCAATTTAGCCTTGGCTAGTTCACCGTTAAGTCTATTAATTTCTAAGGCGAGTTCATTGTTTCTATTTGTCAAATCATTATTTGTGCATTCTTTATCATGAAGATTTAATTGTAAATTATATACTGTATTGTTTAAACCTTTAAGTTTTTCTTTAAAAATCTTTTCATTTGATTTGTGTTTTCGAGCTTGATACTGAAGTTTTTCAACTTCCATTATCAAGTTCTCGTTATGAACTCTATATCTTTGAACTTTCTCAAGACATGAATTTTTGCACAAACCATCATATACCTTTGGTTCAGAAGTTTCCCCTTCAGTCTCTTCCACCTTCTTGACCATAAAAGCCTTCATAGCAGTAGCTTGTTCTTCCACTGGAGCAACGTCAACAGTCTTTGGATCAATACATTGGCATTTGACTGGAGGCTCGACAGTGTACTCTTCAATAACAATCCTTTCCTCAGCAACCTTCCCAACCTGATCTTTCTTCACAACTTTCTCTTTCTCTTCTTCAACATTCTCCTTCACTTCTTCAACTTTCACCTTCACTTCTTCAACTTCCATCTTTACGTCTTCCTTCTCTGCAAACAAACCTTCCATCAAATCATCAGAGACAAACTCAGCAAACAAGTTTTCTTCTTCTTCAGGTTCAGTAACAATCTTGGCAATGAATGTAGTAGACAAAGTTAGATCAAGGGCTTCCATTTGATCTGACCAATCATATTCAGCATTAGTTTGAGAAACCAATGCTTTAGTACCACCAGAAGTACTAGCTTTGTCTTTTTTTGGCTCAATCTCCACAGTCACCATCTTCTTAGGGCCTTCAGTTTGACCAGTCTTTGGCTCAGTACATTCTCTAGCGAAATGACCTGGTTTGTCACAATTGTAACATCTCAGGTTAGACTTGTCAAATCCGATTTTGCTAGAGTTGTTAACACCAAACATTTTTCTCCTAGTTCGTCTAGCAAAATTCTTCGCCCTGTATACCACCATGGCCATCTAGTACTTGATGTCATTTTCTTCAACATCATCAGGATTGACTTGTTGAAGATCATCAACCAAGACATTAGGAGCAGTGAGTCTGCCAGCCATGAAAGCTTCCTAACTTGACAAGAAAGTGGTGAAAAGGGCAAGATGCTCCTCAGCAATCTGGACAGTCTTCTTTGATGGATTAGTGGTAGCAACATAAGCATGTTGACCACTATAAGAATCTTGAGATTGAGGGTTTTGTTGATGGATGATGGGGGAATAGTGTTGAGCAGCTGGAACATGAACTTGAGGGTTCACTACTGGTTGCATATAAGAAGATGCTGCACTTCTAGTTGGTTGTTGCTGATACATTTGGGTATAACTGACATAGTAATTCGGATTACTAGCCATTTTTGCATAAAGAGCAGTTCCTTCAGCACCCAGAGAACTGAGATGATTAGCAGCTTGCTGCTTATCGTCCATCTCATAAGACTTGATAGTTGAAATGAGATCAATCAACTGAAGAGTATACAAGTCTTTGGTTCTCTTAATCAGTGTACAGTTGTTGTTCCAACTGTATGGAAGAGAATTTAGCAGCTTCTTGTTCACAGTGATTGGTTCCAGAGTAATACCCGCACTCTTCATTTTAGTTACCAGTCTAACAAACCTGGCAATCTGAGCTTCCAACTCTTCACCAACAATATGATTGAACATGTTGAATTCTTGATTCAACATATCCTTTTTGCTTTCCCTCATATCTTTGTTGCCCATGATCTGAGTTTCAAGAGCATCCCATAACACCTTAGCACCTCTGAACTCTTTGAACTTTTGTGACATTTCAGTAGTCAATGCCATAGTAATGGTAGCATAAGCTTTATCATCCAGTTCCAACCTCTTCATGTCATCCTCATCCCATAAATGTTCGGGTTTCTTGACCAGCTCCCCTTTGTCATTCGTGTACATAGGAATATACGGACTATACTGAATAGACCTCCACATCTTAGGTTCCATGTAGATAACATGATTCTCAAATCGGTACGCCCAGTCAGCATAATCATCTTCACAGAGAAGTCTCGGTGGCTTGTTACTAGTACCAATTTCAGTGTCTAGATGAAGTGAAGCAGTAAGATGCTTTAGATTCAGAGTTGTTGAAGCCATGTTGATCAGAAAGTCAAAAATCAGAATTCTCGTGCGACAGAAACTATCGTGCGAAATCGGTTTTCGCGCGGCCTACTTTTTCACGCGAGATATCACTTCGTGCGAAATTCCAATTTTACTTTTCACGCGAAATCACGTAAAAAGTGATTTAACTGCCGGAGCGAAAACAGAATTTTTTGCACGCGAAAACTCTCAATTTCGTGCACAATTTCGTGCACAGTCAATTCTCCAACTGTTTGTTCAAGCGAATGTCACCTCCAATTCACTGAATATGTCTGATTATACTCATTTTAGTCCAATTTTAATCAATTTAGTTCAATTTTAAGCTTAATTATGATTAAAATTCAACTAAAGTCCACTAAATCAGCCCAAATCAGTCCAAATTCTTGAAATTTGAGCAGCATAACATCTCCATAGCTGAATCTCAAGTAATCAATGATGAATAGCTCCAAGAATGAGTAGAAAACAATCCAAATCTTCTTCAAATCGTGGTTCTAGAGCCTAATGCTCTGATACCAATTGTAAAACCTTGAAAATCTCCCAGAAACAATAAACACACGATCTCAATCTTGTGAATGCGGAATGTAAACAAGATTGAATTGAAAGAAAATTGAATTGATCACAAAATGATATTGTATTAAGTAAAAGTAACCTAGAACAGGTCTTGTACGATTTCGCACAGTAAAGAGATGAATAATGAACAAAAACTTTTTTACAAAACGAAAACTAAACTATTTATACTAAAACAGCAGTTCTCGCGCGACTGGCATTTCGCGCGGCTACAATCTCTCACGTGGAGTTCTTTCTCGCATGAGATCTGCTTCTCGCGTGACAAAAGCTTTCGCACAGGCAGATTTCAGAACTTGACTTCGTTCAATCTTCAAATGTTTTGCCGAGCCTTGATTAGTCTTCTACAATAAATGATTCTTTTCACAAAGAATGTAACCATAAACGGTTGATATCAAGGATTCTAAATCTTTATAGATAATTTTTATTGATGATGTAAGTAATCTATAATGTTCTAAATGATGTTTATAATGCTTACACTTATATCATAATGTTAAATTGATTGATGCTAGGGTAATCCAAATATTGATAATAGTTGTCGATATATTGAATAAAAGGGTGATACAAATAATATTTGTTTCAGTAATAATGAGATGATCGACTATTAATAGTTACAAGATGATGGATTATTATAGTATTTTTAGATATTTTATCTTAAATAAAAACGTGTAGATGTCAGTTAACCTATGTATTTATTGTATGTATATATGTATATGCACAATCGTATTTGTATGTATTATACATCTCAAATTCTTGTAAGGATTTAGTGTGACATGGGATCAAACTGAGTTGTATCATCATTAACATGTTATAATCCTTCTTATATTGTAATGATACATATATTTCTATCTAGGTTAGTTTCTGATGACAATCATTGCTATAAAAGTCTCGTGTCAGAACTATCCATTTAAATCAGATAATTATATCAAGTGGCGTTCGTTTTTGTTTTATAATGTCACACCCCCGGGCCCAGGTAGGGTGGGACGTCACAGATTAGCAACAACTTACATGGCAGCGGAAACAAAACAATATAAGAGCTCAAAGGAAGAGAACATCACATGGCATTTCAAGTTTTCAAAAGACACTGAGCTGGAAACAGATCCAGCCCCAAATGTTTACATGTTCAACATAATTTAAATAGTCATGGTATCAAATTGTTCAAGTCACAAATTGGTCACACACAAACAATGCCATGGTCTCGGGGTTGGGTCTAAGTCGTCCATAAGCCAAAAAGAAAAGAGTGTCAACTAAAAAGTTGGTGAATTCAAGTGCTTAAAGTTTCAAAACAAATAAAAGGAACTACAATAGTCCACAGTAAAGGTTTTAGAATCCAGTGTGAAAGTTTATAAAAATCTCATTCGATTTTAAAAACATCGTTTTTAGTATCAGTCATTGTGGGGTATCACAATCAACCCTGCACTTGGTCCCCGGTTGGCCTCTTCTAAACTTGGGTTTAACCGGATATTCCTGTAGGAAAGAACCAAGCCTCAGAATAGTGAACCATTCCTGCTAGGATGGTTCACCATAGTATCTTACTCAAAACCTGTTACATGCCACAAATGACCCCTCAGGATATCAGTGGGGTACCTCCCTGTAGCGGGGGCCACTGTGCGTGGGGGATTCCCCAAATAGATCTATTCACATAAAAACAAGCGGTTCACAAAAGAATTAATGATCATGACAAAAGTATCAGCAGGTATCCAAAAAGTCCCACATAAAAGCATCAAGTAAGCACAATCATAGTTCATAAAACAAAAGATCTTGCAAAACAGTAAATAGTATCATACATAAGAGTTTCAGTTTAAGAGAGCATGCTTCATCCCCAAAACAAAAGTAAAAAAGGGGAACACGAGAACTCACCTTAGATATCAAGCAAATAGAAATTCTTCGCGTGCCGGGAATAACTCAAGTCTAGCACCCTAACATGAATATATTAAGTGATTAGCTACTGCTCTAAACCTATTTAAGGAGCAACAATAGTGCCTAAGACTTAAATGGACGGTTTCGGTTTTGATTCGGTTAGGTTTGCGTAAGGAGTTTACTTTTAAGGAAAGTCAAGGTTTTTCGTGAAATCAAAGGTTTCTACATTACTAACCGAAGAATATATAGTAATTATGCTATTTAAAGGGGAAAATGAACTTATGGGAGTCGGTTATGAAGTTTTTTAAAATTTACAGTTTCGCCCCTGAAGTTTCAAAATTGACAATTTCTACCCTTAAGTTTGGTTTCTTGCATTAAGTGTCCTCTATTCTTAAAAATCAGGTTCAAGACCTTAATTCAACTTAGTTTTTAAGAATTTATAACCAAAATTTCAGTTTGTGGACTCGGTTTCTATAATACGCTTTTAGCGTTGCCGGTTACGGTAAAACCGAACGGTTTAAGTTGTTTATTTATGAGTTTTCACCTTTTTGGAGTCTAAGACCAGTAGATTATTCTAAAAATCATTTTTATGAGTTTCAAACCTTTTAGATTACAAAAATTTGTCTCTAAAAGTGGAAAGGCTCGTTTTTACGTTTAAACCGTTAAAACGCGTTTTTTTTAGTCGGGTTTGACCATTTTAAAGGCTCGTTTGACCAACCATTTTACTTTTGAGGTTATTTTATCTATTAACCTACTGGAGAGTCATGATTTTTATAAGTTGTAACATTTAACCCATTTATCATAGATTTTTCTTTAAAACGCCTCTCGGTTTACACCCGGTTTCACTTAAAATCCACTTAAATTGCCTTTTGACCACTAAATCTTTTCGTTGACTCCAGAACACTTATTTATCCTTTTAGAACCTGGAATTCTCTTTCAAAAGTTTGTAGTCCATGTTTTCCTATTTTTAAGTCTTTTTAACACATTTTCGGGTCCCGAAAGTGACCAAACTAGGCCTAAACACATTATGTCCTTTGTTCCAGAGGTCAAGCCATGTTATTAAACTTAATATGCACCAAAAATTACTGAAATAACAGTCCCATTCGTTGCCTAGTTGTTCTACACATCCATGGACTTTAAAATATATAAAGTGTCATAAATGACCATTACACATGTGTAAATCCTTATAACTTGAGTTTAACCATTACTAAAACTTTATCTAACTTAAAAATCAGATTATTAGGGTGTCTTAAAACTCATTTTGAGCAGATTACAACCCTTGTCTAAGAGGGTTTTCAAGAAATGTCTAAAAGAGGTTGTTACTAGTAGAAAGAGTGATTGTTCAAGGTGTAATGCATGTTTGTACCACATGTAGGTGGTGTTCACACTTTGAGACTTCAAAAACAGGCTGTTAGTAGTCTTAAAACCCATTAATATGCAGGTTGAACGTTTGGTTTTGAAGGGTTACAAGATACACAAGTAAATGGTGACAAAAACACCAAAAAGAGGGTTTTCAAGGGGTAAATGGGATTCAACCCCTTAGAATGAGCATAATATCATGTGATATACCTTCAAGAACATGGGGAACTCCTCAAGAACAAAGTGAGGGTGAGATGTTTCTGCTACAACAAGAAAAAGATAGGTTTTTAGGTGAAAGATGAAGACAAGCATAAGAAATGACCAAAACCAACACATGAAGCTTACACTTGATGTAACTCGCGATTTGGAAGGTCTGGATGGTTGAAATCTTCTTGGATGAGGCTGGAGAATCTCGAACAAGAGCTGGAACCTCAAGCTTTGCACGTTCTAAGCTTCAAAACTTCACCAAAAGTCACCTTCCTTGCGGTTTGCTGCTGGCCGATTGTTGCAAGCTTGTTGTTTGTGATTTTGGAGCTGAAATGAAGAGGGAATGGAGAGAATTTTAGAGAGGGAGAGTGTTTCTTCAGCTGAGAATTCGAATGAGAGAGAGAGAGAAGGAGTATAGCTTTGTGTCTTGCAAGATTGAAAATGCATGTATGGTGAATGGTTGATATGGTGGTGTAACATGTGGAAGAAAGCAAGGATTTCCATTGGAGGACATGGGGGGCGGCCGATTTGGCCTTGTGCTCTAGTGGACATTTGAATTTTAATTTTTTATTAATTATTTTGTAGAGTAGATTTTATAAAAGGGTAGTATTTTTGGTGGTATAAGTTGTTAATTAATTGGTTTAGTCTTGCACAAGGCACATGCTAGGTCTGAAATTTTTAATGTACACACACACTTAATTGATTCATTTGATATTCTTAATTCTAGCTAGGGTGACTAATCAATATTCCCGGGTATGAATTTTCTAAAAAGGCAAGACTTAAAATGACTAAATTCCCATAAATCACATAGAATTATGAAAATGGATCAAATAAAAATTAGTGATTCTAACATTCTTGATATAATTGAATTGTTTCCATTATTAGTACTCATAAGACGGGATATGATGCAATTGAATTAGGGTTTAGAATAGTGACCTTGGGACCGGTTGTCACATTCTCCCACCGTTTAGGAAATTTTGTCCCGAAATTTTTAACTTCGCTTAACATTGGTACGGGTGGGTTTAAAGAGATGCGGGTAGTTCTTCCTCATCTCGTCCTCACATTCCCAAGTGAATTCCGGCCCTCGTCTTGAGTTCCATCTAACCTTAACCTTGGGTATGCGGCTTCGTCTGAGTTGCTTAACTAAGCGGTCCATGATCTCTATAGGCTCTTCTACGAAGTTTAGCTTATCATTGATTCTTGTCTCCTTCAATGGTAGCTCCAAGGTTTTGTCTACCAGGCATTTCTTCAAGTTTGACACATGGAAGGTGTCGTGTATATAACTCAATTTCTGAGGTAGTTTCAACTTGTAAGCCACAGGACCAATTCTTGCTAGTATTTCGAATGGTCCAATGTATCTTGGGCTTAACTTGCCTCTTTTTCCGAATCTCACGGTTCCTTTCCATGGTGCTACCTTTAGCATTACCCTATCGCCTATCTGAAACTCTAAGGGTTTCCGTCTTCTGTCAGCGTACTTCTTTTGACGATCCCTTGCCGCCCGTAGACGTTCCTTGATCTTGAAAATCTTATCAGTGGTCTCCAATATGATGTCGGGTCCCAATACTTGACTATCACCGATTTCATTCCAACTCAAGGGTGACCGACATTTTCTACCATAGAGAGCCTCATATGGAGCAGCATTGATACTTGCATGGTAACTGTTATTATAGGAGAACTCCACCAATGGAAGATGATTATCCCAGTTCCCACCAAAATCAATTACGCAAGCCCTCAGCATATCTTCTAAGGTTTGAATAGTCCTTTCGCTTTGACCATCAGTTTGTGGGTGGTACGCCGTACTTAAGTCCAGACGGGTTCCTAAAGCTCGTTGAAGTGATTTCCAGAAACGCAAAGTAAAACGACTATCACGGTCGGAGATTATGGATAGTGGCACACCATGCCTAGCCACTATTTCATTGATATACAGTTCAGCCAGTCTTGTCATGTCATAGTCTTCCCGAATTTGTAAGAAGTGTGCCGATTTGGTTAGTCTATCCACTACTACCCAAATAGCATCATGACCCCTAGACGTTCTGGGTAACTTCGTAACAAAGTCCATCGTGACGTTATCCCATTTCAATTCTGGGATTTCTGGCTGCTGCAACATCCCTGAAGGTTTTTGATTCTCAGCTTTTACCATGGCACAAGTTAGACATTTTCCGACATACATAGCGATTGATTTCTTGATTCCAGGCCACCAGAAAAGTGCCTTCAAATCCTGGTACATTTTATCACTTCCAGGGTGAACTGAATACCTAGATTTGTGGGCTTCATCGAGAATTACCTCCCGAATTCCCCCATGATTTGGCACCCAAGTTCTCCCTTCGCACTTATATGTACCATCCTTTCCTGTTTCAAATCGCTTTTCTATTCCAGTTAATCCTTCTCCTGCTAAATTTTCATCCTTTAACGCTTCACCTTGAGCTTCTTTCAGCCTTGCAATTAGGTTAGTGTACACACTTATCCTCAAAGCTCGTACATGAAGAGGTTTTTCTCTCTCCTTTCTGCTCAAAGCATCTGCCACCACGTTGGCTTTACCAGGATGATAACGGATTTCACACTCGTAGTCGTTTAACAACTCAACCCATCTTCTTTGACGCATGTTTAGCATCTTCTGGTCGAGAATGTGTTGCAAACTTCGGTGGTCAGTGTAAATGATGCACTTTGTGCCATAGAGGTAGTGCCTCCACATTTTGAGAGCAAACACCACGGCACCTAATTCCAGATCGTGCGTAGTATAGTTCTTCTCGTGATCATTTAGAAGTCTAGATGCATAGGCAATGACCTTGTTGCGTTGTATTAGCACGCAACCTAACCCTTGTCGCGAGGCGTCATAATAGACTACGAAGTCTTCGACTCCTTCTGGAAGGGCCAAAACAGGTGCACTGCATAGCTTTTCCTTAAGCGTCTCGAAGGCTTCATCTTGCTCGGGTTCCCATACAAAGGCTTTGTCCTTCTTAGTCAGTGCGGTCAATGGTTGCACAATGCGCGAGAAGTCCTTTATGAATCGTCGGTAGTATCCGGCCAATCCTAGGAATTGCCTAATCTCAGTGGGAGTCTCAGGAATCTTCCAATTCTTTATAGCCTCTATCTTGGAAGGGTCAACTTGAATTCCATTCTCATTCACTACATGCCCTAAAAATTGGATCTCTCGCATCCAAAATTCACATTTAGAAAATTTGGCATATAGTTGCTCATTCTTGAGTAATTCAAGGATTAGTCTGAGACGCTTCTCGTGTTCTTCCTTATTGTTGGAGTAGATCAGAATGTCGTCGATGAACACAATCACAAACTTATCAAGATATGGGCGGCATACACGGTTCATGAGATCCATGAATGCTGCTGGTGCATTAGTCAGTCCGAAGGGCATGACTAAGTACTCATAGTGCCCATACCTAGTTCGGAAAGCCGTCTTGGGTATGTCTTCTTCTCTTATCTTCAGTTGGTGGTAACCGGATCTCAAATCTATCTTGGAGAAGTAGCTTGCTCCTTGAAGTTGATCGAATAGGTCGTCTATCCTCGGGAGAGGGTAACGGTTCTTTATGGTCAACTTATTTAACTCTCGGTAGTCGATGCACATGCGTAAGGTGCCATCCTTCTTTTAACAAATAACACCGGAGCACCCCATGGAGAGACGCTCGGACGTATGAATCCTTTGTCCAATAGTGCTTGAACTTGCATCATCAGTTTCTTCATTTCAGGAGGGGCGAGTCGATACGGCGCTTTGGCTACCGGTGCAACGCTAGGCAGCAAATCTATTTGGAACTCAACTTGTCGATTAGGGGGAAGTCCCGGTAGGTCTTCCGGAAACACTTCAGGGTATTCAGAAACTACTGGGATGTCCGAAATCTTCTTCTCCTCTTTGGTCTTCATCACGTAGATGATGAAAGCTGAGCATCCCTTCCTTAAGCTCTTGGTAGCTTTTAAATGAGATATCATGGGGCATAAGGTGTTACTCCTTTCTCCTTGCACCACTAACTCTTCCTTGTCGTTCAATGGTATCTTGAGTAGGTGTTTATCACAAACAATTTCGACTCTGTTCTTAGCTAACCAGTCCATGCCGACAACCACATCAAATCCTCCTAACTTAATGGGTATCAGATCTATCTTAAATGCATGCCCATTTAGATTTATTGAACAATCCTTGATGATTTCGTTAGTTTCTAAAATATTACCATCAGCTAATTCGACGGTAAACGTATTGGCTAAGGTACACGTAGCTAAGTCAATCAAGGATCTAAAAGCACTAGAGATAAAACTAGCAGTCGCTCCAGTATCAAACAAAACGGTAGCAGGATGATCGTTTACAAGAAACATACCATTAACCACATCGGGTTCCTTTCGGGCTCCAGCTAGGTCCATCACAAAAGCTCTTCCCTTGGGCTTGTTGGGTCGGGTGTCCTTGTTTCTTCCTAGCTTAGGGCATTTGTTCCTCATATGCCAGGGATCCCCGCACTCATAGCATTGTTTTCCAGGCTCGTAGGTACAGTCTTTAATCAGGTGACCAGGTTTCTTGCACTGATAACAAGGCATGGGATTGCACTCCCCTTGGTGATGAAGCTTGCATTTATCGCAGAAGGGGCTTGTGCCTAAATACAACCTCCTTGCCTTTCCACCATGGTCACTTCGTCTCGCTTCTTCTCTAGGTTTCTTGTTTGAACCGCTGCTGCTGCCGACCATCTTCCTAGTATCAACCCACTTCCTCTTTTCTTCCACAGCCTTCTTCTTGTCCTCAATTTTCCCATGTTCAATCCACCCAGCTCTAACGTGGTCGTCGGTCAGACTATTGGTAAGGTCGACCGCCGCCTGTATGGTTGTAGGCCTGGATGACCGAACCATGCCCCTTACCCTTGGGTGTAACCCCCAGATGAAGCGGGCCACGCCCTTGGATTCTGGCATCACCAAGTGTGGTACCAGTCGGGACAATGCGAGGAACTGGTTGATGTATTCGGTGTAGTTCGGACCCCTCATCTCCAGATTCAGAAATCTAGCCTCCAGTTTCTCTAGCTGGTTGATCGGACAGTACTTGTTGGTGATTAGCTCCCTAAACTCTAACCAGTTCATCCTACCAACGGCATCCCGGCCTCGAGGCTGAATGATGGTTTTCCACCACTCAAGTGCTGGTCCCTTAGAGACTGAGAAGCAAACCTCACCATGTGTTCCAACTTGCATTCGCTGATGTCTAACACAGCTTCGATTTCGTCCAGCCACCCATATGTTTCAATTGCACCCTCGGTGCCATGGAAGTCCTTTGGCTTGCAAGCCATGAATGTTTTGTAGGAGCACCCCTTCCTGATAGCTTAAGATTCCTTGTTGTTTGCAGCCCCAGTACCACCTCCGGCGTCGTCCCGGTCAGCATTGATTTGAGCAATGATGGTTGGTATAGCGTTCGCAATTTGCTGTGTCACAAGATTTGCCATCCTCTCGTCATTTCCTGAGTTAGCATTCCCCCCAGTGGGAGTCCCTGGAGGAGTAGGTGGTTGGTTTCTGGTTCGCCTTGTTCCTTCGTGACGACCTCGGTTTGCTGCTTGCCTTCCTATGGGTGTTCCTCTTCTGGTAGGCATTCTGATAGTACTACAGATAAAGTCGTTTAGCATCTCATAATTTGTTTCAATCAGTCTATGCATCAATTCCCTACAAGGCTTCCTCTATACGAAGAGAGAATACGGTGTATAATTGCACACAACTTAACAAGTTCCACAGATTACCAATTTAAACAGTTTAAGCAGTCATAAAGAATAACATGGCCCAACACCATGAATAAACAACACATGACAGATAATCATAAATGTTTCAGCAATATTGTATCATAGGAATCAGTTCAAAACAAGACAAGGTTCATAGTATCAAAGTGGAAGGTGCCATCACCCCCATGAATAATAATAATGATAATGTCAGATAATAATAAATTTGTTTCCTTCAAATGTTCAAAGACAGATAGTTCTTCCCCCTTCCAAATGTCGCCTTCACATCCATTTCTTTTTCAGCCATTCCATCCATCCAGAGCTCTTCTTCCTCTGCTCCTACTCTAATCTCTACACCCCTCTGTGATGCCATCATAGCTTGGAATTAAGCGGACTGAGAGGTCCGGGTACCGTGCTGAAGAGTCAGCTCGTGGCGACGGACAGTCCTCAGGAGCTCCTCTAGTGCTGCATCAGCAGGTCCTGCGTCGCTAGCCCGACGGCTGGATTGCGAATACCTATCCCCTACCAGTACGCTAGGGCCGTCGTACATGATGTGCCTCGGAGGCATCCAAGGCTCCTCTTATGGGTGGCGTCGGTGTGGCTCGAACGGCGGTGGTGCGGGTATGGGAGTCCTGACCGGTAGTGGAGGAGGAGGAGGCATCCTAAATGAGACCGAAGTTCCAGGTCTAACAGTCTTTTGTGGACGAGTGACGGTGTGTGCTCCCCTATTCCCAATGGGAGGGATAGGCGAGTGGGACGGAGCGGCAACACGTGGCGAGTGGGAGCGCGTCCAGCTCCTGGAAGGTGTCGTCGAAGATGAGTCCTCGAAAGCTTCAGTGTCCTCTGACGTGGCGGAGATCCAACCCGGGTGTCCACACCTCCTAAGGTATTCCTCATACTCCATGCACGGTTTCGCCTTCTTGGCGTCCCCTGTCGGTGCACTGCTCTCAGTAGGGTAGGCCGGTGCTTTTCCCTTGTCAGCCATAATTGTTTCCTGTAAAAAGACATCATGAGTAATTTGGTTTCTCATAGCTCATGATAGTCTTAGTAATAATAATATACTCATAGTACTAGTGATAGCATTAGTATCAGGGATCTCTATGTATCCCTCATCAATGATGTTAGAATCAATTGTTTCTCATAATAATGTCAGGCAAAACAGTTCATCTAAAAAAATCAATTTCAAATCCCCAGTCAAAATAAATTTCAAGGTTAATCAGCGTCAAACAGAAAGGTCCAAACATAACTTAGAGGTCTGTGATGGAAATTACACGTCCGGTAAATTCATGATTACGTTGATCAGGCGTAATAATCAATTTACCCAACCTGATCATTCCAACACTTTCCCACAAGGACAGTCCTAGGGTATCAGGGTTGTAGCCTAGGGTCTACTATGGTATTCCCGACTTCTCTACAACCTTTGGCTCTGATACCAATCTGTCACACCCCTGGGCCCAGGTAAGGTGGGACGTCACAGATTAGCAACAACTTACATGGCAGCGGAAACAAACCAATATAAGAGCTCAAAGGAAGAGAACATCACATGGCATTTCAACTTTTCAAAAGACACCGGGCTGGAAACAGATCCAGCCCCAAATGTTTACATGTTCAACATAATTTAAATAGTCATGGTATCAAATTGTTCAAGTCACAAATTGGTCACACACAAACAATGCCATGGTCTCGGGGTTGGGTCTAAGTCATCCATAAGCTAAGAGTCTTCAGTGGTTACCTAAAACATGCTCAAAAGAAAAGTGTGTCAACTAAAAAGTTGGTGAATTCAAGTGCTTAAAGATTCAAAACAAATAAAAGGAACTACAATAGTCCACAGTAAAGGTTTTAGAATCCAGTGTGAAAGTTTATAAAAATCTCATTCGATTTCAAAAACATCGTTTTTTGTATCAGTCATTGTGGGGTATCACAATCAACCCTGCACTTGGTCCCCGGTTGGCCTCTTCTAAACTTGGGTTTAACCGGATATTCCCGTAGGAAAGAACCAAGCCTCAGAATAGTGAACCATTCCTGCTAGGATGGTTCACCATAGTATCTTACTCAAAACCTATTACATACCACAAACGACCCCTTAGGATCTCAGTGGGGTACCTCCCTGTAACGGGAGCCACTGTGCGTGGGGGATTCCCCAAATAGATCTATTCACATAAAAACAAGCGGTTCACAAAAGAATTAATGATCATGACAAAAGTATCAGCAGGTATCCAAAAAGTCCCACATACAAGCATCAAGTAAGCACAATCATAGTTCATAAAACAAAAGATCATGCAAAACAGTAAACAGTATCACACATAAGAGTTTCAGTTTAAGAGAGCATGCTTCATCCCCAAAACAAAAGTAAAAAGGGGAACACGAGAACTCACCTTAGATATCAAGCAAATAGAAATTCTTCGCGTGCCGGGAATAACTCAAGTCTAGCACCCTAACATGAATATATTAAGTGATTATCTACTGCTCTAAACCTATTTAAGGAGCAAAAATAGTGCCTAAGACTTAAATGGACGGTTTCGGTTTTGATTCAGTTAGGTTTGCGTAAGGAGTTTCCTTTTAAGGACAGTCAAGGTTTTTCGTGAAATCAAAGGTTTCTACATTACTAACCCAAGAATATATAGTAATTATGCCATTTAAGGGAGCAAATGAACTTATGGGAGTCGGTTATGAAGTTTTGTAAAATTTACTGTTTCGCCCCTGAAGTTTCAAAATTGACAATTTCTACCCTTAAGTTTGGTTTCTTGCATTAAGTGTCCTCTATTCTTAAAAATCAGGTTCAAGACCTTAATTAAACTTAGTTTTAAGAATTTATAACCAAAATTTCAGTTTGTGGACTCGGTTTCTAAAATACGCGTTTAGCGTTGCCGGTTACGGTAAAACCGAACGGTTTAAGTTGGTTATTTATGAGTTTTCATCTTTTTGGAGTCTAAGACCAGTAGTTTCTTCTAAAAATCATTTTTATGAGTTTCAAACCTTTTATATTACAAAAATTTGTCTCTAAAAGTGGAAAGGCTCGTTTTTACGTTTAAACCGTTAAAACGCGTTTTTTTAGTCGGGTTTGACCATTTTAAAGGCTCGTTTGACCAACCGTTTTACTTTTGAGGTTATTCTATCTATTAACCTACTGGAGAGTCATTATTTTTATAAGTTGTAACATTTAACCCATTTATCATAGATTTTTCTTTAAAACGCCTCTCGGTTTACACCCGGTTTCACTTAAAATTCACTTAAATTACCTTTGACCACTAAAACTTTTCATTGACTCCAGAACACTTTATTTATCCTTTTAGAACCTGTAATTCTCTTTCAAAAGTTTATAGTCCATGTTTTCCTATTTTTATGTCTTTTTAACACATTTTCGGGTCCCGAAAGTGACCAAACTAGGCCTAAACACATTATGTCCTTTGTTCCAGAGGTCAAGCCATGTTACTAAACTTAATATGCACCAAAACTTACTGAAATAACAGTCCCATTCGTTGCCTAGTTGTTCTACACATACATGGACTTTAAAATATATAGAAAGTGTCATAAATGACCATTACACATGTGTAAATCCTTGTAACTTGAATTTAACCATTACTAAAACTTTATCTAACTTAAAAATCAGATTATTAGGGTGTCTTAAAAGTCATTTTGAGCAGATTACAACCCTTGTCTAAGAGGGTTTTCAAGAAATGTCTAAAAGAGGTTGTTACTAGTAGAAAGAGTGATTGTTCAAGGTGTAATGCATGTTTGTACCACATGTAGGTGGTGTTCACACTTTGAGACTTCAAAAACAGGTTGTTAGTAGTCTTAAAACCCATTAATATGCAGGTTAAACGTTTGGTTTTGAAGGGTTACAAGATACACAAGTAAATGGTGACAAAAACACCAAAAAGAGTGTTTTCAAGGGGTAAATCGGATTCTACCCCTTAGAATGAGCATTATATCGTGTGATATACCTTCAAGAACATGGGGAACTCCACTAGAACAAAGTGAGGGTGAGATGTTTCTTCTACAACAAGAAAAAGATAGGTTTTTAGGTGAAAGATGAAGACAAGCTTAAGAAATGACCAAAACCGACACATGGAGCTTACACTTGATGTAACTCGTGATTTGGAAGGTGTCGATGGTCTTGGATGGTTGAAATCTTCTTGGATGAGGCTGGAGAATCTCGAACAAGAGCTGGAACCTCAAGCTTTGCACGTTCTAAGCTTCAAAACTTCACCAAAAGTCACCTTCCTTGCGGTTTGCTGCTGGCCGATTGTTGCAAGCTTGTTGTTTGCGATTTTGGAGCTGAAATGAAGAGGGAATGGAGAGAATTTTAGAGAGGGAGAGTGTTTCTTCAGCTGAGAATTCGAATGAGAGAGAGAGAGAAGGAGTATAGCTTTGTGTCTTGCAAGATTGAAAATGCATGTATGGTGAATGGTTGATATGGTGGTGTAACATGTGGAAGAAAGCAAGGATTTCCATTGGAGGACATGGGGGGTGGCCGATTTGGCCTTGTCCTCTAGTGGATATTTGAATTTTAATTTTTTATTAATTATTTTGTAGAGTAGATTTTATAAAAGGGTAGTATTTTTGGTGGTATAAGTTGTTAATTAATTGGTTTAGTCTTGCACAAGGCACATGCTAGGTCCGAAATTTTTAATGTACACACACACTTAATTGATTCATTTGATATTCTTAATTCTAGCTAGGGTGACTAATCAATATTCCCGGGCACGAATTTTCTAAAAAGGCAAGACTTAAAATGACTAAATTCACATAAATCACATAGAATCATGAACATGGATCAAATAAAAATTAGTGATTCTAACATTCTTGATATAATTGAATTGTTTCCATTATTAGTACTCATAAGACGGGATATGATGCAATTGAATTAGGGTTTAGAATAGTGACCTTGGGACCGGTTGTCACATATAATTTATGTATTTTGTATAATTGGAGCTCAAGTAACACGCATATAAATTATAATTAAATTTCAAATGCGTTGCGCGTGCGATTATACCGTTCACTCGGTTCACGTTCGCTAACCCACTCGTATTGCTCTTGATCCCATCACGATCTTGTTGTTGACTACCCTTGACCTCAATTGACCATCAGCTTAGACCATGGCTTAACCATACACTTCGGTTATGACTTTTACCACCAATATCCACCGCATGCAGCCACTGTCCACCATGAACCGCCTTTGTCACTGCTAGAACCTCCTAGTTGGCTAGAATCCTCACCTACAACCATACCCGAAACCCACCTGTCACCATCTAATCAACCAACACCACAACCATCATCAAAACAACCACTTTGACAGCCTTCGTAACCACCACCACCAGCACAGCCATACCATGGCTGCCGACATCGACCACCACTAACCATCACAGCCACAATCATCAACCACAACCAATAACACTAAGATCGCGGCCACACCCGGGCTCGGCCTTCATAATCTTGACATCCACAGCCGCGACCAACAACAACCAAAACCATGACTCCCACAACCGACGGTTACCATCACACCCGCTATCGACAGCCAGCAACAACACCATCCACGATCATCACTGCCGCTGCCTTTGGGCAGTCGTCGGGAACCACCGATCGACCACCACTGCCAACAACATCAACCACAGTCGACACCCTTAATCACCAACACTAACACCATGCAGCACAGTCATCGGAACCCCACCATCACCATCACAACCATAGCCATGGTCGACCTCCACAACCATAATAACCACAGCCGCGACAACCACATCATCACCGTTATCATGTTGTAGATCGGGGACTTACCTGCGACCAACACCGCCGCCTACACCCACTGCCTAAACACCAACAAAAACCACCATCGCAGCCGCCTTTACCACTCCTTTGCAACGCCACCTCTTTGATTCGGGTAAAACCGTGACCACCATTGTGTTTAGGAGTTCGAGATCTAACCGGCCATGTATGGCACTCTCACTCACTCGCAGGAAAGTCGTCGCCGGTGGCCGGAAGCTCACCGGGAGGAGGGGGCCGCGGCTGCACCTTTCTTTTTCTCTCTATAGTGTTTTAAAAACACTAAAATGTAGGAACATTGGTTTATATAGTAGGGTTAAGTGATTGGTTCATTAACAGGTTAGTTCACGTCACACTCGGATCAGTTTCGTATCGTTAAAGATTTTACTTTCCGATAGTTTCAATTATACTAATTGTTATAAATATTCCAAGATTATTTATTTGATCATATTTAAAATTTGCTTGATAATTAAATGAGTTCCACAATGTAAATATCGTGTATTCAACACATTTAACTGTTTTATGTGTTTTCCTCGAATGAGCATTGTTATTATTTAGGTATCACAATCACAATGTGTATATATATCATTAAGTATTAAATAATATTTTGCACGTTAATTTCCTACGTCAGACGTGTTAAAACTTTATCTGTCAAATTCTCGGGTTTGACCTATTCTCAGGCCGGTACACACCTCGATCGCGTCTCGAAACGCATTTGCTCCGGACAATCGTCTCACTCTCTAATTTAGAATGTTATGATAAGTATAATGATTAGATGAATATTTACGATGTTACAGGGCTCGGTCGACTTATCAGATGTCGGTTAAATGCTGGTGAAAACCGTATTCAGGTTTCTCACACTTATCTTGGTTGATTATGCACGTTTGATATAGAATCTTTTAGCAAGCATTATTTACAATATTTATTATGATTAACAATGATTTTGGTAGGATAACAAGCCATTATAAGGAAATTCTGATGGAACTCAAACGTTAGTACGCGTTAGATCACCGAGGATTACCCGTCATAGGTTTTGATTCGGTTTTTAGTTTGCATTCTTCTACATATCTTTCGAATCTCATAACAATTCATTGTTTTTAGATCACTTACTTATTTGGTTCGTAAACGTGCACTGGGCCTTAAATGGGCATTGTTTATAAGTTCGGGCCCTTATTGGGCTTATTGGGCCTAAAATACTAGTTTTGTTTCCAAGTTTTCTTCGGTAAGCCCAACTCAATCCAGCCCTTTATTGGGCTTTATAATATTTTAAAGTTTTCTAATTGGGCAATATTTCAGGGGTGTTGTAAGGCCCCGTTCCCCGGACGCTTACAGCTGGTCGGTCATTGCACATAAAACATACATTCTCATTTATCTTAAGTAAACATTGCAGTGGAAACATTCAAAAATGACATTTCATTTCATTATAAAGGCTTTTGCAAAATAATACATCCCTAATCAGTTACAAAATACATTGTTGCATTACATCACAAAAGCATTATATGAATGGATGCCATCCAAAAGAACTAAGTAGCCGCCCTGTGCCATCCTCCGTAACATTACCTGCCAACTGGAAACACGGAAAAGTCAGCGTTGCTGAGTGAGTTCTAGTTTTATAATGAAACATACTTTTCTTTCGTAAAAACCGTTCTTTACTTTCATGCGATCATACATCATACGTACACATAGATAATATCATTATTATCTTCATCATTCATTACTTTCATTCACATTCATTCATACTCCATGCTTTCATTCGTACGTTCATTTCGTTCGATGACATGTACATTACCCCGAACATTGTGCACGAAGCGGGTAACTACGCCTGAGGTCTTTCATAGACCTCGAACATTGGGCACGGAGCTGGCTCCAGTACCTAGGGTAAGTACATTCACCGCTTATCTTTTCTCTTTCATTTTGGATCAATGCCATATGCTATACCCCGAACATTGTGCACGAAGCGGGTAACTGAGCCTGATGTCTTTCATAGACCTCAAACATTGTGCATGAAGCTGACTCCAGTACCTACGGCAAGCGGCAAGGATCCCATACATATGGTCAATCACAAAGATTGGACCCTAATGTGTATCCTTCGGGGTAGCTAACCCGCACACCGTTGAGCTAACACCTTCATTGGGTGTGCACCTCCATACATTTGCTTGCAAGCCTTTCTTACATTCATTTATTCATTAATGCATGCATTCATTCATCATGTTCCTCTTTCATTATCTTCCACATTACGTTACATAATACTTTCGTTTCATTCCTTAACATAACACGTAAAGCCACGGGAAGGATAAACATACGTCATAATAAGGAACATCAACATACACAGTACATTCATCATATAGGGCATCATCATACATACATAACATAAATCATGCATAAACATGCAACATCATCATGCCCAACATACCCTCTAAGACCCCAACAACCATATTACTTGAATTTACGGGAACTTCCACGTCAAAACATACATCTGCACTTTCCCCCGAAAGTCAGAAATTAAACTATGCTTTTCCTCGGGTACACCAACCCTATTTGGGCGTATGGGCACCCTTCAGTCGCATGGCCTCCAGGCGACTGAACATCATGCGAGTGGACCAATGCGGATGTACACCAATGTGGATGAAAACCCCAATCGTGCGAATGGACCTCCTTCGGATGAACACCAATGCGGATGAGCACTTATGCGAATGGGCCCTCAGTCGCATGACTCCCCATGCGACAGGCCCCCAATCGTGTGAATGAATCTCAATCGTGCGAATGAACCCCAATCGCACTTCATTCGGCCGTATGGCCTCCATTCGGTCGCCTAGCCCAAGCTGATGTAGAATGCAGTTCATCCCGAACCCCATGTGCCATTTTCAACCTCCAAGCTCATCCAAACCCAATCTAAGCCCAAATCAACCATCCTAAACCTTAGGAATGCATACTACAACACCATTCAAGCACACACAAGCCCGGAAACAAACTCCAAACGCATCATATGCAAACCCATACAAATAGGTCAAACACACACATATAAAACGGGTTTTCAGATGTGTTCCAGCCCTAAAATTGACCAAAAACGTGTAAAAGAGGGGTCCTAGAACTCACATAAACAAGACCGAGATGTAAAGCTTCGATTGGACCTGCTACATGATGATTTTGCTCTCTTGAATCCACCCCAACCAACCTTTCTCCCTTTTCTCTCTTCTCCTCTTTTGTGCAGAATTTCGGTTGTGGGGAGAGGGTAAGGGCTGCCCTCTCCTTTCAAGTACCCCCACTCACCCAGCTTTCTCGCATTGGTGAGTTTGGTCCCCCGACTTTGGACTTTATTTCTTTTTCTTCTTTCATCGGCTTCAAAGAAAATATCCGGTTGTTACAAGTCCACCCCCTTATATAGGTTTCATCCCCGAAACCTGTTATTCCTCGAAATAATGTGGGTAATGATGTCTCATTTCTTCTTCGATCTCCCACGTTGACTCGGTTCCCTTCCTGTGCTTCCACTGTACACGCACAAGAGGAACCACGTTATTTCTCAGCCTCTTCTCTTTTTGATCGATGATTGCCACTGGTTGCTCCACATAATTAAGTCGTTCGTCTACTTTGATATCTTCTAGTGGAACAATCATATCTTCATCTGCCAAGCACTACCTTAGATGAGATACGTGGAATGTCGGTTGAATTCCATTTAACTCATCTGGTAAATCCAATATATAGGCCACCTCTCCTACTCGAGCAATGATTCGGAAAAGGGCCTATGTATCTCGGGCTCAACTTGCCCCGCTTTCGGAAACTAATGATTCCCTTCCAAGGTGAGACCTTCAACATAACCCGGTCACCTACCTGGAACTCAATCGGTCTGCGTCATTTATCAGCATACGACTTCTGTCTATCTTTGGCTGCCTTCATGAAGGCTTTAATCCTTTCCAACTTCTCAGTCGTAGCCTCGACCACTTTGACGCTCCCTAACTCTTTCTGGCCGATATCACCCCAACAAACAGGTGTTGTACATCTCCTACCGTATAGCATCTCATAAGGAGGCATACCGATACTGGCATGATAACGGTTGTTATATGAGAACACAACTAACGGTAAGTGGTCATCCCAACTTCCCCCAAAATCAATGACACCTGCCCGGAGCATATCCGCAAGCGTCTGAATCATCCTTTCTGACTGACCATCCGTCTGAGGATGATAAGCCGTGTTGATATGTAACCTCATCCCCATTGCGTCGTGGAATTTCTTCCAAAGTTTAGATGTAAACCGCGTGTCACGATCGGACACAGTTAACACCGGCACACCATGACGAGTCACAATCTCCTTAATGAAAAGATCTGCCAACCTGTCGGATGAATATTTCTCGCGGATCGGTAGGATGTGAGCACTCTTCGTCAGACGACCAACAATCACCCATATAGCATCACACACTTTCAGGGTACGCGGTAGCTTCGTAATGAAATCCATGGTGATGTGCTCCTACTTCCATTCTGGTATATCCAATGGTTAAATCTTCCCATACGGCTTTTGGTGCTCGGCCTTCACTTGTAAACAAGTAAGGCATTTACTCACATACTCCACTACATCACGCTTCACACCCGGCCACCAATAGTCTTTGTTCATGTCTTGATACATCTTAGTAGCATCGAGATGAATAGAGTATCGAGTCTTATGAGCTTCATCCAAAATTTTCACGCGTAGATCCCTAAAATGAGGAATCCACATCCGCCCGAATCGGGTTTTAACACAGAGTGTGTTTTCACCCAATTTCGCAACCAGACCTCTCATTCTTTCAGAGTTAAGGCAGTCTTCTTTCGAAGCCTTATCTTGAAACTCCTTGACCTGCGTCATCACGTCAGAGGTCATGATCAGCTGGTATGCCTTCACCCACATCGGCTCGGGTCTTTCCTTTCGGCTAAGGGCATCCGCCACCACGTTGGCTTTGCCCGGATGGTAATGGATCTCACAATCATAATCTTTTATGAGCTCCAACCATCTCCTCTGCCTCATGTTCAAGCCTTTCTGCTTGAAGAAATACTTCAAGCTCTTGTGGTCAGTGAATATGGTGCACTTCGTCCCATACAGGCAGTGTCTCCAAATCTTTAACGCAAAGACCACTGCTGCTAGCTCCAAATCATGAGTAGGATAGTTAACCTCATGAACCTTCAACTGTCGGGATGCATAGGCTATAACTTTTCCTCTCTGCATTAACACACACCCCAACCCCGAGTAGGAAGCATCAAAATAAACCACCAGATATTCACTTCCATCGGGTAATAACAATACAGGAGCTTGAGTCAACCTCGCCTTTAATTCCATAAATGCCTTCTCCTGAGCTTGATCCCACACAAACTTTACATCCTTCCGGGTCAACTTGGTTAGTGTAGAAGCGATCTTAGAGAAGTCTTGAATAAACCTTCGGTAGTAGCCCGCCAAACCTAAGAAACTACGGATCTCGGATGGCGTCTTTGGAGACTTCCATTGCATCACCGCTGTCACCTTTGCCGGATCCACCATAATCCCCTCCGGATTCACCACGTGACCCAAGAATTGAACGTCGCGCAACTAAAACAGGATATCATCAATAAAGACAATCACTTCGTATACAAATTCTCCCTTCTCAACGTCTCCAACACCTCTCGAATGTGACCGGCATGCTCTATCTCAGTCTTCGAATAAATCTGGATATCATCAATAAACACAATCACTAGTTTATCCAACATCATCCGACACACTCGGTTCATCAAGTCAATAAAAGCAGCTGGCGCGTTGGTCAAACCAAAAGACATAACGAGGAACTCATAATGACCATAATGCATGCGAAAAGCTGTTTTAGGAATATCATGCTCTTTCACGTTTAGCTGATGGTAGCCAAATCAGAGGTCTATCCTTGAAAACCAACTAGCACCTTGAAGCTGATCAAACAAATTATCAATCCTCGGTAACGGGTACCGATTCTTCACCGTCAACTTGTTCAGCTCACGGTAGTCTATACACATCCTCATGCTACCGTCCTTCTTCTTTACGAATAAGACCAGGGCACCCCAAGGAGAGATACTCGGTCTAATGAATCCCTTATCGAGCAACTCTTTCAATTGCTCCATCAACTCTTTAATCTCAGTCGGAGCCAACCGATATGGTGCCTTGGCAACAGGTTGGGAACAGGTATCAAATCAATCTGAAACTCGATCTCTTGGTCAGGTGGCACTCCTGGTAAGTCTTTAGGAAACACATCTGGAAAGTCACACACCACTGGTACATCAGACAGTTGTGGTGTTGGCGTATCCACATCCTTCACATAAGCCAAGTAGGCGCTACATCCACGCCTCATACACTCTCCCGCCACCGCCATTGAGATTACTTTCGGGATTGTCGTGACTCGATCCCCATAAACAGTTATTGAACTCCCATCAGGCGCTACCAAACGAATCATCTTCTTGCGACACACAATGTTCGCCTTGATGTCCGCCAACCAATCCATCCCAAGAACCAAATCGAAACCACCTAAGGCCATCACGAACGGGCTAACAGGAACTTATAACCTTCTATTTCCATATCACAGTCCTCTATCAACTCAGAAATCCTAGTAGACTTACCTATGGTAGTTTCTACATCAAAGGGCGCATCAACACGTCTACTACTAACTGGCAGCTTAGTACAGAAAGCAGCAGAAATAAAACTTTTACTAGCACAAGAATGGAACAACACAGAAGCTAAAGTTTGGTCCACCAGAAACATACCGGACACCATATCAGGGTCCATCCTAGGTTCCTCTGGTGTCATAGTGAATGCTCTAGCGCTCGCCCTCGGTCCTTCACTCCCCATCCTCTTCACCCTGGAACCCTCGGCGCTCGACTTCCTACAGTCTTTACTCATATGACCACTTTTCCCAAAGTTGAAGCACCTTGTACCCCTGCAATCTCTAGCCATATGACCAGGCTTCCCACACATGAAACAAACGTTCAACCCCCGTTTACAATCGCCACTGTGCTCCTTCCCACATTTGCCACACTTTTTCGATCCCGTACCCGGTGTGGCTACACGGCGATCATCCACCAGTGCCTTCTTGTTACCCGTCGAGGCATCACCCCGACCAAACCTCTTCCCACTCCAGTTTCGATCACCACCACCCTTCCTACTACCTTCAGCCATCACCACTACATCCCTCTCATCATATAACCTCCTTGCGAAGTCCACCGCTGACCTAAACATGCTCGGTCGGGCAGCGATCATTTGCCTGCGAATATTCGCTGGCAAACCCTGAAAGCAACTCTTAATCTTCCGTGATAGAGGCGTCACCTAATCCTGCACCAAACGTTCCATCTCGTTAAACTTCATGGTGTGCTGCTGATGTGTCATGGTTCCTGCCTCTAGTTGCAAAAACTCCCTGTCAACCTTGTCCATCTCCCGGTGAGGATAGAACTCCTTAATAACCAACTTCTTCAGCTCCGATCACCTCATTCTCCCAATGGCCCTACTACTCTCGGCTTGGACTATGTTGTCCCACCAGCATAAAGACGAGTCCACAAAAGAATGAGCAGCAAACTTTACCTTTTGGTCTTCCCGACACACGCTAATATTCAATACAACTTCCATCTCTCTCACCCATCGGTGAGTAGCAGCAGCAGTGTCGTTTCCATCAAAAGTAGGGGGCTTGCATCGTTGAAATGCCCCATAGTTACAGCCTCATACTGCCTCCGGTACAGGCTCATCTTCTTCCTCTTCTTCATCATCGTAGAGAACTGTTTTAGGCACTGGTTGCTCCCGTCCTCCCGAGGACCTGTTCCTCTCTTGTCTTTCCCCCTCCCGTACTGCCTTAATCACTTCGGTCACGACAGACGGTAAGATTGTCTGCATGACCTGATGCCCTTCTTCAACCACCGCCTCTTTCACTGAGGCCCTCAAGTTTGCACTCTCATCACCACCCTCCGGATGAGGGGTCTCAGGTTCTTCATGAACCACCTTTTCAACTCTAGGTCTTCCCCTCTTGGGTCGTGGCTCAGCACCAAGCCCATCACGACCACCACCACGAGAGGCTTTCAAAGATCTACCACCATCCATTCACACGCACGCTCAAAGATTCAAACACCAACATGGTCATTCAAGGGAACAACTCAGTTTATGTCAAGTATAGTAAGTCCCTAATGACAGTGGCCAGTTGTGATTAGCCACTTACTTTACACTTTATATCCCGAGCATTACCTATCCTGACTACATCAGTATCTAAATCTACAAGCAGCACATAAACCACATAACATGTGCACATAATACCGGTTAACATTACGAAAATACCTGATGGCACGCAACTACTCAGACTGGCATCCCTTCCCTTTCCGTCCCATTCTCAGTTTAAGTTATGGTTTATTTTGAAAATTTACCCATTTCCCTTAAACTTTAGCTCTGATACCACCTTGTAAAGCCCCGTTCCCGGAATGCTTATAGCTGGTCGATCATCGCACATAAAACATACATTCTCATTTATCTTAAATAAACATTGCAGCGGAAACATTCAAAAATGACATTTCATTTCATTATAAAGGCTTTTGCAAAATAATACATCGCTAATCAGTTACAAAATACATATTTGCATTACATCACAAAAGCATTATATGAATGGATGCCATCCAAAAGAGCTGAGTAGCCACCCCGTGCCATCCTTAGCAACATTACCTGCCAACTAGAAACACAGAAAAGTCAGCGTTGCTGAGTGAGTTCTAATTTTATAATAAAACATACTTTTCTTTAGTAAAAACCGTTCTTTACTTTCATGTGATCATACATCATACGTACACATAGGTAATATTATTATTATCTTCATCATTCGTTACTTTCATTCACATTCATTCATATTCCATACTTTCATTCGCACGTTCATTTCGTTCAATGACTTGTACATTACCCCGAACATTGTGCACGAAGCGAGTAACTGAGCCTGAGGTCTTTCATAGACCTTGAACATTGGGCACGGAGCTTGCACCAGTACCTAGGGTAAGTACATTCACCACTTATCTTTTTTCTTTCATTTTGGATGAATGCCATATGCTATACCCCGAACGTTGTGCACGAAACGGGTAACTGAGCGTGAGGTCTTTCATAGACCTTGAACATTATGCACAAAGCTGACTCCAGCACCTAGGGCAAGCGGCAAGGATCCCATACATATGGTCAATCACAATGATTGGACCCCAATGTGCATCCTTCGGGTTAGCTAAGCCGCACACCATTAAGCTAACACCTTCATTGGGTGTGCACCTCCATACATTTCCTTGCAAGCCTTTCTTACATTCATTCATTCATTAATGCATGCATTCATTCATCATGTTCCTATTTCATTATCTTCCACTTTACGTTACATAATACTTTCGTTTCATTCATTAACATAACACGTAAAGCCACGGGAAGGATAAACATACGTCATAATAAGGAACATCAACATACACAGTAGAATCATCATACAGTGCATCATCATACATACATAACATACATCATGCATAAACATGCAACATCATCACGCCCAACATACCCTCTAAGACCCCAACAATCATCTTACTTGAACTTACGGGAACTTCCACGTCAAAACATACATCTGCACTTTCCCCCGAAAGTCAGAAATTAAACTATGCTTTTCGTTGGGTACACCAGCCCTATTTGGGGGTATGGGAACCCTTTAGTCGCATGGCCTCCAGGAGACTGAACATCATGCAAGTGGACCAATGCGGATGAACACCAATACGGATGAACACCCCAATCATGCGAATGGACCTCATGCGGATGAACAACAATGCGGATGAGCATTTATGCGACTTTGGACTTTGTTTCTTTTTCTTCTTTTGTCGGCTTCAAAGAAAATATCCGGGTGTTACAGGTGTTACATGAACCACCCATTAAGCTTCTCCAAGATGTTCTTCAGCTACATGAGGGAGAGCATAGAGGCAAAGGGGAAGGAGGGCTTTTGCATGTATCCCTGGTTTCTCTAAATGATCATCAACGAGAAACTCCCAAATCTGCCAAACAACAAATACGATGAGGTGTCATTGGATGTGATGGATGACACGACATTAGGCAGGATGAAGGTATATAGGGGAAAGTAGATAAAGCCCCTAGTGAGATGGTCGTTTGGCCATCTAGTCAATGCTGACTATATAGCACCAGCAAGGAAGAAGTGGTGTCACGATGACAATGACTCAGATGTTAAGCATGTTATGATTCCAGACGATGAGGATGATGATGATGATGAGCCGGATGTGGGTCACGGAGGTAATTCATTAGCTGCTGGTGGCTCTGGCCAGCCTACAGTTCACCCAAATCTCCCCACTATAGATGATCTGGGTAATTTTGACTTGGGAGAGGAATCAGAGGACTCTGATGAAGAGCCTCTTGCTAGACAGGTTGGTAGCAAGTGGGTTGCTACAGATAGAGGGAAGGAGGTGGTTGGTGCCTATAAGGCTAGCTCGAAGGGTGTCAATACTGAGGAAGCTGGTCCATCCTACACACGCAGACAGCCTAGTAGCACAGGGGGAGCACTGATGGCTAAGGGGACTAGGAAGAAGAGGATGGCCCAACCCTATGGGAAGAAGGGGCAATGCCAAAGGATCATTGTGATAAGTTCTTCCACCACCAATACCACTACCCCTGCCACTACCACCATTATAACCACTACTAGTGACATACCCACTACCACACAAATACCCATATCAACCTCACCCACAATACCCAACACCATACCTCCAGAAACCATTCCTATCCCTACACCGATCTTCATAACTTTAACCGCCAACCCTACCATTCCCCAAGCCAGCACCTCAACCCCTCAAATTACCATTTCTTAGAGTACTTCCCTACCCAGAGTTAGGTTAGAAGAACAACTAGCGAGCCTTAACAGGCTAGTGCTAAAGCTACTGGCAGCTGATGACATGAAGACTGCACAAATTAGCTAACTGATGTCAGTGAATGCAGCACAGGGCCAGCAAATAGCCAAACTGACTAAGAAGAATAAAGCCCATGAGCGGGCTTTAGTTTGAGCTCATAAAGCCCTTCAAGCTCAAAATGAGTTATTGCTAGCATCCATTAAGAAGATCAAGGATCTAGAGAAGGAGAATAAGAAGATTGTGTTGAGATTGAAAGGGCGGAAGGAAGACCCCTTGACTATAAGGGTGATGGAGATGACCATGGTGATTCTAGTGATGATGAATCAGATGATGAGGATGATAAGGAAGAGTCAGATAAGGCTGGAGAAGAGAAGAAAAAAGATGATGATGAGGATAACGAACCTGAAGGTGATGCAAATGCGTCAGCCTCAAATCAATCTGAGAAGGAGAGGCAGATTAAGCGAAGTCGAGATCAGGGAGCCTCTTCGTCAGCTCCTCAAGCTAATAAGCCTGAAGACAAAGATTCAAGTAATGACTAAGAGTGTTTATGTAACCTGAAATCTTTTGTATTAAAAAATGTATTAAATTAATGAAAATGAAGTTGAATTGTATATAATGCCTTGATGTTCATTAATCTTTACTTTGTTGATCATTCTATTTAGCAGATAAAACTCAATAGGTCGATGATTTTGATGTTGCTCCCCTTCACAAAATTAAGACTCAGCTCACAATGATTCTTGATTTGCAAGGGATTGTACGTAGATCGGTGAGCTATACACCTGAAGAGGGGGGATTATTCACGACTTGACAGATGAAAAACTGGCTGAAATGTTTAGACTGAATTCGGATGAGATTGTGAAAGATGCTCCTGAAGTTGATGTTGTAAGCAATGAGGAGCTACAAGGAGTTGATGAGATTTAGATTGATGTGAAGTCGGAGCACTATCCTCAGTACACTGATGTTGATGGAGAGTCTATCTGGGATTTGGGTGAAACTTTTGTAAGTGGAGATTTTGACAAAGTAGATGAGATGGTAAAGGAGAAAGACGCTACAAAAAGTAAAGCTCAGGTTGATGATACTGATGTGGCACAAAGGACGGCAGAATGGATTGCATGTCTATCTAAGATGAAGAATCATAGAGAGCCTCCAAAGTAGAATGCCTACACCAAGCTGTATAAAGTTAAGAGAAGTCGGAAAGTATCGTGAAAAATTATGAGTTTGGCCTATTTTAAGGATTTAAATATTTATGCTGTCAAAAGGGAGAAAGGTATTGAGTATCATAGACATCGACATGGTCTGAAAACTCTCCCAGGATTAGAGCTGAACAGACTTGCATGCATAAACCTGCTGTATGCAAACTCGGAAAACAAGTCGGGTTGGTTTGAGAAGGCATTGAAGAGGGAATACCACACGAGATGGGTCAACTTCAAGCCTTAATAACCGAGGAGGTTTTTTCACAAAACTGAAGTTGACTCAATCCCTAGAAGGCGAAAAGTGGTGTTGAAGTGGAGTCCTCCAAGAAAGATGTATAAGATCCCATTAAGGGAAATGCCACAAGACTTCATACCATATTTCAAATGGTGTATTATGATAGTAGAACGGGAGAAGCGGTTATAGTGCTTAACAGAGATGGAAAGATTGAGACAATCAGGGTATTTGACCCAATGTGGCTTACCAACTTGTTGGTGGATGATGTCTATACTCTATACAAGTGGCCACTATTCTATGACCCTCAGGACATTGTACAAGCTCTCCAGTTCCAGCATGTTATCAGACTCTGTTTTGCATTTGAGATTCATACTGGAGTCACAAAAGAGGAGAAGTACAAGAAGTTTGAAGAACATGTGAAGAATGTTAGACGATAGAGTAAACTCGGTCCAAGGGGGAGTTTTTTGATACATGATGTACCTAGTTTATTGTACATGAACGTTTACGTCTTTCATTTCTTAAATACGTGTAATACAAGGTTATTTTTGTAATGTGATATGCTTTTGGATGTCTATTTACTATTGATTATATTGTATTCTTATAATGTTTATTACTACACGCTTGACTGAACATTATATATAGGTTTGTAGTAGTTATTCATAGTTCTGAGTCAACAATGATTCAGAAATGTGTTTGACTTAGTCTGGTGGTTATTCATGCTAATGGACCATGCTCATGGACCAGACGCATGAATGGACCATGCTTATGGACCAGTCACACGGACCAGTCGCAAGACTGAACCAAGTGAATGGATTAGTCACATGACTGAGTCATAAGACTGGCTCAGTCGCACGACTGAACCATTCATAGAGTTCAGTCATGCGTCTGAATCAATCGCTTGACTCTGTCACACGAATGAACCATGAAAATGGCTCAGTCGAACGATTATATACTGAAACCTATAAATACCACGTAATTCGTGGAAAAATAGAACACTTCGAATATTATCATACCCTAGCCGTCCAGAGCGTCCTAGTTCGTCCATCCAACTTCAAAATTCGTTCCTGATTGATTTCTACTCGTTCTTAATGTTTGTTTAATCGTTTGATCGATCAGGTTTTTGTTATCACTGGTTTGATCGCCAATCAAATAGGATTCCGCACTATTTGATGTGGTTTCATGTTGAATCAGTTAGTACTGTGTACGTACACGATCCTAACACATACGAAAGTAATGAATTTGATTCAAGAAGGATATTTTCATAAATAAAAAACACAAGGTATTCTAATACTTTTAAAACTAGAACTCACTCAACAACACTGACTTTTATGCATTTTTAGTTGGCGGATAATTACTGCTGATGATGGCACACGGGGGAAGCTACTCATTGGGGCTAGACTAGCCTCTGTTCATGCTTAATGATTTTGGTTGTATTGTAATACAATTAATTGATTGTTTTGTAACCCTAACTTACACGTTGTATTATTTTGCAACATTAACTATATGCATGAATGGTTTCTGTTAACTTAATTTCACTGCAACATTTTATGAAATATGTATTGGTTTATATAATTATGCTATGATAGTCCAACTGTGAGGTCTTTAGGAATAGGGCCTTACATTTTCAGCCGAAATCAAAGTAGAAGAAGTGACGTATGGGTGGCCATGCTTCTTTTAAACATAAAATAACAATGTTTTGTCCTTTTGTACACTTTAGCTCCTCCACTTATGTAAATTCTCTTTTCTTTCTTTATTCTTTTCTTTCTTAATAAATTTTTAGGTGTTACAAGAAGCAGCTATATATTATACTTTAGCTATTGACACAAAGACATTTGTTTGTTACTTGTACTACCAAGAGATCAATCATGATCCAAGAAACTGACAACATCCAGTAGTGGATTTTCTATTGTAATTGCATCCACCATAATCAATGTCTATGTATGCATATTAAGGGAAATCTCTATCTTTCGGATACCATAGGTCAAGTGATGGTTTGCCTTTTAAGTATCTAAAGATTCTCTTTACAGCATTGACGTGTGATTCTCTTGGATCTCCTTGGTATCTTGCACACATGCAAACTGCATATATGATGTCTGGTGTACTTGCTCTTACGTACATTAGGGAGCCTATCATAGATCTGTAGCGTTTCTGATCAACTGATGTGCCTTCTGAATCTGGTCTGAACTTCAATCTAGTTGCAAATCGTGTTTTACCTGATGTACATTCAGACATGTTGTATTTCTTCAATATCTGATGAACATACTTGCTTTGATTGATGAAAATTCCATCAGCAGATTGCTGAACTTGAAGACCAAGTAGGAAGGTAAGCTCTCCTATTGAACTCATTTGGAACTTTGATTGCATAAGGGTTTCAAACTCTTTGCAAAGTAGAATGTTGGTGGATCCAAAAATGATGTCATCTACATAGACTTGAACAACTAACAAGTCTTGTTCTTTCCTCTTTAAGAACAATGTTTGATCTATTTTCCCTTGGGTGTACCCATTCTGTAGTAGAAACATAGATAAAGTTTCATACCACTTCCTAGGTGCTTGATGAAGACCATACAAAGCTTTATCTAACTTATAGACTCTGTGAGGGAAATCTGGGTCTTCAAACCGTGGTGGTTGAGCAACATATACGTCTTTATCTATCTTTCCATATAGGAATGCACATTTAACTGTTGGATCTTATATGCCCAAGACACATACAAGATTGATATAGTTAGTACGTTATGATCTAAGTCGGGTCATACCCAATAACAAGCTAAACAAACATCAATAAATATTTATTTGTTAACATGATCAAACAAATAAATATTGACACCAATTTAGAAAATGGGCTTTCTAAATTATTGCATTTGAAATAGAACAAATTATATGGATAATTTGTTCAGGAGAAATTATTTGTATTATTATTTAACTAGGTTAAATAATAACAAATAAAAGTGTGTTCAAGTTATAAAATTAAAATGAGGTTTAATTTTATAAACTTATGAGTTAAAGAGTGTGAAAGTTTTATAAAATTAAAATGGGTGGGAACCCATTTGAACAAAAAATTCAGCCACCCCCTTGGATGCTTTCCTTTGGATTCTTTTGTCTTGTTTTAATACATGACTTAAACCAATTCACACACTACTCCAAACACTCTCTCTCTCACACACAAAGCAAAACTCTCTCTTCTTTTCTTGGCTGAAATTTTCGAATTTGGAAGAGTTCTTGGCTGAAATTTTCTGTTTTGGAAGAAAGCATAAGAAGAAGAGTTTGTTGTTCAACTTCCAAACTAGTTGGGTGTTTGCAAGACGCTTGTGGGTATACTTGCTTGAGGTCTTCTTCTTTGGATACTCCCATTCAACAACATCATACATCTAGAAGTTGCAAAGGGTTGCAATTGTCAAAATGTTGACTACCTTGTTAATTTAAATAATGGGATAAAGGTCATCTAACCACTATTTAAATTTAACGTTGGATTCTAGAACTTTAATTTGTGTATGACACATAAAAGAGTATTAATAACTAAAATACGACAATATCAAAAATACTAAAATTGGACTTTGTTAAATTTTGCAGATGGCCACCAACAACAATGAAAATAATGATATCCCATCCACTCATTCATTATCACTAAGGACCATTCTCCAAAAGGAGCTTCTAAACCATAACAATTTTATTGATTGGTTTTGAAACTTAAGAGTTGCTCTCGAGCAAGAGAAACGGTCAAACATATTAGACGATCTGATTTCCGATCAACCCAATGAGGAAGATGAGGAGGCCTATAATAATTGGGTGAAATACACTGAGTACTTGGTCCAAGTGTCTTGCCTCATGTTGGAAAGTATGACTCTGGTCTCCAAAAGGAGTACGAACATCACAGGGCATACAACATGAGTACCCAGATGAAGGTGTCACACCCCGGGCCCAGAGAGGCGGGACGTCACGATTAGTAAACAACAACCAAAATGCAGCGGAAACTAAATGGTTTAATACATTACAACTTTCAACATTTACATCAGAGTATTGGCTCTATTTCAATTCATAAGGTGCCCAAATCTACAGTCTATAGGTGTTATGATCAATCTTTTGGTAAAGGTTTCTTGATGCTTCAGTAACTAAAGCTTCTAGGCTCGACTTTTGTCTTCAACACCTACCCTCACTTCTTGCCTTGGATATAGGTATCTTATATAGCTCAACTATTCTCCCTAGCTGTACCTGAAGACATGCTCAAAAAGAAAATTGTATCAACATAAAGTTGGTGAGTTCAAGTGGTTCAAGTTTCAAAACAATAAAAGGAACTCTTAGAGTCCACAAGTGAAGGTTTTAGAATCAAGTGTGATAGTTTCTGAAAGTCTCATTTGATGTTTAAAACATCATTTTTAGTATCAGTCATTGTGGGGTATCACAATCAACCCTGCACTTGGTCCCCGGTTGGCCTCTTCTAAACTTGTGTTTAACCGGATATTCCCGTAGGAAAAAGGACCAAGCCTCAGAATAGTGAACCATTCCTGCTAGGATGGTTCACCATGGTATCTTACTCAAAACCTGTTACATGCCACAAACGACCCCTCAGGATCTCAGTGGGGTACCTCCCTGTGGCGGGAGCCACTGTGCGTGGGGGATTCCCCAAATAGATCTATTCACGTAAAGACAAGCGGTTCACAAAAGAATTAATGATTATGACTAAAGTATCAGCAGGTATCCAAAAAGTCCCACATACAAGTATCAAGTAAGCACAATCAAAGTTCATAAAACAGAAGATCATGCAAAGCAGTAAACAGTATCACACATAAGAGTTTCAGTTTAAAAGGAGCATGCTTCATCCCCAAAATAAAAAGTAAAAAGGGGGAACACGAGAACTCACCTGGTGTCCTTATATAAATTCAGAGCTCGATAAAGAAAAGTGATGACCATCAACAAAGCAATCCTAGCTAAAACATATAAGATTCACATTTAGATTTAGCATGATGTTATTACATGCGTGCAGTTGAGCTCTTTAGTTAAATTTAGTTGGTGATTAGTATCCTTAATGTAGCTTAGCTTCTTGTGTATTCGTTAAGTGTCATGAATTAACTTGTGTACATTAGGTTAACTAATGCATTCAATCAAGAATTGAGTCTTAGCTTAAATAATGTAGAAAAAACCAATATATATTATGGGTTCCAAATCTTTAAAAATAAATCGCATTAATGATGTAAGTAATATATAATGTTTCAAACAATGTTTATAATGTTCACGTTCCCATCATATTAGTTAACTTGATTGACGCTAACCAATCCAATTATTGATGATAGTTAACGATATTTTATATAAAAAGGGTGTTACAATTAATATTTATTTCAAAAATACAATGAGATGACTAATAATTAATAACAACAAGATGATAGATCATTATAGCGTTTTAGGTCTTATATCTTAAATAAAACGTATCGATGTCGGTTAACCTAAACATTCATTGCATAAATATACAAATGTACAATCGTATTTGTATGAGTTACATCTCTAAGTCTTGTATGATTATATGTTACACGATATAAACTTATTTGTATCATCTATGACATGTTATAACCATTTCTCAAAAATATAATGTTTCGTATATCTTATCTAGGTTGATTTCAAATAAATAACGTTGCTAATTAAATCCCGAGTCCAAACCATCTATTTAAGTTAATTAATTATCACAAGTGACGTTCATCTTTCATTTATAATTCACGTATTTTGTAATTTATGCTTTTAATTACTTAGAGCTCAAATAGCACGTATGCAATTTATAATTCAATTTCAATTGCGTTGCGCGTGCGATTATACCTTTCACTCGGTTACGTTCACTAACCCACTCGAATTGCTCTTGATCTAATCGTGTTCACGTTCCGTTGTCCGCTCGTTGACCAAGTTTGACCAGCTTTGACCGACGTTTTACCTAACCAAAACGTACCAAAATCATATTCAAACACTTAATATATTATTATCTAATACCCAAACACAACCATAATCTCAACATATGTTACCAAACTTCTCGGTTGTCTCTTACCATCGATATTTACCACATGCAGCCACTTTCATCACCATCATATCCCGACAACCACTACCACAATTACCACCATCACGGACAACGACCATCAACCGCCAACATCAACCACAACCATCAGTCGCAACCCCACACCAACGAAACCACCACCTAAACCCGATAACCACCATAATAAACACCAATTTACATCACCACCACTGCCATCACCCTTGCCTTACAGCAACTACAACCACGATTACTACCAAAACCACCATCGACCACATGCACGACTATTAACTACAATCAACAACCCCAAACTCAACCATGACCACAGCCCAAACTATACCAACGACATCCACCACCATTATTGACATTTACAGCCCTAACCGACACCCAATCTACTATTTTGACAGCTTTCAACCAACACAACAGCTTGTTACCTCGTCACCGCCACCTCGGGTAGCCTTCGGGTGCCCTAAATCGACTGCCTTGGACCCCGATATGGTACAGATCTACACATGCAGCCCAAAAATCATAACAATCTGCGGTTTGTAGTCCAAGAAAACAAAGGGGAAATGAAGCATATCGGTTCTAGGGGACCTTACCAAGAGAATAGGGCAGTGGGGCGGCCTAGGCCTCCTTCGGCCACCCTTTCTTTCACAACCCCGGCTACTGTCGCCGTCCCTGCTGTGGCCCTGCACCACCAACACCACATCGCGACCACCTTCAACCACCATCATCACCATCGGCCTCGTAGGCCTCCGAATCCACCACCATCGCGACACCACCATCGGGACACCACCATCGCGACACCACCATCGTGATAACCACAGTCACCATCACAGCCATCGCGACCGCACATCATCATTGGCTGACCTTCGTAACCGCGACCACCACAACCACTACCGACATCACCCACGACCAACACCAACGGAACCACCAGCACCACGGTCGCCCCCTTTTCAGCCATCAGCATCGCGAATTTCCAGAACCTAAAACAGAGGGGAGTCGAGAGGGGTGAGGTCGTCGCCGGAGGTTCGAGTGGTTGGCTGGAATCGGAGGGAACAGGGGGAAGAAGAGGGAGGTTGTGGCGCCTCTCTCTCTCATCTCTGAATTTTTGTTTCAAAACCCTAAAATGGAGAATTATTTGTTTATATACTAGGTTAAATGAAACGGGTTCGTAAAAGAATTCGGTTCGAACACGTTCAATCAAGTTTGTCACGTAGCGTTTAAATTTGTTTCTCGTTAGTTTCAATTTATACAAAACGTTATAAGTGTTCCGAGATTATGTATTTAAAACATGCCGGATAATCAAACGAGTTTGTAACTTATCGCGTATTTAACATGTTTCACGGTTTCACGGGTTTTTATCGAATGAGCATTAATATTATCATTTTTCTATCAAAATATATACAATTAAGTATTAAAATGATATTTTGAGCGTTAACTTCCTATGTTAGTCACGTTAAAGCTTTATTTGACGAATTCTCGGGTTTTACCAGATCGTAACCCGGTTCGCGTCACGGTCGCGTTTCGTAACGCCGTTATTTCGGACAACGTACCATTCATCAAATTTAATGTGATATGTTAATAAAAAATGATTAGATAATTATTTTCGGAGTTACGTGGCTCGGTTGTCGTAACGGACGTCAGTTAAATGCCGGTGAAAACCGGTTTTCGCGTTTCGCTTACGAAATTCTGTTGTTTATGCTTGATTGATGAAAAATCTTTCAACAAACATCATTTATGATGTTGTTAGCATTAACAATGATTTGGATTGGATGACAAGCCATTATAAGGAATTCTGATGGAATTCAGACGTTAGTACGCGTTAAATTGCCGGATTTTACCCGGTATGGGTTCTGAATCTGTTTTCAGTTTGGATCTTTTCCATAGTTGTTTCAAATCACATAAGAAATCATTGTTTCATGGTTTCTCATTTAATTAGTTCGTAAATGTGCATTTGGGCCTTAAATGGGCCTTTTTACAAGTTCGGGCCCTTATTGGGCTTATTGGGCTTATTGGGCCCAAAGACTAGTTTCGTTTTGCAAGGTTTCCTTGTTAAGCCCAACTCAATTCAGACTTTTATTGTGTTTTATAACATTTATAGGTTTTCAATTGAGTCATATTTCAGAGGTGTCACACCCCGGGCACGATTAGTAAACAACAACCAAATTGCAGCGGAAACTAAATGGTTTAATACATTAAAACTTTCAACATTTACATCAGAGTATTGGCTCTGTTTCAATTCACAAGGTGCCTAAATCTACAGTCTATAGGTGTTATGATCAATCTGTTGGTAAAGGTTTCTTGATGCTTCAGTAACTAAAGCTTCTAGGCTCGACTTTTGTCTTCAACACCTACACTCACTTCTTGCCTCGGATATAGGTATCTTCTATAGCTCAACTATTCTCCCTAGCTGTACCTGAAGACATGCTCAAAAAGAAAATTGTGTCAACATAAAGTTGGTGAGTTCTCGTGTTCCCCTTTTTACTTTTGTTTTGGGGATGAAGCATGCTCCTTTTAAACTGAAACTCTTATGTGTGATACTGTTTACTGTTTTGCATGATCTTCTATTTTATGAACTTTGATTGTGCTTACTTGATGCTTGTATGTGCGACTTTTTGGATACCTGCTGATACTTTAGTCATAATCATTAATTCTTTTGTGAACCGCTTGTTCTTACTTGAATAGATCTATTTGGGGAATCCCCCACACACAGTGGCTCCCGCTAAAGGGAGGTACCCCACTGAGATCCTGAGGGGTCGTTTGTGGCATGTAACAGGTTTTGGGTAAGATACTATGGTGAACCATCCTAGCAGGAGTGGTTCACTATTCTGAGGCTTGGTCCCTTTTCCTACGGGAATATCCGGTTAAACACAAGTTTAGAAGAGGCCAACCGGGGACCAAGTGCAGGGTTGATTGTGATACCCCATAATGACTGATACTAAAAATGATGTTTTAAACATCAAATGAGACTTTCAGAAACTATCACACTTGATTCTAAAACCTTCACTTGTCGACTCTAAGAGTTCCTTTTATTGTTTTGAAACTTGAACCACTTGAACTCACCAACTTTATGTTGACACTCTTTTCTTTTGAGCATGTCTTCAGGTACAGCTAGGGAGAATAGTTGAGCTATAGAAGATGCCCATATCCGAGGCAAGAAGTGAGGGTAGGTGTTGAAGACAAAAGTCGAGCCTAGAAGCTATAGTTACTGAAGCATCAAGAAACCTTTACCAAAAGATTGATCATAACACCAATAGACTGTAGATTTAGGCACCCTGTGAATTGAAACAGAGCCAATACTCTAATGTAAATGTTGAAAGTTGTAACGTATTAAACCATTTAGTTTCCGCTGCATTTTGGTTGTTGTTTACTAATCGTGACGTCCCGCCTCTCAAGGCCCGGGGTGTGACAAAAGGAAACATTCCAACAACAAGCAAGGGTAGAACGCTTAGAAACGGTTCGAGTACTCCATGCATGTCATATGGATGACACCCAATCCGTCTCATCTTCTGTACTTAAGATGAAGAGCCACATTGACCGCCTCGAAAGGCTAAATTGTCCCATCTTGAAAGAGTTGGCTACGGATTTGATACTCAACTCTTTATCAAAAAGGTTTGACAACTTTGTCATGAATTATAACATGAACGGGTGGGACAAGAACATAAGTGAGTTCACTCTATGCTCAAAGCAGCCGAGGCGGCCACGGGTTAAAAGGTTTTACCCGTTCTCACCATCAATGAAGGTGGGAGCAAGAAGAGGCCTTACCCCGCACCCAAGGCAAAAGGTTGCTTCGAATGACCCATGCTTTAAGTATGGAGAGATAGGACATTGGGCAAGGGAAAATTGTCCTGTCCATCTTAAAGAGTTGCAAGCTAAGAGGGATGTCGGGCAAACCTCAGGTAAAATTTTCATGATTCATATTGATCTAAATTTAATATCCTCTAACAAATAGGTATTGGATACCGGATGTGGAACTCATATTTGCAATTTGTTGCAGCGATTCAAAAGAAGTAAGGAGTTCAAGAAAGGGGATGTTAGCCTCTACATGGGGAATAGGGCAAAAGTTCAAGTTGAAGACCGAGGGGACTACATCTTGAAGCTTCCAAATGGTTTGGAAGCAATTTTGAACAATGTTTTGTATGCTCCTAGTTTGACTAGGAACATTATTTCATTTACCCAATTAAGACATTATGGTTATGTTTTGACATTTATCGAAAATGAAATTCATGTTTCTTTTAATAACATCTTTTACTTTAGAGCTATTCCTATTAATAGAATTTATGAATTGGTTCGTGAAAACACATTATATGATAGCTTATTGTACCAAACCACCACCAAGAAGCTCAAATTGGATTCAAGTGACACCTATCTTTGGCATTGTCGTCTTGGTCATATAAACACGAAGCGCATACAAACACTCCAAAAGAACGGTCTTTTAAAAGCAAGTGAAAGTGATTCATTTGATGTATGTGAATCTTGTTTACAAGGAAAAATGACTAAGGCAACTTTTAGTGGCAAAACCAAAAGGGCAAAAGATTTATTAGGTATCATACATTCGGATTTATGTGGTCCTTTTAAGCCAATGACTAGGTACAATGAAAGATACTTGATTACCTTTACCGATGACTATAGTCAATATGGGTATGTGTTGTATTGCTGTGAACAATTAAATGAACAAAGTAATCAACAATTGCAAAGATTCAAATCAGTTTGTAAACAAAGAAACTAATGGAACATATATTACATAATAAGTCACTATACTATTGCAAAAGTAAAATACAATGCAAAAGTAAAATACAAAGACAAAATAAAGACAACATGTTAAATCTTTAAGAGGTGCTAACAATACTCCCCCTAAGATTTACATGGTCTTCAGTGACCTTCAATCTTCATTCTCTTGATCTTTTCAACTTCAATCTCCTCTCTTCTTCAGTCTTCTCTGCTACATTCTTCTATCTTCTCTTTATCTGCGATCTTCTTTGTTCCTTTGCATCCATCTTCAGTCTTCAAAGTAATCTTCAGGTTCCTCTTTGACTTTAAATGCTGGTTTCTCCTTGTAAGGCTCTTGATCTCTTAAGGCTTTAGCAATAGCAGATTTGAACTTGCTAGCTATATACACCTTGCTCAGGCTTCGCCTCGTTCGTCTTTATCTCCATTTTGCTCATGACTTCAAGTCTCTTTATATAATCATGTAATGTCAATTATAGCGTACAACTAAATAGGTTTTGAATTACCTTTTGAGTATACTTCTAACACTCCCTTACTGTATATCTGTCGGGTTTGTTGGACCATAAACATAGTTGTTTAACCATTTAAACAAGAAAACGCAGCGGAAACAAACTTAAATATTATGTTTTATAATCTGAAATTTGAGCATATTATTTGTCAACAACAAACCCAAGAACATAAGGATCAAATATATGTGTATGAACTAGCTATCAATAAGAAACAACAACCAAAAGTAACATATACAAGCTACCTTTGTAGAGCTGCTGAAAAACGGGATTTGGATGAAGAGAATGAGGTTCTTCAATGAGCAAAACACCAAGGAGAGGTGTCCTCAAGCTACCATACCCACAAGCATGAAACAAACACCTTGTTGCTATGATTTCAGCACCAAAATCGAACCAAGATGAGCTGAAAATCGAATTTAGAAAACCCTATAAGTCGTTCAATCTCATATTTAGAAAATATCCCTATAAGTCATTCAATCTCGTATGAACAAAATATCCCTATAGGTCGTTCAATCTCATATGCAACTTATTTTAGAAAATTGAATTTCTAAATTGGTATATTTATTTTATTGATTGATCATATCATCAATTAAATATTAATTTATGTTTGCTAAGCTTGTTATTAGGTATGACCCGACATGGATCATAACGTACTAACCATATCAATGTTCTATGCGTCTTGGGCATAAAGAATCCAATAATCTCCCACTTGCACAAGATTCATAGAAGATTGATGCTAGTAGTAAATACCGCCTAACAACGGTTTACTACCCTCAATACACATGACTAAAAGCCATTCAATAACATCATGCCCTTCAAGTTTCAAACTTGAAATGATTTAGGTGAATCAATCATTTATCCTTTTGTTACAGATGTCATGTTAAATCCAAAGACATAGAATGATCAATCCTTGTTTATTTAACTTAATCAAGCCTTAGACATCATGCTCTCAATAAATAAGAGGAACAAATTCCATCTTGACTACATACATTTCTCACAATCACCTCGTGTCACACCTGAACATAGCCTTATGTACTGTCCATTATTTCAGAGCAGTGCAGAGCTTGCTCAAGGTATAACATTTGGTGAATATCAAAACCCAATATGTATCTCAGGTTGGAGGATACCAAATGATATTCGCCTTTACTCAAATTTACTTATGATCAATCTAGTAGATTCCATGTAGTAAAATTTGAGATGCGGGTCAGTCCAGTATTTGTATCCCACAAATATCTATGAACTTTAACAGCAACCCTTTGCTCTATATTCATCCATATGATTATCTACCAATCCAAGTTCATAATAGTCTTACTTTCATACTTGTTCCCATAAGCATGAACGACTAAGGACGTTCTGAGTAAATAATTTACTCATGGATTTTAAACAAGCAAAATAGGAATATTAGTTGTTACATTATAACCAAATAATTTATTGAAGTAATAAGGATTACAATATCTAATTACAAAATTAAAGATCAAATCCAGTCACTAGAATATTGAAGTCCCATGGCACAAGTATGACTCTGATGCTTTGCCTTTTCAAGAAGCTTCGTGAGTGGATCCACGATGTTTTGATCCGTGTGAACTTTGCGAATACATATTTTTCCCTTTTCAACTTCATCCCTTATGTAGTTGAATCTTCGTTCAATGTGCCTAGTATTTTGATGTGCACAGGGTTCCTTGATTAGAACAATCGCACCCTCGTTATCACAAAAGTTTTCTAGGGGGTCCTGAATGGAAGGGACCACCCCAAGATCGGCAATGAATTTCTTTAACCACGTAGCTTCCTGAGCGGCTAACGAAGTGGCGATGTATTCTGACTCCATAGATAATAATGCCACCACATCTTGCTTAAAGCTCTTCCAAGAGAGTGCTCCTCCATTCAAGATGAAAATGTACCTCGATTGTGATCGTGAATCAAATCGATCAGTTTGGAAACTCGCATCCGTTTTACCCATTACAACGAGTTCCTCCTCACAAGATCCATAGATTAGGAACATATCTTTGGTCCTCCTTAGGTACTTAAGTATGTTCTTAACAACCATCCAATGACTGTTTCCAGGATTTTATTGTTATCGGCTTGTCATGCTCAAAGCGCATGACACGTCCGGTCTAGTGCATATCATTGCATACATGATGGATCCTATAGCAGACGCATATGGGATTCCAGTCATTTTATCTTGCTCATCCTTTGAGCTTGAACATTGAGTCTTACTCAATATCATTCTTGTTTGAATAGGTACGGTACCTTTATTAGAGTTTTCCATTTTGAACCTTTTCAAGATCTTGTCATTGTATGCACTTTGATTTAAACCTATCAATCACCTTGATCTATCCCTATAGATCTTTATTCCCAAAATATATGGGCTTCACCAAGATCCTTAATGGAGAAACAATTTCCAAGCCAGGATTTTACACCTTTCATGGTTTGAATGTCATTTCCGAATAGTAGAATGTCATCGACATACAATACTAGGAAAGTGATGATGCTCCCACTAGCTTTTTTATATACACCTGCTTCATCAACGTTTTTGATGAACCCAAATTTGATTATTTTTCATCAAAACGGTGGTTACAACTTCTTGATGCTTGCTTCAATCCATAGATTGATTTCTTTAACTTGCATACTTTATTAGGATGCTTTTGATTGACAAAACCTTTAGGCTGAACCATATAGACATCTTCCCCAAGATATCCATTCAGAAAAGCGGTTTTGACATCCATTTGCTAAATCTCATAATCATAATGAGCAGCTATGGCAAATAATATCCTAATAGACTTTAATATTGTAACGGGTGAGAAGGTCTCATCATAATCAACCCCTTGAGTTTGAGTGAAACCTTTTTCTACAAGTCTAGCTTTATAAGTATCCAAGTTTCCATGCATGTCGGTTTTCTTTTGAAAACCCACTTACTTCCAACTACCTTGGAGTTAAGAGGTGGTTCAACCAAGTCCCATACTTGGTTGTCATACATGGGTTGCATCTCAACGTTCATGGCTTCCAGCCTTTTGTCACAATCCAAATTGGACAACGCATCATGATAAGTGGTTGGTTTATCGGAATCTACCACATAGCACCCATCCATGAAAAATCCATATATTTCAGGTGGATTACTAATTCTATCAGATCTACGAACGTTTTGTGTGTATTGATCAACCATTTGATCATCCTCAACATCATCATGTTGAGTGCTAGTATCAACCAAACGTGTATCAGTTTGTGGTTCTTGATCCTCCTCAAGATCCACTGTTTTACCGCTAGTTCCTTCCGTAAGGAACTTAGCTTCTAAGAACTCAGACTTCTTGGCAACAAACTCCTTTTCTTCCAATGGATCATAGAAATAATATCCCATAGAATCTCTAGGATATCCAATGAAGATACACTTAGTGGAACGGCTTTCTAACTTGTTACAGGTGGGAGTCTTAACATAAGCCTCATAACCCCATACCTTTAAATATGATAGTGATGGAACTCTTCCATGCCATATTTCAAAAGGTGTCGTTTCCACTTTCTTGGTTGGGGCCATATTCAAAATACGAGCCGTCGAGAGCAAAGCGAAACCCCAAAATGATAGAGGCAATGAGCTTTTAGCCATCGTAGATCGAACCATATCCAATAGAGTTCGATTTCTCCTCTCGGACATACCATTGTGTTGTGGTGTCCCAGGTGGAGATAGTTGTGAGATGATACCACAACTTCTAAGATGATCTCTAAAAGCATCATTTAGGTATTCACCTCCTCTATCGGTGCGGAGAATTTTTATTTTCTTGTTGAGTTGATTTTCTACTTCATTTTTGAAGTTTTGGAACATTTCAAAAGCTTCATCTTTGTGTCTTAACAAGTACACATAACCATATCTACTATAGTCGTCGGTAAAGGTAATGAAGTATCTTTCATGGTACCTAGTCATTGGCTTAAAAGGACCATATACATCCGAATGTGTGATGCCTAATAAATCTTTTGCCCTTTCGGATTTGCCACTAAAAGGTGCCTTAGTCATTTTACCTTGTAAACAAGATTCACATACATCAAATAAATCATATTCATTCGCTTTTAAAAGACCATTCTTTTGAAGTGTTTGTATGCGCTTCTTGTTTATATGACCAAGACGGCAATGCCAAAAATAGGTATCACTCAAATCCATTTTGAGTTTCTTAGTGGTGGTTTGGTACAATGAGCTATCATATAATGTGTTTTCATGAACCAATTCATAAATACAATTGATAGGAATAGCTTTAAAATAAAATATGCCATTTAAAAAACATGAATTTCATTTCAATAAATGTCAAAACATAACCATATTGTCTTAATTAGGTAACAGAAATAATGTTCCTAGTCAAACTAGGAGCATACAAAATATTGTTCAAAATTGCTTCCAAACCATTTGGAAGCTTCAAGATGTAGTCCCCTTGGCCTTCAACTTGAACTTTTTCCCCATTCCCCATGTAGAGGCTAATGTCCCCTTTCTTGAAGTCCTTACTTCTTTTGAACCCTACTATAAGTTGCAAATGTGAGTTCCACATCCAGTATCCAATACCCATGTGTTAGAGGATATTAAATTTAGATCAATGTAAATCATGTAAGTTGTACATGATGTTTGCCCAGCATTCCTCCTAGCTTGCAACTCTTTGAGATGGTCTGTACAATTTCTTGACCAATGTCCAATCTCCCCACACTTAAAGCATGGGTCATTCGAAGCAACCTTTCTGCTTCTTCGCCACTGGTTTTGGTGGTGGCGCTCTAACCACTCCCTTCCCCTTTCCCCTAATGTGCCCTTTAACTTGGCAACATTTTCCTTGGGTACGGGTGAGGCCTATTCTTGTTCCCACCTTCATTGATGGTGAGAACGGGTAAAACCTTTTTACCCATGGCCGCCTCGGTGGTTTTGAGCATATAATGAAGCTCACTTATGTTCTTGTCCTATCCGTTTATGTTATAATTCATGACAAAGTTATCAAACCTCTTTGACAGAGAGTTGAGGATCGAATCTGTAGCCAACTCTTTTGAGACGGGAGAATTCATCCTTTAGAGGCGGTCAATGTGGCTTTTCATCTTAAGTACATAAGATGAAACAGATTAGGTGTCATCCATAAGACATGCATGGAGTGCTCGAACCGTTTCGAAGCGCTCTACCCTTGCTTGTTATTGGAATGTTTCCTTCAACTGGGTTATCATGTCGTATGCTATATGATATTCATACTCCTTTTGGAGATCTAGAGTCATACTTGTCAACATGAGGCAAGACACTTAGACCGAGTCCTCAGTGTATATCACCCAATTCATAAAGGCCTCCTCATCCTCCTTATTAGGTTGACCGGGAATCAGATCGTCTAAAATGTATGATTGTTTCTCTTGCTTGAGAACAATTCTCAAGTTTCGAAACCAATCAATAAAATTATTATGGTTTAAACGCTCCTTTTGGAGAATGGTCCTTAGTGATAGTGAGTGAGCGGATGGGATTTTATTGTTATCATTATTGTTGGTGGCCATCTACAAAATTTAACAAAGTTCAATTTTTGTATTTACGATATTATCCATATTTTAATATTTAAAGCCCTTTTATGTGTCTTACATAATTTTTAAAATTCTAGAATCCAACGTTTCATTTAAATAATGGTTAGGTGACCTTTATCCTATTATTTAAATTAACAAGGTAGTCAACAATTTGACAATTGCAACCCTTTGCAACTTTTAGGGTATGGGATCGACTTTAAAACATGATATGTATAATCGGCATGTTTATCCCATCAACACCTTTGTAAACCACATTGTAGGTGATCCATTTGACATGGTTTGCAAATCAAGTTACCCTACTTGCACACACATGTGAGTTTTCCAACGTAGGTGGTTAGGTGACCTTTATCCCACAAACATGGTATCCCCACCTCGAATCACAAGTTCCCTCAAAACGGTAGGTGACCTTTATCCCATTAAGAGTTTCCTAATGACTCAAGTGTTGTGCAAAAGGACAGTGTTAAACTTGTTTATAAAAGAAATTTCAATTTTTCATAATTCAAGTTTAGAAAACTCTATTTACTTTGTATTTGCATGCTTTCAAATACAAGGTACCCTATGTTTACCTTTTAATAAAACCCCTTTTATTAAAATCATTAATCCTTTTAATAACCTTTTATTAACCACTTAATGATAAAGAACAATCAATTTTCAGCTTGTTAAGTTTGTTAATGAGTGAAAGGATCTAAGCCTCTAGTTTGATCAATTAGGTTGTATTCGTAGCGGATTTAGCACAAGAATTAAGCAAATTATACTAAGAACACAAGAGATATATCAATGTAACAGTAGGTTATAGAGAAAGAGAGGAATTCTGCAAAAAGGTGTTTTCTATTAGATCACACACTTCGACAAGGATTACAATTAGGTCATCTTCCTTTTATAGGAAGAATGACGTCAGCTGATGTCACTTGATAGTGACATCAAACCGTTATTTTAACAAACTACTGAAATTACCTAAACTACTGAAGATGTCAAGCAGCTGACATCTTCTTACAAAATGCTAAGTGTTAAACTTATTACAACAACTGAAAAGAAACTACTGAAAACTACAACGACTGAAGAACATACTCTTCAGTCGTTTTACAAACTACTGAAATAGAAAATTACAATTACTGAAAAGAAAAAGCTGAAAGGTAAACCATCACAACAACTGAAGAATACTTCTTCAGCTGTTGTGACAAACTCTAAAGCTTCAGCACTTGTCTTCAGACTTTAACTTTAGATGTTTCATCAGCTGATAACTTCAGTAGTTGTCATCAGCTGATGTCTTCAGTTTTTGTCTTCAGTCTTTGTGCTTTAGCTGTTGATCTTCAGTACTTTGTACTTCAGCTGATGGTCTTCAGTACTTGAAACCTCAGCACTTGAATCTTCAGTACTTCAGTCTTTAGTACTTGTGCCTTCAGTACTTGGGCCTTCAGTACTTGAGTCTTCAGTACTTGAGTCTTCAGTACTTGAGTCTTTAGTACTTGAGTCTTCAGTACTTGTGCCTTCAGTACTTGAGTCTTTAGTACTTGAGTATTCAGTACTTGATCTTCAGCTGTTGAGGTCTTCAAACTTTGTCAAACATCTAATGAAGCTTTCAGCAGTTGTTATGATGTCTTGTGGGACTTAGAGGTTTTTCTGATCTGGCTCATTGGTTCTTTTGGTCCAACAAACTCCCCCTGAACCAATGCAACCAAAACCTCTAAGCTTATTATTGGTCCCACTTATTGTGGCAGAAAGATTGGTCTATTTGCTTCTGGATCAGCTCAGAAGTTGACCCATATAAGCACTGGCCTGGGAAAAGTCTTCAAGGATCTGATTGACATAGTATGGATGGGAACTCTGTTTAGGGGAATTGGACACAGAGTTATTGTCCTATCCATAAGATCTACTTCCCAACTATGAACCTGTAGGATTCTCTCGTGTAGGCTTCTAAAAATATTACTTGGTCCTCCATGGTAAGATTCTCTGCCTCACCCTAAAATAATCCTTCAGGCCCATAGAGCTCTGAGATGAATTTGGCCTGTTTACCATTTTTGAGATCCACAGTTGTTATAGCCCTATAGGCAAACTCATCAGGGTGATTACCCTCTAAGAACAACTGGAGCTCATTTCTCCTAACATTCTCAAGCCTCTTGTAGACTAACCCATTTTTAATCACTCTATTCTCGAACATCTTTTGTGGTGGGAGGTTAGTCTGATAGGCCTTCTTGAAATCTTCAATTATCTCCCAGGGTGATATTACAATGGCCAAAGAGATCACTTCATCTACAACCTTTTTTACTTGGCCATTGTATCTCAGTGGAATGTCTTTCCTAATAATCCTGTGAGACACCCTAGGATCAGGCCAAATTCTCACTTTGTCCTTTTGGTATTGAAATGTATGCTTTAAAGTGACTAATCTCCGAGCTTGTTTCCTCATATTAACAATTGATGAGGAAGCAATATAAGCTTTATCTACTCTTTTCAACAGCTCCTTATCATGTAGCTTATGCTGCTGTTCTTGTTCAAGTTTAACCCTCATAGCTTCCATCTGTGAGGCAGGAGTGATGGGTAAAGGTTTGGCTTTGGGTAAAGATATGACTGCAGAGAGAGGCAACCTATCTTGGTCCTCATCATCCTCTTCTTCTTCTTCTTCTAGCCTCAGCACCTTCTCTTCCTCTTCAAGGGTGCATCATCGGCTATGGGTTTTGATGGTGAAAGGGTTGGTTTTGTGGGTGGTGGTTTGGTTTTTGGTGTGGGAAATTGGGCAAGCTGAGCTAGTAATTTAGATGTGAGAGAGGATTTGGTTTGTTTGGCTAACTCAGTCCTGTTCCTAGCACCGGCTTCACTAAGGGCTTCTATGATCAGTCCCTTAGTGAATACCTTAGACGAACAGATCTTGGTGGTTATTGCCAAGATGCTGTCCCTGGGCCATGATTTGATCTCCAGGACTGATCTCCCTAGATACTTCGAAATGAATCTTGTCATAGCCTCAAGTCTCTCTTTCTCCTCTTGGCTATAACAAGACCATCGGTACTCTATCTCTTTCACCTCCAACTTTCTTATCTCTTGATCTAGCTCAACAGTGTCAGTGTCAAAGCCTTGCCTGAACAGCTGATCAATGATGTTATCCATTGACCTGCTATGTTTAGCATCAGCCTCCTTGACAAGGGCAGCTAGATCTTTCTCCTTCTCTCCATTCTTCTTCTTATATGTGACATGAAAGTCTTTTTGACTTTCAGTCACTTTCTCCAATTCAGCCCTCTCCTTCTCCTTCTCCCTCTCAGTCTCCACCACCAACTCCCTCTCATGAACTACCTCATCCTCAACTTCTTTCTCTTTCACTTCCTCCACCACTCTCTTCCTCTTAGCTTTCACTGAAGTCTCTCCCTTTTTGGTTGCATTGGTTTTAAGGGGTTGACTCTTAGAAAGCTTCTTCATCACAACAGCTTCCACCATAGGCTGTATAGTAGAGGGAAGCCTCTCATCAAGGGTTTTGATCACAATATCTGTGATAATGGGTGTGATGAGAGGCAAGGAATTTTGAAAGATAGCAGCTAATTGCTCAGGGGGGATCTGTCCCTAAGAACTAGTGCCAGAAGCAGAGGTAGGCGGCTGAGTTTGTGGGAGTGGCTGAGTGTATGTGAGACTTCAGGTGAAGGTGCCATCTGTGGGTTTATGGTGGCAGATGGACTTTGTTCTTGAGTCATTTTGGCGAGTAGCTCTTTGAGTCTACTCACCTCATCCTCAAGAATGGTATTTTGAGCTACTACATCGTAGAAAAAGCTTAGGTCATCATCAGTTGTAACTGAATCACCTGACCTCCTGAATGAATCAGGATGAACATGTGCTGAGTGTAGCTTAGTGATCACATGTGCCCCTTGTTCTTGGTGCTGGGGACTTCCTTCCTCCGGATTGGATCCATCATCGGCGGTTGCCTCTGGTGAGGACTTAGCTATGTTACCAGCTTCATCCTGTCCATCTGCTGAAAGTGGTAGACTCACCAGATTGTCTTATCTCCTTTGCCACACTTGGAGATGAGACATTTGATTCTCTGTGTTGTGGGCTCCCATCAACACTTGTATCCACCCTCTCTGTGGTCAGAGTTTTCCTAGTTGTGATTGGTTCCTAGGAGAGGGTGGAGTGTTAAGATGAGTCAACACTTTTGCAATTATGAGTGTAGGGCTTTGAGGGGCGGTTGCAGTGGGAGATGGGGTAGAAGCAGTATGCACATGGGGAGATGTGTGCTCTTCAATGGAAACCTCCTCTGTTGGATTCTATATGCCCAAGATACATAGATTATTGATGTGGTTAGTACGTCATGATCCAAGTCGGGTCATACCCAATAACAAGCTTAGCAAACACCAATCAATATTTAATTGATGATATGATCATGCAATTAAATATTTACACCAATTTAGAAAATGGGTTTTCTAAATAAAATTGCATGTGAGATGGAACAACTTATTGGGATATTTTGTCCATGAGTATTATTTGTAATGTTATTTGTTTTAATCAAATAACATCAAATAATAAAAGAGTGTGTAAGGGTTATATAAAATTAATAGGTTAATTTTATAAACTCTTACAACCAACAAATAAAATGGGTGTTTAAGTTTTGGGGGGAAAAACCCCTTGAATATCAATGGATCGGCCGCCCCATGTGGGTTTGAGATTCCATTTTCTTTCTTGAAACACAACACTCCATTTTACAAGAACATGCTCTTTGACTCACTCTCTCTCACATAGATACATGCAATGACCAAATGAAGGAAAAATGCTCTCTCTCTTTTCTTTGCAAAGAACCACGGCTGGAATAGTTCCAGCAACAATCTTCTAGCTCGATTTGGTGCTCAAAAGATGCTTCCTCTCGGTTCTTTGAAGAAACTCACGGCTGGAATGGTTCCAGCAGCTTTTTCTTGGTCGATTTGGTGCTTAAAATCCTAGCAAAAGGTGTTGCTTTGAGGCTTGTGGGTATGAACACTTGAGAACACCTTCTCTTGGTGTTTTGATCATTCAATGGCAGCTTCATCTTTCAGATAAGTCCACGTTTTTCAGCTCTCTTTTGGATGATGTTTCATCCACGGGTTTTGACAGCTTTTCTTTCTCTTTTGGATGATGTTTCATCCACGGGTTTTGACATCTTTTCTTTCTCTTTGGATGATGTTTCAGCTCTATTTTCAGCAACCTTTGGAAGCAATCTTTGGAAGGTAGTTTGTTGATTTCGTTGTTGTGTTTTGCTTCTTGATGTTAGGGCTGTTCAAGAACATCATTTTCATCTACAACTCGATTTTGGCAGCTTCTAAAGGTAGTATACATCAATTGTTTGGGTTGTTGTATATTGGTGATAACTAGTTCAAACACATATATAAGATCCTTGCATTCTTGGGTTTGTTATAGACATGCAATGAACTAAAATTTTCAGATTTCAAATGGTTGATGTTTGATGTTAATCCGCTGCGTTTTCTTGTTTAAAATGGTTAAACAATATTGTTTAGGTCCAACAAACCCAACATCCTCAAGTGAGAAAGGTTCCAGATGTGTGGTAGCCCCGAAAATGGTTGCATCAGGCTCCTGTAGAGAGGATGCCTGTGCGGTTGTAGTTGGTGGAGTTGTGGTAATTGCTGGGAGAATCGTGCCAGCAATTACTTCCTGCCTTTGTTATGCAGGGGCATCCTCAGGGGACTCATCTCCCTGAGTAGCCTTTTTGGTTTCTTTTGTTTGGGTTTGGTGGGGACTTTGGATTTGGAGGTGGAGGCTGTGGGTTCCAGCTGCGTGGGTTTACGCAACTTGGCAGCCTTTTTGAGTGTCTGGTCAGTGTTGTGCCTGGATTATACCTCAGGCAATACAGCCATGGCAGGGACTCCAAGGCCAACAAGTCCCTCAGCTTGTAGCTGGTTCTCTATTATGGCCATTATGAACCGTGGATATAGTATCCAACGGTTAGCAAAAGGTTTTGTGGCCATATCCTTAAGTTCCAAAAAGATTATTTCAGAAAAATTTAATGGTTGTTTCTCAAGGATAGAGAATAATACCTGCTGCCACCTAGTGGACTTTTGATCCCATGAGGAGGTCTTTGGGGCTAAGCAAACATTCACCATGTGGAATATAAGGCGTTCGGCATTATGGAATTGTTTCTTGAGCAGGGTAGATGCATGAAGGTCACCCTGATAGTCATGGTGTTCAAAGGATAGATCAGTGGTGCCTTTTGGATATTCGGTTGGGAAGGTGGCATCATCCAGTTTTAAGGTTTGGCGGATGATTGCCGGAGTGATAACCACCTTCTGGTTGTTGACGAATGACTGGAGAGAGACCTCGGCGTCGTTCTCTCCAGCAAGGGTGACATTCGTCCAGAACTGGGTAAGGAAATCGGCATATATTGTGGGATTGAGGAGAAAGTCCGTTTGGACTGGGGAATCGACCATAAGATCAATGGCTTTATCAAACTTGGTCCAAAATGGGATTTGGTCAGGTAGGTAACACAGTTGTGGCGAGGTTTAAGCTGCATGGTCGCCATTAATGGTAGGAGAGAGGTTTCAGAGTTTTTGAAATATTAGGTTATAAGAGAATGAAAAACTCTGAAGGTAGGGTTGGGTATTTATAGGGTACGGATTGAAACGACTGAAAGAAAGCGACTGAAGGTTTTGGTGTTAGCCATCAGTTGTTGAAACGACTGATGACATGGTTTTAACCTTCAGAGGTTATAAACATCTGAGGACTTGGTGTTAGTCATCAGTAGTTGAAACTACTGAGACCGTGGTTTTGTCCTTCAGATGTTGCAAATGACTGAAGACTTGTTGTTAGTCATCAGTAGTTATAAACTACTGAAGAAATCTTTTTCAACTTCAGACGTTGTAAACAACTGAAGACTTGGTATTAGTTGTAAACTACTGACATCAGTAGTTGTAAACTACTGAATACATGGTTTTTGCTTCAGTTGTTGTAAACAACTGAGGACTTGGTGTTAGTCATCGGTAGTTGTAAAACTACAGAAGACATGGTTTTTTCCTTCAGTTGTTTGGTATGAAACAACAGAAGAGATCAGCTGAAGAGAAAAATTACTCATCAGCTGTTGTCGTCAATTCAGTTGTTTCATGCTGACCTCAACGTTTATTCATCAGCTCTTTGGCTGACTTTCAGATGTTTCATTGGCCTTCAGCTCTTGTGAATATTAATTCCTCAGCTCTTGTGAACAAATGTTCATAAGACCTGATGAAATAAATTATTCTTCAGAGCTTGTGAACAAATTTTGTCTTCAATACTTATGTGTAAGAGTAAACATCAGTACTTGTAAACAAAATTTGTTTTTCAGTACTTATTTGTTTGAAAACTATACATCAGTAGTTATAACCACATCAGTAGTTGTAACTACATCAGTTGTTTGCAACAAATAATGTACTTTAGTACTTTGAAGCATTTTAGTCTTCAGTAGTTATAAAAAATGCTGAAGACGAAGTTACTCATCAGTACTTATTTTTGACCTTTGCATACTAATGCTCATCAGTACTTGTGAGCTGAGAGCATCAGTATTAGTCAAATTATTCTAGCTGCAGCATACCAAGCCTTAGTACCAGATTTTGAAATGTGGCACTATCTAAAGGCTTAGTAAAGATGTCTGCAAGCTAATCAGCACTAGGCACAAACTTTGGATCAATCAGACCTTTTTCATAGCAATCCCTAATAAAATGATGTCTGATCTCAATATGTTTGGTCCTAGAGTGCTGGACTGGATTTTTAACAATACAAAGAGCTGAAGCACTATCCATTAATAATGGAGTCTTAGTCTCTGTAATGCCATAATCCAAGAGTTGATTCTGAAGCCAGAGTACCTGGGATGTATAACTTGCTGCAGCAATGTACTAAGCTTTAACAGTGGATGTAGCAATTGATGTTTGTTTCTTACTCTGCCAAGAAACTAAACAATTGCCTAGGAATTGGCAACCACCAGAAGTGGATTTTCTGGTGACTTTACATCCTGCATAGTCACTATCAGAGAAAGCAACTAATTTGCATGAATACGCAGTAGAATACCAAAGACCTAGAGATTGGGTACCTTGCAAATATCTAAAGATCCTTTTGACTGCAAACAAATGAGATTCTTTAGGTGCAGCCTGAAATCTAGCACAGGCACATGTTGCAAACATAATGTCTGGTCTAGAAGATGTAAGGTACATCAAGGACCCAATCATACATCTGTAAAGGGTTTCATCAACCGCTTTACCTTTCTGATCAACATCCAGTTGTGTGGTGCTGCTCATGGGAGTAGAACAGGGCTTACAGTTTTGTAAATCAAACTTATTTAACAACTCTTTTGTATATTTGGACTGATGAATGAAGGTTCCATCAACCCTTTGTTTGATTTGCAATCCTAGAAAGAACTGTAATTCTCCCATAGCACTTATTTCAAACTTTTGCTTCATTAGCTTAGTGAATTCATCACACAACTGTGGATCAGAGGATGCAAAAATTATATCATCAACATAAATTTGAACAAGGAGCTTATGTTGTCCCACATTCTTAATGAATAAAGTTTTATCAATGGAGCCTCTAGTGAAATTATTCTGTAGAAAAAAATTAGATAGTGTTTCATACCAGGCTCTAGGAGCTTGTTTCAACCCATAAAGAGCCTTATCAAGCTTATACACCCAATCAGGATGCTTATTATCCTCAAAGCCTGGTGGTTGACACACATAAACTTCTTCTTTTATTTTACCATATAAAAAGGCACTTTTGACATCCATTTGAAAAACTTTAAGATTGTGAAAGGCAGCATAAGCTAAGAACAATCTAATTGCCTCCAGTCTAGCTACAGGAGCAAAGGTTTCATCATAATCGATGCCTTCCTCTTATGCAAACCCCTGTACAACCAGCCTGGCCTTGTTCTTGACAATTTGGCCCTTTTCATCTATTTTATTCCTAAACACCCATTTAGTGCCTATTGCACACTTACCTTGGGGTAAAGGAACAAGCTTCCACACTTGCTGCTTTTTGAACTAAAGAAGCTCAAGCTGCATTGATTCAACCCAGCCGTTGTCTCTTAGTGCAACATGATAATTCTTTAGCTCTTGCTGACTGATGAAGAGAGTGTAGAAGCAGAAATTGGACAATTGACTCCGGTCGAAACTCCAGCATTGATATTACCAATGATTTGAGACATTGGGTGATTCTTCAGCTCTTGATAGACAATAAGATCAGTGCAAGTGTTTGTATGACCTTTAGCAGCAACAGATGGTGATGTAGATTCTTGAAACCAAGTAGGAGATGGTAACTCAAATGAAGTAGAGGATTCAAAAATCTCATCAGCATTTGTTGTGGATGGAGCTGCTGAAGCTACAGGAGCATCAGGTTTAGTTGACTCATGCAGATGGTCACTAAACCTTAAAAGGTGAGTACTGGCTACATCATCATCAGTACCACCAGGTGGAGAATTGTTGACAGGAACAACAGCTGGAGGTTGATAAGGAACATATTGCAGTATGTCCTGATCAAATAACTCCACAGGGTTTTGTGGAATCTTGTCCTTTGGAGATTCATTAAACTTCACATGCAAAGTCTCTTCAACCATCTTTGTTCTGCAGTTGAAAACTCTGTATGCCTTGCAAGTTGATGAATAACCAATAAAATACCCTGCATCCACCTTTGATGCAACCTTCATCAAAGGAGCCAAATGATGAAGTACTTCATAAGGAGTCTTCATCAACCTCTGATTCACTAATACTCTATTCTGCACATAGCAAGCTGTGTTGACAGCTTCAGCCTAAAAGGTCAGTGGTAATCCTGAGTCAGCCAACATTTACCTTGCAGCTTCAATGAGGGTCCTGTTCTTTCTCTCCACCACTCTATTTTGTTCAGGAGTTCTTGGAATGCTGAACTGCCTTTTCATTCCCTTTGACAGATAGAAGTCATCAAGTGTGTGATTTCTAAACTCTGTGCCATTGTCACTCCTCACACACTTGACTGGAAGGGAATACTGCTTCTCCACATATAACACAAAGTTCATTATAGCTTTTGCAGCTTCATCTTTGGAGTGCAAGAAGAAAGTCCATACAAATCTGGAGTAATCATCCACAATTACCAGACAGTATTTCTTCTTTGCCATGCTCATCACTCTGACAGGACTAAAAAGGTCCATGTGTAAAAGTTGCAAGAAGGCATTGGACTTTGGTTCTTCAATTGGAGGGAATGAGACTTTGTGTCGTTTTCCCTTGAAACAAGCAGTGCCGTTGTCTTCACATTTGAACTCCTTCAAAGGCAACCCTCTTACTAGACCATGGTGTATCAGCTGATTCATGTTTTTGAAATTCACATGACCCAGCCTTCTATGCCATAGAGTAGATTCTTGAGGAGAAGCCTTGGAGAATAGGCAAGGATGGCCTTTTAGATCAATTTTCTTTGAAAGATCTAAGGCATATACTCTTCCTGTCCTGTTGGCCTTCAGGAGAGTATATTCATCCAACACCTTGTCAATCAAACTCAGAACTTTGGATGACAGAATCCGACAGTTCTGGCTGGTGAAAAGGGCAACATGGCCTTTATCACACATTTGGCTGACACTCAAGAGATTGTACTTGAGATTCTCCACATGGTTAACATCATCAAACCTTATTTCCCCATTGGAAACAAAGCCTTTGCCGATGATGTAACCTTTTGCATCATTGCCAAAGGAAACAAACCCCTTCTTTCCTTAAGAGTAGTCATTAAGAAGTGAGCTGCTTCCTGTCATATGCATGGATCCTCCACTGTCCACATACCAGATGCTTCTTTGGCATGTTGAAGAACCCTACATTCATCACAACAAGTTAGTTAGTTTTTGAGACCTAAACCTTTTTGGTTTTGGGTCTGTTCTCATCAACAGATGTGACACTAACTGGTCTGTTATGTGTGACAGCCTGAGGTGAAGAAGATGGTGTAGAAGAGGAATCCTTTGGCTTGGATTTCCTTTTCAGTCATTTCAGCACAGGAGCATCTAATTGGTTGACTCTTCCCATTAGATGTTGAACCATCATAACCAGCTGTGTCTGATTTTGTGAGAAAGCCTTTAGCTTATCAGACACATTAGTGCCTGCTTGTGATGGATTCCTGTATTGCACCATCTTCTTTTGAGCAACCTCAGCTGTTGCCTGATTAACCTCATCCTTCTTTTTGGATTTCTTCTTAGACTTAGGGGTTTCAAGTTTTGATGTTGCTGGTACAAACTTGGTTTCAAACTCAGTTTTCATTACATTCATTTTCTCTTTAATTTTCTCCTTTTGTTTGAGTTTGAAGCCCTTTTTGTACCAGCAATCATCAGTAAGATGATTGAACAAGCCACATATTTCACATGGCTTCTTCTTCATATTTAGTTGATCATCAACTGAAGAAGATGAAACTACTGAAGACTTGTTTTTCAGCAATTTGCTTTCAGTACTTGCAGTTTTCTTCCTTGCAGTACTTGCTTTCCTGATATCTTTTTCAGTAGTCTTCAAACCCTTTCTACTTATAGTTTTCTTCCCTTTAGTACTGGTAGTAGTTGGGGTTTGAACTTCAGGTGTTATCACTTGCTCCCCAGTACTTTCAGTACTTTTAGAGACAACACCTGAGTTGATCAACTTTTTGATCATGTGACACTCAGCATTTGAACCATCAGCTGGTGTAGCATCAGCTGATTGGTTTTGTGAGGAATAAATGCTGACTTCAACCTCTGATGGTGCTGTATTAGATAGTAGGTCACATGATGAGAAGCATTGGTTATTGCTTTCTCCATCAGATTCTACTTCTGCTCTAGAATTAAAATCTGTTGGAGGAGGAGTGTGATTATAACCAATGCCAAACTTCACATTGGAAGCTGATTGCTTACTCAGAAGCATTTCAAAACCCTTGCAGGATTGCACCCAGCTATCACACTCTACCTGAGTAGCTGCAAGTGTTTCCTTGAGGTCTTTGTACTTCTCTAGAAGTACCTCTTCCCTAGCCTTATCATCTTTGATTTGGCATTTAAGTTTATAAATCTCATCATTTTTATCATTAAGCACAAACTCAAGTTCAGCTTTTCTTTTGGAAAGGGTTTGCTCTAGCTCAAGATTTTTATCAATTAAAGTTACATTTGCTTCTCTAATAGATGCAAATGCAGCTATGCAAGATTCAGAACATAGCTTGGCACCCAAAACAAGTTGGAAAGTCATTCCACTAAGTGTATATTTGTTGGATATCCCAAAGATTGTATAGGATACTACTTCTTTGATCCAACAGAGCAAAAGGAATTTTTTGCTCGAAAGGCAGAGTTCTTGGAAGCTAAGTTCCTTTTAGAAGGAATGACGTATAGAACAGTAGAATTTGATGAGGATCAAGATCCACAAGCCAATACACGTTTGGTTGACACTAGCAATCAACAAGAGGTTGTTGATGATGATCAAGAGGTTGACCAATACACATAAAACGTTCGCAGATCTCGTAGAGTTAGCATTCCACCTGAAAGATATGGATTTTTCATGAATGGATACTATGTGGTTGACTCGATGAACCAACTACATACCATGATGCAATGTCCATTTTAGATTGTGGCAAATGGCTAGAAGCCATGAACGCAGAGATGCAATCCATGTATGACAACCAAGTTTGGGAATTGGTTGACCCTCCACTTAACACCAAACTGGTTGGATGCAAGTGGGTTTTCAAGAAGAAAACGGATATGCATGGAAACTTGGATGCTTATAAAGCAAGACTTGTAGCAAAAGATTTCACTCAAACTCAAGGGGTTGATTATGATTAAACCTGTCACACCCGGGCCCAGGTAGGGTGTGACGTCACACACTAGCAACAATATATGGCAGCGGAAATAAACCAATACAAGAGCTCAAAGGAGAGAATATCACATGGCATTTAAAGTTTCAAAAGGTACCGGGGCTAGAAACAGATCTAGCCCCCAAATTAGTTATACAGTCAACATAAAAACAGAATGTATTGTTTAACAGAAATTTTCAATCATTCAAAAATCATTTAATAAGCGAAAATAAGTCAATGCCATGGTCTCGGGGATAGGTCTAGGTCTTCCACAGTAGCTAAGACCTCTTCATTGATTACCTGAAACATGCTCAAAGAGAAATTTGTGTCAACTAAAAAGTTGGTGAATTCAAGTTTTTAAAGATTAAAAACAATTGTACTTAACAAAATTTTCATTTGATAAAAAGGAAAGGATCATAGTTCATGTCACACCCCGGGCCCAGAGAGGCGGGACGTCACGATTAGTAAACAACAACCAAAACGCAGCGGAAACTAAATGGTTTATTACAATCCAACATTCAACATTTATATCAGAATATTGGCTTTGTTTCCAATTCACAAGGTGCTTCAACCTACAATCTATAGGTGTCGTGATCAATCTCTCGGTAAATATTTCTTGAAACTTCAGTAACTAAGGCTTCTAAGCTCAACCTTTGTCTTTAACCTCTACCCTCATATCGTGCTTCAGTTTAGGTAACTTCTATAGCTCAACTATTCTCCCTAGCTGTACCTGAAGACATGCTTAAAAAGATTTTGTGTCAACATAAAGTTGGTGAGTTCAAGTGGTTAAAGTTTTAGAAAACAAAATCTCTTTAAAATTCATTAGTTGACTTTCAAAACATAAGTGCTTTAAGTCATAAAACAAAAGGGACTCTGAAAGTCCATGTTTAAAAGTTTAGATTCAAGTGTAAAAGCTTATGAAAAATCTTATTTGATTTTAAAAGCATCATCATAGTATCAATTATCATGGGGTATCACAATCAACCCTTCACTTGGTCCCCGGTTGGCCTCTTCTAAACTTGTGTTTAACCGGATATTCCGAGGAAAGAACAAAGCCTCAGAACAGTGAACCATTCCTGCCAGGATGGTTCACCATAGTTTCTTATTCAAAATCTGTTACATGCCACAAACGACCCCTCAGGATCTTAGTGGGGTACCTCCCTGTAGCGAGAGCTACTATGCGTGGGGGATTCCCCAAATAGATCTATCCATATAAAACAAGTGGTTCACAAAAGAATTAATGATCATGATATAAGTATCAGTAGGTGTCCAAAAGTCCCCATACAAGCATCAAATAAAGCACAATCATAGTTCATAAACAAAAGAGCATGTTCCATCCCAAAAACAGTAAGTAAAAAGGGATCACTAGAACTCACCTGGTATCCCTAAATAATTCTGAGCTTGATATAGAAAAGTGATGATCACCAACAAAGCAATCCTAACTAGAACATATAAGATTCACGTTTAGAATTAGCATGATGTTATTACATGCGTGCAGTTGAGCTCTTTAGTTAACTTAATGTTGCTGATTAATATCCTTAGCTTCTTGTGTATTTGTTAGTTGTCATGAATTAATTCATGTACATTAGGTTAGTTAATGCACTTAATCAAGAATTGAGTCTTAGCATGAAGAATGTAGAGAAATCAATTTATATCATGGATCCCAAATCTTTATAAATAACTTGCATTGACGATGTAAGTTATATATAATGTTTCAAGCGATGTTCATAATGTTCATGTTCACGTCATATTAGTTAACTTGATTGACGCTAAGTAATCCAATTATTGATGGTAGTTGACTATATTTCTAAATAAAAGGATGACACCAATAATATTTATTTCAATAAAAATGAGATGACCAATTACTAATAACGACAAGATAGTGGATCATTATCGCATTTTAGGTCTTTTACCTTAAATAAGATGTGTAGACGTCGGTTAACCTAAATGTTCATTATATTTATATACATTTATAAGTGCATAATCATACTTGCATGAATTACATCTCTAAGCCTTCTAATGATTCAATGTGACACGAAATAAGCTTATTTGTATCATCTATGACATGTTATAACCATTTCCCAAAATGTAATATTTCACACATGTTATATAGGTTGATATGTAATAAAGTATCGTTGCTAATTAAATCTCGAGTCCAAACCATCTATTTAAATCAAGTAATTATAACAAGTGACGTTCATCTTTCATTTATAATTCACGTATTTTATAATTTATGCCTTTAATTACTTAGAGCTCAAATAACACGTATGCAAATTATAATTAAATTTCAAATGTGTTGCGCGTGCGATTTTATCTTCCACTCGGTTATAAATTCTAACCCACTCGCTTACGTCAGGATTTAATCGCGTTCTCGTTCCGTTGACTGCCCGTTGACCACATTGACCAAAGCCTTACTTTGCCATCCTAACACGACCACAACCCTTAACAAAAACACCATACGATCAAGACCACTCCAACACTACTAAAACGTCATTCCAACTACTATTTCTATGATCATTCTAATCATATTTAGGCCATTATCAAAGTGGCCTAACTTGCCACTCAATTTGATAACCCAAACCAACATCCTTAATCACATCCTTCTCCATCATTTCCACAATCACCGTGCATCACCGCCACAATGTAAGGCCCCGCTCCCGGGCACCTTACGGTTGGTGATTCATCGTGCTTAAAACATACATATAGTATTTATATTCATAACATTTCAAAAGAGCTTTTGTAACGGAAACATTCAAACATGAACTTTTACTAATAATACTTTGCCATTTAATGCAATGTACTTCATTTACAAAACATCCAATGTTGCATTACATTACAAAAGCACTATTACAAAATACAAGCTTCCTTTACATTGCCTAACTTTACTATGATTGCCGCTGAAGCATATGAAACCTGAGATTACCTAAGTAATCTTGTTTATGTGAATCCTCAGCAATCATAGGGTCATAAACAGTGACCTCTAATATAAAAATATAAATTTTTACATCATAAAGAAGATTTCTTAAGTAATCCCTTTTATGGGAATCCTCAAGAAATCTTATAATAGCTTGCAACGTGATGTGTTGCGTACATTATGGACCCACAACACATGACGTTGTAGCATTATCAAATGGAGAATGCCATCCCAAAAGAGCTGAGTAGCCGCCTCGTGCCATCCTCAGCAACACTACCTGCCAACTGGAAACACATAAAAAGTCAGCGTTGCTGAGTGAGTTCTAGTTTTATAATAAAACATACTTTCATTCTCGTTAACTATTCTTTCATACATGTGTTCACACACCATACGTACACGTAGATAATATTATTATTATCTTTATCATTCTTTCATTTATCTTTCATTCGTGTATCATTCATCGTTCTCGTTCACGTTCATACATACATTCTTTACATTCGTTCATTACATTCGTTCGAACGTTCGTTTCATTCATTCATACATTCATTACATTTGTTCGAACATTCTTTACATTCGGTGACATGTACAATACCCCAAACATCATATATACTACTGGTGTTGGACCTGTGGTAATCAACCACGAACGTTGTGCACAAATGCTGATCCAGTCACCTGGGGTAAGTACATGCACCACTTATCTTTTCACTTTCCTTCTGGATCAATGCCATATGCTATACCCCGAACGTTGTGCACTAATGCGGGTGCTGGACCTGTGATGATCAATCACGAACGTTGTGCACTACTGCTGATCCAGTCACCTGGGGTAAGCGGCAAGGATCCCATACATACATATGGTCAATCACAAAGACTGACCCGATGTGCATCATTTGGGGTAGCTAACCAGCACACCGTTGAGCTAACACCTGCCAGGGGTGCACCTCCTTACGTTTGCTTGCAAGCCTTTCTTACATTCATTCATTCATTCGTTAATGCATGCATTCATTCATCATGTTCCTCTTTCATTATCTTTCACTTTACGTTCTTATTACGTTTGTTTCATTCTTTCATTCATTAACGTAAAGTCATAAAAAGATAGCATACGTCAACACAAGGAACATAGATATTTACAAGTCATCAGTATTCACCATTTATCATGGCAACATCATACTTAACATACATACATTATACATACACTTCTCTATTCATTCATATCAACCCTATTCGGGCGATTGAACATACCCCATTCGCATGGCCTCCATGCGACTGGGTCGTGCGATTGGGCTGTTATATGAATGGGCATACAATCGTGCGACTGGACTTCCTTCCGTACGAATAAACATTATGCGACTGGGCTAAATGCGACTAACCCTTAACCGTACGACTGAACTACACTGCGATTGGACCCATGCGACCGAAACCCTCAATCGCATGGACTATCGTGCGACTGAGGCTCAATCGTGCGTCTGAGCCTCAATCGTATGATTGAACATCAACTATTCTTCATTCGGGCGAATGGCCCTTCAGTCGCATAACCCTAACTGGGCAGCGACTGGAGTTCTTCATGAACAGCAGTCGCGAACCAACGAAGTCCAAACCCATCTAAACACGATTTTAGCCCAAATTATCCCTCCTAAACCTCGGGGATTCATACTAGGACATCATACAAGCATATACAAGTCCTAATTCATACTATAAATGCATTACTCAAGATCTCACCCAAATGGGTCAAAAATAAACTATTTCAAAAATAGGGTTTATATGTGATTGCAGCCACAAAATCGTTTGAAAACATGTAAATGAGTGGTTGTAGAACTCACAATAACAGGTAGGAGTTGATGAGCTTCGATTTGGCTAGCTTCTCGACAGATCTTGAGCTCGATCAGCACTTTCCCTCTTTCTTTCTCTGCTCTCGGTCGCTCTCTGCTCTTCCCGACTGAAATTTCTAAGTGTTGGGAGGAGAATGAGAGCTGCTCCCCTTTTATAGATATTGCTCAGTCGCATCTGCTCCAGGGGCGACTTGACCTTCAGTCGCATAAACACCATGCGACTGGACCCCAGTCGCACGAGTTCCATGCGACTCATCCTTCATTCGGGTGGTCGAACTCCAATCGTACGGTTGAGCTTCAATCGGCCGAATAACATGCGATCGAACCTCCAGTCGCATCAATTCCATGCGACTGAGGCTTAGTCGCATAGCCTACCAAATAGTCAAACTGTCGGGCGTTACAAGTCCACCCCCCTTATTTAGGTTTCGTCCCCGAAACCTGTTATTCCTCGAACAATCGTGGGTAATGCTGCCTCATTTCTTCTTCAGTTTCCCACGTTGACTCGGATCCCTTCCTGTGCCGCCACTGTACACGCACAAGGGGAACCACTTTATTTCTTAACCTCCTCTCTTTGCGATCGATGATCGCCACTGGTTGCTCTACGTAGTTGAGCCGTTCATCTATCTCGATGTCCCCCAGTGGGACGATCATGTCCTCGTCCGCCAAACATTCAAACATGATCTTTTACTAATAATACTTTTGCCATTTAATACAATGTACTTCATTTACAAAACATCCAATGTTGCATTTGTTGGGTTTGTTAGAACACTAAAACATAGTTTAACCTTTTAAACTTTCAGAAAACGCAGCGGATGTTAAGGATTATAACAAGTTTATAATCTGAAAATTTTGTGTTCTAAATGTAGTTTTAAGATGGAAACAAAACCCATAACAATAGGATCTTAAATATGTGAATGGACAAGCTATGAACATACACAAATGTACATAAAATCACAGCTATATGAAGCTGTGATTTGCTACCTTACTGCAGCAGCATTCGACCAAAGATGGGTGATTTTGGATGCTTGAAATTGGCCAAGAACTCAAGTGTAGAGGTCCTCAAGCTAGTATACCCCAAGCTCCTTGCAAACACACCTTCTTGTTAGATAGAATACACCAAGAATAGCTCCAAAACCTCTTGATTTTCTGCTGAAAAACCCCTTTTTCAGCTTGTTAGAACCGTGGGTTCTAGAGGGAGAGAAGAGAGAGAGCTGATTTCTTTTGTTGCATATGATGAGAGTCATGATCATGGAATAACAAGAACCTTTCTTGTTATTAGAGCACTCCAAGAACAACATAAGAAAACCTCAAGAACAACACAAGAACACTTCAAGAACCCCTCAAATCCTGCTGAAAAACCGTAGGTTGTGGGGAGAGAGTGAGCTGATTATTGTTCTTCTTTGCATGTAAGAATAAATGAGAATAAGAGTCTCTCTCTTATGCTAGATAGTGGAGCATCTTTGAGAACCCAAGACAAGTCAAGTGTGTTGTTCAAGAGAATAATTGCTAGTGGAAACAAGAATGTTTCATGTGTTCTTCTCAAGACACAAAAGGGGCACCAACATGCACATGCATGTCTCCATGGTGAACGGCCTCAAAGGCCTAAATGAAGTGGTTTCCCTTTTCTTTTAATTAATATTTGAGTTTTTATAAAATAGGTGATCATATTTTATAAAGCCAAATACTAACACACACATATATTGTCTACTCTTTTAACTAGTTTATACAATTAACCATTTAATTGTATAAGTAGTATACTCTCATTATTATTTGATGTTATACAACTAATTTGTATAATACATCAAATAATATTATTGAACAAATATCCTAATAAATTGTTCCATCTCATATGCAACTTATTTAGAAAACCCATTTTCTAAATTTGGTGTAAATATTTAATTGCATGATCATATCATCAATTAAATATTAATTGGTGTTTGCTAAGCTTGTTATTGGGTATAACCCGACTTGGATCATAACGTACTAACCACATCAATATTCTAAGTGTCTTGGGCACACAGAATCCTACAATCTCCCACTTGCCCAAGATTCATAGAAGATTGATGCAAGCAGTAAATAACGCCTAACAACGGTTTACTACCCTTAATACGCATGACTTATGGCCATTCAATAACATCATCCCATTCAAGTACCTTACTTGAAATGATTTAGGTGAATCAATCATCTATCCTTTTGTTACAGATGTCATGTTAAATCCAAGGACATAGAATGATCATTCCTTGTTGATTTAACTTAATCAGGCCTTAGACATCTAACTCTCAATGAATAAGAGGAACAAATTCCATCTTGACTACATACGTTTCTCACAAACACCTCGTGTTATACCTGAACATACCCTTATGTACTGTCCACTATTTCAGGACAGTGAAGAATTAGCTCAAGGTATAATACTTGGTGAATATCAAAACCCAATATGTATCTCAGGTCGGAGGATACCAAATGATATTCGCCTTTACTCAAATTTACTTATGATCAATCAATAAGATTCCATGTAGTAAAATTTGAGATGCGGGTTAGTCCAATATTTGTATCCCACAAATATCTATAAACCTTGGTAGCAACTCATTGCTCTATATTCATCCTTATGAATATCAACCAATCCAAGTTCATAATAGTCTTACCCTCACACTTGTTCCCACAAGTGTGATCGACTACGGACATTTAGAGTAAATAATTTACTCATGGATTAAACATGCTAAATTGGAACATTAATTGAAACATTATAACCAAATAATTTCACTCAAATAATAAAGAGTTCCACATATTCAAATACAAATTGATCAAGTCCAATCACTAGAATATCGAAGTCCTAAGGCATAGGTATGACTTTCATGCTTTGCCCTTTCAAGGAGCTTCGTGAGTGGATCCGCAATGTTTTGATCAAAGTGAACTTTGCGAATACATATCTTTCCCTTTTCAACTTCATCCTTTATGTAGTTGAATCTCCGCTCATTGTGCCTAATCTTTTGATGTGCACGGGGTTCCTTGATTTGAACAATCGCACCCTCGTCATCACAAAGATTTCTAAGGAGTCTTGAATGGTAGAGACCATCCTTAGATTGGTGATAAACCTTTTTATCCATGCAGCTTCCCAAGCTGCTAATGAGGCGGCTATGTATTCGAATTCTGTAGTGGACAATGCTACCCTATTCATAATGGAGACGTACCCCGATTGTGATCGAGGATCATCTCGATCAGTTTGGAAACTAGCATTCGTGTAACCCTTTACAACCAGTTCCTCTTCATCAGATCCGTATATTAGAAACATATCCTTAGGTCCTCCTAAGATATTCCAATATACTTTCAACAGCCATCCAATGGGTGTTACATGGATTCTGCTGATATCTACTTGTCATGCTTAACGCGCATGACATGTACAGTCTAGTGCATATCATCGCATATATGATGGATCCTATAGCAGACGCATATGGGATGTCCCTCATACAATCTTGCTTATCCTTTGAGCTTGGACATTGAGATGCACTCAATATTGTCCCTTTTTGAATAGGTACCATACCTTTCTTAGAGTTTTCCATCTTGAACCTTTTCAAGATTTTATCAATATATGCACTTTGGTTTAGACCTATCAACCGCCTCGATCTATCCCTATAGATCTTTATTTCCAAAATATAGATGGTTTCACCGAGATCTTTTATGGAAAAACAACTTCCAAGCCAGGTTTTAACACCTTCCATGGTTGGAATGTCATTTCCAAAATGTAGTATGTCATCAACATACAATACCAAGATTGTGATTACACTCCCACTAGCCTTTTTATACACATGAGCCTTGTCAATATCTAAGTTTCCATGCATGTTTTGTTTTCTTCTCGAAAACCCACTTGCATCCAACCGGTTTGGAGTTAAGTGGAGTGTCAACCAATTCCTAAACTTGGTTGTCATACATGGATTGCATCTCTACGTTCATGGCTTCCAGCATTTGTCACAATCCTAATTGGACATAGCATTATGGTATGTACTTGGCTCATCGGAGTCAATCTCATAGCATCCATCCATGAAAGATCCATACATTTCAGGTGGAATGCTAACTCTACCAGATCTATGAACGTTTTGTGTGTATCGATCAACCTCTTGATCATTATCAACAATCTCTTGTTGATAGCTAGTGTCAATCAAACGTGTATCGGCTTGTGGATCTTGATCCTCATCAAATTCCACTGTTCTATGCGTCATTCCTTCCATAAGGAACTTGGCTTCCAAGAACTATGCCTTTTGAGCAATAAATACCTTTTGCTTTGTTGGATCAAAGAAGTAGTATCCTATACAGTCCTTTTGGATATCCAACAAATATACACTTAGTGAATCGACTTTCAGTTGGTTTGGGTGTTAAGCTTAACATAAGCTTCATAACCCATACTTTTAAATATGATGGCGATGGAACTATTCCATTTCATATTTAAAAAGGTGTCGAATCCACTTTCTTGGTTTGGGCCATATTCAAAATACGAGCCTTGGAGAGTAGTGCGAAACCCCAAAATTATAGAGGTAGTGAGCTTATAGGCATCATAGGTCGAACCATATCCAATAGGGTTCGATCTCCTTTCAGACACATCATTATATTATGGTGTTTTGTGAGGAGTAAGTTGTGAGACAATCTTACAACTTCCTAGATGATCCCCAAAAGTCTCACTTAGGTATTCACCTTCTCTATCTAAACGGAGAACTTTGGTAGTTCTATTGAGTTGATTTTCTACTTCATTCTTGAAGTTTTTGAACATTTCAAATTCTTCATGTTTATGTGCCATCAAGTACACATAACCATAGCGACTATAATCGTCGGTTAAGGTAATGAAGTAAGTTTCACCATACCTTGTCATTGTTTTAAAAGGACCTCATACATCCAAATGTATGACTCCTAATAAATCTTTTGCCCTCTCATTAGTACCACTAAAGGGTGTGTGGTCATCTTACCTTGTAAACAAGATTCACACTTATCAAATGAACAATTTTCATTTGTTTTCAAAAGACCATTCTTTTAAAGTGTTTAAATCTGATTCTTGTTTATGTAACCAAGATGACAATGACAAGGATAAGAGTTACTTAAACCATTTTAAGTCTCTTGGTACATGATGGGTATGATGTGTTATTATAGGACGAATCATTATGAACCAATTCATAAATATTATTAGAAGGCATAGCCTTGAAATAATATACATCATCCATAGCAACATAAATACCATCATTTACAAACTTTAAATCATAACCATATCGTTTTAAAAGGGAAACTTAAATCATGTTCCTAGTCAAACTAGAAGCATATAATATGTTTTGAAGAACAACTTCCAACCTTTTAAAGTTTCAAACATAGTCTCCTTTCTTAAAGTGCTTATTTCTTTTGAACCCTCGCAACAGATTGCAAAAGTGAGTTCCACATGCGGTATCCAATTACCCATGTGCTTTGAGGAAATAACATTTAAGTCAATATGAATTATGAAGGTTGTGCTTGAGGTTTGCCCAGCATCCCTCTTATTTCTCAACTCATTGAGATAGGTTGGACAATTTCCTTTCAAATGACCTATCTCACCATACTCAAAGCATGGATCGTTTTTGGTTATCTTAGGCTTCATAAGCTTAGGTTTTGGAGGTTCCGCTTTGATCTTCCTTTTCCCTTTGCCTTTGATGTGCCCTCCTCCTTTGGCAACATTTGCCTTGGGATCGGGAATGTCCTCAACATCGTCGGGGTCGGGTTGGTTAGAAATAGGATCGTCAAGGACATTTGCCTTTGCTCTTGCTTGAGAACAATTCTTAAGTTTCGAGACTAGTCCATAAGGTTATTATGGTTCAGACGATCCCTCTCTAAAATAGATCTCAGTGATAGGGTATGGACGGTCGGGGTGGTAGCATTATTGTTTGCGGTCATTCTACAAATTTTACAAAGTTCCTTTAGTATTTCTGAAAAATTTCATTTTAATTATTAATACCCTTTATGTCTCATAGACAATTAATAATTAAAATCTAGAATCCAACGTTACATTCAAATAATGGTTACGTGACCTTTATCCCATTATTCAAATTAACAAGGTAGTCAACATTTGACAATTGCAACCTTTTGCAACTTCTAGCGGTATGGGATCGACTTTAAACATCATATGTAAAGTCGGCATGTTAATCCCATCAACACCATTTGGAAACCATATTTTAGGTGATCCATTCAACATGGTTTGCAAATCAAGTTACCCTACTTGCACACACATGTGAGTTTACCAACACAAGTGGTTAGGTGACCTTTATCCCACCAATGTGGTATTCCCACCTTAAGTCATAAGTTCCCTCAAAATGGTTAGGTGACCTTTATCCCATTAAGAGTTTCCAAATGACTTAAGTGTTGTGCAAAAGGACGGTGTTAAACTTGTTTGAAAAGGGGTTTTTAGTTTTCATTAATTCTAGTTTTGAAAACTCTATGTACCTTGTATTTGCATGCTTTCAAATACAAGGTATCCTATGGTTCATTTTTAATAAAACCTCTTTTATTAAATCATCAATCCTTTTAATAACCTCTTATTAATTACTTAATGATTAAGAACCATAGATGCAAGGTATCTTATGGTTTATTTTTAATAAAACCTCTTTTATTAAATCATTAATCCTTTTAATAACCTCTTATTAATTACTTAATGATTAAGAAACCATAAATTTCTAGCTTGTTAAGTTTGCTAATGAGTTTGTTATGCATATCCAAATATCAAACAACAATCATACAACAAACAACCAAACAAGCATAATATAAACAACCACAATGTGCATATGTGCATATGTGCATATGTGCATATGTGCATATGTGCATAACCATAGCATCTAAGGTGGTCCACACTTGTTTGCCATCACAAGTGTGGTCCATAGGTCTTTCCTAAGGGTCACAAACAATCATATGGAAAGCTTCCAAAAGCCTCCCACTTGAAACCGCATCCAAAATGCTCCATGTTTCTCTTGTGACCTTCCTTTGTGCTTCCAATGTGTATGTCTTCATATTACAAGATATAAAGTCCTAATACAAGATATCTAGTAAAATGAAAATACACCTAATCTATTTATTACAACCCAATAATAAATAAATTACATTTGAAATAAAGCATAAATAACAAATAATACAACCCAATCGAATGAATGAATACAACCATCATAAATATCCAAACAATCACAAGGTCAATGGCTAGGTTATGCACTAAAACATCCAATGATCAAATCATCAAAATATACAATGAAACCCCACTTAAAACCTTTAAATTTCAGCCAACATAAACTGAAATTTTTGGTTTTAAATATTGTCCAAACAATCAACATATCAACATACATATCTTTCAAGGTTTAATCACAAGCATGTGTAATGTAACCTTGAAAGTTGGGGTTTCAACAAGACATAATATTCCAGCCCAAAAAATGCCTATAACATGTCTAATAACATCTTTTAAAACCAATTTCAAAAGATAAAACAAGCAAGTCATCCACATAACCGGCTCTTGATGCCATTGTTGGGTTTGTTAGAACACTAAAACATAGTTTAACCTTTTAAACTTTCAGAAAACGCAGCGGATGTTAAGGATTATAACAAGTTTATAATCTGAAAATTTTGTGTTCTAAATGTAGTTTTAAGATGGAAAACAAACCCATAACAATAGGATCTTAAATATGTGAATGGACAAGCTATGAACATACACAAATGTACATAAAATCACAGCTATATGAAGCTGTGATTTGCTACCTTACTGCAGCAGCATTTCGACCAAAGATGGGTGATTTTGGATGCTTGAAATTGGCCAAGAACTCAAGTGTAGAGGTCCTCAAGCTAGTATACCCCAAGCTTCTTGCAAACACACCTTCTTGTTAGATAGAATACACCAAGAATAGCTCCAAAACCTCTTGATTTTCTGCTGAAAAACCCTTTTTCAGCTTGTTAGAACCGTGGGTTCTAGAGGGAGAGAAGAGAGAGAGCTGATTTCTTTGTTGCATATGATGAGAGTCATGATCATGGAATAACAAGAACCTTTCTTGTTATTAGAGCACTCCAAGAACAACATAAGAAAACCTCAAGAACAACACAAGAACACTTCAAGAACCCCTCAAAATCCTGCTGAAAAACCGTAGGTTGTGGGAGAGAGTGAGCTGATTATTGTTCTTCTTTGCATGTAAGAATAAATGAGAATAAGAGTCTCTCTCTTATGCTAGATAGTGGAGCATCTTTGAGAACCCAAGACAAGTCAAGTGTGTTGTTCAAGAGAATAATTGCTAGTGGAAACAAGAATGTTCATGTGTTCTTCTCAAGACACAAAAGGGGCACCAACATGCACATGCATGTCTCCATGGTGAACGGCCTCAAAGGCCTAAATGAAGTGGTTTCCCTTTTCTTTTAATTAATATTTGAGTTTTTTATAAAATAGGTGATCATATTTTATAAAAGCCAAATACTAACACACACATATATTGTCTACTCTTTTAACTAGTTATACAATTAACCATTTAATTGTATAAGTAGTATACTCTCATTATTATTTGATGTTATACAACTAATTTGTATAATACATCAAATAATATTATTGAACAAAATATCCTAATAAATTGTTCCATCTCATATGCAACTTATTTAGAAAACCCATTTTCTAAATTGGTGTAAATATTTAATTGCATGATCATATCATCAATTAAATATTAATTGGTGTTTGCTAAGCTTGTTATGGGTATACCCGACTTGGATCATAACGTACTAACCACATCAATATTCTAAGTGTCTTGGGCACACAGAATCCTACAGCATTACATTACAAAAGCACTATTACAAAATACAAGCTTCCTTTACATTGCCTAACTTTACTATGATTGCCGCTGAAGCATATGAAACCTGAGATTACCTAAGTAATCTGTTTATGTGAATCCTCAGCAATCATAGGGTCATAAACAGTGACCTCTAATATAAAAATATAAAATTTTTACATCATAAAGAAGATTTCTTAAGTAATCCCTTTTATGGGAATCCTCAAGAAATCTTATAATAGCTTGCAACGTGATGTGTTGCGTACATTATGGACCCACAACACATGACGTTGCGGCATTATCAAATGGAGAATGCCATCCCAAAAGAGCTGAGTAGCCGCCTCGTGCCATCCTCAGCAACACTACCTGCCAACTGGAAACACATAAAAAGTCAGCGTTGCTGAGTGAGTTCTAGTTTTATAATAAAACATACTTTCATTCTCATTAACTATTCTTTCATACATGTGTTCAGACACCATACGTACACGTAGATAATATTATTATTATCTTTATCATCTTTCATTTATCTTTCATTCGTGTATCATTCATCGTTCTCGTTCACGTTCATACATACATTCTTTACATTCGTTCATTACATTCGTTCAAACGTTCGTTTCATTCATTCATACATTCATTACATTTGTTCGAACATTCTTTACATTCGGTGACATGTACAATACCCCAAACATCATATATACTACTGGTGCTGGACCTGTGGTAATCAACCACGAACGTTGTGCACAAATGCTGATCCAGTCACCTGGGGTAAGTACATGCACCACTTATCTTTTCACTTTCCTTCTGGATCAATGCCATATGCTATACCCCGAACGTTGTGCACTAATGCGGGTGCTGGACCTGTGATGATCAATCACGAACGTTGTGCACTACTGCTGATCCAGTCACCTGGGGTAAGCGGCAAGGATCCCATACACACATATGGTCAATCACAAAGACTGACACCGATGTGCATCATTCGGGGTAGCTAACCAGCACACCGTTGAGCTAACACCTGCCAGGGGTGTGCACCTCCTTACGTTTGCTTGCAAGCCTTTCTTACATTCATTCATTCATTCGTTAATGCATGCATTCATTCATCATGTTCCTCTTTCATTATCTTTCACTTTACGTTCTTATTACGTTCGTTTCATTCTTTCATTCATTACGTAAAGTCATAAAAAGATAGCATACGTCAACACAAGGAACATAGATATTTACAAGTCATCAGTATTCACCATCTATCATGGCAACATCATACTTAACATACATACATCATATATACACTTCTCTATTCATTCACATCAACCCTATTCGGGCGATTGAACATACCCCAGTCGCATGGCCTCCATGCGACTGGGTCGTGCGATTGGGCTGTTATATGAATGGGCATACAATCGTGCGACTGGACTTCCTTCTGTACGAATAAACATTATGCGACTGGGCTAAATGCGACTAACCCTTAACCGTACGACTGAACTACCCTGCGATTGGACCCATGCGACCGAAACCCTCAATCGCATGGACTATCGTGCGACTGAGGCTCAATCGTGCGTCTGAGCCTCAATCGTACGATTGAACATCAACTATTCTAAATTCGGGCGAATGGCCCTTCAGTCGCATAACCCTAACTGGGCAGCGACTGGAGTTCTTCATGAACAGCAGTCGCGAAGCAACGAAGTCCAAACCCATCTAAACACGATTTCAGCCCAAATTAGCCCTCCTAAACCTCGGGGATTCATACTAGGACATCATACAAGCATATACAAGTCCTAATTCATACTATAAACGCATTACTCAAGATCTCACCCAAATGTGTCAAAAATACACTATTTAAAAAGGGTTTATAGGGTTCCAGCCCCAACAATCATTTGAAAACATGTAAATGAGGGGTTCTAGAACTCACAATAACAGGTAGGAGTTGATAAGCTTTGATTTGGCTAGCTTCTCGACAGATCTTGAGCTCGATCAGCACTTTCCCTCTTTCTTTCTCTGCTCTCAGTCGCTCTCTGCTCTTCCCGACTGAAATTTCTAAGTGTTGGGAGGAGAATGAGAGCTGCTCCCCTTTTATAGATATTGCTCAGTCGCATCTGCTCCAGGGGCGACTGGACCTTCAGTCGCATAAACACCATGCGACTGGACCCCAGTCGCACGAGTTCCATGCGACTCATCCTTCATTCGGGTGTTTGAACTCCAATCGTACGGTTGAGCTTCAATCGGCCGAATAACATGCGATCGAACCTCCAGTCGCATTATTCCATGCGACTGAGGCTTAGTCGCATAGCCTACCAATAGTCAAACTGTCGGGCGTTACAAGTCCACCCCCCTTATTTAGGTTTCGTCCCCGAAACCTGTTATTCCTCGAACAATCGTGGGTAATGCTGCCTCATTCTTCTTCAGTTTCCCACGTTGACTCGGATCCCTTCCTGTGCCGCCACTGTACACGCACAAGGGGAACCACTTTATTTCTTAACCTCCTCTCTTTGCGATCGATGATCGCCACTGTTGCTCTACTAGTTGAGCCGTTCATCTATCTCGATGTCCCCTAGTGGGACGATCATGTCCTCGTCCACCAAACATTTCCTCAGATGAGACACGTGGTAAGTCGGTGGATTCCACTTAGCTCATCTGGTAGATCCAACCTATAGGCCACCTCCCCTACTCGAGCAATGATTCGGAAAGGGCCTATATACCGCGGACTCAACTTACCCCGCTTCCGGAATCGGATGATACCCTTCAAAGGTGAGACCTTCAACATGACCCGGTCTCCCACCTGGAACTCAATCGGCCTGCGTCGTTTGTCGGCATACGACTTCTGTCGGTCTTTGGCCGCCTTCATATAAGCTTTAATTCTTTCGAGCTTCTTAGTCGTAGCCTCGATCACTTCGACGCTTCCATATTCCTTCTGACCAATGTCACCCCAACAGATTGGTGTTCTGCATCTCCTACCGTATAGCATCTCGTAGGGTGGCATGCCAATACTGGCATGATAGTGTTGTTGTATGAGAATTCAGCTAACGGTAGGTGGTCATCCCAACTTCCCCCGAAGTCAATAACACATGCCCGGAGCATGTCCTCCAAAGTCTGAATGGTCCTTTCCGACTGACCATCAATTTGAGGATGATAAGCCGTGCTAATATGCAACCTCGTCCCCATAGTATCATGGAATTTCTTCCAGAATTTGGATGTAAACCGGGTGTCGCGATCAGGCACAATCGACACCGGTACACCATGACGGTCACAATCTCTTTGATGAAAAGATCAGCCAACCTTTCGGACGAATATGTCTCGCGCATCGGTAGGAAGTGAGCACTCTTCGTCAGACGGTCCACAATCACCCATATAGTATCGTACCCTTTCGGGGTACGTGGCAGCTTTGTGATAAAATCCATGGTGATGTGCTCCCACTTCCATTCTGGTATATCCAACGGTTGAATCTTTCCATACGGCTTCTGATGCTCGACCTTCACTTGCAGACACGTAAGGCACTTACTTACATACTCCACCACATCACGTTTCATACCCGGCCACCAATAATCTTTCTTCATATCTTGGTACATCTTGGTAGCACCGGGATGAATGGAGTATCGAGTCTTGTGGGTTTCATCCATGATCTTCATACGTAGATCCCCAAATCAAGGAATCCACATTCGCCCAAACCGAGTCTTGACACCAAACGTGTTTTCACCCAGTTCCGCGACCAGACCTCTCATTCGTTCAGAGTTTAGATGATCCTCTTTCAGCGCCTCATCTTGGAACTCTTTAACTTGTTCCATCACGTCTGAGGTCATGATTAGTTGATACGCCTTCACCCGAATCGGCTCGGGCCTCTCCTTTCGGTTAAGGGCATCAGCCACCACGTTGGCTTTGCCCGGGTGGTAATGGATCTCACAATCATAATCTTTTATCAGCTCCAACCACCGCCTCTGCCTCATGTTTAGATCTTTTTGCTCGAAGAAGTACTTCAAGCTCTTGTGGTCTGTGAAGATGGTGCAATTCGTCCCGTACAGATAGTGCCGCCAAATCTTCAACGCGAAAACCACAGCTGCTATCTCCAAGTCATGAGTAGGGTAATTAACCTCATGAACTTTCAGCTGTCGGGATGCATAGGCTATCACCTTTCCCCTTTGCATTAATACACACCCCAACCCCGAGTAGGAAGCATTAGAATAAACCACCAAATCTTCGCTTCCCTCGGGTAATGCCAATACTGGAGCTTGGGTCAATCTCGTCTTCAGTTCTTCAAACGCCTTCTCTTGAGCTTGAACCCATACAAACTTCACACCCTTTCGGGTCAACTTGGTCAGTGGAGAAGCAATCTTGGAAAAGTCTTGGATAAACCTTCGGTAGTAGCCCGCCAAACCCAAGAAACTACGGATCTCGGATGGTGTCTTTGGAGACTTCCATTGCATTACTGCTTCCATCTTCGCCGGATCAACCATAATCCCATCCGGATTTACCACGTGACCCAAGAATTGAACTTCACGTAACCAGAATGCGCACTTGGAGAATTTAGCATACAACTTCTCCCTTCTCAACGTCTCCAGAACTTCACGAATGTGACCGGCATGCTCAGTCTCGCTCTTCGAATAAATCAAGATGTCATCAATGAATACAATCACTGATTTATCCAACATCGGTCGGCACACCCTGTTCATTAGGTCCATAAAAGCAGCTGGCGCATTAGTCAACCCAAATGACATGACAAGGAACTCATAGTGACCGTAGCGCGTACGAAAGGCTGTCTTAGGGGTATCCTGCTCCTTCACCTTCAGTTGATGGTAGCCTGATCGAAGATCTATTCGCGAAAACCAACTAGCACCCTGAAGTTGATCAAACAAGTCGTCGATCCTCAGCAAGGGGTATCTGTTCTTCACCGTCAACTTATTCAGCTCGCGGTAGTCGATGCACATCCTCATACTACCGTCTTTCTTCTTTACAAACAGGACCGGAGCACCCCAAGGTGAGATACTTGGTCGAATAAACCCCTTATCCAGCAGCTCTTGTAACTGCTCCATCAACTCTTTCATCTCTGTCGGGGCCAATCGATATGGTGCTTTGGCAACAGGTTGGGCGCCTGGTATTAGATCTATCTGGAACTCGATCTCTCTGTCAGGTGGCAATCCCGATAAGTCTTCCGGGAACACGTCTGGGAACTCACGCACAACCGGAACATCAGACAGTTGTGGTGTTGCGTTTCTACATCCTTTACATAACATAAGAAAGCGCTACATCCACGCCTCATACATTTCCCCGCCACTGCCATTGAGATCACTTTCAGAATCGTAGTAACCCGATCGCCATAAACTGTCACTGGACTACCGTCGGGCGCTGTCAAACTGATCATCTTCTTGCGACACACAATGTTCGCCTCAAAATCCGCCAACCAATCCATTCCGAGCACCAAATCAAAACCACCTAACGTCATCGCAAACGGCTTAACTGGAAATTTACGGCCTTCTAGTTCTACATCACAACCCTCTATTACCTCAGAAATCCTGGTAGTTTTACCTATAGCAGTCTCTACATCAAACAGCACATCCACACGTCTACTACTAACAGGCAATTTGGCACAGAAAGCAGCAGAAATAAAACTCCTACTGGCACCCGAATCAAATAATACAGAGTCTAAAGTTTGGTTCACCAGAAACGTACCGGACACTACATCAGGGTCCGTCCTAGCCTCTTCCTGCGTCATCGTGAATGCCCTAGCGCTTGCTCTTGACCCTTCGCCCCCTGTCTTCTTCACGCCAGAACCCTCAGATCTCGGCTTCTTGCAATCCTTGTTCATATGGGCACTTTCCCCGCAGTTAAAGCACCTCATAGCCTTACATTCTTTAGCCATATGACCGGGCTTTCCACACTTTAACAGACGTTCAGCCCCCATCTGCACTCGCCACCGTGCTCTCTCCCACATTTCCCACACTTTCTCGACCCTGTACTTGACGTGACCACACGGCGATCATCAACCCGTGCCTTCTTGCTGCTTGTCGAAGTATCACCTCGACCTAACCTCTTCCCCTGCCACTTCCTTTCATCACTTCCCTTCTTACTACCCTCTGCCTTCACCAACGCAGCTCGCTCATCGTACAACCTCCCCGCCAAATCCACCGCCGACCTGAAAGTACTCGGTCGAGCGGAAATCAAATGCCAACGAATTTCGGCTGGTAGCCCCTGAATATACAGGTTGATCTTTCGAGACACCGGTGTCACCTGCTCTGGCACCAACCGTACCATGTCGTTAAACTTGGTGGTGTATTGTTGGTGGGTCATCGTCCCCACCTCCAACTGCAGGAACTCTCTCTCAACTCTGTCCATCTCCCGACGAGTACTGAACTCCTCGATCACCATTCTCTTCAACTCGGACCACTTCATCTTCCCAATGGCCCTGCTACCCTCGGCCTGGACAATATTGTCCCACCAGCACAATGCCGTCCCCGTAAAAGAATGGGTAGCAAACTTCACCTTTTTATCCTCCTGGCAATCACTGATATCGAGGACCGCCTCCATCTCTCTCACCCATTGGTGAGCATCCGCAGCCGTACCAGAACCATCAAAAGTCGGGGGCTTGCACCTCATAAATGCCCCTAAGTTACAACCCCAGGCTGTCTCCCGTACCTGCTCTTCTTCCTCTTCCTCTTCATCATCAGATAGTACCGTTTCTGCTTCCGTCTGTTGCTGTCTACCTGTGGACCGATTCTTCCCTCGCCTCTCGTCTTCACGTACTGCCTTTATCACTTCGTTCACTACAGACGGTAAGATCGTCTGCATGACCTGGTGCACTTCCTCGACCACTGCCTCTTTTACCGAGGCTCTCAAATTTGCGCTTTCGTCTGCCTCCTCCCGTTGAGGAGTCTCGTTTTCCTCATGAACTACTTTCTCTGCCCTAGGTCTTCCTCGCGTGATACACGGTTTAGCACCACGTCCACCACCACGGGAAGCTTTAGATGATCTACCACCGACCATCTTCTATCACACTGAAAGATTCAAACACCAACATGGTCATTCAAGGAAATAGCTCAGTTTATGTCAAGTATAGTAAGTCCCTAATTACAGTGGCCAGTTGTGATTAGCCACTTACTCTACTCTTCATACCCCGAGCATTACCTGTCCTGACTACATTAGTATCTAAGTCTAACAGCACACATAAATCACATCACATGCGCACATAATACCAATTAATCTTTAAGAAAATACCTGATGGCACGTAACTACTCAGATGGCATTCTCTTCCTTTCTGTCCCATTCTCAGTTTAAGTTTAGGTTTATTTTGAAAGTTTACCCATTTTACTTAAACTTTTGCTCTGATACCAACTTGTAAGGCCCCGCTCCCGGGCACCTTACGGTTGGTGATTCATCGCGCTTAAAACATACATATAGTATTTATATTCATAAAGATTTCAAAAGAGCTTTCGCAGCGGAAACATTCAAACATGAACTTTTACTAATAATACTTTTGCCATTTAATACAATGTACTTCATTTACAAAACATCCAATGTTGCATTACATTACAAAAGCACTATTACAAAATACAAGCTTCCTTTACATTGCCTAACTTTACTATGATTGCCGCTGAAGCATATGAAACCTGAGATTACCTAAGTAATCTCGTTTATGTGAATTCTCAGCAATCATAGGGTCATAAACAGTGACCTCTAATATAAAAATATAAAATTTTTACATCATAAAGAAGATTTCTTAAGTAATCCCTTTTATGGGAATCCTCAAGAAATCTTATAATAGCTTGCAACGTGATGTGTTGCGTACATTATGGACCCACAACACATGACGTTGCAGCATTATCAAATGGAGAATGCCATCCCAAAAGAGCTGAGTAGCCGCCTCGTGCCATCCTCAGCAACACTACCTACCAACTGGAAACACATAAAAAGTCAGCGTTGTTGAGTGAGTTCTAGTTTTATAATAAAACATACTTTCATTCTCATTAACTATTCTTTCGTACATGTGTTCACACACCATACGTACACGTAGATAATATTATTATTATCTTTATCATTCTTTCATTTATCTTTCATTCGTGTATCATTCATCATTCTCGTTCACGTTCATACATACATTCTTTACATTCGTTCATTACATTCGTTCGAACGTTCGTTTCATTCATTCATACATTCATTACATTTGTTCGAACATTCTTTACATTCGGTGACATGTACAATACCCCAAACATCATATATACTACTGGTGCTGGACCTGTGGTAATCAACCACGAACGTTGTGCACAAATGCTGATCCAGTCACCTGGGGTAAGTACATGCACCACTTATCTTTTCACTTTCCTTCTGGATCAATGCCATATGCTATACCCCGAACGTTGTGCACTAATGCGGGTGCTGGATCTGTGATGATCAATCACGAACGTTGTGCACTACTGCTGATCCAGTCACCTGGGTAAGCGGCAAGGATCCCATACATACATATGGTCAATCACAAAGACTGACCCCGATGTGCATCCTTCGGGGTAGCTAACCCGCACACCGTTGAGCTAACACCTGCCAGGGTGTGCACCTCCTTACGTTTGCTTGCAAGCCTTTCTTACATTCATTCATTCATTCGTTAATGCATGCATTCATTCATCATGTTCTTCTTTCATTATCTTTCACTTTACGTTCTTATTACGTTCGTTTCATTCTTTCATTGATTAACGTAAAGTCATAAAAAGATAGCATACGTCAACACAAGGAACATAGATATTTACAAGTCATCAGTATTCACCATCTATCATGGCAACATCATACTTAACATACATGCATCAAACATACACTTCTCTATTCATTCACATCAACCCTATTCGGGCGATTGAACATACCCCAGTCGCATGGCCTCCATGCGACTGGGTCGTGCGATTGGGCTGTTATACGAATGGGCATACAATCGTGCGACTTGACTTCCTTCCGTACGAATAAACATTATGCGACTGGGCTAAATGCGACTAGCCCTTAACCGTACGACTGAACTACCCTGCGATTGGACCCATGCGACCGAAACCCTCAATCGTATGGACTATCGTGCGACTGAGGCTCAATCGTACGTCTGAGCCTCAATCGTACGATTGAACATCAACTATTCTTCATTCGGGCGAATGGCCCTTCAGTCGCATAACCCTAACTGGGCAGCGACTGGAGTTCTTCATGAACAGCAGTCGCGAACCAACGAAGTCCAAACCCATCTAAACACGATTTCAGCCTAAATTAGCCTTCCTAAACCTCGGGGATTCATACTAGGACATCATACAAGCATATACAAGTCCTAATTCATACTACAAACGCATTACTCAAGATCTCACCCAAATGGGTCAAAAATACACTATTTCAAAAATAGGGTTTATATGTGATTCCAGCCCCAAAATCGCTTGAAAACGTGTAAATGAGGGGTTCTAGAACTCACAATAACAGGTAGGAGTTGATGAGCTTCGATTTGGCTAGCTTCTCGACAGATCTTGAGCTCAATCAGCACTTTCCCTCTTTCTTTCTCTGCTCTCGGTCGCTCTCTGCTCTCTCCCGACTGAAAATTTCTAAGTGTTGGGAGGAGAATGAGAGCTGCTCCCCTTTTATAGATATTGCTCAGTCGCATCTGCTCCAGGGGCGACTGGACCTTCAGTCGCATAAACACCATGCGACTGGACCCCAGTCGCACGAGTTCCATGCGACTCATCCTTCATTCGGGTGGTCGACCTCCACCACCACAATAACCACGGCCGCCACCACCACTACCGTCACAACCATCACCTAACACCAACCACAGTCATGGTCGACCTCCACCACCACAATAACCACAGTCACCGTCAACCACAACCGATAACCCACATCACCACCGCCGCTGCTCTATCACCATCCACAACCACCATCGGGACACCACCATCGGCCACCAACAGTGACGCCGACCCCACTGTTGTCGACACAACCGACATTTAACCGTTACCGGGCTCTATGGTCGAGAACCGCGACGTCACAGCGCACCAATCACCGTGGCCCGTCTCCGGGAAACCTCGATTAACCACCACCACTCCGAAACCGACCTGCAACTGCCATCTTTGCCTTCGATTCGTGTCTCTATGTCGCGTTTTGGGAGAAATCAAGACCACCACCGTGATCGGGGAGTCGAGGGGAGTCCGGTACGGTGTGGCACTCGTCACCACTCGCCGGAGGGAGTCGCCGGTGGCCGGATAACCGGCCGGAGCTCGATGTGGGGGGTTGTGTGTGTCGCGGCTGCCCCCTCTCTCTATCTCTGATTTTTGTTTTAAACCCTAAAATGGAGAAAATGGGGCTCATATAGTAGGGTTAAGTGAGCGGGTTCGTTTACGGTTTGGTTCGTAACGCGTTCGAATTGGTTTTCACGTATCGTTAAAATTTCACTTCCCGTTAGATATAATTATACAAAACGTTATAATTATTCCGATATTATTGATTTTATCGTTTTTAAAACATGCCGAATAATTAAACGAGTTTGTAGTTTATCGTGTATTTAACATGTTAAATGGTTTTATACGTTTTTATCAAATGAGCGATATTATGATCATTTTAGCATCGAATTGTATGCAATTAAGTATTAAAATGATATTTTGCGCGTTAACTTCCCATGTTAGTCGCGTTAAAATCTTATCCTACGAATTCTCGGGTTTTGACCTAATTCTAGGTCGACGCACGTCCGGTCGCGTTTCGGAACGCATTTATTCCAGACAACGTATCACTCACCAATTTGTATAGGTAACTTCTATAGCTCAACTATTCTCACAAGCTGTACCTGAAGACATGCTTAAAAAGATTTTGTTTCAACATAAAGTTGGTGAGTTCAAGTGATTAAAGTTTCAGAAAACAAAAGTCTCTTTAAAATTCATTAGTTGACTTTCAAAACATATGTGCTTTAAGTCATAAAACAAAAGGGACTCTAAAAGTCCACATTTAAAAGTTTAGATTCAAGTGTAAAAGCTTATGAAAAATCTTATTTGATTTTAAAAGCATCATCATAGTATCAATTATCGTGGGGTATCACATTCAACCCTTCACTTGCTCCCCGGTTGGCCTCTTCTAAACTTGTGTTTAACCGGATATTGCCGAAGGAAAGAACAAAGCCTCAGAACAGTGAACCATTCCTGCCAGGATGGTTCACCATAGTTTCTTATTCAAAACCTGTTACATGCCACAAACGACCCCTCAGGATCTTAGTGGGGTACCTCCCTGTAGCGGGAGCCACTATGCGTGGGGGATTCCCCAAATAGATCTATCCATATAAAACAAGTGGTTCACAAAAGAATTAATGATCATGATATAAGTATCAGTAGGTGTCCAAAGTCTCACATACAAGCATCAAATAAAGCACAATCATAGTTCATAAACAAAAGAGCATGTTCCATCCCAAAAACAGTAAGTAAAAAGGGATCACTAGAACTCACCTGGTATCCCTAAATAATTCTGAGCTTGATATAGAAAAGTGATGATCACCAACAAAGCAATCCTAACTAGAACATATAAGATTCACGTTTAGAATTAGCATGATGTTATTACATGCGTGCAGTTGAGCTCTTTAGTTAACTTAATGTTGGTGATTAGTATCCTTAGCTTCTTGTGTATTTGTTAATTGTCATGAATTAATTCGTGTACATTAGGTTAGTTAATGCACTTAATCAAGAATTGAGTCCTAGCATGAAGAATGTAGAGAAATCAATTTATATCATGGATCCCAAATCTTTATAAATAACTTGCATTGACGATGTAAGTTATATATAATGTTTCAAGCAATGTTCATAATGTTCATGTTCACGTCATATTAGTTAACTTGATTGACGCTAAGTAATCCAATTATTGATGGTAGTTGACTATATTTCTAAATAAAAGGATGACACCAATAATATTTATTTCAATAAAATGAGATGACCAATTACTAATAACGACAAGATAGTGGATCATTATCGCATTTTAGGTCTTTTACCTTAAATAAGACGTGTAGACGCCGGTTAACCTAAATGTTCATTATATTTATATACATTTATAAGTGCATAATCGTACTTGCATGAATTACATCTCTAAGCCTTCTAATGATCAATGTGACACGAAATAAGCTTATTTGCATCATCTATGACATGTTATAACCATTTCCCAAAATGTAATATTTCACACATGTTATCTAGGTTGATTTGTAATAAAGTATCGTTGCTAATTAAATCTCGAGTCCAAACCATCTATTTAAATCAAGTAATTATAACAAGTGACGTTCATCTTTCATTTATAATTCACGTATTTTATAATTTATGCCTTTAATTACTTAGAGCTCAAATAACACGTATGCAAATTATAATTAAATTTCAAATGTGTTGTGCGTGCGATTTTACCTTCCACTCGGTTATAAATTCTAACCCACTCGCTTACATCAGGATTTAATCGCGTTCTCGTTCCGTTGACTGCCCGTTGACCACATTGACCAAATCCTTACTTTGCCATCCTAACACGACCACAACCCTTAACAAAAACAACCATACGATCAAGACCACTCCAACACTACTAAAACGTCATTCCAACTACTATTTCCTGTGATCATTCTAATCATCTTTAGGCCATTATCAAAGTGGCCCAACTTGCCACTCAATTTGATAACCCAAACCAAAATCCTTAATCACATCCTTCTCCATCATTTCCACAATCACCGTGCATCACCGCCACAACCGACGTTTAACCCCACAACCATCACATGCACGACTTATTAATTATAATCAACAACCCCAAACACAACCATAATCACAACCATTATCACAACCGTCAACACCACCACCATTATCAACACTTACCGCCCTAACCGACACCAAATCGACCATTTTGACAGCTTTCAACCAACACAACAGCTTATTACCTCGTCACAGCCACCTTGGGCAGCCCTCGGGTGCCCTAAATCGATTGCCATCGACGTTCTTACCATGGCTGTTAGCAACTATAGCCACAATCATCCATCACCATCCTAGCTGAGAGTTTTGGTGGTCTCCGACCACGAACCACAACCACCACATTCAACACCACCGCCAACTTCCAGATCCCGACACCAACCACGGCCGCCACCACCACTGCCGTCACAACCATCACCTAACACCAACCACAGTTATGGTCGACCTCCACCACCACAATAACTACAGTCACCGTCGACCACAACCGATAACCCACATCACCACCACCGCCGCTGCTTTATCACCATCCACAACCACCATCAGGACACCACCATCGGCCACCAACAGAGACGCCGACCCCACTGTTGTCGACACAACCGACATTTAACCGTTACCGGGCTCTATGGTCGAGAACCGCGAGGTCACAGCGCACTAATCACCAAGGCCCGTCTCCGGAAACCTCGATTAACCACCACCACTCCGAAACCGACCTGCAACTGCCATCTTTGCCTTCGATTCGTGTCTCTATGTCGCGTTTTGGGAGAAATCAAGACCACGACCGTGATCGGGGAGTCGAGGGGAGTCCGGTACGGTGTGGCACTCGCCACCACTCGCCGGAGGGAGTCGCCGGTGGCCGGATAACCGGCCGGAGCTCGATTTGGGGGGGGGGGTGTGCTGCCCCCTCTCTCTATCTCTGATTTTTGTTTTAACCCTAAAATGGAGAAAATGGGGCTCATATAGTAGGGTTAAGTGAGCGGGTTCGTTTACGGTTTGGTTCGTAACGCGTTCGAATTGGTTTTCACGTATCGTTAAAATTTCACTTCCCGTTAGATATAATTATACAAAACGTTATAATTATTCCGATATTATTGATTTTATCGTTTTTAAAACATGCCGAATAATTAAACGAGTTTGTAGTTTATCGTGTATTTAACATGTTAAATGGTTTTATACGTTTTTATCAAATGAGCGATATTATGATCATTTTAGCATCGAATTGTATGCAATTAAGTATTAAAATGATATTTTGCGCGTTAACTTCCCATGTTAGTCGCGTTAAATCTTATCCTACGAATTCTCGGGTTTTGACCTAATTCTAGGTCGACGCACGTCCCGGTCGCGTTTCGGAACGCATTTATTACAGACAACGTATCACTCACCAATTTGTATAGGTAACTTCTATAGCTCAACTATTCTCACTAGCTGTACCTGAAGACATGCTTAAAAGATTTTGTTTCAACATAAAGTTGGTGAGTTCAAGTGGTTAAAGTTTCAGAAAACAAAAGTCTCTTTAAAATTCATTAGTTGACTTTCAAAACATATGTGCTTTAAGTCATAAAACAAAAGGGACTCTGAAAAGTCCACATTTAAAAGTTTAGATTCAAGTGTAAAAGCTTATGAAAAATCTTATTTGATTTTAAAAGCATCATCATAGTATCAATTATCGTGGGGTATCACAATCAACCCTTCACTTGGTCCCCGGTTGGCCTCTTCTAAACTTGTGTTTAACCGGATATTCCCAAAGGAAAGAACAAAGCCTCAGAACAGTGAACCATTCCTGCCAGGATGGTTCACCATAGTTTCTTATTCAAAACCTGTTACATGCCACAAACGACCCCTCAGGATCTTAGTGGGGTACCTCCCTGTAGCGGGAGCCACTATGCGTGGGGGATTCCCAAATAGATCTATCCATATAAAACAAGTGGTTCACAAAAGAATTAATGATCATGATATAAGTATCAGCAGGTGTCCAAAAGTCCCACATACAAGCATCAAATAAAGCACAATCATAGTTCATAAACAAAAGCATGTTCCATCTCAAAAACAGTAAGTAAAAAGGAATCACTAGAACTCACCTGGTATCCCTAAATAATTCTGAGCTTGATATAGAAAGTGATGATCACCAACAAAGCAATCCTAACTAGAACATATAAGATTCACGTTTAGAATTAGCATGATGTTATTACATGCGTGCAGTTGAGCTCTTTAGTTAACTTAATGTTGGTGATTAGTATCCTTAGCTTCTTGTGTATTTGTTAGTTGTCATGAATTAATTCGTGTACATTAGGTTAGTTAATGCACTTAATCAAGAATTGAGTCTTAGCATGAAGAATGTAGAGAAATCAATTTATATCATGGATCCCAAATCTTTATAAATAACTTGCATTGACGATGTAAGTTATATATAATGTTTCAAGCGATGTTCATAATGTTCATGTTCACGTCATATTAGTTAACTTGATTGACGCTAAGTAATCCAATTATTGATGGTAGTTGACTATATTTCTAAATAAAAGGATGACACCAATAATATTTATTTCAATAAAAATGAGATGACCAATTACTAATAACGACAAGATAGTGGATCATTATCGCATTTTAGGTCTTTTACCTTAAATAAGACGTGTAGACGCCGGTTAACCTAAATGTTCATTATATTTATATACATTTATAAGTGCATAATCGTACTTGCATGAATTACATCTCTAAGCCTTCTAATGATTCAATGTGACACGAAATAAGCTTATTTGCATCATCTATGACATGTTATAACCATTTCCCAAAATGTAATATTTCACACATGTTATCTAGGTTGATTTGTAATAAAGTATTGTTGCTAATTATATCTCGAGTCGAAACCATCTATTTAAATCAAGTAATTATAACAAGTGACGTTCATCTTTCATTTATAATTCACGTATTTTATAATTTATGCCTTTAATTACTTAGAGCTCAAATAACACGTATGCAAATTATAATTAAATTTCAAATGTGTTGGGCGTGCGATTTTACCTTCCACTCGGTTATAAATTCTAACCCACTCGCTTAAATCAGGATTTAATCGCGTTCTCGTTCCGTTGACTGCCCGTTGACCACATTGACCAAATCCTTACTTTGCCATCCTAACACGACCACAACCCTTAACAAAAACAACCATACGATCAAGACCACTCCAACACTACTAAAACGTCATTCCAACTACTATTTTCTGTGATCATTCTAATCATCTTTAGGCCATTATCAAAGTGGCCCAACTTGCCACTCAATTTGATAACCCAAACCAAAATACTTAATCACATCCTTCTCCATCATTTCCACAATCACCGTGCATCACCGCCACAACCGACGTTTAACCCCACAACCGTCACATGCACGACTTATTAACTATAATCAACAACCCCAAACACAACCATAATCACAACCATTATCACAACCGTTAACACCACCACCATTATCGACACTTACCGCCCTAACCGACACCAAATCGACCATTTTGACAGCTTTCAACCAACACAACAGCCTATTACCTCGTCACAGCCACCTGGGCAGCCCTCGGGTGCCCTAAATCGATTGCCATCGACGTTCTTACCATGGCTGTTAGCAACTATAGCCACAATCATCCATCACCATCCTAGCCGAGAGTTTTGGTGGTCTCCGACCACGAACCACAACCACCACATTCAACACCACCGCCAACTTCCAGATCCCGACACCAACCACGGCCACCACCACCACTGCCGTCACAACCATCACCTAACACCAACCACAGTCATGGTCGACCTCCACCACCACAATAACCACAGTCACCGTCGACCACAACCGATAACCCACATCACCACCGCCGCTGCTCTATCACCATCCACAACCACCATCGGGACACCACCATCGGCCACCAACAGTGACGCCGACCCCACTGTTGTCGACACAACCGACATTTAACCGTTACCGGGCTCTATGGTCGAGAACCGCGAGGTCACAGCGCACCAATCACCGTGGTCCGTCTTCGGGAAACTTCGATTAACCACCACCACTCCGAAACCGACCTGCAACTGCCATCTTTGCCTTCGATTCGTGTCTCTATGTCGCGTTTTGGGAGAAATCAAGACCACCACCGTGATCGGGGCGTCGTCGGTGGCCGGATAACCGGCCGGAGCTCGATTTGGGGGTGTGTGTCGCGGCTGCCCCCTCTCTCTATCTCTGATTTTTGTTTTAAACCCTAAAATGGAGAAAATGGGGCTCATATAGTAGGGTTAAGTGAGCGGGTTCGTTTACGGTTTGGTTCGTAACGCGTTCGAATTGGTTTTCACGTATCGTTAAAATTTCACTTCCCGTTCGAATTGGTTTTATACATTTTTATCAAATGAGTGATATTATGATCATTTTAGCATCGAATTGTATGCAATTAAGTATTAAAATGATATTTTGCGCGTTAACTTCCCATGTTAGTCGCGTTAAAATCTTATCCTACGAATTCTCGGGTTTTGACCTAATTCTAGGTCGACGCACGTCCCGGTCGCGTTTCGGAACGCATTTATTCTAGACAACGTATCACTCACAAATTTGTATAGGTAACTTCTATAGCTCAACTATTCTCACAAGCTGTACCTGAAGACATGCTTAAAAAGATTTTGTTTCAACATAAAGTTGGTGAGTTCAAGTGGTTAAAGTTTCAGAAAACAAAAGTCTCTTTAAATTCATTAGTTGACTTTCAAAACATATGTGCTTTAAGTCATAAAACAAAAGGGACTCTGAAAGTCCACATTTAAAAGTTTAGATTCAAGTGTAAAAGCTTATGAAAAATCTTAATTGATTTTAAAAGCATCATCATAGTATCAATTATCGTGGGGTATCACAATCAACCCTTCACTTGGTCCCCGGTTGGCCTCTTCTAAACTTGTGTTTAACCGGATATTCCCAAAGGAAAGAACAAAGCCTCAGAACAGTGAACCATTCCTGCCAGGATGGTTCACCATAGTTTCTTATTCAAAACCTGTTACATGCCACAAACGACCCCTCAGGATCTTAGTGGGGTACCTCCCTGTAAGCCACTATGCGTGGGGGATTCCCCAAATAGATCTATCCATATAAAACAAGTGGTTCACAAAAGAATTAATGATCATGATATAAGTATCAGCAGGTGTCCAAAAGTCCCACATACAAGCATCAAATAAAGCACAATCATAGTTCATAAACAAAAGAGCATGTTCCATCCCAAAAACAGTAAGTAAAAAGGGATCACTAGAACTCACCTGGTATCCCTAAATAATTCTGAGCTTGATATAGAAAAGTGATGATCACAAAAGAATGTAGAGAAATCAATTTATATCATGGATCCCAAATCTTTATAAATAACTTGCATTGACGATGTAAGTTATATATAATGTTTCAAGCGATGTTCATAATGTTCATGTTCACGTCATATTAGTTAACTTGTTGACGCTAAGTAATCCAATTATTGATGGTAGTTGACTATATTTCTAAATAAAAGGATGACACCATTGATGGGTTTGTTAGAATGCTAAAACATAGTTTAACCTTTTAAACTTTTCAGAAAACGCAGCGGATGTAAAGGATTATAACAAGTTTATAATCTGAAAATTTCGTGTTCTAAATGTGGTTTTAAGATGAAAACAAAAACCCATATCAATAGGATCTTAAATATATGAATGGAACAAGCTATGAACATATAAAACGTACATAAATCACAGCTTGTATAAGCTGTGATATCTACCTTTTCAGCAGCAAATTTCGACCAAAAAGGGGGTAGATGATGCTTCTAATCTGACCAAGACTTCAAGGAGGAGTCCACAAGTGCTTATACCCCAAGCTTGTGAAGCATACACCACTCTTTGCTAGGTAGAGATCACCAAATGAAGACCAAAAACCTCAAAAACCCTGCTGCTAAAGCCGAGAGCAAGAGAGGGAGATAGAGAGAGTTTTTGCCTTCCAATTGCATGTGTGAAGTAATGGAATGAAAGAGTGTCTTGCTAGTTATTGTTGTGTGTCTTCTCAAGACAAAATGGTCCAATAAGAATCAAGGGAGGGGGCGACCAAGAGCAGCCTTTCAAAATGGTTTTCCCTCCCTTTAAAACACCAACATAACTTAAAAGAATTCAGCATTATGTCACACACATTAAAATGTCATTCTAGACTTATGTTAAATGTGACATGTCCCTCTTAATTAACCAATTAATTAAGGTACACTCATATATTATTATTGTTATTTAAAACCTTTTTAAATAACAAGAATAACAATAATTCATCAACAAATTATCCTTATAATTTGTTCCATCTCTCATGCAAGTTATTTAGAAAACCCATTTTCTAAATTTGGTGTAAATATTTAATTGCATGATCATATCATCAATTTAATATTATTTGTGTTTGCTAAGCTTGTTATTGGGTATAACCCGGCTTGGATCATGACGTACTAACCACATCAATATTTTATGTGTCTTGGGCATATAGAATCCTACAATCTCCCACTTGCCCAAGATTCATAGAAGATTGATGCAAGCAGTAAATACCGCCTAACAACAGTTTACTACCCTTAATACGCATGACTTATGGCCATTCAATAACATCATCCATTTCAAGTACCCTACTTGAAATGATTTAGGTGAATTAATCATCTATCCTTTTGTTACAGATGTCATGTTAAATCCAAGGACACAGAATGATCATTCCTTGTTGATTTAACTTAATCAGGCCTTAGACATCTAACTCTCAACGAATAAGAGGAACAAATTCCATCTTGACTACATACGTTTCTCACAAACACTTCATGTTATGCCTGAACATATCCTTATGTCTGTCCACTATTTTAGGACAGTGAAGAATAGGCTCAAGGTATAATACTTGGTGAATATCAAAACCCAATATGTACCTCAGGTCGGAGGATACCAAATGATATTCGCCTTTACTCAAATTTACTTATGATCAATCAATAAGATTCCATGTTGTAAAATTTGAGATGCGGGTTAGTCCAATATTTGTATCCCATAAATATCTATGAACCTTGGTAGCAACCCATTGCTCTATATTCATCCTTATGAATATCAACCAATCCAAGTTCATAATAGTCTTACCTTCAAACTTGTTCCCACAAGTGTGAACGACTACGGACATTTAGAGTAAACATTTTACTCACGGATTAAACATGCTAAATTGGAATATTATTTGAAACATTATAACCAAATAATTTTATTCAAATAATAGAAAGTTCCATATATCCAAATACAAAATTTACAGATCAAGTCCAATCACTAGAATATCGAAGTCCCATGGCACAAGTATGACCTTCATGCTTTGCCTTTTCAAGGAGCTTTGTGAGAGGATCCGCAATGTTTTGATCCGTGTGAACTTTGCGATACATATCTTTCCCTTTTCAACTTCATCTCGTATGTAGTTGAATCTCCGCTCAATGTGCCTAGTCTTTTGATGAGCACGGGGTTCCTTGATTTGTGCAATCGCACCCTCGTTATCACAAAAGATCTCTAGGGGGTCCTGAATGGAAGGGACTACCCCTAGGTCGCCAATGAATTTCTTCAACCATGCAGCTTCTTGAGCTGCCAATGAGGCGGCGACGTATTCTGATTCTGTAGTGATAGAGCCACCACATCCTGCTTGGAGCTCTTCCAAGAAACCGCTCCTCCATTTAGAATGAAAATGTATCCCGATTGTGACCGAGAATCATCACGATCGGTTTGGAAACTCGCATCCGTGTAACCTTTTACAACGAGTTCCTCGTCACCAGATCCATAGATTAGGAACATATCTCTTGTCCTCCTCAGGTACTTAAGTATGTTCTTAACAGCCATCCAATGACTGTCTCCAGGATTTTGCTGGTATCGGCTTGTCATGCTTAAAGCGCATGACACATCCGGTCGAGTGCATATCATTGCATACATGATGGATCCATAGCAGACGCGTATGGGATTCCTTCATTTTATCTTGCTCATCCTTTGAGCTTGGACATTGAGTCGTACTCAACATCGTTCCTCTTTGAATAGGTACGTACCTTTCTTAGAGTTTCTCCATCTTGAACCTTTTCAAGATCTTATCAATGTATGCACTTTGATTCAAACCAATCAACCGCCTTGATCTATCCCTATAGATCTTTATTCCCAGAATATAGGCGGCTTCACCAAGATCCTTGATGGAAAAACAACTTCCAAGCCAGGTTTTTACATCTTCCAAGGTTGGAATGTCATTTCCAAATAGTAGTATGTCATCAACATACAATACTAGGAAAGTTATTATGCTCCCACTAGCCTTCTTATACACACAAGCCTCATCAACGTTTTTGATGAAGCCAAATTTCTTGACTTCCTCATCAAAACAATGATTCCAGCTTCTCGATGCTTGTTTCAATCCATAGATTGATTTCTTTAACTTGCACACTTTAGTAGGATTTTTGAATCAACAAAACCTTAGGCTGAACCATATAGACATCTTGCTCAAGATATCCATTTAGGAAAGCGGTTTTGACATCCATTTGCCAAATCTCATAATCATAATGAGCAGCTATGGCAAACAATATCCTTATAGACTTTAGCATTCAACAGGTGAGAAGGTTTCATCATAATCAACCCTTGAGTTTGAGTGAAACCCTTTGCTACAAGTCTAGCTTTATAAGTGTCCAAGTTTCCATGCATATCGGTTTTCCTCTTGAAAACCCACTTACTTCCAACTACCTTGGAATTTAGAGGTGGTACAACAAGTTCCCAAACTTGGTTGTCATACATGGATTGCATCTCAACGTTCATGGCTTCTAGCCATTTGTCACAATCCGAATTGGACATTGCATTATGGTATGTGGTCGGTTCATCAGAATCTACCACATAGCATCCATCCATGAAAAATCCATATCTTTCAGGTGGATTACTAGTTCTACTACTTCTGCGAACGTCATGTGTGTATTGATCAACCCCTTGATCTTCCTCAACATCCTCATGTTGAGTGCTAGTTTCAACCATACGTGTATCGGGTTGTGGTTCTTGATCCTCTTCAAGATCCACTGTTCTACTGCTAGCTCCTTCCATAAGGAACTTTGCTTCTAAGAACTCACCCTTTCTGGCAACAAACACCTTTTGTTCCAGTGGATCGTAGAAATAATATCCCATAGAATCTCTAGGATATCCAACAAAGATACACTTGGTGGATCGGACTTCCATTTGTTTGGGGTGGGAGTCTTAACATAAACTCACATCCCCAAACCCTTAGGTATGATAGGGATGGAACTCTTCCATGCCATATCTCAAAAGGTGTCCTTTCCACCTTTTTGGTTGGGGCCATATTTAGAATACGGGCCGCGGAGAGCAAAGCGAAACCCCAAAATGATAGAGGTAATGAGCTTTCTAGCCATCATAGATCGAACCATATCCAATAAGGTTCGATTTCTCCTTTCAGACACACCATTATGTTGTGGTGTTCCAGGTGGAGTGAGTTGTGAGACAATCCCACAACTCCTAAGATGATCTTGAAAGGCATCACTTAGGTATTCACCTCCTCTATCGGTACGGAGAATTTTAATTGACTTATTGAGTTGTTTTTCTACTTCATTCTTGAAGATTTTGAACATTTCAAAAGCTTCATCTTTGTGCCTTAGTCATTGGCTTAAAAGGACCACATACATCCGAATGTATGATTCCTAATAGATCTTTTGCCCTTTCGGTAGTTCCACTAAAGGGCGCCTTAGTCATCTTGCCTTGTAAACAAGATTCACAAACATCAATGAATCACATTCATTGTTTTTAAAAGACCATTCTTTTGAAGTGTTTGTAAACGTTTCTTGTTTATATGACCAAGACGACAATGCCAAAGATAGGTATCACTCAACTCCAACTTGAGTACAATGAACTATTTAAAGTATTTTCATGAACCAATTCATAAATACCATTAATTGGTATAGCTTTAAAATAGAACATACCATTTAAAGAAACATGAATATCATTTTCAATAAAAGATAATACATAATCATAATGTCTTAATTGAGATACAGAAATAATGTTCCTAGTCAAACTAGGAGCATACAAAACATTCTTCAAAATAACTTCCAAACCATTTGGAAGTCTTAGGATGTAGTCCCCACGAGTTTAACCTTTTAAACTTTTCAGAAAACGCTAAAACATAGTTTAACCTTTTAACCATTTGGAAGTCTTAGGATGAATATCATTTAAAATGACACCATTGATGGGTTTGTTAGAACGCTAAAACATAGTTTAACCTTTTAAACTTTCAGAAAACGCAGCGGATGTAAAGGATTATAACAAGTTTATAATCTGAAAATTTCGTGTTCTAAATGTGGTTTTAAGATGAAAACAAAAACCCATATCAATAGGATCTTAAATATATGAATGGAACACTATGAACATATAAAACGTACATAAAATCACAGCTTGTATAAGCTGTGATATCTACCTTTTCAGCAGCAAATTTCGACCAAAAAGGGGGTAGATGATGCTTCTAATCCGACCCAGACTCAAGCCTTGTAATGATTCAATGTGACACGAAATAAGCTTATTTGCATCATCTATGACATTTATAACCATTTCCCAAAATGTAATATTTCACACATGTTATCTAGTTGAATTGTAATAAAGTGTATCGTTGCTAATTAAATCTCGAGTCCAAACGTCTATTTAAATCAAGTAATTATAACAAGTGACGTTCATCTTTCATTTATAATTCACGTAATTTATAATTTATGCCTTTAATTACTTAGAGCTCAAATAACACGTATGCAAAATTATAATTAAATTTCAATGTGTTGCGCGTGCGATTTTACCTTCCACTCGGTTATAAATCTAACCCACTCGCTTACATCAGGATTTAATCGCGTTCTCGTTCCGTTGACTGCCCTTGACCACATTGACCAAATCCTTACTTTGCCATCCTAACACGACCACAACCCTTAACAAAAAACACCATACGATCAAGACCACTCCAACACTACTAAAACGTCATCCAACTACTATTTTCTGTGATCATTCTAATCATCTTAAGGCCATTATCAAAGTGGCCCAACTTGCCACTCAATTGGATAACCCAAACCAAAATCCTTAATCACATCCTTCTCCATCATTTCCACAATCACCGTGCATCACCGCCACAACCGACGTTTAACCCCACAACCGTCACATGCACGACTTATTAATTATAATCAACAACCCAAACACAACCATAATCACAACCATATCACAACCGTCAACACCACCACCATTATCGACACTAACCGCCCTAACCGACACCAAATCGACCATTTTGATAGCTTTCAACCAACACAACACCTATTACCTCGTCACAGCCACCTTGGCAGCCCTCGGTGCCCTTAATCGACTGCCATCGACGTTCTTACCATGGCTGTTAGCAACTATAGCCACAATCATCCATCACCATCCTAGCCGAGAGTTTTGGTGGTCTCCGACCACGAACCACAACCACCACATTCAACACCACCGCCAACTTCCAGATCCCGACACCGACCACGGCCGCCACCACCACTGCCGTCACACCATCACCTAACACCAACCATAGTCATGGTCGACCTCCACCACCACAATAACCACAGTCACCGTCGACCACACCGATAACCCCATCACCACCGCCGCTGATCTATCACCATCCACAACCACCATCGGGACACCACCATCGGCCACTAACAGTGACGCCGACCCCACTGTTGTCGACACAACCGACATTTAACTGTTACCGGGCCTCTACGGTCGAGAACCGCGAGGTCACAGCGCACCAATCACCGTGGCCCGTCTCCGGGAAACCTCGATTAACCACCACCACTCCGAAACCGACCTGCAACTGCCATCTTTGCCTTCGATTCGTGTCTCTATGTCGCGTTTTGGGAGAAATCAAGACCACCACCGTGATCGGGGAGTCTAGGGGAGTCCGGTACGGCGTGGCACTCGCCACCACTCGCCGGAGGGAGTCGCCGGTGGCCGGATAACCGGCCGAAGCTCGATTTGGGGGGGGGTGTGTGTCGTGGCTGCCCCCTCTCTCTCTATCTCTGATTTTTGTTTTAAACCCTAAAATGGAGAAAATGGGGCTTATATAGTAGGGTTAAGTGAGCGGGTTCGTTTACGGTTTGGTTGGTAGCGCGTTCGAATTGGTTTTCACGTATCGTTAAAATTTCACTTCCCGTTAGATATAATTATACAAAACGTTATAATTATTTCGATATTATTGATTTTATCGTTTTTAAACATGCCGAATAATTAAACGAGTTTGTAGTTTATCCTGTATTTAACATGCTAAATGGTTTTATACGTTTTTATCGAATGAGCGATATTATGATCATTTTAGCATCGAATTGTATGCAATTAAGTTTTAAAATGATATTTTGCGCGTTAACTTCCCATGTTAGTCGCGTTAAAATCTTATCCTACGAATTCTCGGGTTTTGACCTAATTCTAGGTCGACGCACGTCCCGGCCGCATTTCAGAATGCATTTATTCCAGACAACGTATCACTCACCAATTTAATACCGTTAACCACATCGGGTTCCTTTCGAGCTCCAGCCGGATCCATCACGAATGCTCTTCCCTTAGGCTTGTTGGGCTTGGCATCCTTGTCTCTACCCAGCTTAGGACACTTATTCCTCATGTGTCCTGGATCCCCACATTCATAGCATTGTTTTCCTGGTGCGTAAGTACAATCCTTGATTAAATGACCTGTTCTCTTGCATCTGAAACAGGGCATCGGGTTACATTCCCCTTGATGGTGTAGTTTGCACTTGTTGCAAAACGGATTTGTCCCCGAGTACATTCTTCGGGTCTTGCCTCCCTGATCTTCACGTCTCGTACCTTCAAAACTCTTTCTTCCAGACCCACTACTACTTCCAACTGCTTTCTTTGCTTCAAACCACCTTCTTTTCTCACCAACAGACTTCCTCTTTTAATCAGTCCTAGTTTGCTCGGTCCATCCAGCCCTAACTATGTCGTCAGTCAAACTGCTGGTGAGGTCACTGCGGATTGTAGAGTCAAGGTCTTGGAGGAGCGGACCATTCCCCTAATTCTAGGATGTAGTCCCCATATGAAACGTGCTACGCCTTTAGATTCAGGTGTTACCAGATGAGGAACCAGTCGAGATAGGGCTAACAATCGATTGATGTACTTGGTGTAATTGGAACCTTTCATTTCCAGACCCAAGAATTCTGACTCTAGCTTCTCAAGTTGATTGATGGGGCAATACTTGTTGGTTAACAGCTCTCTGAATTCTACCCAGCTTATTCGGCTTGCAACATTCCTTCCACGTGCTTGAGTGATCGACTTCCACCACTCTAATGTCGATCCTTTCAGTGATTGAGAAGCGAATTTCACCATAAGGTCCATTTTGCATTCGCTGATATCCAAATCAGCTTCCATCTCGTCGATCCATCTGTAAGTCTCTATAGCACCCTCGGTGCCGTAGAAGTCCTTGGGTTTAGATGCCATAAAGGTCTTATAGGAGCACCCATTCCTTATCGCTTTGGCTTCTTTATTGCGGTCTTCGTGGTTCTCAGGTCCATCATTCCCATTAGTATTACTCCGATTAGCATTGATCTGAGCGATAATTGTCGGGATGGCGTTAGCAATTTGTTGTGCTACTAGGTTAGTCATCATCTCGTCGTATTCTTGGTTAGCATTTTCCCTGCGGGGTGTTCCCGGTGGGGTAGGTTGGGTTCTCATTTGCCTGGCCTCCTCATGGCCTCCTCATGGCCTCCTGTAGCTCCTTGCCTCCCAAATGGTGTTCCCCTCCTAGTTGACATTTTGATAGTATCACAGATAAATTCGTTTAGCATCTCAAAGTTTGTTTCGAATAGTTCATGCATCATTACCCTATTATACCTAGCCCCAGGAGGAGAGATCGTGGTGTGTATACATATATGTTTATATATAACCACTATGTGATCCTTACAAGGTTTAATTCAAAGTATGGCATAGCAGTTTAGGCAATCAATAAAAATGGGCACAGACGAATTTCAAATCATAAATTAATACAATGCAAGTTAATATAAATAGTCCAATAACCTAATTCCAAACAAGCAGTTTCAAAGTTAAATAGTGATAGTAGTGTCAGCAAGACAGTTGAATCAGAGTCATGCTCTTACAATTTGGAAGGTACAATTACCCCCATAATAGTAATAATAATAGTATCAAATATAAATCAAGATAGTTTCCTTCAACTGTCTAAGGACAGATAGTCCCACTGCTTATCCCTGCTCTCACATCCACTTTTTCTTCAGCCATTCAAGCCATCTTGAGTTCTTTTCTTCTGTTCCTGTTCCAACCACTGCACCCCATGTGAAGCCATCATAGCCTGGAATTGAGCATACTAGGAGGTCCGGGTGACGTGCTGAAGAGTCAGCTCGTGGCGGCGGACGGTCTTCAAATTCTCATCCAGGGCTACATCAGAGGGTCCTACGTTACTTGCCCGACGGCTGGACTGGGAGTACCTATCACCTGCCAGTATGCTAGGGCCGTTGTACATTCTGTGCCTCGATGGCATCCAGGGCTCATCATGTGGGTGGCCTCGGAGTGGGTCAAACGGCGGTGGTGCAGGTATAGGAGTCCTAACAGGTGGTGCAGGAGGAGGTGGCATCCTAAACGAGACTGAAGGTCCAGCCCTAGCACTCTTGCGTGGACGAGTGACAACACGTGCTCCCCTATTCCCGATAGGTGGGATAGGCGAGTGAGCAGAAGCAGCAACATGTGGAGAGTGGGAGCGTGTCCGGCTCCTAGAAGGTGTCGTTGAGGAAGAGTCCTCAGAAGCTTCGGTGTCGTCCAATATGACGGATATCCATCCTGGGTGTCCGCATCTCTGGAGGTATGTCTTGTACTCAGTCTGAGGCTTCGCTCTTCTAAGGGTTCCAGTAGGGGTAGTCTCATTGTCTAGGTGTGCGGGCGCCTTACCTTTGTCTGCCATAGTCCTTGTGCCCTGTATAGAAACATCATGAGTAATTTGGTTTCTCATAGCTCATGATTATAATATTAATAGTACTAGTAATAGTAGTAATGGCAGTAGTATCGAACATTTCAATATATCATTTGTCAATGATATGAGAATCAATAGTCTCTTTAAATAGTATCAGACAACACAGTTTACCATAAAAATCATTTAAATCTCCCTTTTTCTTTTAAAATAAGTTTCAAAGTCATCAATGTGAATCAGAAAAGTCCCAACATTACCTAAAGGTTCGTGTTGGAAATTACACGTCCGGTAAATTCATGATTATGTTGATCAAGTGTAATCATCAATTTACCCAACCCGATCATTCTAACACTTCCCACAAGGACAGTCCTAGGGTATCAGGGTTGTAGCCTAAGGTCTACTATGGTATTCTCGATTTCTCTACAACCTTTAGCTCTGATACCAATCTGTCACACCCCGGGCCCAGGTAGGGTGGGACTTCACAGACTAGCAACAATATATGGCAGCGGAAACAAACCAATACAAGAGCTCAAAGGAGAGAATATCACATGGCATTTAAAGTTTCAAAAGATACCGGGGCTAGAAATAGATCTAGCCCCTAAATTAGTTATACAGTCAACATAAAAAAAGATTGTATTGTTTAACAGAAATTTTCAATCATTCAAATCGTTCAATAAGCGAAAATAAGCCAATGCCATGGTCTCGGGGATAGGTCTAGGTCTTCGACAGTAGCTAAGACCTCTTCATGGATTACCTGAAACATGCTCAAAGAGAAATTTGTGTCAACTAAAAAGTTGGTGAATTCAAGTGCTTAAAGATTAAAAACAATTGTACTTAACAAAATTTTCATTTGATAAAAAGGAAAGAATCATAGTTCATTTTCTTGGGAGTATCACAATCAACCCTGCACTCAATCCCGGTTAGCCTCTTCGAAAGTTGTGTTTAATCGGTTAACCCCCAAAAAGGGGAGAACTAAGCCCCAAACCAGTGAACCCTACCTCCCCGGATGGTTCACCATAGTTTCTTAGCGAAACCTATCACATGCCACAAACGACCCCTCAAGATCTCAGTGGGGTACCTCCCTGTGGCGGGAGCCACTATGTGTGGGGGTTTCCCTAAATAGATCTATCCACATAAAACAAGCGGTTCACGAAAGAATTAATGATCATGAAGTAAGTATCAGTAGGTAACCATAAATCCCACATACAATCACCAAGTAAAGCACAATTTAAAATTCATAAATAACAGAGCATGTTTCATCCCAAAGCAGTAGTAAAAAGGGATCACTAGAATTCACCTTAGGTGTTAAGCCAAAGTACTCTGTGTGCCGGGAGTGTCTCAAGTCTAGCACCCTGTAACACCAGGAAAATTTTCTAAGTAAGTGAAATAATAATAATGGGCTTAGATGAGACCATTTAATAAAATGGGATGGTTGTGGGTGTTAGACCGAGTTAACCCTTCGGGTCACGAGTTTAACGAGTTTAAGGTCGCGGGAATGCCTGATATATATATAGATGGATCAGCTGAGCAACTCTTATTTGCACTCAACACCCAGTTCTAGAGAGAGTGTAGAGAGAGAAAATGTCGGATCGAGGCTCGGTTGGTCATTAGATCGAAGGCTGGTGTTTGTGGACTCCCGAACAACAAGAATTAAGGTAAGAAACGTAGTATAATTGCTCCTTTTAGTGAAAAACCCGGATCTAAGTTTTGAAGATTTAAAAGTGGAAAGAATCTCCCAAAAACGCACGTTTTTAGGCAAGAAAACATGTAAAAAGCTTAGATATAGTTTCCTGGATGATAACCCAAGGTTTTGGGTGTAAAAGATTGAAGTTTTGGGTTAAAATGGGCTGATTCGTAATTTTCAGCTCGTTCTGCGAAATTAAGCACTCATCCAGCAAAACTATGCTGCGAAATTAGGGGATTCAGCGAAACTACAGTTTCGCTGTAGCGAAACTACAGTTTCGCCTGGGCGAAACTATAGTTTCGTTGATGACTTCGCCGTTGCCCAGGTTGACCCTTAGACATTGCGAAACTAGGAAATTCCAACGAAAGTTGGGCGCTCAAGGTAGCGAATCTGTCCAGCGAAACTGGCAGAATACTGTCCAGCGAAACTAGCAGCGAAACTGCTGTTCGCCTAGCGAAACTATGGGCGAAACTAGCAGCAAACTTAGTAGCGAATTTAGGCAGAAATTAACTCTTTTGAGTGTTAACTTATCTACAGGCAGTGTAGTGTGACCCTCATCTTTAAAGCTTGATTGAGAAGCTGCTTATCGAGCATAAGTGAGTTCTAGAACCCCTCATTTACTTGTTTTAAATGATTTTGGGGCTGGAACACATATAAACCTGTTTAATTCAAATATGTATGTTTGACCCATCTGGGTGTAATCACGTGTAGCCTGTTTAAGGTACGATTATGGACTTGTGTGTATTGTATGATGTCCTAGTATGAGTACCCAAGGGTTAGGAGGGATAATTAGAGCTGTTGCACTCGAGGAGGTGCCTAGCTGTAGTCTGGTTTCTGGGAAAATGCAGGAGTAAGTCCTGACACAGAAACTTCCGTAAGTGCCTGTAGATGACTGATGATGTAGGCTATGTATGTATGATGCCATGTATGATGATGTATGACTGATATATGTGTGTTCCTTATGATGATGTATGAATATCTTTCCATGGCTTTACGTATTATGACAACGAATGAATGAAGTATTATGTAACGTAAAGTGAAATAAAATGAAAGAGGAAAACGACGATGAATGCATGTATTAATGAATGAATGAATGAGTAATAAGATGATGAATACATGCATTAATGAACGAACAAACGAAAGATGTCTTGCAAGCATTGGATAAGGTGAACGGGTCCTTCTTGGTGATTGACCTTATGTATGGTGCCCCTACCGCTTACCTCTAGTACCGTGGCATATGTTTTGTTGTTCATTTAATGACCTCGGCCCGGTAGCTAAGACTGATCGAGGTATAGCATATGGTAGTGGTACAAAAGATATCCAATGTGCAAGAAAAGACGAAACAGGATCCTTGTCATTCGACCACAGTAATCATGGCTACGCGCCATGAAGTGGGTAAAGCCTGACAGGATCCATATGAGAACTGAACGATAAAGATGTAACGAATGAACGATGCAGATAATAGATGTTATCTGAATATGTGTACGATGAATGTTCTTGAATGAAACGTAAGACGAATAAACGTAACGCGATCCTTGTCATTCGACCACAGTAATCATGGTTGCGTGCCATGAAGTGGGTAAAGCCTGACAGGATCTAAATAAGAAGTGAAAGATAACGATGTATAACGAACGAATGAATGAATGAAAGAGATAATAAAGATATTATCTATGCGTATGTATGATGTATGATCACGTATAAAGAAAAGAATAGTTTTAATGAAAACGAAGTATGTTTATTATAAAACTAGAACTCACTCAGCAACGCTGACTTTTTATGTGTTTCCAGTTGGCAGGTAGTGTTGCTGGGGATGGCACGAGGTGGCTACTCAACTCTTTTGGGATGGCATTCTCCTTTGATAATGCTGCAATGCAATGGAATGCGGGCGCATAATACATGCAACAACTTATGTTGCATGCAAATGTCAAGTGTTCCTTGAGGATCCCGATAAACGGGATTACTTAAGGAATCTTCTTTATGATGAAAGTTTTAATATTTCTATACTAGAGGTCACTGTTTATGACCCTTTTGTAATAATGCTTTTGTGATGTAACGCAACATTAAGTGTTTTGTAATTGACGTACGTTGTATTAAATGGCAAAAGTATTTATAGTAAAAGAAAAGTTCATCTTAGAAATTCCGCTGCATGATTATATTAAGTTTATGCAAATATATGTTTTACGTGCGATGAATAACCAGCTGTGAGGTGCCCGGGAACGGGGCCTTACAAGTTGGTATCAGAGCAAAAGTTTAAGTGAAACGGGTAAATTTTCAAAATAAACCTAAACTTAAATTGAAAATGGGACAGAAAGGGGAAGAATGCCATCTGAGTAGCTGCGTGCCATCAGGTATTTTCTTAAAGTTAACCAGAATTATATGCGCATGTAATGTGGTTTATGTGGACTGTTAGACTACTAATGTAGTCAGGACAGGTAATGCTCGGGGTGCGAAGAGTAAAGTAAGCGGCTAATCACAACTAGCCATGGTAATTAGGGACTTATTATACTTGACACAAACTGAGTTATTTACTTGAATGACCGTGTTAGTATTTGAACCTTTCAGTGTGTGATAGAAGATGGTCGGTGGTAGATCATCTAAGGCCCCACGTGGTGGAGGCGGTGGCGGAAGTGGTGCTGAACCACGAGCCACAAGAGGAAGACCTAGGGTAGAGAAGAAGGTTCCTGAAGAACTTGAGACTACTCATCAGGAGGGAGTGGATGAGAGTGCTGATTTGAGGGCCTCAGTAAAAGAGGCAGTGGTCGAGGAGGTGCACCAGGTCATGCAGACGATCTTACCGTCTGTAGTGACCGAAGTGATAAAGGCTGTACGCGAAGATGAGAGGCGAGGGAGGAATCGATCCTCAGGTAGACAGCAACAACAAGAGCCGGAAACGCTTCTTTCTGATGATGAAGAGGAAGAGGAGGAGGAGCAAGTGCATGAGTCAACACGGGGTTGTAACTACGGGGCGTTTATGAGGTGCAAGCCCCCTACTTTTGATGGTTCTGGCACCGCTGCTGGTGCCCACCAATGGGTGAGAGAAAGGGAGGCTGTCCTCGATATTAGTGATTGCCGGGAGGACAAGAAGGTGAAGTTTGCTACCCACTCTTTTACGGGTTTGGCTCTATGCTGGTGGGACAACATAGTCCAGGCCGAGGGTAGTAGGGCCATTGGGAAGATGAAGTGGTCCGAGCTGAGAAGGATGGTGATCGAGGAGTTCAGTCCTCATCGGGAGATGGATAAAGTTGAGAGAGAGTTCCTGCAGTTGGAGGCAGGGACGATGACCCACCAACAGTACACCACCAAGTTTAATGAGATGGCGAGAATGGTGCCGGACCAGGTGACGCCAGTGTCTCGAAAGATCAATCAGTATATTCAGGGGCTGCCAGCCGACATCCGCAAACATTTGATTACTGCCCGACCGAGCACCTTTAGGTCGGCAGTGGATTTGGCGGGGAGATTGTATGATGAACGGGCTAGGGTGGTGAAGACTGAGGGTAGTAAGAAGGGAGGTGGTGAGAGAAGTTGGCAGGGGAAGAGGTTTGGTTGAGGTGATACTTCGACGAGCAACAAGAAGGCAAGGGTGGATGACTGTCGTGTGGTCATGTCAGGAGCAGGGTTGAGGAAGTGTGGCCAATGTGGAAGAGAGCACTCGGGGTAGTGCAAGTGGGGATCAAATATCTGTTTTAAGTATGGGAAGACAGGGCATATGGCCAAGGATTGCTGGACAGGCAAGTGTTTTAACTGTAGGGAAAGTGGTCATATGAGCAAAGACTGCAAGAAGCCGAGGGCTGAGGGCTCAGGGGTGAAGAAGACGGGAGGAGAAGAACCGAGGGCAAAGGCCAGGGCATTCACGATGACGCAAGAAGAGGCTAGGACGGACCCTGATGTTGTGTCCGGTACGTTCTTGATAAACCAAACTTTAGCCTCTGTATTATTTGATTCGGGCGCCAGTAGGAGTTTTATTTCTACTGCTTTCTGTGCTAAACTGCCTATTAGAAGTAAATGCCTCGATGAGTCCTTTGATGTAGAAACTGTTGGTAAGTCCACTAGGGTTACGGATGTGATAGAAGACTGTGCCGTAGATTTAGAAGGTCATAGGTTTGCTGCCAAGTTACATGTGATGCCCCTAGGAGGATTTGATGTAGTATTAGGGATGGATTGGTTAGCAACCTACGAAGCGAATATCGTGTGCCAAAAGAAGATGATTAGACTGACGGCGGCTGACGGAAGTCCGGTGACAATATACGGTGATCGGGTTACGACGATTCTGATAGTGATCTCGATGGCAGTGGCGGGAAAGTATATGAGGCGTGGATGTAGCGCCTACTTATGTTATGTAAAGAATGTGGAGACGCCAACACCACAACTATCCATGTACCAGTTGTGCGTGACTTTCCAGATGTGTTTCCCGAAGACTTATCGGGATTGCCACCTGACCGAGAGATCGAGTTCCAGATCGACCTGATACCGGGCGCCCAACCTGTCACCAAGGCACCGTATCGCTTGGCTCCGACGGAAATGAAAGAGTTGATGGAGCAGTTGCAAGAACTGCTAGATAAGGGGTTCATTAGGCCGAGTATCTCACCTTGGGGTGCTCCAGTCCTGTTCGTAAAGAAGAAAGATGGTAGTATGAGGATGTGCATCGACTACCGCGAGCTGAATAAGTTGACGGTGAAGAACAGATACCCCTTGCCGAGAATCGATGATCTGTTCGATCAGCTTCAAGGCGCCAGTTGGTTTTCACGAATAGATTTTCGATCGGGCTATCATCAGCTAAAAGTAAAGGAAAAGGACATCCCTAAAACGGCTTTTCGTATGCGCTACGGTCACTACGAATTCCTCGTTATGTCTTTTGGTTTGACCAATGCGCCGGCTGCTTTTGTGGATTTGATGAATCGAGTGTGTCGGCCAATGTTGGATAAATCAGTAATTGTGTTTATCGATGATATACTGATTTATTCTAGGAGCGAAGAAGAGCATGCCGACCACATTCGGGAGGTGTTGGAGACCTTGAGGAATGAGAAACTATATGGTAAGTTCTCCAAGTGTGCTTTTTGGTTACGCGAGGTGCAATTTCTCGGTCACGTGGTAAATGCAAAGGGAATAATGGTGGACCCAACAAAGGTTGAGGCCGTGATGCAATGGAAGTCTCCAAAGACGCCATCCGAGATCCGTAGTTTCTTGGGTTTGGCGGGCTATTACAGGAGATTCATTCAAGACTTCTCCAAGATTGCTTCTCCACTAACCAAGTTGACTCGGAAAGATGTAAAGTTTGTATGGGGTCAAGCTCAAGAGAAGGTGTTCGAAGAACTAAAGACGAGGTTGACCCAAGCTCCTGTATTGGCATTACCCGATGGAAGCGAAGACTTGGTGGTTTATTCTGATGCTTCCTACTCGGGGTTGGGGTGCGTGTTAATGCAAAGAGGAAAGGTTATAGCCTATGCATCCCGACAGCTGAAAGTTCATGAAGTTAATTACCCCACTCATGACTTGGAGCTAGCAGCTATGGTCTTCGCATTGAAGATTTGGAGGGACTATCTCTACGGGACGAAGTGCACCATCTTCACGACCACAAGAGCTTGAAGTACTTCTTCAAGCAGAAGGATTTAAACATGAGGCAGAGGCGGTGGTTGGAGCTGATAAAAGATTATGATTGTGAAATCCATTACCACCCGGGCAAAGGCAATGTGGTGGCTGATGCCCTTAGCCGAAAGGAGAGGCCTGAGCCGATACAGGTGAAGGCGTACCAGCTGATTATGACCTCGGATGTGATGAAGCAAGTCAAGGAGTTCTAAGACGAGGCTTTGAAAGAAGATCGTCTTAACTCCGAAAGGATAAGAGGTCTAGTTACAGAACTGGGTGAGAACACTCTTGGTGTTAAGACCCGATTTAGGCGAATGTGGATTCCTCGGTACGGGGATCTACGTGGAAAGATCATGGATGAGGCCCATAAGACTCGATACTCCATTCACCCCGGTGCTACCAAGATGTACCAAGACATGAAGAAAGATTATTGGTGGCCGGGTATGAAGCGTGATGTGGTGGAATATGTGAGTAAGTGCCTGACTTGTTTACAAGTAAAGGCAAAGCACCAGCAACCTTACGGGAAGATCCAACCGTTGGATATACCCGAGTGGAAGTGGGAGCACATCACCATGGATTTCATCACCAAGCTACCACGTACCCCGGGGGGTATGATGCTATATGGGTGATAGTTGATCGTTTGACGAAAAGCGCCCATTTCCTACCGATCCGTGAGATGTATTCATCTGAAAGATTGGCGGATCTATTCATCAAAGAAATCGTAGCTCATCATGGCGTGCCGGTGTCCATCGTGTCGGATCGTGACACCCGTTTTACATCGAAATTCTGGAAGAGATTCCATGATGCGATGGGGACGAGACTACATATCAGCACGGCTTATCACCCTTAGACGGACGGTCAGTCTGAGAGGACGATCCAGACACTCGAAGACATGCTTCGGGCGTGCGTGATCGATTTTGGAGGTAGTTGGGACGACCACCTGCCATTAGCTGAATTTTCATACAATAACAGCTATCATGCTAGCATTGGCATGCCACCTTATGAGATGCTATATGGTAGGAGATGTAGGACACTCGCTTGTTGGGGTGATTTGGTCAGAAGGAATTGGGAAGCGTCGAAGTGATCGAGGCTACGACTGAAAAGCTTGAAAGGATCAAGGCCAACATGAAGGCAGCCAAAGACAGACAGAAGTCGTATGCCGATAAACGACGCAGACCGATTAAGGTTCCAGGTGGGTGACCGGGTGATGTTGAAGGTCTCACCTTGGAAAGGAATCATTCGGTTCCGAAAGCGGGGCAAACTGAGCCCGCGGTATATAAGCCCTTTCTGAATCGTTGCCCGTGTGGGAGAGGTGGCCTATAGGTTGGAATTGCCAGATGAGTTGAGTGGAATTCACCCAACCTTCCACGTATCTCATCTGAGAAAATGTTTAGCCAATGAAGATATGATTGTTCCACTGGAGGATATCGAAGTAGATGAACAGCTCAATTATGTGGAGCAACCAGTGGCAATCATTGATAGAAAAGAGAAGCGGCTGTGAAATAAAGTGGTTCCTCTTATGCGTGTACAGTGGAGGCACAGGAAGGGATCCGAATCAACGTGGGAGACAGAAGATGAAATGAGGCAGCATTACCCACGCTTGTTCGAGGAATAACAGGTTTCAGGGACGAAACCTTTATAAGGGGGGGTGGACTTGTAACACCCGAAAAATTTTCTAAGCAAGTCAAATAATAATAATGGGCTTAGATGAGACCATTTAATAAAATGGGATGGTTGTGGGTGTTAGACCGAGTTAACCCTTCGGGTCATGAGTTTAACGAGTTTAAGGTCACGGGAACGCCTGATATATATATATATAGATGGATCAGCTGAACAACTCTCATTTGCACTCAACACCCAGTTCTAGAGAGAGAGAGTGTAGAGAGAGAAAGTGTCGGATCGAGGCTCGGTTGGTCAAGAGATCGAAGGATGGTGTTTATAGACTCCCAAACAACAAGAATCAAGGTAAGAAATGTAGTATAATTGCTCCTTTTAGTGAAAAACCCGGATCTAAGTTTTGGGGTTTTAAAAGTGGCAAGAATCGCCCAAAAACGCACGTTTTTAGGCAAGAAAACATGTAAAAAGCTTAGATATAGCTTCCTGGATAATAACCTAAGGTTTTGGGTGTAAAAGATTGAAGTTTTGGGTTAAAATGGGCTGATTCGTAATTTTCAGCTCGTTCTGCGAAATTAAGCACTCATCCAGCGAAACTATGCTGCGAAATTAGGGGATTCAGCGAAAGTACAGTTTCGCTATAGTGAAACTACAGTTTCGCCCGGGCGAAACTATAGTTTCGTTGATGACTTCGCCGTTGCCCAGGTTGACCCTTAGACATTGCGAAACTAGGAAATTCCAACGAAAGTTGGGCGCTCAAGGTAGCGAATCTGTCCAGCGAAACTGGCAGAATGCTGTCCAGCGAAACTAGCAACGAAACTGCTGTTCGCCTAGCGAAACTATGGGAGAAACTATGGGCGAAACTAGCAGCAAACTTAGTAGCGAATTTAGGCAGAAATTAACTCTTTTGAGTGTTAACTTATCTGCAGGCAGTGTAGTGTGACCCTCATCTTTAAAGCTTGATTGAGAAGCTGCTTATCGTGCACAGGTGAGTTCTAGGACCCCTCATTTACTTGTTTTAAATGATTTTCAGGCTGGAAGACATATAAACCTGTTTAATTGAAATATGTATGTTTGACCCATCTGGGTGTAATCACGTGTAGCCTGTTTAAGGTACGATTGTGGACTTGTGTGTATTGTATGATGTCCTAGTATGACTACCCAAGGGTTAGGAGGGATAATTAGAGCAGTTGCACTCGAGGAGGTGCCTAGCTGAAGTCTGGTTTCTGGAAAATGCAGGAGTAAGTCCTGACACAGAAACTTCCGTAAGTGCCTGTAGATGACTGATGATGTAGGCTATGTATGTATGATGCCATGTATGATGATGTATGACTGATATATCTGTGTTCCTTATGATGATGTATGAATATCTTTCCATGGCTTTACGTATTATGACAACGAATGAATGAAGTATTATGTAACGTAAAGTGAAAGAAAATGAAAGAGGAACAAGACGATGAATGCATGTATTAATGAATGAATGAATGAGTAATAAGATGATGAATACATGCATTAATGAACGAACGAACGAAAGATGTCTTGCAAGCATTGGATAAGGTGTACGGGTCCTTCTTGGTGATTGACCATATGTATGGTGCCCCTACCGCTTACCTCTAGTACCATGGCATACGCTTTGTTGTTCATTTAATGACCTCGGCCCGGTAGCTAAGACTGATCGAGGTATAGCAAATGGTAGTGGTACAAAAGATATCCAATATGCAAGAAAATACAAAACGGGATCCTTGTTATTTGACCACAGTAATCATGGCTACGTGCCATGAAGTGGGTAAAGCCTGACAAGATCCATATGAGAACTGAACGATAAAGATGTAACGAATGAACGATGCAGATAATAGATGTTATCTGAATATGTGTACGATGAATGTTATTGAATGAAACGTAAGACGAATAAACGTAATGTGATCCTTGTCATTCGACCACAGTAATCATGGTTGCGTGCCATGAAGTGGGTAAAGTCTGACAGGATCTAAATAAGAAGTGAAAGATAACGATGTATAACGAACGAATGAATGAATGAAAGAGATAATAAAGATATTATCTATGCGTATGTATGATGTATGATCACGTATAAAGAAAAGAATGGTTTTAATGAAAACGAAGTATGTCTATTATAAAACTAGAACTCACTCAGCAACGCTGACTTTTTATGTGTTTCCAGTTGGCAGGTAGTGTTGCTGGGGATGGCACGAGGCGGCTACTCAGCTCTTTTGGGATGGCATTCTCCTTTTGATAATGCTGCAACGCAATGGAATGCGGGCGCATAATACATGCAACAACTTATGTTGCATGCAAATGTCAAGTGTTCCTTGAGGATCCCGATAAACGGGATTACTTAAGGAATCTTCTTTATGATAAAAATTTTAATATTTCTATACTAGAGGTCACTGTTTATGACCCTTTTGTAATAATACTTTGGTGATGTAATGCAACATTAAGTGTTTTGTAATTGAAGTACGTTGTATTAAATGGCAAAAGTATTTATAGTAAAAGAAAAGTTCATCTTAGAAATTCCGCTGCATGATTATATTAAGTTTATGCAAATATATGTTTTACGTGTGATGAATAACCAGCTGTGAGGTGCCCGGGAACGGGGCCTTACACACCCTAACATGAATATATTAAGTGATTAGCTACTGCTCTAAACCTATTTAAGGTGCAACAAGTGTGTCTAAGTCTTAGTTTGTCGGATTCGGCTTTGATTCGATTGCATAAAAAGTTTCCTTTTATGAAAAGTCCAGTTTTGTCATACAATCAAGGATTTTACACTATTAAGTTAAGAATATAGGGTAAATATGCTGTTCAAGTGATTATTGGGCTCATTTGAGTCGGTTATGAAGTTTGGCAAAAATTTGCAGTTTAGCCCCTAAGGATTCAAAATTGACAGTTTCTACCCTCAAGTTTGGTTTTCTTGTAATAGATGACTTTTATAACCAAAAATCAGGTTCATGACCTTAAACTAACTTATTTTTATGAAAATGTACACAAATTTTCAGATTACAGGTTCGGTTTATTACTTACGTGTTTAACGTTTCCGGTTACGGTAAAACCGAAGGGTTTTAACGGTTACCTATGAACTTTCATGTTTTTGAGTCTTAGACCAGTAGATAACATTTTAAAGACATTTTCCTAAGTTTCAAGTCATTTTATTATGAAATTTTTTCCTCTAGTAGTTGAAAGCCTCGTTTTTGAGTTTAACCCGTTAAAACGCGTTTTTAACCGGATTTGACCGTTTAAAAGCTCGTTTGACCAAATTTTCTTCTTTATAAATTATTTTCCCACTTAAACTACTGGAGTAACATGGTATTTATAAATTTTATCTCTATACCCATATTTTTTAGATTTTCCTCAAAAACGTCACCCGGTTAGTACCCGTTTTTACTTCAAGATCCATTTAAATTATCCATTTGACCACTAAAATTTCCCATTGACGGAGAACACTTTATTAATCCTTAATGAACCGGTAATTCTCTTTAAAAATTTTATAGCCCAAGATATCTTGTTTTTAAGTTGTTTTTCCATGTTTTCGGGTCCCGAAAGTGACTAAAATGGGTCTAATCTTAACATGTCTTTCATTTCCAGAGATTAACCATTAATAACACACTTAACATTCATCAAAACTTTTCTGAAATTTCAGTCCCAAATCATGGCCTAGTTGTTCTACACGTCCATAGACTACAAATATAGTGAAAATGTCATAACCGACCATTACACATGTGTAAATCATTGTAACTTGAGTTTAAACATTGCCAAAACTTCATTTAACTTAAAAATCAGATTATTAGGATGTTTAAAAGTTGTTCTTGAGCAGGTTATGACCCTTTTTGAGAGGGTTTTCAAACAAGTACCTAAATGGTGTTGTTACATGTAGAAAGAAGGATTTTCAAGGTGTACTTATGCTATAACCTCACATTCATGGTGTACACCCATTTGTAGAATTCAAAACAGGTTATTAGAACTCTTATGAACCATTAGAAAGCAGGTTACAAGTTTTGTTTCCAAAGGTTACAAGGTTTACAAGTTGAATGGTGCAAAACACCCAAAATGAGGGTTTTCAAGAGGTAAATCGGGTTCTACCCATTAGAATAGCTATCATATCAAGTGATATACCTTCAAGAACATTATGAACTCCTCAAGAACAAGGTGATGGTGTCGGGTTTCTGCTACAACAAGGTAAGGAGAGGTTTTTAAGTGAAAAATGATGAAAACATGAGAAATGTCCAAAACCAGCAACATGAAGCTTACACTTGATGTAACTCACGGTTTGGAGAGTGTTGTTGGTCGTGGATGGCTTGAAACTCCTTGGACAAGTCTGGAGAATATCGAAAAAGTGCTTTAGGTCCGCGAGCTTGCAAGATCCAAGCACCAAAAGCTCTTCAACCTTCACTTCTTTACGGTTAGACCTTTGCCGATGGTGGTGATGATGTTGTTCTCGATTATGAGCTGAAATGGAGAGGGAATATGAGAGTGTGTGTGTGTTTGTGTGTTTTCTGGTGAGAAAATCCGAGAGGGAGAGAGGGAGGAATGAGGGTGGAGTGTGGTTCTTGTAAAGCATTTGCATGGAGGGGGAGTGGTGGGTATGTGGGTGGTGTAGAAGAGAGGAGAGTGGAGGAGAGGGGGGCGGCCGATTTTGGCATATTGTGAGGATTTTGGTTTTTAAATTTTAATTAGTAATTAATATTATGTGTAGTATTATTTGTAGTGTTGTGTAGTATTTTAAATGGTAAAATTTTGTTAGTTGATAACTATTGTGCATGCACATGCATGCTTTAGCCGTGGATTATGGGTGTGTGTATGCACACATATTTAATTGTTTCAATTAGTATTTTGGTTTCACTGTAAGGGTGACTAATTGACTTTCCTGGGACACCAAGTTCAAAAAGGTAAAACTTAAACTAGCTAAAAGTCACTACTAAAATCACATAAAATCATAGAAATGTAAATAGTAGCAATTGGTGATTCTAATCTCACTAATAGGGTTTGATTATTTCTATTATTTGTATTCATAAGACGGGTGATGATGCAAGTAAGTTAGGGTTAGAAAAGTGACCTTGAGGCCGGTTGTCACAAAACCCTTCTCGCCTGTGGCAATGCTAAAGTCGATTAGGATATTGTTTTCCATAGCCGCTCATTATGACTATGAGATTTGGCAAATGGATGTCAAAACCGCTTTTCTTAATGGACATCTTGAAGAGACTGTCCATATGGTTCAGCCTGATGGTTTTGTCGATCCACGACATCCTAATAAAGTGTGCAAGTTAAAGAGATCAATCTATAGATTGAAACAAGCATCGAGAAGTTGGAATCAATATTTTGATGAAGAGATCAAGAAATTTGGTTTCATCAAGAACGCTGATGAGGTTTGTGTATATAAGAAGGCTAGTGGGAGCATAATTACATTCTCAGTATTGTATGTTGATGACATACTACTATTTGGAAATGATATTCCAACTATGGAAGGTGTTAAAACCTGGCTTGGAGGTTGTTTTTCCATAAAAGATCTTGGTGAAGCGACCTATATTTTGAGAATAAAGATCTATAGGGATAGATCGAGGCGGTTGATAGTTTAAACCAAAGTGCATATATTGATAAAATCTTGAAAAATTTCAAGATGGAAAACTCTAAGAAAGGTATGGTACATATTCAAAGAGGGACAATATTGAGTACATCTCAATGTCCAATCAAAGAATGAGCAAGATCAAATGAAGGACATCCCATATGCATCTGCTATAGGATCCATCAATGCACTAGACCAGACGTGTCATGCGCGTTAAGCATGACAAGCAGATATCAGCATAATCCAGGTAATAGCCATTGGATGGCTGTTAAAAGTATATTGAAATACCTTAGGAGTACTAAGGATATGTTTCTAATATACGGATCTGATAAAGAGGAACTCGTTGTAAAGGGTTACACGGATGCGAGTTTCCAAACTGATCGAGATGATTCTCGATCACAGTTGGGGTATGTCTTCATTATGAATGGAGGAGCAGTGTCCTGGAAGAGTTCAAAAAAAGACGTGGTAGCATTGTCCACTACAGAATCTGAATACAATAGCCGCCTCATTAGCAGCTCAGGAAGCTGCATGGATAAAGAAATTTATCACCAATCTAGGTGTGGTCTCTACCATTCAAGACCCCCTAGAAATCTTTTGTGATAACGAGGGTGCGATTGCACAAATCGAGGAACCTCGTGCATATCAAAAGACTAGACACATTGAGTGGAAATTCAACTACATAAGGGATGAAGTTAAAAAGGGAAAGATATGTATTCGTAAAGTTTACACCAATCAAAACATTGTGGATCCACTCACGAAGCTCCTTGAAAGGGCAAAGCATGAAGGTCATACTTGTGCCTTAGGACTTCGATATTCTAGTGATTGGAATTGACCTGTTTAGTATTTAAAAGTTCGGAACAATGTAATATTTAACTCTTTCATATATTTGTGATATTTTTAGTTATGTTCATTTTAGCATGTATACATCCATGAATATGTTTATTATTCTAAATGTCCATAGTCGGTCATGTTTGTTGGAGCAAATATGAACGCAAGACTATTATGAATGTGGATTGGTGGATATTCATAAGGCATGAATATAGAGCAATTGGTTGCTGCCAAAGTTCATAGATATTTGTGGGATACGAATATTGGACTGACCCGCATCTCAAATTTTACTACATGGAACTTTCTAGATTGATCATAAGTAAATTTGAGTAAACGCGAATATCACTTGGTATCCTCCGACCTGAGATACATATTGGGTTTTGATATTCACCAATGTGTTATACCTTGAGCTAGCTCTTCACTGCTCCGAAATAATGGACAGTACATAAGGCTATCTTCAGGTATGACACGAGGTGATTTTGAGAAACGTATGTAGTCAAGATAGAATTTGTTCCTCTTATTCGTTGAGAACAAGATGTCTAAGGCCTGATTAAGTTAAATCAACAAGGAATGATCATTCTGTGTCCTTGGATTTAACATGACATCTATAACAAAAGGATAAATGATTGATTCACCTAAATCATTTCAAGTTTGATACTTGAAGGGGATGATGTTATTGAATGGCTTTTCGTCATGCCTATTAAGGGTAGTAAACCTTTGTTAGGCGGTATTTACTGCTTGCATCAATCTTCTATGAATCTTGTGCAAGTGGGAGATTGTTGGATTCTTTATGCCCCAGACGCATAGAACATTGATGTGGTTAGTACGTTATGATCCAAGTCGGGTCGTACCCAATAACAAGTTTAGCAAACGCCAATAAATATTTAATTGATGATATGATCATGCAATTAAATAATTACACCAATTTAGAAAATAGGTTTTCTAAATAAAATGTATGAGGGATACAACAACTTATAAGGATATTTTTTTCATGGACATTATTTGTAATATTATTTAAGTTGGTAAAATAACATCAAATAATAATAATGTGTATAAGTTATATAATTAAAAGGTTAATTAGATAACTTAAAATGTAACTAGGCAAACATTAAATGGGTGTTTTAAAATGGGTGGGAAACCCATTTTAAACCCATATTTTCGGCAGCCCTTTTAGGGGCATTTGTGGTCTTTTGTTGTTTTGAACAACACAATGTCACACCCTCAATTTTGCACAAACGGGGTTTTACCGTTGGGCGTGTGACATACCAGGATCTCAGACACAGTCATATCGAACGGCAATATATGAATTTTAAAAATAAACATTTGACTTCATTCAGAGGAACATAAACGATATTAACAACAGTGCGAAAGCGTATACACGATATGTAAGTCCATTACATGAAAATACAAGTGCCAAGTCTAAACAAAATGTTCAATGCAAGAAAATAAGATCGATGAATGCATGTCCTGAGTGCGTTCCTGAAGCGGCATCATGAGCTTATGCGTTCCTGTGACCTGAGAAAACATGCTAAAGTGTGTCAAAATAAAGTTGGTGAGTTCACAGGTTTAATCAACAAGAAATGTGTCAGAAAGCGTTTCAATGGTTTAGTATATAAAGCATATCGTTAGGTAGCTAGCCTATGATCATGTTACTTAGCGTTTCGAACCGAAGCTGACTGTTTGAATGTCCTATATGTTTGTTGTATCCCCGTCACGTCTCACCAGAAAGTGACAAATGTTAGGTCAATAATGCACCCATTTGACCTCAAATCAAGCTAGCACGACTAGCCCGGGCGGGGTTTGTCAGACCCAATAGTACTACTCAGAATTACCTCGCTACACATTACTAACGGTTCGAGAATGTCAGGACTGTTATGCGTGTTTGCACTAACGTAACAAGCGATATCAATAATAGTAAAACCATTTATGTAAATCTGTTTGCATGTTTCCTCCCCCAAAAGGAAAAAAAGTAAAATAGGGGCCGTGAAGAGTCACTGCTTATGTAGTATGTATGTAGGATGGAAGCCTCCCAAGTGTTGTTTACAATGAACGGTCAAACACCTATTGACAGTTATGTTAAGCGTTAATGATGTGACTTGTGTTAATAGTAATGTTTAGTCGGGTCGGGTCGCATTGGTTCGGTCATGGGTGACACACACACAAGCAGGCATACACATATCAGACCTTATGTAGATCCCAAATGGGTTGTCGTTAATTGTAAACAGTTAGGTTATTTTAGATTGAAAAAGTATGTGCTTGTTGATAGCGTTGACTTTAATCTTTATGGTCAAGAAATGACACTTTATTGATGTTACCTTATCATCACACGATAGGCACACCGCACACAAGAAGAATCCACTCACAATGACTCCAATCGCATAACAAGGCTAGACGCACGACTGGACACTTCATCCGCACAAATGGGCCTTTAATCGTATGAATCAACTTCACTCATACGATCGAACCCTCATTCGTGCGACTCAGCATTCAGTCGTACCACACCTCACCTATTCGCACGACTCAACGGCCATTCGCACGACTTAACCTTCATTCGTGCAATTGGACCTTCAATCGTGCGATGCACAGTCGCACACATTCATCCGTTTAACTCAATCGCACACACTCTCAATCGTATGCATTCAATCGCCCGACACGCACATACGCCTGGACTCAGTCGCACGACTCACCCCAGTCGCACCACTCAGTCGCACGACACGCCCAGTCGTACGTCTCAGTCGCGAACTGCAGCAGATCGCGACTGCTGGTGGGGCTGAACAGCCTTCGGCTGTTCCGTGCACGATTTTCACACATCAAGGACTTCCAGAAACACTTTCCTAACCTGTCTAAGTAAAACGCACATCCAGATGGACATCACACGCAACCACACGACCACATGCATTCGGGTTGAACCCGAGCACCCAAAACCCCAAAATTCGCAGAAGTGAACAAGCAATAAAATGGACAACCGAGGTCGCCTACCTGCTGGAAACGTGCTAACTCAACTGTAGCGTAGTTTAGCAGGCGAAAATGAGCTCAAACGAGGCGATTGTTGGTGCTAGGAGGTGGTATAAAGGTGGAGGAGAAGATAGTGAAGAAGAAGAAGAAAAGGGAGTGGAAATGAAACTTAGGGCTGGTAAGGGGTTTATATACCCAGCCCTAGTTTGGCAATTTGTCACGTTTGGTCCTCGCACTTAGTCCCCGAGTTCACGAATTTGTTTCGGTTGATAACGATATAAATGGGCGAGCTATGTTAATTAAGAGGATTCCTTAAGTAATCCCGTTTATTTGAATCCTCTATAAACACCAATGTTAGTATTATATATCATAATTTATTTAACGATGTCGGTGGCGATGCTTGTATACGTTTCGGGTAATAACGAGAATGTAACAATGATAACGACAACAGTCTGAATGGTGTTAACCTGAAATTACGGTGTGTCACATTATCCCCTTGTTGCAGGAATTTTCGTCCTGAAAATTAGAACATCATGTTACGAGGTTCAACGGGGGATACAAGGCTCAACGGTTTGTAACGTATGTTGAATAGAGTTTCTGCGTATCTTAAGAGGTAGATGCCTGATTCTGGAACAGTTGCGGGTACTTCTTATTCATCTGATCCTCGCGTTCCCAGGTAAACTCTGGTCCACGCTTTGAGTTCCAACTGACTTTGACGATAGGGATATGACTATGTTTGAGCGTCTTGACCTCTCGGTCCATGACTTCCACCGGTTCCTCGACGAAATATAGTTGTTCGTCGACATGTATCTCGTCCTACGGAACGATAAGAGTCTCGTCTGCAAGGCATTTCCTTAGATTTGAAACATGGAACACATCATGTACTCCACTAAGTTCTTCGGGTAGGTTCAGCTGATAGGCCACGGGGCCAACCCGTTTGATAATCTCAAACGGTCCCACATATCGAGGGCTTAGTTTCCCACGTTTTCCGAAACGAATCACACCCTTCCAAGGTGATACTTTCAAGAGTACCTTGTCGCCAATTTGAAATTCCAACAGTCGACGACGCTTATCAGCGTAACTCTTCTGTCGGTCACGTGCTGCTGCCATACGGTTATGGATCTGCACGATCTTCTCAGTCATCTCGTGCACAAGTTCAGGGCCGGTAAGTTGACTTTCTCCAACTTCCGCCCAACAAATAGGTGATCGGCACTTACGCCCATACAGTGCCTCAAATGGAGCAGCTTTGATCGATGTGTGATAGCTATTGTTGTAAGAAAACTCAACTAGCGGTAAGTGAGTTTCCCAACTGCTGCCAAAATCTATCACGCAGGGACGCGACATGTCTTCTAAAGTCTGGATCGTACGCTCACTCTATCCATCGGTTTGAGGGTGATATGCGGTGCTCATATCCAACCGCGTTCCCAATGATCGTTGTAAGGATTGCCAGAAGTATGAAGTGAATCGAGCATCACGATCAGAGATAATAGAAATTGGCACACCGTGCCGAGAGACTGTTTCCCTTATGTAGATACGAGTCAACTTTTCCATGCGGTCAGTCTCCCGGATTGCCAGAAAATGGGCGGATTTCGTCAAGCGATCCACGATCACCCAAATGGTGTCGCATCCGCTGGGAGTTTCTGGCAGTTTTGTGATGAAATCCATTGATATCTGTTCCCACTTCCATACTGGAATTTCCGGTTATTGAAGTAGACCAGATGGTCATTGATACTCCACCTTAACCTTAGAACAGGTTAGACATCTGCTTACATAGGTGGCGATATCGGCTTTCAGGTTTGGCCACCAGTAAAGAACCTTCAGATCGTGATACATCTTGTCTGAACCTAGATGAATAGAATATCGTGACTTGTGAGCTTCATCCATTACCAGCTCTCGTAGGCCTCCATAGAAAGGAACCCATGTCCGGTCCACGAAGTAGCAGATTCCGTCAGACTTGGTTTCCAGTTGCTTCTCCATGCCTCGTAGCGATTCGGCTTTCAGGTTCCCGTCTTTTAATGCCTCAAGTTGAGCATTACGTATTTGATCGGGTAATCCAGTGTGAATGGTGAGTTGTAATGCTTGAACTCGTCTTGGCTTCGGTGTCTCCTTTTGACTTAAGGCATCTGCTACTACATTAGCCTTGCCCGGATGATACTTGATCGCACAGTCGTAGTCGTTCAACAACTCGACCCAACGACGTTGTCTCATGTTCAGCTCCTTCTGTTCAAAGATGTGCTGGAGACTCTTGTGATCGGTGTAAATGGTGCACTTGGTATCGTACAAGTAGTGTCTCCATATCTTGAGTGCAAACATGACTGCTCCCAACTCTAGGTCATGTGTCGTGTAGTTTTTCTTGTGTATCTTTAATTGTCGGGATGCATAAGCAATCACCTTCTTGCGTTGCATTAGCACGCAACCGAGACCTTGAATAGAAGCATCACAGTAAACTACAAAGTCATTTGTTCCCTCAGGCAGGGATAGAATCGGTGCCGTACAGAGTTTCTGCTTCAGAACCTGAAATGCGGATTCTTGTTTGTCACCCCAATTGTACGTAGTGCCTTTATGAGTTAATGCGGTGAGAGGTCGAGCAATCTTTGAAAACCCTTCGATGAACCGTCAATAATAGCCAGCCAACCCGGGAAACTGTCGTACCTCGGTCGGAGTCTTAGGCATAGCCCAGTTCTTGATGGCTTCTCTCTTTGCTGGGTAAACATGTATCCTATTCTCATTGACCACATGACCCAAGAAATGGACCTCTCGTATCCAGAAGTCACATTTTGAAATTTTAGCGTACAAGTGTTCTCGTTTCAGCAGCTCCAGAATCAGCCTAAGGTGTTCCTCATGTTCTTCCTTATTCCTTGAATAAATAAGGATGTCATGATGAAGACAATGACGAACTTGTCCAAATAAGGTTTGCGCACTCAGTTCATGAGGTCCATGAAAACCGCTGGTGCATTGGTCAACTCGAATGGCATAACCAAAAACTCGAAGTGGCCATACCTAGTTCTGAAAGCAGTCTTTGAAATGTATTCATCTCGAATCCTTAGTTGATGATAACCTGACCTCAGATCTGTCTTGGAATAGAAACTCGACCCTTGAAGTTGATCGAACAAATCATTGATGCGCGGGAGAGGATAACGATTCTTAACCGTTGCTTTGTTCAATTCCCTGTAATCGCTACACATACGAAAAGTTCCGTCCTTCTTCTTGACAAACAGGACTGGGGCTCCCTACGGTGATGAGCTAGGTCTGATAAACCCTTTATCCAATAGTTCCTGCAATTGCGTAGACAGCTCTTGTTGTTCTTTTGGAGCTAATTTGTACGGTGCTCTCATGATAGGTGCGGCTCCAGGTACCAAATCAATCTGGAACTCGACTTGGTGATGCGGTGGGAGACCAGGTAGGTCTTCAGGGAAGACCCCAGGATAATCACGTACTACAGGAATATCTTCAATCTTCTTTTCCTCGGTTTCTTTTTCTGTGACCATAGCAAGGAAAGCGGTATGACCCTTATGCAAGCACTTCTGGGCTTTCATGTAGGAGACGATTCCTGAGACCGTACCACTCCTTTCGCCCTGAACTGATAAAATTTCACCACTAGGAAGTGGTACACGAATGATATTCTCATTACAGATGATCTCAGCTTGATTCTTGGACAACCAGTCCATTCCAACAACTACATCGAAACTACCAAGTGTGACAAGCATCAGATCTATATCTTACTCAAGACCACATAATCCTAGCTTGCATCCTTTAATGATGTAAGTTGCCTCAATTAGTTTCCCATCAGCTAATTCTACAGTGTAACAAGGCTCTACATCAGCTAAGGTTACCTCTAAGAACTTAATGAACTTGTTGGAAACAAAACTCTTGTCAGCACCGGTATCAAACAGTATAGAAGCAAAACAACCATTCAGGGGAAACGTACCAGTAACTACGTTCTGATCATCCCTTGCCTCGCCAGAACCAATCACAAAAGCACAACCTTTAGCATTGCTTCCATTGTTGCCCTTGTTTCCACTCTTCAGCTGTGGGCAATCCTTCCTGTAGTGGCCCTCGTTACCACACTCATAACAGCCTCTAGTTGCTTCGCCATGGCGTTATTGTTGAGGTCGTTGCTTAGTCATCAGTTCACCCCTGCAGTCTTTAGCAGCATGTCCTATTTTTCCACACGTTTGACAACGAAGTCGATCACACTTGACATGTTGATGAAAGTTGCACCGGTTACACTTCGGATACTTGCCCGCGTAGTTGCTCGATCCCTGACCATTGTTGTTGTTGTTGCTGTTCTGATTGTTATTGGTGAAACTTCTTGATGAGTCAAACTTTCTGGTCTATTGTTGTTGGGTGTTATTGGAGCTTGAAGACTTGCTATTGTTACCGTCCCATTTCCTTTTATGATCTGATGAACCAGAAGCAGTGCCACGCTTAGGCAAGGTACCCTGTGCCACTGCCTGATCAGTGAGTTTGTGAGCTAGTCGGATAGCCTGCTGAATAGTGACAGGATCAACAGCCATAACACTAGCTTGGATTTGAGGAGTTAGACCATCAATGTACTTCTCAATCCGTTTGTAGGCCGGGGTCACCATCTGAGAACATAAAGTAGCCAACTCATGTGAATGGGTCGTATATTCCTTAATGTCAGAACCAATCATCTTAAGATTCCAAAACTCTGCTTCTAGTTTCTGGACTTCGCTTCTGGGGCAATACTCTTCTTTCATCAAAATCTTGAAATCATCCCATGGCAAACCATTAGCAGCATCAAGCCCTAAGGTCTGGACTTGTGAGTTCCACCACGTCAGAGCTGGTCCTTCCAGTGTGCCAGAGGCGTACTTGACACGACTCCCTGTAGGACAGTTGCACATGGTAAAAACCGACTCGAGCTTCTCCAGCCAGCGAAGTAATGAAACAGCACCCTCAGAACCACTGAAAGAGTGAGGCTTACAATCCAAAAACATCTTGAAGGTACAGACTGTTGGACCTCCTTGATTCAAATTCTGGTCGTTCTGATCCTGATTGCGGTCCTGTTCATAGGCTGCAAGCGCATCAGCAACACGCTCATTGATGATAGCATTCAACTCAGCGTGAGTCAGGGTGATGTTTCCTTGTCCACCCGGGCGTCCAGGTCTTCTTCCAGACATGGTTCTTCAATTCACAATACATATTAGCCACTAATCGGATAATAATTACGGATAAAAATAAATTGTATCATACTAATAGGAATGAAGGATTTGTTTGCATATCGATAGTGAGGCTTTATGAGAACCGAGACCCCATGTCTCCAAGTATGGAATTGAAAATTTGTACCGATTATGTCCGTTATCACTCAATAGAGTTGCCAGAGTTCTCATGCAAGACAAATTACAATTATGTGTGCACCCGTGATTCTAATTTACTTTGCATGGTCACCCATGGTTCCTCCTATTCGAGATAACATACCTTGTCAAGTACCGAGTGTTATAAATGATATAGGTATCAAAGATATGTTCATTATACCGAGGGTCAAATAACTAAGGTTGTACTAAGGTTGTACAAGGGATTCGGTTAAGATAACAACGGGGAATCAAGACGATTTGGCTTTTTCCCTTTGAAGTTCTAGGCATTTAGATGTTTAAGTCCAATTCTCTGATAGACTTTGAATCTTTTAGTTGTCCCTCGTTTACTGCTAAGACTAGTGTAGAAGATAGGATATGTTGGGAATGGTAACAAGTATGAAAGAGTTGGAAGAGTGAGGTGTTGTTCTTTTTGTTTGTCATCATTAGGCTAGTCGTGCGGGTTGGAAAGGTTTCTGTGCTCCCAAAGTGGTAATGTTAGGTTCAATTCGTCGTTGCTTCAACTCCGAGAGTGAAGAAACAAGTGTAGATGTTGGGAGTGAGCGAGCGGGATTCTCTGCACCTCTGTCAGTCAACAATGATACATGTAACATGCGGATAATGTTATGTTCATTCAGAAATGTAATGTTAGTGTGCCGGGAGGTTGTTCGTACAAAAGTTGCAATCATGTAAGAGTGTCTGTGCGATACTAGTGTTGTGTCTAAGGCTATAGTCTAGATGCAATGCAATCCTAGTTCTCTATAACCTGTCGCTCTGATACCAATCTGTCACACCCTCAATTTCCACAAACAGGGTTTTACCGTTGGGCGTGTGACATACCAGGATCTCAGACACAGTCATATCGAATGACACTATATGAATTTTAAAAATAAACATTTGACTTCATTCAGAGGAACATAAATGATATTAACAACAGTGCGGAAGCGTATACACTATATGTAAATCCATTACATGAAAGTACAAGTGACAAGTCTAAACAAAATGTTCAATGCAAGAAAATAAGATCGATGAATGCATGTCCTGAGTGCGTTCCTGAAGCGTGCATCATGAGCTTATGCGTTCCTGTGACCTGAGAAAACATGCTAAACTGTGTCAACATAAAGTTAGTGAGTTCACAGGTTTAATCAACAAGAAATGTGTCAGAAAGCGTTTCAATGGTTTAGTATATAAAGCATATCGTTAGGTAGCTAGCCTATGATCACGTTACTTAGCGTTTCGAACCGAAGCTGACTGTTTGCATGTCCTATATGTTTGTTGTATCCCCGTCACGTCTCACCAGACAGTGACAAATGTTAGGTTAATAATGCACCCGTTTGACGTCCAATCAAGCTAGCACGACTAGCCCGGGTGGGGTTTGTCAGACCCAGTAGTACTACTCAGAATTACCTCGCTACACATTACTAATGGTTCGAGAATGTCAGGACTGTTATGTGTGTTTGCACTAACGTAACAAGCGATATCAATAATACTAAAACCATTTATGTAAATCTGTTTACATGTTTTCTCCCCCAAAAGGAAAGAAAGTAAAATAGGGGCCGTGAGGACTCACTGCTTATGTAGTATGTATGTAGGATGGAAGCCTCCCAAGTGTTGTTTACAATGAACGGTCAAACACTTATTTGAAGGAATTGATCTACCCAAGATACATATTAAAATTGATGTGGCTAGTGTGATATGATCCAAGTCGGGTCATACCCAATAACAAGCTTAACAAACATCAAAAGGTAATTTATTTGTTGATGAGATCATACAAATAAATAATGACACCAATTTAGAAAATGGATTTTCTAAATTATTGCTTTTGTAGATGAACATAATTATGTGGATAATTGTTCATGATATATTATTTGTTTCATTATTTAGTTTTGCTAAATGATAACAAATAAAAGAGTGCTAAGTTTATAAAGTTTAAAAATTAGTTTTCAACTTTATAAACTAGAGATTAGAGAGTGTTGGTTATGTTTAAAAATTAAAAAGGTGGGACCTTTTGGTTTTGAATTTTTCAGCAGCCAAGGGGCTTCTTGGGGTTCCCACTTTTTGGTCTTGTAAATAAACAAGACTTAAAGAAACTAACACACTCCCACTCTACACACTCTCCCTTGCATGCAAAGGCTTTTCCTTCTCTCCCAAAACTCTCTCTCTCACGGGTTTTTGAAGAAAAGAAGGAGCAGAATTTTCAGCAAACAAAAGAGGTTTTGATTGCTGAAAATTTGTGTCAAGATTCCTAGCAAATCAAAGGTGTTTGAAGAAGCTTGGGGTATCACCTCTTGAGAACTTCTAGCTTGAAGTTTCAGCCACAAAAACCATCTTCCTCACCTCACCAAATCCGATTTTGAGTAGCTACAAAGGTTGTATGCTTAACCTCCTATGTTCATTCTATTGTATGTATTTCGCATAATAATCCATGGTTAAGGGGTTTACTTATTAAATGGGTTTAATAATCAATACATTAACATGTTTTAAAACTAAAAATCCGCTGCGTTTTCATATAAACAAGGTTATATGAGCTTTGATAAACATGTTAAAACCCCTACACTATTGACAGTTATGTTAAGTGTTAACGATGTGACTTGTGTTAATAGTAATGTTTAGTCAGGTCGGGTCGCATTGGTTCGGTCGTGGGTGACACACACACAAGCAGGCATACACATATCAGACCTTATGTAGATCCCAAATGGGTTGTCGTTAATTGTAAACAGTTAGGTTATTTTAGATTGAAAAAGTATGTGCTTGTTGATAGCGTTGACTTTAATCTTTGTGGTCAAGAAATGACACTTTATTGATGTTACCTTATCATCACACGATAGGCACACCACAGACAAGAAGAATTCACTCACAATGACTCCAATCGCATAACAAGGCTAGACGCATGACTGGACACTTCATCCGCACGAATGGGCCTTCAATCGTACGAATCAACTTCACTCATACGATTGAACCCTCATTCGTGTGACTCGGCATTCAGTCGTACCACACCTCACCCATTCGCACGACTCAACGGCCATTCGCATGACTAAACCTTCATTCGTGCGATTGGACCTTCAGTCGTGCGATGCACAGTCGCACATATTCATCCGTTTGACTCAATCGCACACACTCTCAATAATATGCATTCAATCGCACGACATGCACATACGCCTGGACTCAGTCGTACGACTCACCCCAGTCGCACCACTCAGTCGCACGACACGCCCAGTCGTACGGCTCAGTCGCACGACTGGCATAGTCGCGAACTGCAGCAGATCACGACTGCTGGTGGGGCTGAACAGCCTTTGGCTGTTCCGTGCATGGTTTTCACACATCAAGGACTTCCAGAAACACTTTCCTAACCTGTCTAAGTAAAACGTACATGCAGATGGACATCACACGCACCCACACGACCACATGCATTCGGGTTGAACCCGAGCACCCGAAACCCCAAATTCGCAGAAGTGAACAAGCAATAAAATGGACGACCGAGGTCGCCTACCTCCTGGAAACGTGCTAACTCAACTGTAGCGTAGTTTAGCCGGCGAAAACGAGCTCAAACGAGGCGATTGTTGGTGCTAGGAGGTGGTAGAAAGGTGGAGGAGAAGATAGTGAAGAAGAAGAAAAGGGAGTGGAAATGAAACTTAGGGCTGGTAAGGGGTTTATATACCCAGCCCTAGTTTAGCAATTTGTCACGTTTGGTCCTCGCACTTAGTCCCCGAGTTCCCGAATTTGTTTCGGTTGGGCGAGCTATGTTAATTAAGAGGATTCCTTAAGTAATCCCGTTTATTTGAATCCTCTACAAACACCAGTGTTAGTATTATATATCATAATTTATTTAACGATGTCGGTGGCGATGCTTGTATATGTTTCGGGTAATAACGAGAATGTAACAATGATAATGACAATAGTCTGAATGGTGTTAACCTGAAATTATGGTGTGTCACACACAACACATTAACTAGTCTTCACTCTCCAACTTTTTCACTCTCTCTCCTACATGCAAGAACATTTTTCTCTCTACTCTGAAGGTGAAACAAGGTTGAAAAGGAGGTTTTTTGCAGCCACATATCTTGCATGTTTTTGGTGTTAAAATCCTAGCAACAAGGTGTTTTGCTTCATGCTTGTGTGTATGCTAGCTTGAGGACACCTTTCCTTGGTGTTTTGGTCGTTCACGAACCTCATTCTCTTCCTCATATCACACGTTTTTTGCAGCTCTACAAAGGTAGTTTCATATGTGTTGTTTTGGTTGTTATTTCTTCTTGATAGCTAGTTGATTCACATATATATGATCCTATGTTCTTGGGTTTGTTGTTGCTAAGTTATATGCCTTAATTTTCAGTTTACAAAACATAATATTAAGGTTTTATTCCGCTGCGTTTTTCGAGAAGATCTACAAGTTGCTATACTTCTTGTTTCTTGAAGTAGAGCAACTCTTCCAACATTGCCTCGATCCAGCTGTTATCTTGAAGAGCCTCTTTTATGTTCTTGTGTACTGTTTGACATAGAATGCAAGAAAACAAACAGATGTTTGCAATACTTGACTTGCTTCTAGTCACCCGCTCATCTAGTTCACCAATGATGCTTGACACTAGATGATCCTTATGTATTTTGGTGGTTGGAATTGAGTTACCAGCAATTGATACGTCAAGCTTGGAGACATTCAATTCATCTTTGTAAGAGGCTCGTTCAGGTTGTGATATGGGAGAGTGATGAAAGTAATCAAATACTTCACCCTTTTATGCTTTAGCATATGCAGCACTTTGAAGACTATCGTCATTTGTAATTCTCTCAGTTTCAACTGGTACTGTAGCTAGTTATATATTCCTCATGTCATTTAAGGGTTCTTCTAACGGAAAAAGAAGTGAACTATGACCATCCTTAGTTGAAACACTTTGATTTGGTGGTTCTTGTCTAACAGGATCAGCTTGCAATGGAACATCTTCATCAATTTGATCAACAGATGTAGGAGGGATCATAGGAAAAACATCTCTTCTTTCTACTGTTATGGAAGTTCCAGCTGATTGTAGGTTTCCAGCATTTGACAAGTGAAACTGATCAAAAGATCTAGTAAATGAGTTAATATCAAACAACCAGTCGGGACCATTTGTTGACTTAGGAAAGGATTGTTCATTAAATTGAACATTAGTTGATTCATCAATGATATTTAATCTGGGATTAAACACTTTGAAAGCCTTTGAGACTAAGGAATAACCTACAAAAAATCCCCCATTAGACTTTGAAGCAAACCTTCCTAAATGATCTTGGGTGTTTAATATTGATACATGACTACAAATGACCTGAAAGTCCAATGAATGGTTTTCTGTGAAAAAAATTCATATGGTGTTTTGTTACTTTCTTTGATGATCAAAGTTCAATTTTGTACAAAGCAAGATGTGTTTACTTCTTCTGCCCAAAAGGTAATTGGTAGTTTAGCATATGCTAGCATTGTTCTTGCTGCTTTAATTAGTGTTCTATTTCTCATTTCAGCTACCCCATTTTGTTGAGGAGTTCTACCTGCACTAAATTGATGAGCAATGCCTTTGGTTGCACAAAATGAACTTAGATCTTCATTTTTGAATTCTATTCCATTATCACTTCAGATTGATTTTACTTTATGATCAAGTTAATTTTCAATTTTAGTCATAAATTTTTTATTATTTATGATGCTTCGTTTTTATGAAGTAAAAAAGAAAACCCATGTAAAACGTGCATAGTCATCAATGATCACCAAACAATACTGTTTCTTTCCAATGCTCATAACATGAGTTGGTGCAAAAAGATCCATATGAAATGGCTTTAATAAAATATTGTCAGTGTTTACAAGCTCTGGTTTATGAGAAGATTTGTGTTGTTTTCCTTTGAGACATGCAAAACAATGGTCAATGAAATGGAATTCTTTTTTAGGCAAACCAATTACATGGTTTCCTTTGACAAATTTATTTATATTTTTAAAATTTGTCTATCCCAAACGTCTATACCAAAGTTGTGACTCATCAAATGATGCTTTGGACAAAAGAGATGTTTCTTCTTTAGGATGTGCAAAATTAAGGTTTAAGACATAGGTGTTATTCTTCCTCGGAGTCTTCAAGACAACCCATTCTTCAAAAATTTGAGATCCTGGTTTTAGAATGTAGAAATGACTGTGAGTAAAGTAAGTGGAATATTGTTGGGTTTGTTGGACCTAAACATTGTTGTTTAACCATTTTAAACAAGAAAACGCAGCGGAATATGAACTTAATTTCGTGTTCTATAAACTGAAAATTTTAGTTCATAATATTGTTTCAACAAACCCAAAGACAAAGGATCATATATATGTGAATAGATTAGTTATCAAGATGCAAACATAACAACCAAATCAACACAATGTACTACCTTTAGAGGCTGTCAAAAACCGTGGATGAAGCTGTCAAAAATGTGGATGCATGATGAAGATGAAGCTGCTCTTGGATGGTCAAAACATCAACAATAGATGTTCACATGTGTTCATATCCACAAGCCCTCTTAGCAACACCCTTTTGCTAAGATTTGTATACCTAAATCGTCCAAGAACCTTGCTGGAATCGAATTCCAGCAGTGAACAAACAATGCTGCTGGAACTTTGTTTCAGCCATGAAACCCATCTTTCTCCAACTAGAAAATCGACTAAGAAAGGGTGTTTGCATGCTAGATCTTCGGCCAAAGCTTGAAGGAAGAAACTCTCAAGTGACTACTCCCACAAGGCTTCAAGTAGGCTTCTTAGTTGCTTGATTTTGGACACCACAACACCAAGAGATGAGCTGCCAAAAACATCTTTCAAACCCGTGAGTTTTTCAGCAGCTTTGTTGAAGAGATTTGATGTCACAAAACGGCCAAGACTCCAAAATAGAAGTCCTCAAACGTCTATACCCTCAAGCCTTGAAGCAAACACCACTTCTTGCTAGGTAGATGTACACCAAAAACCACAAACAACTTCAAAAACTCCAAGGTATGCAAGCTGCTGCCGTGAGGTTCTTTAGAGAGAAGAAGTGTGTGTGTTTTTCTTTTGCATGAACAATGAATGGGTGAGAATCTTGGAGAGATCAATTCACTTTAATGTATGTGTTTTACCAAGAAAAAATTGGTCCAATGACCATCTAGGGGGCCGGCCCCAATTTTATTCAAAAGAGGGGTTTTCCCTCTTTAAATTAAAACACATACTTATTAAAATATGTCTTGCAACTAGACATTTAATCAACACTTAATTATATGTCCAAGTTGTATAACTTATATAATTAACCAATTAATCTATAAGTTATAATTTCTCATTATTATTTGGTGTCATCTAATAACACATCAAATAATATAATTGAACAAATTATCCTAATAAGTTGTTCCCACTCATATGCAACTCGTTTAGAAAACCCATTTTCTAAATTGGTGTAAATATTTAATTGCATGATCATATCATCAATTAAATATTAATTGGTGATTGCTAAGCTTGTTATTGGGTATAACCCGACTTGGATCATAACGTACTAACCACATCAATATTCTAAGTGTCTTGGGCATATAGAATCCTACAATCTCCCACTTGCCCAAGATTCATAGAAGATTGATGCAAGCAGTAAATACCGCCTAACAACGGTTTACTACCCTTAATACGCATGACTTATAGCCATTCAATAACATCATTCCCTTCAAGTACCCTACTTGAAATGATTTAGGTGAATTAATCATCTATCCTTTTGTTACAGATGTCATGTTAAATCCAAGGACACAGAATGATCATTCCTTGTTGATTTAACTTAATCAGGCCTTAGACATCATACTCTCAACGAATAAGAGGAACAAATCCCATCTTGACTACATACGTTTCTCACAATCACCTTATGTCATATCTGAACATAGTCTTATGTACTGACAATTATCTCATATCAGTGAAGAACTAGCTCAAGGTATAACACTTGGTGAATATCAAAACCCAATATGTATCTCAGGTCGGAGGATACCAAATGATATTCGCCTTTACTCAGATTTACTTATGATCAATCAATAAGATTCCATGTAGTAAGATTTGAGATGCGGGTCAGTCCAATATTCGTATCCCACGAATATCTATGAACCTTGGCAGCAACCAATTGCTCTATATGCATGCCTTATGAATATCCACCAATCCAAGTTCATAATAGTCTTACATTCATATTTGTTCCCACAAATATGACCGACTACGGACATTTAGAATAATAAAATTATTCATGGATGTAAACATGCTAAAAGGGAACATTACTTAAAATATCGTAAACACATAGATAAGTTAAGTATTACTATTGTTCCATATTAATAATATTAATACTAAACAGATCAATTCCAATCACTAGAATATCGAAGTCCTAAGGCACAAGTATGATTTCATGCTTTGCCCTTTCAAGGAGCTTCGTGAGTGGATCCGCAATGTTTTGATCAAAGCGAACTTTGCGAATACATATCTTTCCCTTTTCAACTTCATTCCTTATGTAGTTGAATCTCCGCTCATTGTGCCTAATCTTTTGATGTGCACGGGGTTCCTTGATTTGAACAATCGCACCCTCGTCATCACAAAGATTTCTAAGGGGTCTTGAATGGTAGAGACCATCCTTAGATTGGTGATAAACCTTTTTATCCATGCAGCTTCCCAAGCTGCTAATGAGGCGGCTATGTATTCGAATTCTGTAGTGGACAATGCTACCCTATTCATAATGGAAACGTACCCCGATTGTGATCGAGGATCATCTCGATCAGTTTGGAAACTAGCATTCGTGTAACCCTTTACAATTAGTTCCTATTCATCAGATCTGTATATTAGAAACAGATCCTTAGTCCTCCTAAGGTATTCTAATATACTTTCAACAACCTTCCAATGGCTGTTACTTGGATTCTGCTGATATCTATTTGTCATGCTTAACGCGCATGACTCGTCCAGTCTAGTGCATATCATCGCATATATGATGGATCCTATAGCAGACGCCTATGGGATGTCCTTCATACGATGTTGCTCATCCTTTAAGCTTGGACATTGAGATGCACTTAATATTGTCCCTCTTTGAAATAGGTACTATACCTTTCTTAGAGTTTACCATCTTGAACCTTTTCAAGATTTTATCAATGTATGCACTTTGGTTTAACCCTATCAACCGCCTCGATCTATCCCTATAGATCTTTATTTCTAAAATAGAGACGGCTTCACGGAGATCCCTTTTGGAAAGATAATTTCCAAGTGTAGTATGTCATCAACATACAATACTAAGAACGTAATTGTACTCCCACTAGCCCCTTGATACACACAATCCTTGTTAGCATTCTTGATGAAACCCAATTTCTTGATCTTTCATCAAAACGTTGATTCCAATTTCTCGATGCTGGTCTCAATCCATAGATTGATGTTTTAACTTGCATACTTTATCAGGATGACTTTAGCATTGCCATTGGCGAGAAGGTTTCATCATAATCAACCCTTTGACTTAGAGTGAAACCTTTTGCTACAAGTCTTGCCTTGTAAGTATCCAAGTTTTCATGCATGTCAGTTTTCTTCTTGAAAACCCACTTGCATCCAACCGGTTTGGAGTTAAGTGAAGAGTCAACCAATTCCCAAACTTGGTTGTCATACATGAATTGCATCTTTACGTTCATGGCTCCTAGCCACTTGTCACAATCCGAATTGGACATTGCATCATGGTATGTAGTTGGCTCTTCGGAGTCAACAACGTAACATCCATCTATGAAAAATCCACATTTTTCATGTGGAATGCTAACTTTACCAGATCTGTGAACGTTTTGTGTGTATTAATCAACCTCTTGATCATAATCAACAACCTCTTGTTGATTGCTAGTGTCAACCAAACGTGTATCGGCTTATGGATCTTGATCCTCATCAAATTCCACTGTTCTATGCGTCATTCCTTCCATAAGGAACTTGGCTTCCAAGAACTCTGCCTTTTGAGCAATGAATACCTTTTGCTCTGTTGGATCAAAGAAGTGGTATCCTATACAATCCTTTTATATATCCAACAAATATACACTTAGTGAATCGACTTGCAGTTGGTTTGGGTGTTAAGCTTAACATAAGCTTCATAACCCATAATTTTAAATATGATAGCGATGGAACTATTCTATTTCATATTTCAAAAGGCGTCAAATCCACTTTCTTGGTTTGGACCATATTCAAAATATGAGCCGCGGAGAGTAGTGCGAAACCCCAAAATTATAGAGGTAGTGAGCTTATAGTCATCATAGGTCGAACCATATCCAATAGGGTTCGATCTCCTTTCAGACACATCATTATGTTATGGTGTTCTGTGGGGAGTAAGTTGTGAGAAAACCTTACAACTTCCTAGATGATCCCTAAAAGTCTCACTTAGGTATTCACCTTCTCTACCTAAACGGAGAATTTTGGTAGTTCAATCGAGTTGATTTCCTACTTCATTCTTGAAGTTTTTGAACATTTCAAATTCTTCATGTCTATGTGCCATCAAGTACACATAACCATGCGACTATAATCGTCGGTTAAGGTAATGAAGTAAGTTTCACCATACCTTGTCATTGTATTAAAAGGAGCACATACATCCAAATGTATGATTCCTAATAAGTCTTTTTGCCCTCTCATTAGTACCACTAAAGGGCGTGTTGGTCATCTTACCTTGTAAACAAGATTCACACTTATCAAATGAACAATTTTCATTTGCTTTTAAAAGACCATTCTTTTAAGGTGTTTAAGTCCGTTTCTTGTTTATGTGACTAAGATGACAATGACAAGAATAAGAGTCATTTAAACCATTTTAAGTCTCTTTGTGTATGATAGGTATAATGTGTTATTATAGGACGGATCATCATGAACCAATTCATAAATATCATTAGAAGGCATAGCCTTGAAATAATATACATCATCCATATAAACATAAATACCATCATTTACTAACTTTAAATCATAACCATATCATTTTAAAAGGGAAACTTAAAACATGTTCCTAGTCAAACTAGGAGCATATAACATGTTTTGAAGAATAACTTCCAAACCTTTTGAAAGTTTCAAAACATAGTCTCCTTTCTTAAAGTGCTTATTTCTTTTGAACCCTTGCAACAAATTGCAATAGTGAGTTCCATATGAGGTATCCAATTACCCATGTGCTTTTAGGAAATAACACCTAAGTTAATATGGATTATGAAAGTTATACTTAAGGTTTGCCCAGCATCCCTTTTATTTCTCAACTCATTGAGATAGGTTGGATGAATCCCTTTCAAATGACCTATCTCACCACACTCAAAGCATGGATCGTTTTCGATTACCTTAAGCTTCATAAGCTTAGGTTTTGGAGGTTCCGCTTTGATCTACCCTTACCCTTTGCCTTTGATGTGCCCTTCTCCTTTGGCAACATTTGCCTTAGGATCGGGAATGGCCTCAACATCGTCGGGGTCGGGTTGGTTAGGTGTAGGATCGTCAAGGACATATGCCTTTGCTCTTGCTTGAGAACAATTCTTAAGTTTCGAGACTAGTCCATAAGGTTATTATGGTACAGACGATCCCTCTCTAAAATAGTTCTCGGTGATAGGGTATGGACGGTCGGGGTGGTAGCATTATTGTTTGCGGTCATTCTACAAATTTTACAAAGTTCTTTTTTTAGTATTTCAAAAAATTTCATTTTAATTATTAATACCCTTTATGTCTCATAGACAATTAATAATTAAAATCTAGAATCCAACGTTACATTCAAATAATGGTTAGGTGACCTTTATCCCATTATTCAAATTAACAAGGTAGTCAATATTTGACAATTGCAACCCTTTGCGACTTCTAGCGGTATGGGATCGACTTTAAACGTCATATGCAAAGTCGGCATGTTAATCCCATCAACACCATTTGGAAACCATATTTTAGGTGATCCATTCAACATGGTTTGCAAATCAAGTTACCCTACTTGCACACACATGTGAGTTTACCAACACAAGTGGTTAGGTGACCTTTATCCCACCAATGTGGTATTCTCACCTTAAGTCATAAGTTCCCTCAAAATGGTTAGGTGACCTTTATCCCATTAAGAGTTTCCAAATGACTTAAGTGTTGTGCAAAAGGACGGTGTTAAACTTGTTTGAAAAAGGGATTTTTAGTTTTCATTGATTCTAGTTTGAAAACTCTATTTACTTTGTATTTGCATGCTTTCAAATACAAGGTATCCTATGGTTCACTTTTAATAAACCTCTTTTATTAAATCATTAACCCTTTTAATAACCTTTTATTAATCTCTTAATGATTAGGAACCATAAAATTCAGCTTGTTAAGTTTGTTAATTAGTTTGTTATGCACATCCAAATGTCAAATAACAATCATACAACAAACAACCAAACAAGCATAATCATACAAGCATATGTGCATAACTATAGCCACTAAGTTGACTACACTTGTTTGCCATCACAAGTGTTGTCATAAGGTCTTTCCTAAGGGTTCAACACAACACAAATGATGAGGTCTTCAAAGACTCCCACTTGAACTTGCATCCAAATGCTTCAAGTCCATCCTTTGTGTCTTCCTTTTGTGCTTCCTTCCCGAGCATCTTCTTTACAAAATATATATCCTAATACATATTTTCTAGTAAAAGAAAAAATACTCCTAATCTATTTATTACATGCCAAATGAATAAATAAATTACAACCCAAATAGAAACACCAAAAGGATTATTACAACCCATAAAGAATGAATACAACCAACATGACAAGATTACAATCAACCAAATCCAAAACACACATGGTCAAGGCTATGTTATGCACTAATATATGTATCCACATACATCATTTCAAGAACCAAAATGAACCCCATTTGACCCTAAATTTTCAGCCAACACAAACTAAGAATTTAGGGTCTATTGTCCAAACAAAAAAAACACAATCAACCAATTTGATATCTTCCTTTCAAGATCCAATCATAAGCATGCATGATTACAACCTTGAAAGGTTGGGGTATCATCAAATCATCACAAAACAGCCCTATTGAGGTTGTTAAACCTTATATATCCAAATATACAAGAACATATGAAACTAATCATCCACATAACCGGCTCTAGATGCCATTGTTGGGTTTGTTGGACCTAAACATTGTTGTTTAACCATTTTAAACAAGAAAACGCAGCGGAATATGAACTTAATTTCGTGTTCTATAAACTGAAAATTTTAGTTCATAATATTGTTTCAACAAACCCAAAGACAAAGGATCATATATATGTGAATAGATTAGTTATCAAGATGCAAACATAACAACCAAATCAACACAATGTACTACCTTTAGAGGCTGTCAAAAACCGTGGATGAAGCTGTCAAAAATGTGGATGCATGATGAAGATGAAGCTGCTCTTGGATGGTCAAAACATCAACAATAGATGTTCACATGTGTTCATATCCACAAGCCCTCTTAGCAACACCCTTTTGCTAAGATTTGTATACCTAAATCGTCCAAGAACCTTGCTGGAATCGAATTCCAGCAGTGAACAAACAATGCTGCTGGAACTTTGTTTCAGCCATGAAACCCATCTTTCTCCAACTAGAAAATCGACTAAGAAAGGGTGTTTGCATGCTAGATCTTCGGCCAAAGCTTGAAGGAAGAAACTCTCAAGTGACTACTCCCACAAGGCTTCAAGTAGGCTTCTTAGTTGCTTGATTTTGGACACCACAACACCAAGAGATGAGCTGCCAAAAACATCTTTCAAACCCGTGAGTTTTTCAGCAGCTTTGTTGAAGAGATTTGATGTCACAAAACGGCCAAGACTCCAAAATAGAAGTCCTCAAACGTCTATACCCTCAAGCCTTGAAGCAAACACCACTTCTTGCTAGGTAGATGTACACCAAAAACCACAAACAACTTCAAAACTCCAAGGTATGCAAGCTGCTGCCGTGAGGTTCTTTAGAGAGAAGAAGTGTGTGTGTTTTCTTTTGCATGAACAATGAATGGGTGAGAATCTTGGAGAGATCAAGTCACTTTAATGTATGTGTTTTACCAAGAAAAAATTGGTCCAATGACCATCTAGGGGGCCGGCCCCAATTTTATTCAAAAGAGGGGTTTTCCCTCTTTAAATTAAAACACATACTTATTAAAATATGTCTTGCAACTAGACATTTAATCAACACTTAATTATATGTCCAAGTTGTATAACTTATATAATTAACCAATTAATCTATAAGTTATAATTTCTCATTATTATTTGGTGTCATCTAATAACACATCAAATAATATAATTGAACAAATTATCCTAATAAGTTGTTCCCACTCATATGCAACTCGTTTAGAAAACCCATTTTCTAAATTGGTGTAAATATTTAATTGCATGATCATATCATCAATTAAATATTAATTGGTGATTGCTAAGCTTGTTATTGGGTATAACCCGACTTGGATCATAACGTACTAACCACATCAATATTCTAAGTTTCTTGGGCATATAGAATCCTACAAATATTTCTTATCACAGATCTGAGACATGCTAAGAAGATTGAAATTCAGCTACTCACAGTAGTTCACTCTGTCAAAGCTCAGTAATCCATTCATCACAGATCCTTCGCCAGTAACTCTGCCACCTTGTGAATCTCCACCAAATGCTACAGTAGTTCCTTGAATATGCTTGAAGTCATAAAGGAAGGAACTGTCTCATGTCATTTGTCAGGAGCATCCACTGTCCACATACCATAAACTGTTGGACCTGTATGGACGACCCTACAAGTAAAAAGAAACTAGTTAGAATATGGAACACAAGCCATGATGGTCTTGGGTTGCCCATTCCTATCCATGATTATAACTTCTTGATATTATCCTCTAGGTTGTGACTTAGAGGATGATGCTTTGATGGGTTTGTGTAGGGTTCTTCTTGATTTCCTCTGCTCAATTTCAACTGAAGTGTTAGAAGAGTAGTCAAACCTTTTATCCCTATTTCTAGATAGAAATTAGGCATGTTTTTGATTTTTGAAAATCAATTTTGTTTTGGATCTTGGAAAAGAACTGAGTGATTATTTCATATTTTTATTAAACTTTTGTTTGACATTCTTTGACTACAATTATCATAGAAGTCATCATCAAGATTTGAAATTCTTGAATTTTTATAAATTTACGGACTTCTAGTTTTGACCTTGATAGTTGAAATTGGTGAGACAGGCTTGTTTTATTGAATTCCTAAGCCTTTCTGATTGAAGAAGCAGTCAGATGTTTATCAAAGCTAGTTTACCATTTAAACTATAAAACACAGCGGACATAAGGTTAAACATATGGTTAATAATCAGAAATTTTGATCATTTTAAACCAAAACTAAAACCCAAGAACAAGGATCATTTATATATATGAAATAACATGCTATCAAAAACGAAAATGCAACCATAGGATGTTCTTGAACTACCTTTCAAGAACAAGATGTTTTAGTAGGGAAGAGATGAAGATGATGATGTCCTTGTATGTGCAGCCCTCAAGGAAGAAAGCCTCAAGCTTGTATACCCACAAGCTCCTACAAACACCTACTTGCTAGGTAGTATAACACCAAACCACTTATCTCTCTTGTCAAACCGGAAAATCAGCAAGTGAACTTCAATATTCAGCCAAGAAGAACTTCAAAATCAGCCAAGGATTCGAATTCTTTTAGAGAGAAGAAAAAGAGGAAGCACTTTGCATGTGTGTGAGAGAGAAGGAGTGTGTCAAGGGAAGAGTGCAAGCATGCCTAAAGTCTTGTATTAAAACAAGACAAGGAGGAATCCAAGGCCTTAAGGGCGGCCGAAAATCCCAATTAAAATGGGTTTCCCCCCATTTTAATTTTATAAAAAAAAGTTACACTCTTAGCCCCTTAATTTTATAAAATTAAAGCGTCTTTTAATTTTATAACAATAACACACTTTTATTTGTTATTATTTAACCAACTTAAATAATAAAACAAATAATTTCTCATGAACAAGTTATAGATATAATGTTGTTCTTTCACAAAAGCAATGTTTTAGAAAACCAATTTTCTAAATTGGTGTCAATATTCATTTGTTTGATCTCATCAACAAATGAATATTTCCAGGTGTTTGTATGGCTTGTTATTGGGTATGACCCGACTTGGATAATAACGTACTAACCACATGAATCTTGCATGTGTCTTGGGCATATTAGGTCCAACAATCTCCCACTTTCACTAGATTCATACAAGATTGATGCAAGCAGTAAATACCGCCTAACAACGGTTTACTACCCTTAATACATATGATGACTAAGTGCCATTCAATAACATCATCTTCTTCAAGTACTATACTTGAAATGTTTTAGGTGAATCAATCATCTATCCTTTTGTCACAGATGTCATGTTAAATCCCAGAGACACAGAGTGATCATTTTCCATTGATTTAACTTTATCAGGCCTTAGACATCTTACTCTCAACGAATAAGAGGGACAAATCCCATCATGACTACATACGTCTCTCATAATTACCTTATATCATACCTGAACTCAGACTTATGTACTTCCATGTTTCAGAACAGTGAAGAACTAAGTCAAAGCATAATATTTGGTAAATATCAAGACCCAATATGTATCACAGGTCAGAGAATACCAAATGATGTTTGCCTTTACTCAAAATTACTTATGATCAATCAAGAAGATTCCATGTAGTAATGTTTGAGATGCAGGTCCGTCCAATATTTGCATCCTACAAATATCTATGAACTTTGGCAGTAACTCTTTGCTCTATATTCATCCATATTGTTGGGTTATTATAAGGCTGATGCAACCAAAACCTCTTCACATAGTCAATTTTGGTGCTACATTCAAAGGCTTCCGAAGCTAAGTATGAGATCTTCCGAAGTCTGAAGACATCAGCTGAAGACAACAGCTGAAGTCAATAGCTGAAGACAACAACTGAAGTCAACAACTGATGATAACAGCTGAAGTCAACAGCTGAAGACAATAGCTAAAGTAAACAGCTGATGATAACAGCTGAAGTCAACAGCCGAATACAAAGTTTGAAGAAAGAGCTGAAGACTATCTTCCGAAGACAAAGTCTGAAGAACACTTCCGAAGACATTGTCTGAAGAAAGAGGTGAAGACTATCTTCCGAAGACAAAGTCTGAAGAACACTTCCGAAGACAAAGTCTAAAGAAACAGTTGAAAACAAAGTCTACTTCCAAAGATAAAGAAGACTCCAAGCCTCAGAAGAAGCAGTCTTCCGAAGTATAAGTGGCTTCGGAAGAAGTTATACTTCCGAAGCAATTTAACCTTCGGAAGACATTGCTATGACCAGTAGACATTAGTATGGTCTCTGACAATCCGCTGCAGACCTCTGATACAGCATGGCTTCTTCCCAAAGAGCCATGTTGTTGACCATACTTTATTCTACTGTTTACCTTTTTATGATAGTACATGTTACCAACCTTAGTTGGTGACAAAAGGTAAGTCAGGGACATGTCCTGACTACCAAATCTCAGATAATATATTTGAGATACTTTAACCTATAGTCTTGTAGTATAGGCTTTTTGGTTATAGGTTTCCAGCTGGGATCAAAGTATATCCGGCTGTAGGTAGTATTATATATAGTTCTCATTGTAACTCAATAGATAGAGAGATTATGCCTTGTCAGAGTCTTGTAATCCTTTGAGTTGAGAATCAATATATAAAAGTACCCTGAAAATTTACTTCTTGTGTTTATTATCACTTGATACTTGTTATATTGTGATCAACTCTTCTTAGGAATCTTTCTGAGTGTTGTTCAAGGTGAGTTTGAGAGAAAGAAACCACTTGTTGAGAGAAAGAAACCACTTGTTGAGAGAAAGAAACCACTTGTTCAAGGTTGTATCAGAGCCTTGGCTCTTGATTGCGTGATCTAACCATCCAAATCAACTTGTTTTTCACTCCTCCCTACAACCCATTCACTCAAATGGCTGCTCTCTCAAAAGCTGATATGGAAACTGGTACCATGACTAAGTCCCCACTGATCACCCCTGAATATTTTGACACATGGTGCACTAGAATGGAAGGCTTCATCAAGTGTCAAGACTCAAGGATGTGGGACTCCATTGTTAATGGTCCTTTCATACCAAGCACTACTTCTACTACTGGTAATCGCATTATTCCAAAAGATGTTGATGATTACTCAGAAGAAGATAGGAAAAGAATAGAGCTTGATCAAAGGGCTATGACTTCTCTCCAAACTGCTCTTCCAAACTCCATCTACAGAGGCTTCAAGAAGTGCAAGACAGCTAATGATCTATGGGATGCACTGAATCTCATGTATGAAGGATCCAAGGAAACTAAAGAGAACAATTATGACATTATCCAAGGGATGGATTGGAAGATCAAGGAAGATGCTGCAGCCCAAACCTCTTCTTCAACGACCTCTATTAAACCCCAATGCATATCTTTTGGTTCAATTATGTCATTATCCTTGGAAGAGCCCAAGGCCAGCAAGGCTTGGGCTTCCAAACAAAACTAACCATCTCATCTTATGTGCAGGGACATCCATTTGACAAGAACAACAACGTCTGGATTGTAGATAGTGGATGCTCCAGGCATATGACAGGGAACAGATCTCTCCTTCAATAATTCCAGAACTATGATGGAGGGCCTGTCCAATTTGGAGGTGAGGCCGGAGAATATATTTCTGGCAGATGAAGTATATTCAATAGCAGAATAAACATTGACAAAGTTTACTTTGTCAAACAGCTTGAACACAATATGTTAAGTGTTTCTCAATTCTGTGATCAAAAGCATCAAATGCTTTTCACAGAACATGATTGCATTATCCTCAGACTAGGGATGAAAATTCCTCCGGAATTGGTGCTTCTTAGATCTCCCAGGAAAGGGGATATGTACAAGCTAGATATGAACAATGCTTCTCCTATGGGTGAAGTATCATGTTTTTTTTTCCAAAGCTGATAGTGATGAGTCAACACTATGGCATAAATGATGGGTTTGCTAGAACACAAAATCTATGTTTAACCATTTAAACTTTCAGAAAAACGCAGCGGATATGTAGCTTAAAAAACTTGTTTAAAAGCTGAAAATATGTTCTTTAAATGACCATTCAAATGTATAAAACAAACCCATTAAGTTAAGGATCATATTATATGAATCAACATGCCATGTATGTACAAAATCAACACAATATGACAGCCTCGAAGGGCTGCCATATACTACCTCACTGCAGTCCTTAAAACGTGGATGAAAGGAATGTAGATGAAGATGATGATGATGTCGAATTTGCAGCCTTCAAAGGAGAGAACCTCAAGTTGCCATACCCACAAGCTTGTTCCAAACACCTTGTTTGCTAGGAAGTATGACACCAACTCTTGCTCAACTTCTTTAACTCAAAAACAGCCTTTGAAAACCCACTTTTCTTCAGCCAAGAACCGAGATATTAGAGAGAAGAAGAAGAGAAAATGTTTACTTGCATGTGTGAAAGAGAAAAAGGAGAGTGATGGATGATTGAATGGAACAGTGTTCTAGTAGTAATGTTTGCAAGAAACAAGACTTTATGAAGTTCCCAAGGGCCAAGGGCGGCCGATTTTGGGTCTTCCAAAAGTTTCCCACACTTTTTTTTGTTTGATCATTTATTTTATATAAACACTCTTTCAATTAACCAACTTATAAAATTAAACACTTAGTTTAATTTTATAACATAACACTCTTTTATATTTCATTGTTTAACTAATTTAAATAATGAAACATAAAATTATCTCATGAACATATTATCCATATAATTATGTTCTATCACATAAGCAATATCTAGAAAACCAATTTTCTAAATTGGTGTCCATATATTTGTTGTATGATCCTATCAATAAACAAATATGTGTAGGTGTTTGTATAACTTGTTATTGGGTATGACCTGACTTGGATCATTACGTACTAACCACATCAATCTTGTATGTGTCTTGGGCATATAAGATCCAACAATCTCCCACTTTCACAAGATGCATAGAAGATTGATGCAAGCAGTAAATACCGCCTGGCAACGGTTTACTACCCTTAATACGCATGACTAAGTGCCATTCGATAACATCATCCTCCTCAAGTACCATACTTGAAATGTTTTAGGTGAAACAATCATTTATCCTTTTGTCGCAGATGTCATGTTAAATACTAGAGACACGGAGTGATCATTCTCATTGATTTAACTTTATCAGGCCTTAGACATCTTACTCTCAACGAATAAGAGGGACAAATCCCATCTTGACTACATACGTCTCTCACAATTACCTTATATTATACCTGAATTCAGACTTTTGTACTACCATATTTCAGAACAGCGAAGAACTGAGTCAAAGTATAATATTTGGTAAATATCAAGACCCAATATGCATCTCAGGTCAGAGGATACCAAATGATGTTCGCCTTTACTCAAAATTACTTATGATCAATCAGGAAGATTCCATGTAGTAATATTTGAGATGCAGGTCAGTCCAATATTTGCATCCCACAAATATCTATGAACATTGGTAGCAACCCATTGCTCTATATTCATCCTTATGAATATCAACCAATCCAAGTTCATAATAATCTTACCCTCATACTTGTTCCCACAAGTCTGAACGACTATGGACATTTAGAGTAAACATGCTAAATTGGAACATTAATTGAAACATTATAACCAAATAAATTTATTCAAATAATAAAGAGTTCCACATATCCAAATACAAAATTACAGATCAAATCCAATTACTAGAATATCGAAGTCCCATGGCACAAGTATGACCTTCATGCTTTGCCTTTTCAAGGAGCTTCGTGAGAGGATCCGCAACGTTTTGATCCGTGTGAACTTTGTGAATACATATCTTTCCCTTTTAAACTTCATCTCGTATGTAGTTGAATCTCCGCTCAATGTGCCTAGTCTTTTGATGAGCACGGGGTTCCTTGATTTGAGCAATCGCACCCTCGTTATCACAAAAGATCTCTAGGGGGTCCTGAATGGAAGGGACAACCCCTAGATCGGCAATGAATTTCTTCAACCATGCAGCTTCTTGAGCTGCCAATGAGGCGGCGACGTATTCTGATTCTTTAGTTGATAGAGCCACCACATCCTGCTTGGAGCTCTTCCAAGAAACCGCTCCTCCATTCAGAATGAAAATGTATCCCGATTGTGACCGAGAATCATCACGATTGGTTTGGAAACTCGCATCCGTGTAACCTTTTACAACGAGTTCCTTATTACCAGATCCATAGATTAGGAACGTATCTCTTGTCCACCTTAGGTACTTAAGTATGTTCTTCCAGGATTTTGCTGGTATCGGCTTGTCATGCTTAAGGCGCATGACACGTCCGGTCGACTGCATATCATCGCATACATGATGGATCCAATAGCAGATGCGTATGGGACTACCTTCATTTTATCTTGCTCATCCTTTGAGCTTGGACACTGAGTCGTACTCAGTATCGTTCCTCTTTGAATAGGTACGGTACCTTTCTTAGAGTTTTCCATCTTGAACCTTTTCAAGATTTTATCAATGTATGCACTTTGATTCAAACCAATCAACCGCCTTGATCTATCCCTATAGATCTTTATTCCCAGAATATAGGCGGCTTCACCAAGATCCTTGATGGAAAAACAACCTCCAAGCCAGGTTTTTACACCTTCCAAGGTTGGAATGTCATTTCCAAATAGTAGTATGTCATCAACATACAATACTAGGAAGGTTATTGTGCTCCCACTAGCCTTCTTATACACACAAGCCTTATCAGCGTTTTTGATGAAGCCAAATTTCTTTACTTCCTCATCAAAACAGTGATTCCAGCTTCTCGATGCTTGTTTCAATCCATAGATTGATTTCTTCAACTTGCATACTTTATTAGGATGTTTTGGATCGACAAAACCTTCAGGCTGAACCATATAGACATCTTCCTCAAGATATCTATTTAGGAAAGCGGTTTTGACATCCATTTGCCAAATCTCATAATCATAATGAGCAGCTATGGCAAACAATATCCTTATAGACTTTAGCATCGCAACAGGTGAGAAGGTTTCATCATAATCAACCCCTTGAGTTTGAGTGAAACCCTTTGCTACAAGTCTAGCTTTATAAGTATCCAAGTTTCCATGCATATCGGTTTTCTTCTTGAAAACCCACTTACTTCCAACTATCTTGGAATTAAGATGTGGTACAACAAGTTCCCAAACTTGATTGTCATACATGGATTGCATCTCAACGTTCATGGCTTCTAGCCATTTGTCACAATCCGAATTGGACATTGCATTATGGTATGTGGTTGGTTCATCTGAATCTACCACATAGCATCCATCCATGAAAAATCCATATCTTTCAGGTGGACTGCTAGTTCTACCACTTCTGCGAATGTCTTGTGTGTATTGATCAACCCCTTGATCATTCTCAACATCCTCATGTTGAGTGCTAGTTTCAACCAAACATGCATCGGGTTGTGGTTCTTGATCCTCATCAAGATCCACTGTTCTACTACTAGCTCCTTCCATAAGGAACTTTGCTTCTAAGAACTCACCCTTTCTGGAAACAAACACTTTTTGTTCCAGTGGATCATAGAAATAATATCCCATAGAATCTCTAGGATATCCAACAAAGATACACTTGGTGGATCGGACTTCCAATTTGTTTGGGGTGGGAGTCTTAACATAAGCCTCACATCCCCAAACCCTTAAGTATGATAGGGATGGAAGTCTTCCATGCCATATCTGAAAAGGTGTCCTTTCCACCTTTTTGGTTGGGGCCATATTTAGAATACGGGCCGCGGAGAGCAAAGCGAAACCCCAAAATGATAGAGGTAATGTGCTTCTAGCCATCATAGATCGGACCATATCCAATAAGGTTCGATTCCTCCTCTCAGACACACCATTATGTTGTGGTGTTCCAGGTGGAGTGAGTTGTGAGACAATCCCACAGCTCCTAAGATGATCTTGAAAAACATCACTTAGGTATTCACCTCCTCTATCGGTATGGAGAATTGAATTATTGAGTTGATTTTCCACTTCATTCTTGAAGATTTTGAACATTTCAAAAGCTTTATCTTTGTGCCTTAATTAGTACACATACCCATAGCGACTATAGTCATCGGTAAGGTAATGAAGTATCTTTCACCATTCCTAGTCATTGGCTTAAAAGGACCACATACATCCGAATGTATGATTCCTAATAAATCTTTTGCCCTTTCGGTAGTTCCACTAAAGGGTGCCTTAGTCATCTTTCCTTGTAAACAAGATTCACAAACATCAAATGAATCACATTCATTTGTTTTTAAAAGACCATTCTTTTGAAGTGTTTGTAAACGTTTCTTGTTTATATGACCAAGACGACAATGCCAAAGATAGGTATCACTCAAGTCCAACTTGAGTTTCTTGGTGTTAGTTTGGTACAATGAACTATTTAAAGTATTTTTATGAACCAATTCATAATACCATTAATTGGAATAGCTTTAAAATAGAACATACCATTTAAAGAAACATGAATATCATTTTCAATAAAAGATAATACATAATCATAATGTCTTAATTGGGATACAAAAATAATGTTCCTAGTCAAACTAGGAGCATACAAAACATTCTTCAAAATAACTTCCAAACCACTTGGAAGTCTTAGGATGTAGTCCCCACAGCTTCAACTAAGACTTTAGTTCCATTGCCCATGAAGAGGCTAACATCCCCTTGCTTGAAGTCCCTACTTCTTGTGAACCCCTGCAACAAATTGCAAATATGAGTTCCACATCCGGTATCCAATACCCATGTGTTTGAAGATGTAACATTAAGATCAATATGAATCATGTATATTGTACCTGAGGTCTGCCCGGCATCCCTCTTGGCTTTCAACTCTTGGAGATGGACAGGACAATTCCATGCCCAATGTCCTATCTCCCCACACTTGAAGCATGGGTCATTAGTAGCAACCTTTTGCTTCTTCTCTTGTGGTTTGGGTAGTACCCTTACCACCCCTTTCCCCTTTCCCCAAACGTGTCCCTTACCCTTGGCAACCTTTGCCTTGGGTGCGGGATGAGGCCTTTTGTTGTTCCCACCGTCATTGATGGTGAGAACGGGTAAAACCCTTTTACCCATGGCCGCCTCGACCGTTTTGAGCGTTGAGTGAAGCTCACCAATGCTTTTGTCCCATGCATTCATGTTGTAGTTCAACACGAATGTCTCGAACTTCTTGGTTAGGCCATTTAGGATCAAATCCGTGGCCAACTCCTTCAAGACGGGACAATTTAGCCTCTCGAGGCAGTCAATATGACTTTTCATCTTAAGTACATAAGATGAAACAGATTGGTTGTCGTCCATACGACATGCATGTAGTGCTCGAACCGTTTCGAAGCGCTCAACCCTTGCTTGCTGTTGGAACGTTTACTTCAGCTGGGTTATCATGTCGTAAGCTCCGTGATGTTCATACTCCTTTGGAGATCCGGAGTCATGCTCGCTAGCATGAGACAAGACACTTGGACGGAGTCCTCAGTGTATTTCATCCAATCGTTATAGGCCTCCTCATCATCCTCGCTAGGTTGATCGGGGATAGGGTCGTCTAAAACATATGATCTTCTCTCTTGCTTGAGAACAATTCTCAAGTTTCGATACCAATCAATAAAGTTGTTATGATTTAGACGTTCCTTTTGGAGGATCGCTCATAGTGATTGGTTTGACGCGGATGAGTTTTCGTGATTTTTATTATTGGTGGCCATCTACAAAATATAACAAAGATCTACTTTAGTATTTTCGATATTGCCAATTTTAATAATTAATGCCTTTTAAGGTCAATTTTATATTAAAATCTAGAACCCAACATTACATTCAAATTGTGGTTAGGTGACCTTTATCCCACGATTTAAATTAATAAGGTGGTCAACGATTGACGATTGCAACATTTGCAACTTCTAGAGGTATGGGATCGACTTTAAACATCATATGCAAAGTCGGCATGTTAATCCTATCAACACCATTTGGAAACCATATTTAGGTGATCCATTTAACATGGTTTGCAAATCAAGTTACCCTACTTGCACACACATGTGAGTTTACTAACATAAGTGGTTAGGTGACCTTTATCCCACCAATGTGGTATTCTCACCTTAAGTCACAAGTTTTCTCAAAATGGTTAGGTGACCTTTATTCCATTAAGAGTTTCCAAATGACTTAAGTGTTATGCAAAAGGACGGTGTTAACTAGTTTAGAGGTTTCATAATTATAGTTTAGAAAGCTCTTGTATTTGTATGCTTTCAAATACAAGGTACCCTATGGTTCTTTGATTAAAACCTATTTTAATCTTTAAAATCATTAAATCATTTTAATAACCTTTTATTAACTTTTAAAAACCATCATTTTCAGCTTGTTAAGTTTGTTAATGAGTTTGTTATGAATATCCAAATATCAACCAAACAATCAAACAACAAACAATCAAACAAGCATAAACATGTAAACATGAGTGCATAACCTTAGCTACTAAGTTGACAACACTTGTTTGCCATCACAAGTGTTGTTATTAGGTCTTTCCTAAGGGTTTGTAATGACACAATTACATGTGTTCATGGACTCCCACTTGAATCCATATCCAAATACTTCAATGTCCATGTCTTTGATGTCCATCCTTGGGTCTTGATCTTGTGCATCTTCCTTTTACAAAATTGTATCCTAATACATTTTTTTCTAGTAAAAGAGATGCATCTAATCTATTAATTACATAACAAAATGAATAAATAATTACAACCCAATTGAATAAACATAAATATTACAACCCAATTGAATGAATAAAACAACCACTTGAATCATCCAAACAATACAAGGCCAAAAGCTAGGTTATGCACTTTAACATCCAATGATCATATCATCAAAACATATAATGAAACCCCACTTAAAACCACTAAATTTCAGCCAACATAAACTGAAATTTTTGGTTTTAAATATTGTCCAAACAATCAACAAATCATAATATATTTCTTTCAAGGTCTAATCACTAGCATGTGTGATATGACCTTGAAAGTTTGGGGAATCATTCAAACAAACTATTACAGCCCAAAATCAGCCTAAAATAAGTTTATATTCATCCTTTAAAACCATTTTTAAAGGACAAAACAAGCAAGTCATCCACATAACCGGCTCATGATGCCATTGATGGGTTTGCTAGAACACAAAATCTATGCTTAACCATTTAAACTTTCAGAAATACGCAGCGGATATGTAGCTTAAAAAACTTGTTTAAAAGCTGAAAATATGTTCTTTAAATGACCATTCAAATGTATAAAACAAACCCATTAAGTTAAGGATCATATTATGTGAATCAACATGCCATGTATGTACAAAATCAACACAATATGACAGCCTCAAAGGGCTGCCATATACTACCTCACTGCAGTCCTTAAAACGTGGATGAAAGGAATGTAGATGAAGATGATGATGATGTCGAATTTGCAGCCCTCAAAGGAGAGAACCTCAAGTTGCCATACCCACAAGTTTGTTCCAAACACCTTGTTTGCTAGGAAGTATGACACCAACTCTTGCTCAACTTCTTTAACTCAAAAACAGCCTTTGAAAACCCACTTTTCTTCAGCCAAGAACCGAGATATTAGAGAGAAGAAGAAGAGAAAATGTTTACTTGCATGTGTGAAAGAGAAAAAGGAGAGTGATGGATGATTGAATGGAAGAGTGTTCTAGTAGTAATGTTTGCAAGAAACAAGACTTTATGAAGTTACCAAGGGCCAAGGGCGGCCGATTTTGGGTCTTCCAAAAGTTTCCCACACTTTTTTTTGTTTGATCATTTATTTTATATAAACACTCTTTCAATTAACCAACTTATAAAATTAAACACTTAGTTTAATTTTATAACATAACACTCTTTTATATTTCATTGTTTAACTAATTTAAATAATGAAACATAAAATTATCTCATGAACATATTATCCATATAATTATGTTCTATCACATAAGCAATATCTAGAAAACCAATTTTCTAAATTGGTGTCCATATATTTGTTGTATGATGCTATCAATAAACAAATATGTGTAGGTGTTTGTATAACTTGTTATTGGGTATGACTAGACTTGGATCATTACGTACTAACCACATCAATCTTGTATGTGTCTTGGGCATATAAGATCCAACAATAAACGCATGTGTCATGTGAATTTTAAAACAATGAATAAATTGGCTAAAAATAACTTGGTACATGGTCTGCCTAAAAAGGAATTTTTCTACAAAGATAACTTTGTTGCATGCCTGAAAGGGAAACAACACAGATCATCTCATAAATCCAAATGTGTCAACTCCATCACTACTCCATTACACTTATTGCACATGGATCTCTTTGGTCCCACAAGTATAATGAGCATTGGAAGGAAATCATACTGCCTTGGGATTGTTTATGATTTTACAAGATTTACATGGGTATTCTTTTTAAGAAGTAAATATGAAACTGCTGAAACGTTAAAATCTTTTATTCTTCAAATAGAAAATCAAATTGATTACAAGTTTAAGATCATTAGAAGTGATCAAGGGACTGAGTTTAATAACTTTGTTCTTGACTCATTCTATGACTCAAAAGGGATTGCCAGACAATATAATGCTCCCAGAACTCCTCAACAAAACGGTGTTGCTGAGAGGAGGAATAGGACACTTATTGAGGCTGCTCGAACCATGTTACCTGATTCAAAACTACCTCTAACATTCTGGGCAGAGGCAGTTAGCACTGCATGCTATGTGCATAATAGGGTTGTTGTAGTTAAGCCCCATGGAAAAACCCCTTATGAGTTATGGAACAAGAGGCCACCGTTCATTGGCTTTCTAAGGTCCTTTGGCTGCAGGTGTACCATACTTAACACAAAAGACAACTTAGCAAAGTTTGCTGAGAAGTCAGATGATGCTATCTTTGTTGGATACTCTTCTAGCTCCAAAGCTTATAGAGTATACAACATTAAGAATCAACAATTTGAGGAGTCATCCAATATAGTTGTTAATGAGCACAATCTTTGTGTTAGGGGGAATGGACCTGATTATATCTTTGATTTAGAATTGTTTCCAAACTATTCTAAACTATCTTGTGAGAATGTTTCAGCTGGAATAGGTGCTCAAGGTGATGAGGATGCTGATGCTGATCAACTATTTGAGCTTCTCAGACCTCTTCCAAATTCTCCAAGAGCTGAAAGGCAAAAAGCTTCAACCATTCACAGATCTGATAGTGTAACAATCTCCAGGAATAGTGAAGCTTCAACAAGTGAATCACCTGATGAACCCCAAAGCTCTTCAGGTGATTCATTATAACACCAGGCTGAAGGAAGTAGTATTCTGAAGGAACAGGCAACTGTTAATACTACTTCATAACCAACCATTGATGATGATTCTCAATCATTCAATCAGTCCTCATTGAATGACTTTGAAACAACAGCTGGAAAGAGTGATCCAGTTCCTGACCAGAATATGTCCAACCTGGACTTATCTCTGCAACTGGAAGTGATTCCTCGTCTTAGGATTCACAACACTCATCCAACTTAGAACATCATAGGGAATGTCTCTAAGGGTGTGAGAACAAGAAGGCAAACTCATCATGGGAATGTCTGCTTGTACTCATGCTTCTTATCTCAGATAGAACCCAAGAAGGTGGAAGATGCCTTAAAGGATAGTAGTTGGGTTAAATCGATGCAGGAGGAGATGCTTCAATTCAGAAGACAAAAGGTCTGGAACCTATGCCCACTACCATCTGGTCAAGTACCCATAGACACTAAATGGGTTTTCAGAAACAAGAAAGATGATAGAGGCTTGATTATCAAGAACAAGGCAAGATTAGTAGTTCAAGGATACACCCAAGAAGAAGGAATTGATTATACTGATGTCTTTGCACCTGTTGTAAGACTTGAGGCAGTTAGGATCTTCCTTGCTTATGCTGCATCCAAGAACTTCACAGTCTACCAACTTGATGTCACGTGTGCTTTTCTATATGGGGATATAGATAGGGAAATTTATGTATGTCAACCTCCAGGATTTGAAGACCCACAACCCCAACTATGTGTGCAAGTTGGATAAAGCTCTATATGGGTTGCACCAAGCACCTAGGCTGTGGTATGAGACTTTGTCTTAGTTTCTCCTGAAGAATGGCTACACAAGAGGTACCATTGACAAGACTCTCTTCATCAGGAAGACTGGAGAAGACATTTTGCTCGTTCAAGTCTAGGTTGATGACATCATATTTGGTTCTTCAAATAACCAAATGTGTAAGGACTTTGAGAGCACTATGAAGCAGAAATTTGAGATGAGTTCCATGGAAAAAATGGACTTTTTCTTAGGAATTCAGGTGAAGCAATTGAAGGAAGGATTCTTCATCAATCAATCCAAGTATGTCAATGACATCTTAGAGAGATTTGAGATGAAGGACTGTAAGCCAGCCAAGACACCCATACCCAGAAACCATAATCTTTGCCCTGACCTTGAGGGGGAGGATACTGATCAACATCAGTATAGAGCAATTATTGGTTCTCTGATGTATCTCACTGCTAGTAGACCTGATATCATGTTTGCAACTTGCATTTGTGCAAGATATCAGGCTACTCCAAAGGTGTCTCATCTGGCTGCTGTTAAGAGAATCCTCAGATACCTTAAAGGAGCACCTAAACTAGGTCTCTGGTATCCAAGAAATAGTGACTTCAATCTCTATGGATACTCTGACAGTGATTATGGTGACTGCAACATTGACAAGAAATCAACATCAGGAGGATCTCAATTTCTTGGTGAAAGGATTATCTCATGGCAATGCAAGAAGCAATCCTGTGTCTCTACATCAACTGCTGAAGCTGAATACATCGCTGCTGCTAGCAGCTGTGCTCAGTTGCTGTGGATTCATAACCAGATGTTAGATTATGGATACAACTTCATGAGTACTCCTATCCATATTGACAACAACAGTGCTATGTCCATCGCAGAAAATCCAGTGAATCACTCTAAGACAAAGCACATTGATATCAGGTATCATTTCATTAGAGATATTCATGAGAAAAATCTGATAAAGTTAATCAAAGTTGACTCAAATGAACAATATGCTGATTTGTTCACAAAAGCTTTTGATTAACAAAGATTTAAGTATCTCATACCAGCTATTGGGATGATAAACATTGATTAACTATTTTTTTAAAAGCTTTTTAATGTGTAATGTCTTGTGTCAATACAATTTATGCCCTGTTACAATAGATCTCTTTCAAATATTCCAAGTGTAAATTTCTTCCGAAGAGGAATTAACTCTCGGAAGATATTTCTAAATATCTTCCAAAGACAAATTCCTCCATGGAAATTTTCTTCTCGGAAGAGTTTTTAGTCTCGGAAGAAGCGATTGATTTCACATCAGATCTACTTCCGAAGCTTATAAAACTTTTCATTCGGAAAGCAGCTCTTACCTTCGGAAGCAATGTTTTGCTTCGGAAGAAATGATTGCCTTCGGAAGACAAATTACCTTCGGAAACGTTTTATACTAGGAAAGAGAGTTCTTACTATGTAACGGATATCTTTTTAGGCCCCACTCTGTAAAAGGTAAAGATTTTGTTGATAATGTCTAATTATTTAAAATTATCCCTTACCGCCACTGTCATTTCATTACCGCCAACTGCCGCCCTACCACCATTACCTAAATTCTTACCATTTAAATAATCCAGACTGTTCAATTTCATCTTCTTTTACCGATTTACCGCTCTAAATATTTCCTTCACTGTCAATCCTAAAATTCACCCAAATTCAAGCTCACTTTCTGTTACAATGGCGCTAAACCCTCAGCACAACCAGGTCGCATTACTTGATTTGTCAAGAGATGCTGACTTCACCCAAATCATCACCTTTCTTTCTGAATCAACCTACTTCACTGCGCTTACTGTTAACCCCACTGTTTACTCCAACCACATGACTGAATTTTGGAGTAACGGTCAAGCTGAAATCCTGAATGGGGTTCGCGTCCTGAGAACCCGCATTTGTGGACAGGAGTTGGTCATTAGTGAATAACTCATCAGGAAGCATCTCGAGCTTCATGATGATGGAGCTCCTACTGAGTTTCCTAAAGAAGACTTGGATGGCACCTACATCCTCATGGGATATGGTGGAGATGTGAGCATGTCAACCGTCTACAAGTTTAATTTCTCATATCATTGGAAGTTTCTTCTACACATTGTCCTGCACTACCTATCCAACAAGTCTGGGGGATGGGATCAATTCCTATACGAACTAGGATGCCTAGTTCATGGGTTGGTGAGAGGCGTACACTTCAACTACTCAAGGTTTGTGTTGACCAACTTAATCGAAAATCTTCTAAGGAACACATTCTTCATGTATCCCCGATACATTCAACACATCATCAACTGCGAGTTGGAACAGAGCAAACTTGTCTGTGTAGCTGCTCTAACTGTTCCTCAAGTGCAGCCTACCTTCTTCAAAACTTTGAAGAAGGTGTCCATCAACTTTACTGGAAGGTATACTCCTTTACCTCCACAGATGATTGAGTGCATAGCTCCTGGTGACATCCCTGTTGACCCCACAGGTGATGAACCCACACCAGCAACCCTCACCTCAAATGTCCCAATACCTTCTCCATCCATCAAATTCACATATCATAGACGACCCAAACGAATCCTTGTTCAATCTACTCTGATTGAACAAGCTCCTCTAGTTTAATCCAAAAGGGCTAGAGTGGAAACATGGGATCCCACTCAGTCCGAGGTCATACCATCCTTCTCCTTTGACCTCAATTTGGGTTTTGGGCCTCCTCAGTCTCAAACCCAAGAGCCCGAAACCCAAGCCTTTAGCCCACAGGGTGAGTCTTTACACTCCCCTATGCAGCCAACAAGGGATAGCCCCACAAGAGGCTCAATGCCTGTAGACATTGATCTAGGTCCCGGGTCAGTAGGTTTAACCTCTCTATCCTTCACTAACCTTTTAATCCGAACTGATGAAGAGATAACATCTCTCCATGGCCATGAAGTTGATCTGTAACACCCTCTCAAAGATCAACAGAGCCAAGAGAGATCCCTTATCTCTAGCCCCCATCAGTAGCCAACTACTGAGGTGAGTCCCACTGATGTGGAGGGGACTCATGTAGGCTCAGCTGCCACTACTCAGAGTCTCTTATTGAGCTCTCAGGACAATGGTAACATCAATCAGACTAAGTCTACGACAACTTTGCCCATTGACATATCTGAAAGAGATGAATTTAAGCAAAGGTATCCAGGGTGCCAAGAAGCCACATCTGGTGGTGAGACTAAACATACTAGGTATGTTATCTCATCTCCCTGTGATTCTTCACATGAAGATGAGGGAAGTATGCAACTCACTCTTCAGTACCTGCTCTCTAAGGTCTCAAACCTTGAATCTCAGGTTAGGATCTTAGAGAACAGGACAGCCACTCAGCAACTTGAGATTGACAATCTCAAGGCTTAACTAGCTGAGAAACAGACGGAGAGGTCTGTTAGGCATGTACCTATTCAGGTATCATTGACTTCTTCCTCTAGCTCATCTAGCTATCAAGATGATGCTACCAAAAAGGGGGAGAAAGATCAGAGACAAACACCTGAGGAACCACTGATCCAGTTCTCTACTTCCCAACTCATTACCCTACCTGAGTCATCTCAATCAACTCTAATGATTGACTCACAAATGCTTCATGATCTCTACAGACTTTTCATAAAGTTTGTATTGAGATCCCCTTAGAACAGCCTAGCCCTGACACCACACTGATATACTTTGGGGCTGAAGAGCTTCAGAGGCTGACTACCCCTTCTACCGCTGTGGAGGAAGTTGGTCAACCTAAGGTCCACACGGAACCTGAGATTAACTTCGAAGGGGAAATGGGGACTGATGGCCCAGCAACCGAAACAGTTGGGACAGAACTTGCATTAGCTTCTTCTTCTGAAGCTCAGTATGAAACTTCCGAAGCTAAAGTTGAAACTTCGAAAGAACAAGATAAGTCTTCCGAAGCTGAGATGGAAGCTGCGGAAGGCTTGTTCCAAATGTCCGAGGAACTGATCATCACAGATGTCATTGCTGAAATAGCATCTGAGGTGAGTAGGGAGGACATTTCTGATCTACCTCCATCCCAAACACCAGCTGACCCTCTCTCTCAATCCGAACCCTCTATCCAAGAACCACCACAGTCAAGCTCTGCTAAAGAGAAAGGAAAAAGGAAAATGACTGCAGAAGAGCTTCAGGAAGAGGAAAGGATTGAGAAGCTAAAGAAGAAAGGTAGACTTCCTGCTGAGAAGCTGCTAGCTGCTAGTTCAAAGGCAGCTGCAGCCAATCAGGAGGGAATCAACAACAAGAGAACGACAGCACTCACTGATCAACTCATCAACTTAGGAGCAGCCAATGAGGAAATACTCCTGCTACCACTAGAGGAGTTAGTGACTTTGGATAGGACAACCAGGCTAAGACAAGAAGAAGAAGCTAGGTTGGCCTTGGAGAGAGAAGATGAAGAACAAAGGAAAGCTGCCTTGCAGCTGAGAGAAGCTAGGATTAAGTTCCTACTCTGAAGAGGCTTCAATCTTCCTGAACTTTCTCCACATGATGAGGATATGATCCTGCTGCTCCACAACAAAGATCAGGATCAAATGGAGAGAGAAAGGAAGATGGCTGCAAGGGAGAAGATGAAGGAGAAGAAGCAGAGGGAAGACGTAGAGAGGGTCACTGCCACCAAGAAGCTCAGTGACAAAGCCTGAATGAAAGACTATCTCCGGGCTCACGGATTCTCTGGTAGGCAGGTGGGACCCATGCCCGAAAGGACACTCCAACGGATAGTCAGTGAAATAAAGGCTGACATTCGTATAGGAAAGAGGAAGGAGATGTATAGGAGGGGACAGGGAATGATCTTAACCCCAGCCACTCAACCACAGCCAGCCAATCAACCACAACCTACACTAGAAGAATTCATCCCATTTCCCATCAAAATAGAGCCCTTAGATGAAACCTTCACCCCTGAACCTACAACTCTACCCGTACCTACTTCATCACTACAACCACCTAAACTTCCTATCCTTAAACCCAAAACACAACCCAGAACCACTAAACCCAAACCTACCCAACTGATACCCAGACCATCCCCTCAGCCTTCTCCACATCTCTCTCTTGAAGAGTTTAAGGAAATTAAGACAAAGCTCAACAACTGCACAACTCTGAGCAACATCTCCTGTGAGGAAGATCTCATCAACATCGCCTATGTTGATGACTCTTCAAGTTCCCTCACATTAGATCAGTTTCTTGATTTGCCTAGAGGAACTTTGGGCCAGGCTGCAATACTTCTCGGTCTCAACTCTGATTCTCTAAATGCTAAAGAGAAGAGACATAGAAGAAAACTGGTGACTCTACTAGATACAAAGAAGGAGGACAGGATTCCTAGTCAGTCTCCTATGCCTAGGAAAAGTATAATCCAGTAGAGGTTCGATGAAACTTCTCACAACTTTGTTGTGGAAAGAGAGAATAGTGAAATCAACAGGCTCAATGCCACTTCTCTATTGCATCTCAGCAGATTTGACATTGCTGAGCTTGCAGAGAAGCCATTCTCTAACCCCTCCAACTATGAGACTGCTGCTATCATCAGGAATCATCTCAGCAGTATTCACTTGGCTGAGCTTACTGCAAAGGCAAAGATCAATGAAGAGTTGAAGCTGAGAAGACAGGAAGAAAAGGAAAGACCTACCACCAAGGGCGCAGCCTTTCTACAGATGGTGGAGGGTCCGGAATTAGAACCAATAGTTAGATGGGAATATGACTATACTTCCCATCAACTAACTCTTTTCAGAGGGACACAAGAAAGGGTACATATAATCCAAGGTAACAGACTGGATGTTCTGTGTACCAAGGATTTGTACAAACTTCTCAGCACCACATCAGGAAAGAACAAGGAAACAGATAGATATCTACTTTCCTTGGTGCTGAAAGTTTTGAGAAGAAGAGAGAAGTGAAGTTTCGGTAGCATCAGCCTAGGGGGAGTTTGTTGGGTCATTATAAGGCTGATGCAACCAAAACCTCTTCACATAGTCAATTTTGGTACTTCATTCAAAGGCTTCCGAAGCTAAGTATGAGATCTTCTGAAGTCTGAAGACATCAGCTGAAGACAATAGCTAAAGTCAACAGCTGAAGACAACAGCTGAAGTCAACAGCTGATGATAACAGCTGAAGTCAACAGCTGAAGACAACAGCTGAAGTCAACAGCTAATGATAACAGCTGAAGTCAACAGCCGAAGACAAAGTCTGAAGAGAGCTGAAGACTATCTTCCGAAGACAAAGTCTGAAGAACACTTCCGAAGACAAAGTCTGAAGAAAGAGCTGAAGACTATCTTCTGAAGACAAAGTCTGAAGAACACTTCCGAAGACAAAGTCTGAAGAAACAGCTGAAGACTATCTTCCGAAGACAAAGTCTGAAGAACACTTCCGAAGACAAAGTCTGAAGAAACAGCTGAAGACAAAGTCTACTTCCAAAGATAAAGAAGACTCCAAGCCTCGGAAGAAGCAGTCTTCCGAAGTATAAGTGGCTTCGGAAGAAGTTATACTTCCGAAGCAATTTAACCTTCGGAAGACATTGCTATGACCAGTAGACATAAGTATGGTCCCTGACAATCCGCTACAGACCTCTGATACAGCATGGCTTCTTCCCAAAGAGCCATGTTGTTGACCATACTTTATTCTACTGTTTACCTTTTTATGATAGTACATGTTACCAACCTTAGTTGGTGACAAAAGGTAAGTCAGGGATATGTCCTGACTACCAAATCTCAGATAATATATTTGAGATACTTTAACCTATAGTCTTGTAGTATAGGCTTTTTGGTTATAGGTTTCCAACTGGGATCAAAGTATATCCGCCTGTAGGTAGTATTATATATAGTTCTCATTGTAACTCAATAGATAGAGAGATTGTGCCTTGTAAGAGTCGTGTAATCCTTTGAGTTGAGAATCAATATATAAAAGTACCTTGAAAATTTACTTCCTGTGTTTATTATCACTTGATACTTGTTATATTGTGATCAACTCTTCTTAGGACTCTTTCTGAGGGTTGTTCAAGGTGAGTTTGAGAGAAAGAAACCACTTCTTGAGTGACCAAACCGATCCTGCACATATGAATATCTACCAATCCAAGTTCATAATAGTCTTACTCTCATACTTGTTCCCACAAGCATGAATGACTACGGACATTCTGAGTAAATAATTTACTCATGGATTTAAACATCTTAAATTGGAACATTTATTGAAATATTATAACCAAATAATTTTATTCAAGTAATAAGGGAGTTCCAAATATCTAAATACGAAATTACAGATCAAATCCAATACCTAGAATATCGAAGTCCCATGGCACAAGTATGACCTTCATGCTTTGCCTTTTCATGAGCTTCGTAAGAGGATCCGCGATATTTTGATCTGTGCGAACTTTGCGAATACATATATTTCCTTTCTCAACTTCATCTCGTATGTAGTTGAATCTCCGCTCAATGTGCCTAGTCTTTAATGAGCACGAGGTTCCTTGATTTGAGCAATCACACCCTTGTTATCACAAAAGATCTCTAGGGGGTCCTGAATGGAAGGGACAACCCCTAGATCGGCAATGAATTTCTTCAACCATGCAGCTTCTTGAGCTGCCAATGAGGCGGCGACCTATTCAGATTCTGTAGTTGATAAAGCCACCACATCCTGCTTAGAGCTCTTCCAAGAGACCGCTCCTCCATTCAGAATGAAAATGTATCCCGATTGTGATCGTGAATCATCATGATCGGTTTGGAAACTCGCATCCGTGTAACCTTTTAGAAGAGTTCCTCATCACCAGATCTATAGATTAGGAACATATCTTTAGTCCTCCTTAGGTACTTAAGTATGTTCTTAACAGCCATCCAATGACTGCTTCCAGGATTTTGTTGGTATCGGCTTGTCATGCTCAAAGCGCATGACACGTCCGGTCTAGTGCATATCATTGCATACATGATGGATCCTATAGCTGACGCATATGGGATTCCCTTCATTTTGTCTTGCTCATCTTTTGAGCTTGGACATTGAGTCTTACTCAATATCGTTCCTCTTTGAATAAGTACAGTTCCTTTCTTAGAGTTCTCCATCTTGAACCCTTTCAAGATCTTGTTAATGTATGCACTTTGATTTAAACCTGTCAACCGCCTTGATCTATCCCTATAGATCTTTATTCCTAAAATATATGCGCTTTCACCAAGATCCTTAATGGAGAAACAATTTCCAAGCCAGGCTTTTACACCTTCCATGGTTGAAATGTCATTTCCAAATAGTAGAATGTCATCGACATATAATACTAGGAAAGTGATGATGCTCCCACTAGCTTTGTTATATACACATGCTTCATCAGCGTTTTTGATGAACCCAAATTTGACTATTTCTTCATCAAAACGGTGATTCCAACTTCTTGATGCTTGCTTCAATCCATAGATTGATTTCTTTAACTTGCATACTTTGTTAGGATGTTTGGATCAACAAAACCTTCAGGCTGAACCATATAGACATCTTCCTCAAGATATCCATTTAGGAAGGCGGTTTTGACACCATTTGTCAAATCTCATAATCATAATGAGCAGCTATGGCAAACATATCCTAATAGATTTTAGCATCATAACAGGTGAGAAAGTTTCATCATAGTCAACCTCTTGAGTTTGAGTGAAACCCTTTGCTACAAGTCTAGCTTTATAAGTATCCAAGTTTCCATGCATATCGGTTTTCTTCTTGAAAACCCACTTACTTCTAACTACTTTGGAGTTAAGAGGTGGTACAACCAAGTCCCATACTTGATTGTCATACATGGATTGCATCTCAATGTTCATGGGCTCAAGCAATTTGTCACAATCTGAATTGGACAACACATCATGGTATGTGGTTGGTTCATCAGAATCTATCACATAGCATCCCATCAGTGAAAAATCCATATCTTTCAGGTGGATTACTAGTTCTACCAGATCTGCGAACATTTTCTGTGTATTGATCAACTATTTGATCATTTTCAACATCCTCATGTTGAGTGCTAGTGTCAACCAAACATGTATCGGGTTGCAGTTCTTGATCCTCTTCAAGATCCACAGTTCTACTACCAGTGCCTTCCATAAGGAACTTGGTTTCCAAGAACTCACCCTTTTTGGCAACAAACTCCTTTTGTTGTATTGGGTCATAGAATCCCATCAAATCTCTTGGATATCCAATAAAGATACACTTAGTGGAACCACTTTCTAACTTGTTTGAGGTGGGAGTCTTCACATACGCCTCACACCCCACACCATCAAATATGAAAATTATGGAACCCTTCCATGCCATATTTCATAAGGTGTCCTTTCCACTTTCTTGGTTGGGGCCCTATTCAAAATACTGGCCACAGAGAGCAAAGCAAAACCCCAAAATGACAAAGGTAATGAGCTTCTAGCCATCATAGATCGAACCATATCCAATAGAATTTGATTTCTCCGCTCGGACACGCCATTATGTTGTGGTGTTTCCGGTGGAGATAGTTGTGAGACAATCCCACAACTTGTAAGATGGTCCCTAAAAGCATCATTCAGGTATTCACCTCCTCTATCGGTGCGGAGAATTTTAGTTGACTTATTGAGTTGATTTTGTACTTCATTTTGAAAGATCTTGAACATTTCAAAAGCTTCATCTTTGTGTCGTAACAAGTACACATACCCATATCGACTATAGTCGTCAGTAAAGGTAATGAAGTATCTTTCATTGTACCTTGTCATAGGTTTAAAAGGACCACATACATCCGAATGTATGATACCTAATAAATCCTTTGCCCTTTCAGCTTTGCCACTAAAAGGTGCCTTGGTCATTTTACCTTGTAAACAAGACTCGCTTACATCAAATGAATCATATTCACTTGTTTTTAAAATACCATTCTTTTATAGTGTTTGTATTCTTTTCTTGTTTATATGACCAAGACGGCAATGCCAAAGGTAAGTGTCACTCAAATGCGATTTGAGTTTCTTGGTACTAGTTCGGTACAATAAGCTATCATTTAATGTATTTTCACAAACCAATTCATAGATACCATTGATGGGTATAGCTTTAAAGTAAAACATGTCATTCAAAGTAACATGGATTTCATTTCCAATAAATGATAATACATATCCAAAATGTTTTAATAGGGCTACAGAAATAATGTTCCTAGTCAAACTAAGAGAATACAAAACATTGTACAAAATTACTTCCATACCATTTGGAAGTTTCAAGATGTAGTCACCACGGGCTTGAACTTGAACTTTAGCCCCATTGCCCATGTAGAGGCTAACATCCCCTTTATTGAAGTTGCTATTTTTTTTGAACCCCTGCAACAAATTGCAAACATGAGTTCCACATCCGGTATCTAATACCCAAGTGTTAGAGGATATTAAGTTTAAATCAATATGGATCATGTATATGGTACCTGAGGTCTACCCGACATCCCTCTTTGCTTTCAACTCTTAGAGATGGACAGGACAATTTCTTGCCCAATGTCCAATCTCCTAACACTTGAAGCATGGGTCATTGGATGCAACCTTTTGCTTCTTCTCCTGTGCTTTGGGTGGCACCCTTGCCACCCCTTTCCCCTTTCCCCATACGGGTCCCTTACCCTTGGCAACTCTTGCCTTGGGTGCGGGATGAGGCCTTTTCTTGTTCCCACCTTCATTGATGGTGAGAACGGTTAAAACCCTTTTACCCATGGCCGCCTCGGCCGTTTTGAGCATAGAGTGAAGCTCACCAATGCTTTTGTCCCAAGCATTCATGTTGTAGTTCAACACGAACATCTCGAACCTTTTGGTAAGGCCATTGAGGATCAAATCCGTGGCCAATTCCTTCGAGACGGGACAATTTAGGCTTTCGAGGCGGTCAATGTGACTTTTCATCTTAATTACATAAGATGAAACCGATTGGTTGTCGTCCATACGACATGCATGGAGTGCTTGAACCGTTTCGAAGCGCTCAACCCTCGCTTGCTGTTGGAACGTTTCCTTCAGTTGGGTTATCATGTCATAAGCTCCGTGATGTTCATACTCCATTTGGAGATCCGGGGTCATGCTTGCCAACATAAGGCAAGACACTTGGACGGAGTCCTCAGTGTACTTCATCCAATCGTTATAGGCCTCCTCTGATGAGTTTGTTGTATCTTCGACATTGTTGTTTAACCATTTAAACAAGAAAAACGCACCGGAATAAAGCTTAATTTATTGATTCATAATCTGAAAATTAAGGTTCATTTGATAATAACAACAAACCCAAAATCATAAGAAAACGTGGATGAAACACCTTCCAAACATGACATACAAACTACCTTTGTATGCTGCTGAAAACGTGGATGAAACACCTTCCAAAGGGCTGCCTAAAACGAGATTTGGATGAAGATGGGGCTGCTCTTGAATGGACAAAACATCAAGGTAGATGTTCTCAAGCTTCCATACCTACAAGCATGATGCAAACACCTTTCTTGTTAGGATTTTGACACCAAAAACGAATCAAGAATGCTGAAAATTCCGAATTTTCAGCTTGTTTTCTTCTTGAAGATGAGAGAAAATGTTCTTGTTCTTGATGGCCTTTTGCATGTATGAGAGAGAAGAGATTAAGTGTGTGTTTTCAAGTTTGATAGTTACAAGACCAAGAGCACACACCCAATGAAAGGGGCGGCCGCATTTTTATTCAAAAGGGGTTTTCCCCGTTAAAACATTAACTCTTTTCTTTTACTTGTCACTAGTTGATTTACAAAATTAACTTTTAATTTTATAACTCATACACACACAATTATATTATCTAATGTTATTTAACCAATTTAAATAACATTACAAATAATATTATTGAATAAAATATCCTTATAAGTTGTTCTATCTCATATGCAATTTATTTAGAAAGCCCTTTTTCTAAATTGGTGTTGATATTTAATTGCATGATCATATCATCAATTAAATATTAATTGGTGTTTGCTAAACTTGTTATTGGTTATGACCCGACTTGGATCATGACGTACTAACCACATCAATATTCTATGTATCTTGGTGTAACACCTCTGAAATATGATCCAATTGAAAACCTATAAATGTTATAAAACTCAATAAAATTCTGAATTGAGTTGGGCTTAACAAGAAAACCTTGCAAAACGAAACTAGTCTTTTGGGCCCAATAAGCCCAATAAGGGCCCGAACTTATAAAAAGGCCCATTTAAGGCCCAAATGCACATTGACGAACTAATTAAATGAGAAACCATGAAACAATGAGTTCTTATGTGATTTGAAATAACTATGGAAAAGATCCAAACTGAAAACAGATTCAGAACCCATGCCGGGTAAAATCCGGCAATTTACCGCGTACTACGTCTGAATTCCATCAGGAATTCCTTATAATGGCTTGTCATCCAATTTAAATCCTTGTTAATGCTAACAATATCATAAACAATGCTTGTTGAAAGATTTTTCATCAATCAAGCATAATCAACAGAAATTCGTAAGCGAAACGCGAAAACCGGTTTTCACCGGCATTTAACTGACGTCTGTTATGACGATCGAGTCTCGTAACTCCGAAAATATCTATCTAATCATTGTTATTATCATAACATATTGAATTTGATGAATGGTACGTTGTCCGGAATAACTGCGTTCCGAAACGCGACCGTGACGCGAACCGGGTTACGATCAGTCAAAACCCGAGAATTCGTTAGATAAGGTTTTAACGTGACCGACCTGGGAGGTTAACGAAGAAAACATCATTTTAATACTTAATTGCATATATTTTGATACCCGACTGATAATATTAACGCTCATTTGATAAAAAGCACGTAAAACCGTATAACGTGTTCAATACGCAATAGTTTACAACTCGTTTAATGTTTCGGCATGTTCTAAATATGATAAAATTAATAATCTTGGAATATTTTTGACATTTTGCATAATTGAATCTAACGAGAAGCGAAATCTACAACGTTACGTGAAAACTAAGTCGAACGCGTTACGAACCGACCTTTTACGAACCCATTCACTTAACCTACTATATAAACAAACATTCTAGCATTTTAGGGTTTAAAACAAAATCAGTGAGAGAGAGAGCGGGGGCAGCCGCGATACCCCCCCTAATCGAGCTCCGGCCAACTACCGGCCACCGGCGGCCTATTCCGGCGAGTGCTGGCGAGTGGCATGCAAATCCGGACTCCCCTCGACGCCCCGATCACTGTGGTGGCCTCGATTTCTCACGAAACGCATAATAGTGACGGGAATCGGAGGCGAAAGAGACGGTTGCAGGTTGGTTCGCAGGCGGTGGTGTTGGTCGCAGGTAAGCCCTCAACCTACAACGTGATTTCGGTGAAGATAAGCGGTCGTGAAGAGGGTCGGGACCTCGAATGCTGCTGTAGTGGTCGCGACGGTGATGGTTGTGGCTGTGGATGTTATTGGCCGTGGTGGTGATGGCGTCGGTGATGGTTTTGGCGATGGTTGCGATTGTGGTAGTGGTGGTCGGATGTAGGTGTCGATGGTGGTGGTTGTGTTCGCTGTTGAATAGGCCGATGGTGTTGGGCTGCTGTCGAGGGTGGTTCGAGATATAGATCTTGAAACAAATGGTTGATGGTGAGGTATAGTGGCGGTTCAGGCTTGCGGCTGGTTGCAGGCAGCGGTGGCCGGTCGTGGATTGTCCCGGCGGTACTGTTGGGTGGTTGTCGGACGATGGGGATGACGGTGGTGACTATTGGGGTGATGAGAGAGTGAGGCCGAGGTTGGTGCTGTAGTGTAGCAGCAGTGATGGTGATGGTGGCATCGAGGTGAAGTTTAGGTTGTGGTGATGATTAATTAGATGGTGACAAGCGGGTCATGGGTATGGTTATCGGTCGCGATGATAGTGTTGGTCACGGTTGTGGCTGTTGATTGGTTGTGATGGTAATGGTGTCGTTTGTTGATAGTCAATGATGGTTGGTGTTCGGGTAATGGTTGCAAAACAACAGTAATAGTGAGGTAATCTGTGATTGGGCTTGTGTTGTTGTTTGTTATGGTTCATATTGGCTGCGATTCTGTCTGTTGTTGGGTGTTGTTATTATTCGAGGTATATTTGGGGCTGTTGATGGTAGTTTATTAGTGTGCATGTCGACTGTGGTCGTGTTGTTATAGGTTGGGTGATTGTGGTCGATGGTGGAATAGGACCGCGAGGAGATGATAATGGTGGTTGTGGTTGGTCTAGTTTAGGTCATAGTCTTGGTGGTATGTTGGGCTTGGATGTCGATATAATGGTGATGGTGAAAATGGTTGTGAATGTGGTTGTTGTAGTCGATAATGGTAATTGTTGTGTTAGAACAACAAGGTAAGGTTTTGGCTAATCACCGGTCAAACTTGGTCAACTAAGGTCAACGGGTCGTCAACAACAAGAACAAGAAGAGATCGAAAGCAATACGAGTGGGTTAGTGAACGTGAATCGAGTGGGAGGTAATATCGCACGCGCAACGCATTTGAGATTTAATTATAATCTGCATACGTGTTATTGAGCTCTAAGTAATTAAAAGCATAAATTACAAAATACGTGAATTATAAATGAAAAATGAACGTCACTTGTGATAATTAATTGACTTAAATGGATGGTTTGGACCCGAGTTTTAAACAACAACGCTAGCTATTAGAAACCAACCTAGATAAGATATATGACACATTATATTTTTGAGAAATGGTTATAACATGTCATAGACGATACAAATGAGTTATATCGTGTAGCATATAATCATACAAGTCTTAGAGATGTAATTCATACAAATACGACTGTACATTTGTATATTTATGCAATGAATATTTAGGTTAACCGACATCGATACGTTTGATTTAAGATAAAAGACCTAAAACGCTATAATGATCTATCATCTTGTTGTTATTAAATGTTGGTCATCTCATTGTATTTTTGAAATAAATAGTAATTGTAACACTCTTTTATATAAAATATCATTAACTATCATCAATAATTGGATTAGTTAGCGTCAATCAAGTTAACTAATATGATGGGAACGTGAACATTATAAACATTGTTTGAAACATTATATATTACTTACATCGTTAATACGAGTTATTTTTAAAGATTTGGAACCCATAATATAAATTGGTTTTTCTACATTATTTAAGCTAAGACTCAATTCTTGATTAAATGCATTAGTTAACCTAATGTACACAAGTTAATTCATGACACTTAACAAATACACAAGAAGCTAAGGATACTAATCACCAACATTAATTTAACTAAAGAGCTCAACTGCAAGCATGTAATAACATCGTGCTAAATCTAAACGTGAATCTTATATGTTTTAGCTAGGATTGCTTTGTTGATGGTCATCACTTTTCTTTATCGAGCTCTGAATTTATATAAGGACACCAGGTGAGTTCTTGTGTTCCCCCTTTTTACTTTTTATTTTGGGGATGAAGCATGCTCCTTTTAAACTGAAACTCTTATGTGTGATACTGTTTACTGCTTTGCATGATCTTCTGTTTTATGAACTTTGATTGTGCTTACTTGATACTTGTATGTGGGACTTTTTGGGATACCTGCTGATACTTTAGTCATAATCATTAATTCTTTTGTGAACCGCTTGTCTTTACGTGAATAGATCTATTTGGGGAATCCCCACGCACAGTGGCTCCCGCCACAGGGAGGTACCCCACTGAGATCCTGAGGGGTCGTTTGTGGCATGTAACAGGTTTTGAATAAGATACTATGGTGAACCATCCTAGAAGGAATGGTTCACTGTTCTGAGGTTTGGTTCCTCCCCTACGGGGGATATCCGGTTAAACACAAGTTTAGAAGAGGCCAACCGGGGACCAAGTGCAGGGTTGATTGTGATACCCCACAATGACTGATACTAAAAATGATGTTTTAAACATCAAATGAGACTTTCAGAAACTATCACACTTGATTTTAAAACCTTCACTTGTGGACTCTAAGAGTTCCTTTTATTGTTTTGAAACTTGAACCACTTGAACTCACCAACTTTATGTTGACCCAATTTTCTTTTTGAGCATGTCTTCAGGTACAGCTAGGGAGAATAGTTGAGCTATAGAAGTTACCAAATCAGAAGCAAGATATGAGGGTAGATGTTAAAGACACAAGTCGAGCCTAGAAGCCTTAGTTATCGAAGCTCCAAGAAATATTTACCGAGAGATGGATCACGACACCTATAGATCATAGATTGAAGCACCTTGTGAATTGGAAATAAAGCCAATATTTTAATGTAAATATCATGTGACACTGTTTAATAAACCATTTAGTTTCCGCTGCATATTGGTTATTGTTTACTAATCGTTACGTCCCGCCTCTCTGGGCCCGGGGTGTGACACTTGGGCATAAAGAATCCAACAATCTCCCACTTGCACAAATTCATAGAAGATTATTGCAAGTAGTAAATACCACCTAACAACAGTTTACTACCATTAATACGCATGACTTAGAAGCCATTCAATAACATCATCCCCTTCAAGTATCAAACTTCAAATGATTTAGGTGAATTAATCATTTATCCTTTTGTTACAGATGTCATGTTAAATCCAAGGACACAGAATGATCATTCCTTGTTGATTTAACTTAATCAGGCCTTAGACATCATGCTCTCAACGAATAAGAGGAACAAATTCCATGTTGACTACATACGTTTCTCACAATCACCTTATGTCATACCTGAACATAACCTTATGTACTGACCATTATTTCAGATCAGCGAAGAACTAGCTCAAGGTAAAACACTTGGTGAATATCAAAACCAAATATGTATCTCAGGTCGGAGGATACCAAATGATATTTGCCTTTACTCAAATTTACTTTTGATCAATCAATAAGATTCCATGTAGTAAGATTTGAGATGCGGGTCAGTCCAATATTCGTATCCCACGAATATCTATGAACCTTGGCAGCAACCAATTGCTCTATATTCATGCCTTATGAATATCCGCCAATCCAAGTTCATAATAGTCTTTCGTTTATATTTGTTCTGATAGGATCAATTAGAGCAATCTGTAACAAATTATATGAACAATTCAAAGAAATACGAACAATTGTAATCAAATCAAGCAATATCAACAAAATTCAGAATTCATTGATAGCAAAGACGGTTACAAGAGTTAGAAAGCAGTTTATGCAAAAACTTTTCAAAAACTTAACAATCTACTCCAAGTCTATGCTAGTTATACTAGAAACTTAAGGAACTAAAATTTACAAAACTAGTCCCTATACTAGTATAAACTACAAAACTAGACACTAAAGACTAAATGTTAATCTTCTAAGGGACCTAACAATACTCCCCCTAGATTTACATTGTCTTCTGTCTTCATATCTTTTTCTTCCTTTTCTTCAATCAGCATTCTTTTCTTCCTTTGTCTTTTGTTCTTCTCTGCATCCTTTGCTATCTCTTTTCTTCTATCTTCAGTCTTCTTTCATCTTTAATCTTCAAAGAAATCTTCTGGTTCTTCTTTGACTATAAACATCGGCTTCTTTTTATACATTTCGATTTCTTTCAAAGAATTCTCAATCGATTACTTAAATTTACTAGCAAGCATGGCTTGTTCTGGTTTTGACTCATTTGTTTTAATTTCCATCATCTTCATTCTTTCTAATGTATCCTTTGAGAGACATGCAATATCGACATTAGCATATAACTCAATAGGATTTTTACTCTTTTTGCAGTAGACTTCTAATACTCCTTTTCGAGAAATTCTCATAAATTCAATGTCTTTTATATCTCTTTTTACAATGTTAGCATATGCAAGAGCCTTTCTTAAAGAAATTCTCTCCATAGCTGCATTCATCATATTAATGATTGATATAAAGTATTTCTTGTCTTGCTCTGCAGTTTCAGGAGTCACTCTTTCAAATTTTTGAACTGACAAAAACGAAATGTAACTTGGATGTAGAAGTTTTAACTCAAAAGTACCAAATAGTGAGATCATGTCCTCATCCCAATTCTCGAGATTTCGGACCAATTTAAGCTCATAAGTTGATATGTTATAAAACCATCTCAAAATTGGTTTGGACTTTTGGTTTCCTTCTATTACTTTCAATCCAGGTGTAGTTACCTTCTCAAAGTATTTATCAGAAAATTCTACCATGAAGTGTTCTTCTTCAGACTGCAAGCCTCTTATCTGCTTGTTTTTCTTTAACATAGAAAAGTACTCCTTGTCTTCTTGATCAAATCGTGTTTCAAGGAAGTTTCTTGTTCTAGCTAATCCTCTGTTTAAAAGTTCTACAAGCATCTTTCCTCGTTTGGCTCCAGTAGGGTTTATCAACTCAAGTTTAATCAACTCTTTCAAATCTTGAACTGGTAGTTTAATGATGCTTGAGTAAAAATGATATACATCACATACTGCATTTACTCTTTTAATCAAAAATGCATCAAAAACCTCATCATATTTCCATGCTATAATTTTGACTTGATTTATAAAACCAGGAGCGATCATTGCATTCAACAATTCAGCAACTGATTGTCCTTTTTGCAGAACATTCCTCACCAAATCACCTGTTGATCTTGACTTATCAAAAATTTGCATTTGATCAGAGGTGGCTTTATACACTTGTTGCTCTGATTGAGGAAACATGTTCATCAACTCTTTCCTTTGTTCATGCACACTTGATTTTTGAGCCATTTGTTTAATCTCTTGAGGCTTCAGAATTCTGGATCTCTTAGTAATATCTAAATACTGTGGATTATCAGTATCTAGTGTCACCATTTTGTTTGTTTGCTTTTCTGTCAATTGAAAACTTTTAACTAAATTTCTCAATGACACTCCTTGCAATCTTTTCAGTCTTTTCCAAGGATACTTTCTAGCTTGCAACCATGATCTTAAAGCTGTAATGCTCATATCATCAGGATCTGGATGGTGCAGCTCAGAACTAGCAATTTCTTCAACATTTATACTTTCCTGTCTTCTATCCCATTCACCATGCTCCATGCTTATTTCATTTGGATCCACTGGTGCAAAAGACTCCGTAGCTACACATTTCTCATATTCATCATTAATTTAAGAAACTGTCAGCCCGTCTAAAAATACTCTATTATACTTCATCTTTACCAAGTAATTATATCTTTCTTCAAAATCTATTGGCATATCATCATGTCTTTGATCATGCTCAATTAATGATGGATTTTCAAATTCTTCAACCACATCTTCATCATCTAACACTTCATTGTACCAATCATCATTATACTCCTCTTCTAGATCTTCCAATGCACCAATTTTGTTTTGAATAATTGGTTCTTGGCTCTCTTGAGGATCTTCTTCAATAAACTCTTCAATTCTTTGCACTTTGAATGAAGATTCAGGTACAGATTCAACATCTATTTCATCTAACTTCCTTTTCCCTTTCTCCATTTCAGAAACTTTTTCAACATCAATTGGAATATTTTCTGATACAATCACTATCTCTGGAGAATTGGGTTTTGCTGATTCTTTTAACTTCATTAATTCTTCTTTCAAAACTTCATTCTCTTCAGCCAATTTCTTAAACTTTTCTTCAAGCACATCATAATCTTTAATCATCACTTCAAAATTCTTGATTACATCTTCTTTATCTTTAGCATAAGCAATAATCTTTTCATCTTTACTTATACTTTCTTCTTTCAATTTTTCATTTTCTTCCTTCAGCTTTTCAAGTTCAGATTTGAGATCAGCAATCTCTTTCTCTTTTGTCACATTATCATCCTTTAATCTTTCAATTTCATCAACATCCAGAATCTCCTCAGTTTGAACAGCCACATTTTGTGTAGTAGAAACTGGAATATCTTGATCAAATTGAAAAGAATCAATGAAATCATACTCAAAAGTTTGATTATTTACATCAATCTCATGATCTGTTTCTATATGAGTCTCTGCCTCTTCATGTACAACTTCATGAACAGCTTCATCAATAACTACATCATCTGTATCATCAGCTGCTTCATGCCCACTCTCATCATGACCTTCATCACCAACTGTTTCTTCTTCTTCATTTTGAGCTTCATTAGCTTGTTCAGACATTGGTGTATCATGACTTATAGATTGGTGTGTCAGCTACACCACCATCATCATCATCATTAGCATCATCATCATCAGAACTTGATGAGCTATCATCATCATCTTCTTCATTTTCATCCTCCTCATTTTGATCACCTTCTTCTATAGGAAATACATCTATCAGCTCTGCTGGATCAATTGGTTCACCATCTAACAAATGATAATGATCTACAGTAATGTCAACATCATCATTTGCTACATTTATCATGTAGTCAAACATGGGAACATTCTGAGCACCAGTTATCATTGTTAATTTCTTGTAAGTCATCTCAGACATGTTTTTTAAGATAAGTCTATCTCCTCCTATTCCATATACATGGATGTCTGGATGTTCTTCATTAATGATCATTTAAAGGAACTGGGGTACATCAAATATGTATGTCTTGTTCCTTTTTCTAAGTTAAACACAAATCCATTGAGTATCCATCTTGCCATATTGAATCTTCTATTAGTAGCTATGGCAACAATTCGTGATGCAATGTCCACAGGAAAGGAATTCCACCCTGCACTTCTCTTGGACATGCAATGCTGAAAGATATAGCATAAAAGTTTCCAGTGGTTGTAGACCCTTGCTCTAAAAAATTGCTTCTTAGGAAAGTGGTCTGGATGACCCATAGCCATGAAAGTCTCTCTGCATTCATTGAAAGTCAACTCACAGAGATCTTCAGGATCATTTTGACCTAATCTTAGAGCATCTATAATTGAGTCTTCAGATACTTCAATCATCCGGTCTCTGGTCACAAATCCTCTAACAACTTTCCTTCCTTCATCATCTACTTCAACTCTTGCTGTGCTCCAGAACTGTCTGATGAGTCTATCATAAATCACAGTCTTGTAACACATTGCATACATATATTTTGTTCTTAGAAGAAATCTTATCATTTCTTCATAAGAAAATGCATCTTGAGCTTCCTCATAGAGCAAGGCAGCAATGTTGTGCTTTGGCACAAACTTTAGATCTGCCATCCGCAAAATTTTAAAACAATGATATTAGACAATTTGTGAATTTTGAAGCAAATGTTTTAATGTGAGTATGATAATATAATGATTTAAGATATTATAAACTGATGTGTTAAAATAAATTTGAATTTTAAAATCAACTTGAAATTTTTTATTTTTTTTCTAATTTTAAGTGTAAACACTTAAATTTTAATGAAAGATGAATTATCAAGATTGATTTTAACTAAAAATTTAACACTTTTGTTTATTTTATCTTATATCATTTTATTAAACTCTTCAATTCCTGAAATGATGATTTTTATCAATTTAAAATTTATTTTTCATTTTTTTTATTTAAAAAATATGAATCTGTTCATCTTCTTCATCGAGTTCATCATCAACAATAATGTTCATCGATGAACATGAGCAGTGTCTTCAATCGAATGTCAGATTAAAACAAGTTTAATATAACAACATGATCAAAATCACATGACAAACAAGATTCAATCATCAATTTCACACATTTTTCCCATTTGAATAATCAAATATGAGATTTTTGACAAGTTTAGGGTTCAAACGACCGTACAGGAGTCGAACGCCTATCAAAGAATTTCCATTTAAACACAAATCAAATGAATGAGAATCATAAACTTACGTTTACACTGTCAACAATTTGAGATTTGGGCTCGAAATGATTTTAATCGAAGAAAGAGGGTTTTTCGAGAGTTCGAATGGTCAGGGTTTTAAGAGGGTTTTTGAGATGGGAATGAAATGAATATCACAAGTGTTATATTTATACTAAGTAAAATTTTTGTTAGACTTATGAGCACTGTACAGGCGTTTAAGTACTGTTCAGACTCATTAGGTTCTAAATTTTACTAAGTATTGGACATATGAGCACTATTCAGTCATATGAGGCCAGCCATATTAGAACTGTTTAGTCGTATGAGAACTGTTAAGTAGCATGAGCACTGTTCAGTAGCATGAGTCATGTTCAGTAGCATTAGCACTGTTCAGTAGCAAAATGATGCTGAAATGCCCACACACTAACTTATCGGAAACATAACAACTGTTTAGACATACGACAACTGTTCAGCCACATAACAACTGTTCATGCACATAAGCACTGTTCAGATGTTTTTGCACTTGTATTTTTCAAATCTTCCACCTGCACACTGTTTAAACACATTAGTAATATTTCATACTAATATTTAAACAATATTGCATATTTTTTACTTTTCCCTCAAATTTACACTTTTGGCCCTCAAAATTGAACTTTTTACATTTTGACCCTCAAAATTGAACTTTTTACATTTTGACCCTTCATTTTAGTTTCAAAATGAACAAACCAAATATTTCAAATTTGTCTTGTTTTCAACATTTCACAGAAGCTTTTTCACTTGCTAAAAATTATAAGATCATTTTATCATAGATAAACACACACATACTTTGAAATTAAAGCATCATCCTTTTAATTCAACATGATCATTTTGATTTTCTGAGAATATTCTTATTGGTTTATTACTACCCCTAAACTTTTATGTTTTGCAAAACTTAGAAGTTTACCAATAGATCATAAGAATATCATACTTAACATTTGTTATATTGCCTGCACATAAGAAAACATGCATAAAATCAAAATTAAAGCATAACAAAAATCTGATATTTACACTAGAATCCTTGATTGCAGTGAGATCATATTAGTAAAGATCAGAACATTAAAATAAAAAATATGTGAATAGTCATACACAATGATGAAATCCTGATCAAGTGTGTTCCAGGTCAGTGATTTCACAGCAAAGGAGACACAAGATCTAAGGACAGAAAATGAGTGTTTTTAACACAAATTATCAGCTCATTTACTTTTTCAATTCTTGGATTGAGTAAGGTAGAATTATATATGACAAGATGTGACTCATACCAAGACTTAGAGGATCAACCATCATCAAGACATGCAATGAAGCACTCATTCTCAACTTATTACCTAACAAATATGCATAACCAGAGTTCATGTTACTTAATTTAATAGAGAATGATCATGGATAACCATTTTATCAACTCTAACCATCCATTTGAATGGGTTGTGCACATTGGCATCTTTTGCATCAAAGGAGAATATCCAGGTCTGTAATGACTTACAACAAAGGATATCTCAGCACTTCAGGTCTATGATGACTCATAACAGAGAAGTGAATGATGCTTGTAACAGATCTCATGATTAGTCACATTATCATCAGGTGTGAGTGGGGGTAGCTTAGCAAGCAGTCAATCTGATAGCTAATACACTCAAAAGTACTTAGATAAATACACAAACAAGCATAGAGATTTTGGTGAATCACAAGAATTTACTTGTTCAGTATACTAGCATGATATTGTCTACACATCAAATCCTGATCATGTCAGACTTTATTAGCGAGTGAAGTATGCAACTAATCTTACTAATATACTACCATTTCTCACATGAGGCAAACACAGATTCATTCCAAAAAAATGAATTAGAAACCAAAAGAACTCTATTTTTGGAGTTTTTGATTTATAGTTTTTATTTGATTTTTGTGTTTTCTAATTTTGTATTTTGGTTTTCTATAAAAGAAAGCACACACACACAAACAATCAGGCAAATAACTATGAAAGTTACCCTTATGAAGATCTTCAGATTTAGGAAGAATTTATCATGTGAGGATTCAAATTAGTAACCAGGTTTACACATGGTTAATAAGGCCAATTGTCACACCCTCAATTTCCACGAACGGGGTTTTACCGTTAGGCATGTGACATACCAGGATCTCAGACACAGTCATATCGAACGACACTATATGAATTTAAAACATACATTTGACTTCATTCAATGAACATTAACTGAGTTTACAACAATGCGGAAGCGTGTACGAAAGTAGTAAATCCATTACAATACTGTTACAATAGCCATGCTCAAACAAAATGTTCAATGCTGAAAATAAACTAGATGAATGCATGTCCTGAGTGCGTTTCCTGAAGCGTGCCTCATAAGCTTAAGCATTCCTGTGACCTGAGAAAACATGCTAAAGTGTGTCAACATAAAGTTGGTGAGTTCACAGGTTTAGTTAACAAGAAGTGTGTTCGAAAGCGTTTTCATGTTATGCGTTTCAATGGTTTAGTACATAAAGCATATCGTTAGGTAGCTAGCCTATGTTCTTGTTACTTAGCGTTTATCGTTTCGAACCGAAGCTGACTGTTTACGTCCCAATGTGTGTTCTCCACGTCTCTACCGACCGTGGGGAAGCGCAAGTTCCACGCCTTAACCGACCGTGGCAATCGTAAGTTCCACGTCTTGACCGACCGTGGCAATCGTATGTGTTCCGTCATGTCTCATAAGACCATGACGGGGTGTTCCACGTCTTAACCGACCGTGGCAATCGTATGTTAGGTCAATTGTGCACCCGTTTGACCTCCAATCAAGCTAGCGCGACTAGCCCGGGTGGGGTTTGTCAGACCCAGTAGTACTACTCAAAATTACCTCGCTAATCCCATTACTAACGGTTCGTGTGTGCGGGGACATGAGTGTGTTGCACTAACGTAACAAGCGATATCAATATTACTACAATCATTAATGTAAATGTGTTTTGCATGTTTTCTCCCCCAAACGGAAAGAGATGTAAAAAGGGGCCGTGAAACTCACAGATGATGTAGCAAGTGTGTAGGATGCAAGTCTCCCAAGTGTTGTTTTACGATGCGCTGTCAAACACCTATTGACAGTTGTGTTACGCGTTAATGTTGTGTTTAGCGTTAATAGACATGTTTAGTCGGGTCGGGTTGCATGGGTTCGGTCGGGGGTGACACACACAAGCAGGCATTCACGTATCAGACTTCATGTAGATCCCAAGTGGGTTGTTAATATTTGTAAACAGTTAGGTTGTTTCAGGTTGAAAAGTATGTGCTTGTTGATTGCGTTGACTTTAATCTTTGTGGTCAAGAAATGACACTTTATTGTTGTTAACTTGTCGTCGCACGATAGACACTTCGCACACCAGAAGGGTTCACATCAAATGACTCCAATCGCATAACAAGGCTAGACGCACAACTGGACACTTCATTCGCACGAATAGGCCTTCAATCGTACGAATCAAGTTCCCTCGTACGATTGAACCCTCATTCATGCGACTCAGCGTTCAGTCGTACCACGCATTCCCCAATCACCCGAATCAACTTCCAATCGCGCGAATGAACCTTCATTCGTGCGGTTGGTCCTTCAGTCGGGTGATACCCAGTCGCACACCTTCATTCGGCTGACTCAATCGCACACATTCATTCGGCTGACTCAATCGTACACATTCATTCGCACGTTTCATCCCAGTCGCCCCGATCAATCGCGCGAAGGAACCGATCGCATGACTCAGTCGCACGGTCGGCCCAGTCGCGGACTGCAGCAGGTCGCGACTGCTGGGCAGGTCGAACGGCCTTCGGCTGTTCCGTGCTCGGTTTTATCACAATCAAGACTTCCAGAAACACTCTCCTAACATGTCTAAGGGTAATGCACTCTCTGATTGACCTCAAACGCACCCCCACGACCACATGCATTCGGGTTGAACCCGAACACCCGAATCCCATACTTGCAGCAGTGAAACGGGTGATGAAATGGATGAAAATGGTCGCCTACCTGCTAGGAACGTGATTCCTAAGCTGTTGCGTGGCTTAATCCGGCGAAAACGAGCTCAATCGGGTGGTTTTGGGTGCTAGAATGGACAATCGGAGGTGAAGGGAGTGTAGGAGAGAAAGAGAGCTGAGAAATGGAGTGTTTGGCTGGTGGGTGGGTATTTATACCCAGCCCCAGTTTGCCAATTGACAGGTTTAGTCCCTGTACTTAGGTACCGAGTCCCCGAATTTGTTTCGGTTGACAACGACTTAGACGAGCGAGCTCTATTAATTAATAGGATTCCTTAGGTGATCCCGTTTGTGTGAATTCCCTACAAACACCCGCGTTAGTATTTATTACAATTAGTTTAACGATGTCGGTGGCGGTGTTTATATGCGTTTCGAGTATTTGCGTGTACGGGTAAATGTTAACGACAACGAATTTGAAAAATGTTAATCTGAAATTACGGGGTGTCACATCATCCCCTTGTTGTAGGAATTTTCGTCCCGAAAATTAGTACATCATGTCACATGGTTTTTACGGGGTAGTACAAGACTCAACAGTTTGTGATGTGGAATAGAGTACCTGTGTATCTAAGAGGTGGATGTCTGGTTTTGGAACAGTTGAGGGTACTTCCTCTTCATCTGGTCCTCGCGTTCCCAGGTAAATTCCGGTCCACGCTTCGAGTTCCAACGGATTTTAACGATAGGGATACGACTATGTTTGAGCGTTTTGACCTCTCGGTCCATGACTTCCACCGGTTCTTCAACGAAATGTAGTTGTTCATTCACGTGTATCTCGTCTAACGGGACGATAAGAGTTTCGTCGGCAAGGCATTTCCTCAAGTTGGAGACATGGAACACATTGTGTACCCCACGGAGTTCTTCGGGTAGGTTCAACTGATAGGCCACTGGGCCAACCCGTTTGACAATCTCAAACGGTCCCACGTACCTAGGGCTTAGTTTCCCGCGTTTCCCGAAACGAATCACACCTTTCCAAGGTGACACTTTCAAAAGCACCTTGTCACCTATTTGGAATTCCAATGGTCGGCGACGCTTATCAGCGTAACTCTTCTGTCGGTCTCGGGCTGCTGCCATACGGTTACGGATTTGCACGATCTTCTCAGTCGTCTCGTGCACCAGTTCAGGGCCGGTGAGTTGGCTTTCCCCAACTTCTGCCCAACAGATAGGTGATCGGCACTTACGCCCATACAGTGCCTCAAATGGAGCAGCTTTGATCGATGTGTGGTAGCTATTGTTGTAAGAAAACTCGACTAGCGGTAAATGGGTTTCCCAACTGCTGCCGAAATCTATGACGCAGGCACGTAACATGTCTTCTAGAGTCTGGATCGTACGCTCACTTTGACCATCGGTTTGGGGGTGGTACGCGGTGCTCATATCCAGCCGCGTTCCTAGTGCTCGTTGTAAGGACTGCCAGAAGTGTGAAGTGAATCGAGCGTCACGATCAGAGATAATGGAAACCGGCACACCATGCCGAGAGACTATTTCCCTGAGATAGATACGAGTCAACTTTTCCATGCGATCAGTCTCCCGGATTGCCAGGAAGTGTGCGGATTTCGTCAAACGGTCCACGATCACCCAAATGGTATCGCATCCACTGGGAGTCCGAGGGAGTTTCGTGATAAAGTCCATGGAAATCTGCTCCCATTTCCATACTGGTATTTCTGGCTGTTGGAGTAGACCAGACGGTCGTTGATACTCCACCTTAACCTTAGAACAGGTTAGGCATCTGCTTACGTACGTGGCAATGTCAGCTTTCATGTTCGGCCACCAGTAATGGGCTTTGAGATCGTGATACATCTTATCTGAACCTGGGTGGATTGAGTACCGGGACTTGTGAGCTTCGTCCATCACCAGTTCCCGTAGACCTCCATACAAGGGAATCCATGTTCGACCCATGAAGTAGCGGATTCCGTCAGGCTTGGTTTCTAGTTGCTTCTCCATACCTCGTAACGATTCGGCTTTCAAATTCTCGTCCTTTAACGCTTCAAGTTGAGCATTGCGGATCTGATCGGGTAAACCGGTGTGAATGGTAAGTTGCAATGCTCGAACTCGTCTTGGCTTGGGCGTTTCCTTCCGACTCAGGGCGTCCGCTACCACATTGGCCTTGCCCGGATGATACTTGATCGTACAGTCATAGTCGTTTAACAACTCGACCCAACGACGTTGTCTCATATTTAGCTCCTTCTGTTCAAAGATGTGCTGGAGACTCTTGTGATCGGTGTAAATGGTGCACTTGGTACCGTACAAGTAGTGTCTCCATATCTTGAGTGCAAATACCACAGCTCCCAGCTCTAGGTCGTGTGTCGTGTAGTTTTTCTCGTGTGTCTTCAGTTGACGAGATGCATAGGCAATCACCTTATTGCGTTGCATTAGCACGCAACCGAGGCCTTGAATAGACGCATCACAGTAGACCACAAAATCATCTGTCCCCTCAGGCAGGGATAGAATCGGTGCTGTACAGAGTTTCTGCTTCAGGATCTGAAATGCAGATTCTTGTCTATCACCCCAATCGTACGTAGTACCTTTATGAGTCAATGCGGTGAGAGGTTGAGCAATCTTCGAGAACCCTTCGATGAACCGTCGGTAGTAGCCAGCCAGCCCAAGAAACTGTCGTACCTCGGTCGGTGTCTTAGGCGTAGCCCAGTTCTTGATAGCTGCTATCTTTGCTGGATCAACGTGTATCCCATTCTCATTGACCACATGACCCAAAAAGTGGACCTCTCGCATCCAAAGTCACACTTTGAAAATTTTGCGTACAACTGTTCTTGTCTCAACAGCTCCAGAATCAGTCTAAGGTGTTCTTCATGTTCTTCTTTATTCCTTGAGTAAATAAGGATGTCATCGATGAAGACAATAACGAACTTGTCTAGGTAGGGTTTGCACACTCGGTTCATTAAGTCCATGAAAACCGCTGGTGCATTGGTCAACCCGAATGGCATAACCAAGAATTCGTAGTGACCATACCTCGTTCTGAAAGCAGTCTTTGAAATGTCTTCTTCTCGAATCCTTAGTTGGTGATAACCCGATCTTAGGTCTATCTTTGAATAGTAACTTGACCCTTGTAGTTGGTCGAACAGATCATCGATACGCGGGAGAGGATAACGGTTCTTAATTGTTGCCTTGTTCAATTCTCTGTAATCGATACACATGCGAAAAGTTCCGTCCTTCTTCTTGACAAACAGGATTGGGGCTCCCCATGGTGATGAGCTAGGTCTGATAAAACCTTTATCTAACAGTTCCTGCAGTTGTATAGACAGCTCTTGTAGTTCCCTCGGAGCTAATCTGTACGGTGCCCTCGCGATAGGGGCGGCTCTCGGAACTAAATCAATATGGAATTCGACCTGGCGGTGCGGTGGAAGGCCGGGTAGGTCTTCAGGGAAAACCTCAGGATAATCACGTACAACAAGGATATCTTCAATTTTCCTTTCCTCGGATTCTTTCTCAGTGACCATAGCTAGAAAAGCGGTATGACCCTTACGCAGACACTTCTGAGCTTTCATGTAGGAGATGATTCCAGAGACCATGCCACTCCTTTCGCCCTGAACCGATAAAATTTCACCACTAGGAAGTGGGATACGAACGATTTTCTCTCCACAAATGATCTCAGCTTGATTCTTGGATAGCCAGTCCATACCCACAACTACGTCGAAACTACCAAGTGTGACAGGCATCAGATCTATATCTATCTCGTGACCGCATAATCCTAGTCTGCACCCCTTGGCGATATGAGTTGCCTTGATTAGTTTTCCGTCAGCTAATTCTATCACATAACTAGGTTCCATGACAGCTAGGGTTACATCTAAGAACTTAATGAATTTGTTGGAAACAAAACTCCTATCAGCTCCAGTATCAAATAGTACAGTAGCAAAACAACCATTTAGGGGAAACGTACCAGTAACCACGTTCTGGTCATCCCTTGCCTCACCGGAACCAATCACGAATGCACGACCTTTAGCGTTGCCCCCGTTGTTACCCTTGTTTCCACCCTTCAGCTGCGGGCAATCCCTCCTGTAGTGGCCCTCCTTACCACATTCATAACAGATTCTAGTCGCTCCGCCCTGGCGTTGTTGTTGGGGTTGTTGCTGTTGAGTCATTATTTCACCCCGGCAGTCTTTGGCTGCGTGACCCATCTTTCCACATCTCTGACAACGGAGTCGGTCACATGGGCCTTGGTGATGGAAGTTGCACCGGTTACACTTTGAATTCTTGCCCGCGTAGCCACTCGATCCCTGGCCATAGTTATTGTTGTTCTGATTGTTGAAGCTTCTTGAAGGGTCAAACTTTTTGGTTTGTTGTTGCGGGGTGTTGTTGGAGCTTGATGACTTGTTGTTATTGCCGTCCCATTTCCTCTTGTGATCAGAAGTACCAGAAGTAGCGCCACGTTTGGGCAAGGTGCCCTGTGCCACTGCCTGGTCAGTGAGTTTATGGGCCAGTCGGATGGCCTGCTGGATAGTGACAGGATCAGCAGCCATCACACTAGCCTGGATTTGAGGAGCCAAGCCATCAATGTACTTTTCGATCCGTTTGTAGGCCGGAGTTACCATCTGCGGACATAATGCTGCCAACTCGTGCGAACGAGTCGTGTACTCCTCAATGTCTGAACCAATCATCTTTAAGTTCCAAAATTCTGCCTCCAGTTTCTGGACTTCACTCCTGGGGCAGTACTCCTCTTTCATCAGGATTTTGAAGTCTTCCCATGGCATACCATTTGCAGCACCAAGTCCTAAGGTTTGGACTTGTGAATTCCACCATGTCAGGGCTGGTCCCTCCAATGTGCCGGAGGCGTACTTGACCCGGTTTTCATCAGGACAGCTGCACATGGCAAACACTGACTCAAGTTTCTCTAGCCAGCGAAGCAGTGTGACAGCGCCCTCAGAGCCGCTGAAAGAATGAGGCTTGCAATCCATAAACATCTTGAAGGTACAGACCGTTGGACCTCCTCGATTCGGGTTCTGGTTGTTCTGGTCCTGATTGCGGGCCTGTTCATAAGCTGCAAGCGCATCAGCCACGCGCTCGTTGATGATTGCATTCAGCTCGGCTTGAGTCAGGGTGATATTTCCTCGTCCACCCGGGCGTCCAGGTCCTCTTCCAGACATGGTTTCTTCAATTCACAACACATATTAATCAATAACCTGATAATAATTATCGACTATAATATATATTGTATCATGCTAGTAAGAATGAGTGATTTGGTCGCATATCGATAGTAAGATTTTATGAGGGTCCGAGGCCTTATGCCTCCTGTGTATGGAATTGAAAGTTTGTACTGGCCATTACCGTTATCACCCAATAGAGTTGCCAGAGTTCTCATGCACGACAAATTACAATTACGTGTGCACCCGTGATTCTAATTTGCTTTGCATGGTCACACATGGTTCCTCCTATTCGAGATAACATACCTTGTCCAGTACCGAGTGTCATCAATGATAGAAGCATCAAAGATGTAGTTGTTATACCAAGAGTCAAATAACTAGAGTTGTACCAAAGTTGTACAAGCGAATTTGGGTGTCTAAGTCCGATTCTCTAATCGACTTGAATATCTTAGTTGTCCCTCGTCTACTGCTCAGACTAGCATAGAGGATAGGATATGTTGGGATTAGGAACAAGTGTGAGAGAGTTGGTTCTTTTTGTTTGTCATAGTTAAGCTTATCGCGTGTGTTAGAAATGAGTTTCGTGTTCCAATCATGGAAATGTTTGATTCAGTTCGTGTTGCTTTCACTCCGCGAGTGAAGGATCAAGTGTAAGCGTTGGTTGTGAGCGAGCGCGATTCTCCGCCCCTCTATCAGCCGGTAATGACACACATGTCATACCCATAGTGTTATGTTTGCTCAGCAGTGTAATGTCAATACACTAGAAGGTTGTTTGCACAATAGTAGTAACCATGTACGAGTGTTTGTGCAATACTAGTGTTGTGTCTAAGGCTATAGTCTAGATGCAATGCAATCCTAGTTCTCTATAACCTGTGGCTCTGATACCAATCTGTCACACCCTCAATTTCCACGAACGGGGTTTTACCGTTAGGCGTGTGACATACCCAGGATCTCAGACACAGTCATATCGAACGACACTATATGAATTTAAAACATACATTTGACTTCATTCAATGAACATTAACTGAGTTTACAACAATGCGGAAGCGTGTACGAAAGTAGTAAATCCATTACAATACTGTTACAATAGCCATGCTCAAACAAAATGTTCAATGCTGAAAATAAACTAGATGAATGCATGTCCTGAGTGCGTTTCCTGAAGCGTGCCTCATAAGCTTAAGCATTCCTGTGACCTGAGAAAACATGCTAAAGTGTGTCAACATAAAGTTGGTGAGTTCACAGGTTTAGTTAACAAGAAGTGTGTTCGAAAGCGTTTTCATGTTATGCGTTTCAATGGTTTAGTACATAAAGCATATCGTTAGGTAGCTAGCCTATGTTCTTGTTACTTAGCGTTTATCGTTTCGAACCGAAGCTGACTGTTTACGTCCCAATGTGTGTTCTCCACGTCTCTACCGACCGTGGGGAAGCGCAAGTTCCACGCCTTAACCGACCGTGGCAATCGTAAGTTCCACGTCTTGACCGACCGTGGCAATCGTATGTGTTCCGTCATGTCTCATAAGACCATGACGGGGTGTTCCACGTCTTAACCGACCGTGGCAATCGTATGTTAGGTCAATTGTGCACCCGTTTGACCTCCAATCAAGCTAGCGTGACTAGCCCGGGTGGGGTTTGTCAGACCCAGTAGTACTACTCAAAATTACCTCGCTAATCCCATTACTAACGGTTCGTGTGTGCGGGGACATGAGTGTGTTGCACTAACGTAACAAGCGATATCAATATTACTACAACCATTAATGTAAATGTGTTTTGCATGTTTTCTCCCCCAAACGGAAAGAGATGTAAAAAGGGGCCGTGAAACTCACAGATGATGTAGCAAGTGTGTAGGATGCAAGTCTCCCAAGTGTTGTTTTACGATGCGCTGTCAAACACCTATTGACAGTTGTGTTACGCGTTAATGTTGTGTTTAGCGTTAATAGACATGTTTAGTCGGGTCGGGTTGCATGGGTTCGGTCGGGGGTGACACACACAAGCAGGCATTCACGTATCAGACTTCATGTAGATCCCAAGTGGGTTGTTAATATTTGTAAACAGTTAGGTTGTTTCAGGTTGAAAAGTATGTGCTTGTTGATTGCGTTGACTTTAATCTTTGTGGTCAAGAAATGACACTTTATTGCTGTTAACTTGTCGTCGCACGATAGACACTTCGCACACCAGAAGGGTTCACATCAAATGACTCCAATCGCATAACAAGGCTAGACGCACAACTGGACACTTCATTCGCACGAATAGGCCTTCAATCGTACGAATCAAGTTCCCTCGTACGATTGAACCCTCATTCATGCGACTCAGCGTTCAGTCGTACCACGCATTCCCCAATCACCCGAATCAACTTCCAATCGCGCGAATGAACCTTCATTCGTGCGGTTGGTCCTTCAGTCGGGTGATACCCAGTCGCACACCTTCATTCGGCTGACTCAATCGCACACATTCATTCGGCTGACTCAATCGTACACATTCATTCGCACGTTTCATCCCAGTCGCCCCGATCAATCGCGCGAAGGAACCGATCGCATGACTCAGTCGCACGGTCGGCCCAGTCGCGGACTGCAGCAGGTCGCGACTGCTGGGCAGGTCGAACGGCCTTCGGCTGTTCCGTGCTCGGTTTTATCACAATCAAGACTTCCAGAAACACTCTCCTAACATGTCTAAGGGTAATGCACTCTCTGATTGACCTCAAACGCACCCCCACGACCACATGCATTCGGGTTGAACCCGAACACCCGAATCCCATACTTGCAGCAGTGAAACGGGTGATGAAATGGATGAAAATGGTCGCCTACCTGCTAGGAACGTGATTCCTAAGCTGTTGCGTGGCTTAATCCGGCGAAAACGAGCTCAATCGGGTGGTTTTGGGTGCTAGAATGGACAATCGGAGGTGAAGGAGTGTAGGAGAGAAAGAGAGCTGAGAAATGGAGTGTTTGGCTGGTGGGTGGGTATTTATACCCAGCCCCAGTTTGCCAATTGACAGGTTTAGTCCCTGTACTTAGGTACCGAGTCCCCGAATTTGTTTCGGTTGACAACGACTTAGACGAGCGAGCTCTATTAATTAATAGGATTCCTTAGGTGATCCCGTTTGTGTGAATTCCCTACAAACACCCGCGTTAGTATTTATTACAATTAGTTTAACGATGTCGGTGGCGGTGTTTTATGCGTTTCGAGTATTTGCGTGTACGGGTAAATGTTAACGACAACGAATTTGAAAAATGTTAATCTGAAATTACGGGGTGTCACACCAATTGACTCCACTAAATACTCAAACCTTCCTGGTAGAAAAGCTTTAGTAAATAGGTCTGCCAACTGTTTTTCAGTTGCTATTTGAATCAAAATGATTAAACCTTTTTCAGAATTATCTCTTAGAAAATGATATCGAATTTTGATATGTTTTGTTTTTGAATGTTGAACTAGATTAGCTGTAATGAACATAGCATCAATGTTATCAATGTAAATGGGTGTTTTAAGAAAATTGAACCCATAATCTAGCAGTTGGTTTTGCAACCAAAGGATTTGAGAACATCCTGCTGATGCAGCTATGTACTCAGCTTCTGCAGTTGAGACAGAAACATTTGTTTGTTTCTTACATTGCCACGAAACTAATCTGGGTCCAAGAAACTGACATCCACCCGTTGTAGATTTTCTGTCTTGACAACATCCACCATAATCACTATCTGTGTATCCGTGTAACTCAAAATTACCCTCGTAAGGATACCAAAGCCCTAAAGCTGGTTTACTTTTGAGATACCTGAATATTCTTTTGACAGCAATTAAGTGAGATTCTTTCGGGTCTGATTGATACCTGGCACAGACACAAACAGCATACATGATGTCTGGTCTTGATGCAGTAAGATACATCAAAGAACCAATCATAGATCTGTATAAAGTTTGGTCTACTGATTTTCCTTTGGAATCAGGCTCAATCTTGGTGTTTACGTCAGCTAGAGTTCTTATGGATTGACAATCATGCAGTTTGAATTTCTTCAAAAGTTTAACAAACTTCTCTTGATTGATAAAAATACCATCTGCAGATTGTTGAACTTGCAATCCAAGAAAGAAATTGATTTCTCCCATAGAACTCATTTGGAAACGAGATTTCATGATTTCTTCAAATTCATTGCACAATTTTGGACTGGTAGAACCGAATATGATATCATCTACATACACTTGCACATATAAGAGATCGTCATTATCCTTCTTTATGAATAAAGTAGGATCGATTTTCCCTCTTGTGTATCCATGTTGGATCAAGTGTTGAGATAATGTCTCATACCAAATTCTAGGAGCTTGATGTAGGCCATATAAAGCTTTGCTAAGCTTATACACTCGATGTGGAAATTCTGCATCCTCAAAGCCTGGAGGTTGCTTCACATACACATCATCAGTGATTGGACCATACAAGAATGCACCTTTGACGTCCATTTGATACACCTTGAATTTCATGAATGATGCATAAGCCAGGAAAACACGAATGGATTCGAGTCTTGCAACTGGAGCAAATACTTCATCATAGTCAATTCCTTCTTCCTGTGTGTATCCTTGTGCAAGAAGTCTTGCTTTGTTTCTTATAACAATGCCACGATCATCAGTTTTATTTCCGAACAACCATTTCATGCCTATGGCATTTTCTCCTTTAGGTAATTCCACTAACTTCCATACTTCTTGTTTGCGAAATTGAAGAAGTTCTTCTTGCATAGCTTCAATCCAACCATTGTCCTGTAATGCCTCGGTGACATTTTTAGGAACAATCTGAGAAAGAAAACAAGAGTATAAACAAACATTTGCATGTTCAGATTTACTCCTAGTAGTTCTTTCATTTAGAGGACCGATAATCTATGATGTTGGATGGTTCTTGTGGATACGAGATGTCGGTATCTTAGTTCCTTGAACATTAACATCAAGATTGATTTGGTTCCAATTGGAGAGTTGTTGCAATAAGGTAGAAGAATGTGGAGTGAAATTTGGAACTTGAGTCAGAGAATTGAGAAAGTAATCAAAGTTACTATGATCAATTGCATCTCCAGAGATGGAAGATGTGCCAGACTCAGGATGTCCAATTTCTGTACCATCATTAGGAATTGGTTGTGATGCTTCTTGATCTGCTGAAACCGAATGATCTGAAGCTGAGAAACATGAACATTGTCATTGAATTAGATTGTTGAATCCTTGACAAATGAAAAGAATGGATAATCTGGACGAGCATCATCTGAATCATCAGAATCTAAATGATCACTGAAAGATCCAAGATCTCCTCTTGAGTTCTTCTTACCTGAAAAATCATCAGATTGATTAAACAAGTTAGGTTGAAATGAGTTTGACAAAGAATCCAAATCGAATAACCATGCAGGACCATTTGAAACTGATGGAAAAGAATTTTCCAGAAATTTAACGTTGAATGTTTCATTAATAGTGTTTGTCCTAGAGTTATAAACTCGATAGGGTTTGGAAACAGATGAATATCCAACGAAAAATCCATTATCAGCTTTTCTTCAAATTTTCCTAAATGATCACTTGAGTTAAGAATCATAACTGGACAACCAAATGATTTTAAAAAATTATGTTTGGTTTCCTGTCAAACATCAACTCATATGGAGTTTTCTTTTTATCTTTAACAAGTAAGATTCTATTCTGAACAAAACAGGCTGTTGATATCGCTTCGTCCCAGAAAGTGATTGGAATTTTGGCATCAGCTAACATAGACCGGGCAGCTTCAATCAGAGTTTGGTTCTTCCTTTCAGCAACACCATTTTGTTGTGAAGTTCTGGGAGCACTGAACTGATGAACTATCCCTTTTTTGCACAAAACAAATCAATGTTAGTATTTTTAAATTCAGTTCCATTATCACTTCTTATTATCTTTACTTTTTGTTCAAGTTGATTTTCAACTTTATTAATGAATTCTTTTAGAAGATCTGCAGTTTCAGATTTAGCATGAAGAAAGAAAACCCAAGAAAATCTTGTATAGTCATCTATGATAACTAAACAGTATGATTTTCGACCAATACTTCTAACATTAGTTGGTCCAAAAGGTCCATATGTAACATCTGGAGTGGTTTGGTGTTTGAGTTTATCAATTTGGACTTATAAGACGCTCTATGTTGTTTTCCCTTCAGACATGCTGAGCAATGATCAGTTATTGAAAACTTCTTGGAAGGAAGTCCAATAACATGATTTCCTGCTACAAGCTTGTTCATGTTTTTGAAGTTGGAATGACCGAGTCGTCTATGCCAAAGCTTGCTTTCATCATTTGATGCTTTAGCAATCAGGCAAGTAGTTTCAGTTGCAGGATCCACTTGAGACATATCCAGTTTGTATACATCTCTGTCTCGAGCAGCTTTAACTATCACCCAGTCATTGCTAATCTGAAAACCTGGTTTCAAGACATAACAATGAGATTCATCAAAAAGAACAGAATAATATTTGTCACAAATTTGGGATACACTTAGAAGATTAAAGTTCAACTGTGAACAGAAGTTGACTTTATCAAAACTGATAATCCCATTGGACACTGTTCCCTCTCCTGTTATCTTTCCACCTGCATCACCTCCAAAAGCAACATGTGTTCCATCTTTTAACTTAAAGTCTTGTAATAAGGCTTGATTGCCTGTCATATGCCGGCTACACCCACTGTCTACATACCATGAGTTCATTGGTCTCCGCGGGCGTACCTGCATTCAAAGACATTTAAGGTGAGTTAGTAACCCAAGCCGAGATGGTCTTGGGCTTGCCAAACTTGTCAACAATTGTAAATTGTTTGAAATGAAGTTTGTTGACATCTGGTTTCTTTTGAAATTTAGGATTTTCAATTCCTTTTTGAAAAACATGATGATTGTCTTTTTGTTGTTTTGTTTTCAAAACATTATATCTGTTTTCAAGATCATCATCAAGAAATCTTGAACCATTTGAGAATGTTCCTTTGTTTATTCTCATAGATCGTGGAATAAACTTTCCTGGATTGTATTGCTGTGATTTAACAAAATATTTATTATCATAATCAGAATTGTTTCTTTTGAAAGATCTCAGACCCAAGGAAGGTTGTTGTTGTGAAAATTTAAACCCAATATTTTGATTTCTTATAAATTGTGGATTTACAAAGCCTTGATTATTGAATTCCTTCCTTGAAGAGTTCTTCCTGAAGTAACAATCATTTGTATTATGATTTCTTTCATCACACAAAGCACAGTATTTGTTAAAGTAACACTCAGCTGTTTTGTGATTTGTCATATCACATATGTAGCAATACTTGTTAAAGTAACATTCTAAAATGTCATGATTGTACATGTCACAGATATCACAATACTTTTCAGAATGTTTGAACAACATTTTGTTAACCCTTGAAGTAGAAGCAACATTTGATTCTTGTTTAAATCTTGGGTTAGGCATATTAACTTGTTGTTTCTTTGGTGTGAATTTGGTCATTTGATTTTTAGGATTTTTCTTTTGAACTTGAACAAAATTCTGTGACTCCTTTGATTCAAATCTTTTATGCACAGCGGAAGTCTTAGGACCTGAACTTGTTTTCAGATCAGAGTTAGATTTGATCTTAGGTATAGATGTCATTTTTGTGTTTGTGTTCATGTCAAAAGTTCCTGCAGACACAAACTTCACAGGTTTAATTTGAGTATTGTTCTGTGACTGATTAATTGATTCAGTTTTCTTTGCTTTTGCAGCTTTTCTTCTTCTTTGATTTCTCAATCTTGATGAAGTTTTCTTGCTTTGAAGTTTAGTTGAATCTTTTGAAGATTCCTTTTGACACTCTTTTTCTTCAGTTAATTCATTTGAACTTGAATCATCAGAAATATTATTATCTGTTTTCAGCTTATTTTGCATTTGTTATGGTTCATATGATTTGACTTTGACTGGATGACCATTTTTGATCTTGTCTAAGTCAGTTTCTTCATAACCTTCAACATTTTTCTTTTTAAAGTTCTTTTGATCTTGAAATTCTTTCAGTTTAGCTTTGTTTTCTGGTGAATGATCATGAGTATTGAAATTCTCTGGTAATGTGTTTGAGATTGATTCAGGCATAGGTTCATGTGTGAATCCTAATCCTGTTTTATCTTTGTCATTTCTTCCATTCACCAGCTGCTCAACAATTTTCTTTGAGCTTTTAACTTTGGCTAAATCTATTTAAGTTGCTGTATGTGCCAATTTTTCTTGTTCAAGTGTTTTGTTCATCTCTTCAAGTTGTTTCTTTACAAGTTCAAGTTCTTTAAGAGTTTTGTTCCAAGAACCTTAAAGAGACATGATCTTTTCATCAGCAATTTTGTGATCTGATTTTAGTTTATTATGTCTTGATTCTTCTTATTTGAGCTTGTCACATATTTTGAATGAATATGTTCTGTAGTGTTCAACTTGTTTAAAACATGCTTTTGTGCATATTTTCTCTCTCACTTCCACTGGTATTTCAGGATAGGAGTTTGAAGATTCAGTATCAGAAGAGTTAACAACCTTTGGTTGTTCTGATTGAGCCATAAGAGCAACTTCTTCAGTGGTATCTTTTGGGTCTGATTTGTCGCTCTAATCATACTCTTCTTCTTGATCTGATTCATCATCCTTCTTAGGATCTTTATCTTCAGACCAGTCTTCATCATCAACCTCAACAACTAGAGCCAGATTAGCAGTGAGATCAGCGGTAAATTGCTCTGCATATGCACTCCAGTCATAACCATCTTTGATGTTTACAACCAGTGCCTTCTTAGGTTCCTCACTATTTTTCTCTTCTTTGGGTTCTGGCATAGGTAGACTTTGGTATGGCTTTTGAAAAGTCTTGTTTGTCTGTTGCTGATATTTCTGGCCATTTGAGCTGCCTTGACTATTTCCTCCTTGGTTTCTTGGAGCTTTACATTCTCTTGAAAAATGACCATAGCTGTTACAGTTAAAACATCTTGATTTTGATTTATCAAACCCAACAGTTTTGTTTGCACTGGGTTTGTAATTTATGTAAGTGTAAGAATGCTTTTGAGTTCTGTAAGCTATCATGACCATTTGCCAATTAAGATCCATTTCTTCTACATCATCTGGATCCATTTCAAATAGATCTTGTAGAACTAGCTCCACTTGAGTCAGATGACTGCCTTGATAAGCTTGGAAACTTGCCATGAATGCTGTGAATGCAGTTTTTGACTCTTCATCTTGTAAAAGAATGTTAATCACGTCTTTCACTTTGCTTGGATTGGGAGAGTTTGAGGAGGATGGCATCTCAGTTAAAGGTTTAGGCATTTGAGCTTTAGAAGGAGACTGTGGTTGTGGTTGAGTAGAGTAAGCAGGTGCACTGGTGAAGAATCCTGCTCCCACAAATAAATCACCTTCATCTTCAGGATTGATCTGATCCTTTGCAAGGAATGCATTCTCTACAGTATTTGTTGGAGAAGCAACATACTTATATTGAGATGTTGATGCATGTCTGTCATTGTTTCTAGAGCTTTTATCAATCTCAAATGATTCAATCTTTGCAATAAGCAGATCATGGTCCATTGGAAACTTTTTAGTATGTTTCAACAAAGTAACAGTTTGTTTCCATGATGATGGAAGTGCATTCAGAAGTCTATTATTCAAGTCTTCAAGATCATTCTTGATTCCCAACATAGATATTTCTGTAGTGAGTGGCACAAATCTGTTCATCATCTGATTTATTGTTTCTCCTGAGATGTGCTCAAAAAGTTCCAATTGCCTTTTCAGTTTTTGCTTTTTCAGATCTTGAATTTCTTTCCCTCCTTCACAGATAACCTTCAGTGCTTTGTACATAGTATATCTAGTTTGATAGTTTTCAAGTCTGGATAGTACTTCCAAAGGTAGCCCTTTACACATGAGAGAATAAGCTTTGACATCATTTTTCACCTTCTTTAAGTCTTCTCCATGTAGGTTATCTTCTAGATATGGTTCTTGTGTATCTTTAGTATACACAAATCCTCTGTCTGGACCATCAGTAGTCACAGGAATGTAAGGTCCCTTTTCAATTGATTTCCATAGATCAGTGTCTATGGAATTCAAATGATGTTTCAGTCTAAGAGACCAGTTTTTAAAATCAGCTCTGTTTTTAAGTTTTGGAACTCTGTTCTCAGAATCTTCTGATTTAGCCATTCTTATAATTTTGTTGTTTTTCTAAGCTTTTGAATTAAGAAAAGACTTAAAAAATATTTTTGGATTTCTGAATTTTGTTGAAAAAATAAATTTCTAAGTGTCATTGAAGATAAGTCTGAACAGTGGTGATAAGTCTCAACAGTATGAAACGTCCCAACAGTGATAAAACGCCTCAACAGCTGATAAGTCTAAGGAAATGCCTTAGAAAATTTCCAACACAAGGACTAGAAATCCCAAACAGTAGTGAAACGCCTTCACAGTTGAAACTATCGCACAGTGGTTATACGTCCACACAGTGATGGTATTTCTAAACAAGTGAAACTACCGCACAGTGGTTATACTTCCACACAGTGGTAATACGTCCAGGGGTAAAAAGTCTGAACAGTTGAGAAACGCATAAACAGTTCTCAAATGTCTGAACACTTAGTCAAATTTCAGTGTTTTTCAACCCTAATACGACACATTCATCATGTTCTTATGAATGTAACGAACTCAGAAATTTCAAAATCCTTCAATTGTTGATGAATTAAGCTGAAACTTTCCAACAAGTTCATGATTATACTGATAATCAATCCTCTAACATCAATTTCAGTAATTATCCACAATTTTCAATGAATTTCGGAAATTTTAGGTCGAACACTGAAGAACACTTTCTCGAACTGTTTTTCACTAATTCACTCAATTTTGATGAGATAAACTGCAATTTGTGATTCAAAACATGTTTCTGATGATGAAACACAACTCTGATTCACAATATTTCACTTGAATTGTCAATCTATTACAGATTTCAGTGGATTTTTGAAGTTTCTTTGGTCGACAAAAACTTCAAAAACACTCAACCGAAAGCTCTGATACCAATTGATAGGATCAATTAGAGCAATCTGTAACAAATTATATGAACAATTCAAAGAAACACGAACAATTGTAATCAAATCAAGCAATATAAACAAAATTCAGAATTCATTGATAGCAAAGACGATTACAAGAGTTAGAAAGCAGTTTATGCAAAAACTTTTCAAAAACTTAACAATCTACTCTAAGTCTATGCTATTTATACTAGAAACTTCTAAGGGACCTAACATGTTCCCACAAATATGAATGACTACGGACATTTAGAATAATAAACATATTCATGGATGTAAACATGCTAAAAGGAACATAACTCAAAATATCATAAATATATAGATAAGTTAAATATTACAATTGTTCCATATTTTCAATATTAATACTAAAACAGATCAATTCCAATCACTAGAATATCGATGTCCTAAGGCACAAGTATGACTTTCATGCTTTGCCCTTTCGAGGAGCTTCGTCAGTGGATCCGCAATCTTTTGATCAAAGTGAACTTTGCGAATACATATCTTTCCCTTTTCAACTTCATCCCTTATGTAGTTGAATCTCCGCTCATTGTGCCTAATCTTTTGATGTGCACGGGGTTCCTTGATTTGAACAATCGCACCCTCGTTATCACAAAAAATTTCTAAGGGGTCTTGAATGGTAGAGACACCCTTAGATCAGCGATAAACCTTTTTATCCATGCAGCTTCCCAAGCTGCTAATGAGGTGGCTATGTATTCGTATTCTGTAGTTGACAATGCTACCCTATTCATAATGGAGACATACCCCGATTGTGATCGAAGATCATCTCGATCGGTTTGGAAACTCGCATCCGTGTAACCCTTTACAACGAGTTCCTATTTCTCAGATCCGTATATTAGAAACATATTCTTAGTCCTCCTAAGGTATTTCAATATACTTTTAACAGCCATCCAATGGCTATTACCTGGATTCTGCTGATATCTTCTTGTCATGCTTAACGTGCATGACATGTCTGGTCTAGTGCATATCATCGCATACATAATGAATCCTATAGCAGATGCATATGGAATGTCCTTCATACGATCTTGCTCATCCTTTGAGCTTGGACATTGAGATGCACTCAATACTATCCCTCTTTGAATAAGTACTATACCTTTCTTAGAGTTTTCCATCTTGAACCTTTTCAAGATTTTATCAATGTATGCACTTTGGTTTAACTTATCAACCGCCTCGATCTATCCCTATAGATCTTTATTCCCAAAATACAGGCGGCTTCACCGAGTTCTTTTATGGAAAAACAATTTACAAGCCAGGTTTTAACACCTTCCATGGTTGGAATATCATTTCCAAATAGTAGTATGTCATCAACATAAAATACTAAGATTGTAATTGCACTCCCACTAGCCTTTTATACACACAAGCCTCGTCAGCTTTCTTGATGAAACCAAATTTCTTGATCTCTTCATCAAAACGTTGATTCCAACTTCTTGATGCTTGTTTCAATCCATAGATTGATCTCTTTAACTTGCATACTTTATTAGGATGTTTTGGATCGACAAAACCTTCAGACTGAACCATATGGACAGTCTCTTCGAGATGTCCATAAAGAAAGGCGGTTTTGACGTCCATTTGCCAAATCTCATAATAATAATGAGCAACCATGGCCAGCATTATCCTAATAGACTTTAGCATTGCCATAGGCGAGAAGGTTTCATCTTAATCAACCCCTTGAATTTGAGTGAAACCTTTTGCTACAAGTCTTGCTTTGTAAGTATCCAAGTTTCCATGCATATCTGTTTTCTTCTTGAAAACCCACTTGCATCCAACCGATTTGGAGTTAAGTGGAGGGTCAACCAATTCCTAAACTTGGTTGTCATACATGGATTGCATCTCTACGTTCATGGCTTCCAGCCATTTGTCACAATCCGAATTAGACATTGCATCATGGTATGTAGTTGGCTCATCAGAGTCAACCACATAGCATCCATCCATGAAAAATCCATATCTTTCAGTTGGAGTGCTAATTCTACCAGATCTGCGAACGTTTTATGTGTATTGATCAACCTCTTGATCATCATCAACAACCTCTTGTTGATGGCTAGTGTCAACCAAACATGTTTTGGCATGTGGATCTTGATCCTCATCAGATTCCACTGTTCTATACGTCATTCCTTCCATAAGGAACTTGGCTTCCAAGAACTCTGCCCTTTGAGCAATAAATTCCATTTGCTCTATTGGATCAAAGAAGTAGTATCCTATACAGTCTTTGAAATATCCAACAAGTATACACTTAGTGGATCGACTTTCCAATTTGTTTTGGGTGTTAAGCTTAACATAAGCTTCACAACCTGATACCTTTAAATATGATAGGGATGGAACTCTTTCCATGCCATATTTCAAAAGGTGTCGAACCCACTTTCTTGGTTTGGGCCATATTCAAAATACGAGCCGTGGAGAGTAGTGCGAAACCCCAAAATGATAGAGGTAGTGAGCTTATAGCCATCATAGATCAAACCATATCCAATAGGGTTCGATTTCTCCTTTAGACACACCGTTATATTGTGGTGTTTCGGGAGGAGTAAGTTATGAGACAATCCCACAACTTCTTGGATGATCCTGAAAAGCCTCACCAAGGTATTCTCCTTCTCTATCTTAACGGAGAACTTTGACAGTTTTATTGAGTTGACTTCCTACTTCATTCTCGAAGATTTTGAACACTTCAAAAGCTTCATGTTTATGTGTCATCAAGTACACATAACCATAGTGACTGTCATCGTCGGTAAAGGTAATGAAGTATCTTTCACCATTCCTTGTCTTTGTCTTAAAAGGACCACATACATCCGAATGCATGACTCCTAATAAGTCTTTTGCCCTCTGGTCAGTACCACTAAAGGGCGACTTGGTCATCTTACCTTGTAAACAAGATTCACACTTATCAAATGAACAATATTCATTTGTTTTCAAAAGACCATTCTTTTCAAGTGTTTAATTCCAATTCTTGTTTATGTAACCAAGATGACAATGCCAAAGATAAGAGTCACTTAAACCATTTTAAGTCTCTTGGTGCATGATTGGTATAATGTGTTATTATAGGATGAATCATCATGAACCAATTCATAAATACCATTAAAAGGAATAGCCTTGAAATAATATACATCATCCATACAGACATAAATACCATCTTTCACAAACTTTAAATCATAACCATATTGTTTTGAAAGGGAAACTGAAATTATGTTCCTAGTCAAACTAGGATCATATTAAAATATTTTGAAGAACAACTTCCAAACCAATTGAAGTTTCAAAACATAGTCTCCTTTCTTAAAGTGTTTATTTCTTTTGAATCCTTGCAAAAGATTGCAAATGTGAGTTCCACACCTGGTATCCAATACCCATGTGTTTGAAAAAATAACATCTAAGTCAATATGGATCATGAAAGTTGTGCTTGAGGTTTGCCCAGCATCCCTCTTATTTCTCAACTCTTTGAGATAGGTTGCATAATTCCCTTTGAAATGTCCTATCTCACCACACTCAAAGCATGGATCATTTTCCGTTACCTTAGGCTTCATAAGCTTAGGTTTTAGAGGTTCCGTTTTAACCTTCCCTTTCCTTTTGCCTTGGAGTGCTCCTTTCCTTTGGCAACATTTGCCTTGGGATCGGGGAATGGCCTTTTCCTATTGCCCCCCTCATTGATCGAGAGAAAAGTAGAACCTTTCTACCCATCCCCGCCTCAGCTGTTTTGAGCGTTGCGTGAAGCTCACCAATGCTTTTGTCCCATCCGTTCATATTGTAATTCATTATGAACGTCTCAAACTTTTAGTTAGGCCATTAAGGATCAAGTCCGTGGCCAACTCCTTTGCGACAGGATAGTTAAGCCTTCCGAGGTGATAAATGTGGCTTTTCATCTTAAGTACATAAGATGATACCGATTGGGTTTCTTCCATGTGACACGCATGAAGTGCTAGAACCGTTTCGAAGCGCTCCACCCTAGGTTGTTGAAGGAACATTTCCTTTAATTGGGTAATCATTTCATATGCCCCATAATGCTCCAAGTCCTTTTGGAGTTTAGGAATCATGGTTCCCAACATGAGGCAGGATACCTGCATGGAATCCTTAGTATACTGAAGCCAATCGTTATAGGCGTCAACATCCTCGGGGTCGGTTTGGTCAGGAATATGATCATCAAGGACATAGGCTCTTTAAAATAGTTCTCAGTGATAGGGTATGGACGGTCGGGGTGGTAGCATTATTGTTTGCGGCCATTCTACAAAATTTACAAAGTTCTTATTAGTATTTCTGAAAAATTACATTTTAATCATTAATACCCTTTATTCTCATAGACAATTAATAATTAAAATCTATAATCCAACGTTACATTCAAATAATGGTTAGGTGACCTTTATCCCATTATTTAAATTAACAAGGTAGTCAACATTTGACAATTGCAACCTTTTGTAACTTCTAGCCTTTATGGGATCGGTTAAACATCTTATGTTTGTTTGGCATGTTTAATCCCATCAACACCATTATACGCCATGCTTCGGTGACCCTAAGCACATGGTTTCCAATTCAAGTCTTCCTACTTACACACACGTGTGAGTTTTCACATACAAGCGGTTAGGTGACCTTTATCCCACAAGTACGTTAGACTCACTTCAAACACACAAGTTCCCTACAAGTGGTTAGGTGACCTTTATCCCACAAATAGTTCTCAAGTGATTCGAGTTTCGTGTAAAAGGATGGTGTTAAACTTGTTTCCAAAAAGGATTTAAGTTTCCATTAATTCTAGTCTTTGAAAACTCTATGTACCTTGTATTTGCATGCTTTCAAAAACATGGTACCCTATGGTTCTTCCTTTTAATAAAACCCATTTATTAAAATCATTAATCCTTTTAATAACATTTTATTAATCACTTGATGATTTGGAACCATAAATTTTCATCTTGTTTTGTTTGTTAGTTTGTTATACATATCCAAATATCCAACAATCATCCAAAATTAAACAAATCAAACAAGCACAACCAAACAATCACAAGTGCATAACCATAGCCACTAAGTTGACCACACTTGTTTGCCATCACAAGTGTTGTCATAAAGTCATTCCTAAGGGTTTAAAATTGACACTTCAAAGTGTCCATGAACTCCCACTTGAACCCGCATCTGTATGCTTCAAGTGTCCATGTCTTTTGTGTCCTTGCTTTTGGGTCTTCTTCTTGTGCATCTTCTTTTACAAAATTATATCCTAATATAATTTTCTAATAAAAGAAATGCACCTATTCTATTTATTACATAACCAAATGAATAAACAAATTACAACCCAAATAGAAACACAAAAGAAATTATTACAACCCATAAAGAATGAATACAACCAACATGACAAGATTACAATCAACCAAATCCAAAACACACATGGTCAAGGCTATGTTATGCACTAATATATCTATCCATATACATCATTCCAAGAACCAAAATGAACCCCATTTGACCCTAAATTTTCAGCCAACATAAACCAAGAATTTAGGGTCTTTTGTCCAAACAAAAACCATAATCAACCACTTGATATCTTTCTTTCAAGGTTTAATCATAAGCATGTAAGATATAACCTTGAAAGGTTGGGGATTCATCATAACATCACAAAACAGCCCCTATTAGGTTGTTTAAGTCCTATAAAACCAATTTTACAAGGACAAATGAAGCTAGTCATCCACATATCTGGCTCTAGATGCCAATGATGAGTTTGTTGTTTCTTTGACATTGTTGTTTAACCATTTAAACAAGAAAAATGCAGCGGAATAAAGCTTAATTTATTGATTCATAATCTGAAAATTAAGGTTCATTTGATAATAACAACAAACCCAAAATCATAAGGATCATTAATATGTGTTTGAACTAGCTATCAACAAGAAATAACAACCCAAACATGACATACAAACTACCTTTTGTATGCTGCTGAAAACATGGATGAAACACCTTCCAAAGGGCTGCCTAAAACGAGATTTGGATGAAGATGGGGCTGCTCTTGAATGGCCAAAACACCAAGGTAGATGTTCTCAAGCTTCCATACTCACAAGCATGATGCAAACACCTTTCTTGTTAGGATTTTGACACCAAAAACGAATCAAGAATGCTGAAAATTCCGAATTTTCAGCTTGTTTTCTTCTTGAAGATGAGAGAAAAAGTTCTTGTTCTTGATGGCCTTTTGCATGTATGAGAGAGAAGAGATTAAGTGTGTGTTTTCAAGTTTGCTAGTTACAAGACCAAGAGCACACACCTCATGAAAGGGGCGGCCGCATTTTTATTCAAAAGTGGTTTTTCCCCCTTAAAACTTTAACTCTTTTCTTTTACTTGTCACTAGTTGAGTTTATAAAATTAACTTTTAATTTTATAACTCATACACACACAATTATATTATCTAATGTTATTTAACTATTTTAAATAACATTACAAATAATATTATTGAACAAAATATCCTTATAAGTTTTTCGATCTCATATGCAATTTATTTAGAAAACCCATTTTTTAAATTGGTGTTAGATCATATCATCAATTAAATATTAATTGGTGTTTGCTAAACTTGTTATTGGGTATGACCCGACTAGGATCATGACGTACTAACCACATCAATATTCTATGTATCTTGGGTATAAAGAATCCAACATCCTCATCATCCTCACTAGGTTGATCGAGGATAGGGTTGTCTAAAACATATGATCGTTTCTCTTGCTTGAGAAGGATTCTCAAATTTCGATACCAATCCATAAAATTGTTATGATTTAGACGTTCCTTTTGGAGAATCGCTCGTAAAGATTGGGCGGACGTGGATGAATTATCATGATTATCATTATTATTGGTGGCCACCTACAAAATTTTAACAAAGATCAATTTTAGTATTTTTGATATTGTCATTTTAGTAATTAATATCTTTTAAGATCATTTTCATATTAAAATCTAGAACCCAACATTACATATAAATAGTGGTTAGGTGACCTTTATCCCACGATTTAAATTAATAAGGTGGTCAACGATTGACGGTTGTAACCATTTGCAACTTCTAGAGGTATGGGATTGACTTGAAACATCATATGTAAAGTCGGCATGTTAATCCCATCAGCACCATTTGGAAACCACATCGTAGGTGATCCATTTGTCATGGTTTGTAAATCAAGACACCCTACTTACACACATTTGTGAGTTTGCCAAAATAAGCGGTTAGGTGACCTTTATCCCATGAATATGGCAATCTCACCTCAAGTCACAAGTTCCCTCAAAATGGTTAGGTGACCTTTATCCCACTAAGAGGCCCGAGTGACTCAAGTGTTGTGTAAAAGGACGGTGTTGATCTCATTTTTAAAATATTTATAGATTTCATAATTCTAGTTTAGAAAACTCTATGTATTCATATCTACATGCTTTCAAATACAAGATACCCTATGGTACATTGATTAAAACCCTTTTAATCTTTAAAATCATTAAACAATTTTAATAACCTTTTATTACCTTTTAATGATTAAGGACTATTTAGATACTTTTGACAGGATCTCAGTCTCTAGTTTGATCAATTAGGTTGTATTCGCAGCGGATTTAGCATGAGAATTAGCAATTACAAGCAAGAACACAAGGATTTTGCATGTAACAGTACAAATATATAGAGAGAGAACAATTCTGCCAAAAAGGTATTTTCTATTGCTTACATGTTTCGGCACGGTTACAGTTAGGTCATCTTCCTTTTATAGAGGAAGAATGACGTAGGCTGATGTCACTTGATAGTGACATCAAACCGTCAGTAACAAACTACTGAAAGAACACTAAACTACTGAAGATGTCAAACAGCTGACATCTTCTTACAAAAGGCCAAGTGTTCTAACTTATTACAAACTACTGAAGAAACAAGAAACTACTGAAAGTTACAACGAATGAAGAACAAACTCTTCAGTCATTTACAACTACTGAACAATAACAGCTGAAGAACAAACTCTTCAGCTGTTGTACAAACTACTAAAAGGAAAAATACAAAACAACTGAGAAGTAAAAACCATCACAACAACTGAAGAAGACTTCTTTAGCTGTTGTGACAAACTCTGAAGCTTCAGCACTTTGGTCTTCAGACTTTGGTCTTCAGATGTTTCATCAGCTAATGACTTCAGTAGTTGTCATCAGCTGATGTCTTCAGCCTTTGTCTTCAGACTTTGTGCATCAGTTGTTGATCATCAGCTCTTCAGTTCTTCAGTTGTTGATCTTCAGCACTTGTCTTCAGTACTTGAAGTCTTCAGTACTTGTATGCATCAGTACTTCAGACTTCAGTACTTATCTTCAGTACTTGGGATCTTCAGCTGTTGTTCTTCAGATCATTGATCTTCAGCTGTTGAGTCTTCAGTGTTTGTCAAACTGCTGATGAAGCCTTCAGCAGTTGTTGTGATGTCATGTGGGACTTAGAGGTTTTCCTGATCTTGGCTCATTGGTTCTTTTGGTCCAACAAACTCCCCCTGAACCAATGCAGCCAAAACCTCTAAGTAATTTATTGTCCCACTTATTGTTGGCAGAAATGTTGGTCTATTTCCTTCTGGATCAGATGAGAAGTTGACCCTGATAAGCACTGGCCTGGGAAGAGGTCTTTGAGATTTGATTGGCTAAGTATGGATGGGAGCCCTGTCTTGGGGAACTAGACACAGGGCTGTTGTCCTATCCATGAGACCTACCTCCCACGTACGACCCTGTAGGATTCTCTGGTGTAGGCTTGAAGGAATGTCATTTGTTCTTCTTTGGATAGGTCCTCAGCCGCACCTTCGAATAATCCTTCTCGGCAATACAGCTCTGAGACAAACTTGGCCTGTTTGCCATTCTTGAGCTCAACAGTTGTGATCTGCCTATAGGCGAATTCATCAGGATGTCTACCTTCTAATAGCAGGTTGAGCTCATCCTTGTGGAAGTTCTCAAGCCTCTTATAGACTAAGCCTTTCCTAGCCACCCTGTTCTCCAACATCGTTTGGGGTGGCTGCTTAGCTCTATAGGCTCTCTCGAACTCCTCCACAATCTCCCAGGGTGTTATTACAAGAGCCACTGAGATCACTTCATCTACGATCTTCTAAACTTGGCTCTTGTATCTCACAGGAATGTCTTTCTTAATGATCCTATGAGCCACCCTAGGATCAGGCCAAGTCCTCACTCTCTTTATCATATTGGAAAGTTTGTTTGAGAGTGAAGAGTCTCAGAGCTTCCTTCTTCATGTTAAGTATAGAAGAAGTAGCAGCATAAGCTTTGTCTATGCTTTTCAGCATCTCCTCATCATGCCATTTCTGCTGCTCTTCTTCTTCTATCTTAACCCTCACAGTATCCATCTGTGAGGTGGGAGTGATGGTTTTAGGTTTGGCTTTAGGTAAAGGAATGACTACTGAAAGAGGTAGTCTATCCTCCTCATCCTCCTCTTCTTCTTCCTCTTGTAGCCTCAACACCCTTCTCTTCTTCTGCAGGGTGGATCATCGGTAATAGGTTTTGATGGTGAAGGAGTTGGTTTTGTGGGTTGTGTTTAGGTTGTTGGTCTGGGAATTTGGGCAGGCTTTGCTAGCAACCTAGAGATAAGGGCAGGTTTAGTCTGTTTGACTAGCAAGGTCCTGTTCCAAGCACCGGCTTCAGATAGGGCTTCAGCGACCAGTCTCTTGGTAAAATCACCAGCCGAACAGATCTTGGTGGCTATAGCCAAGATTTTGTCCCTGGTCCAAGCCTTCACATCTAGGACTGGTCTCCCCAGATACTTCGAAATAAACCTACTCATAGCCTCAAGTCTCTTTCTTTCCTCTTGGCTATAAGTGGTCCATCAGTATTCTATCTCCTTTGTCTCCATTTTCCTAATTTCCTGATCTAGCAAGGCAGTGTCCATGTCAAAGCCTTGCCTGAACAGCTGATCAATGACAGAGTCCATTGATCGGCTATGCTCAACATCAGCCTCCTTGACTAGGACTGCTAGATCAGTATCCACCTTCTCTACCTTCTCTCCCTCCTTCTCTCCTCTCTTCTTTTTATAAGTGACACTGAAATCCTTTTGGATTTCAGCCACTTCTATCTGCTCAGCTCTCTCCTCCCTCACCTTCTCCTTCCCCTTCACCCTCTCAGCCTCCTCAGACCTCTCCCTCTCGTTTTCCTCCTCTTTATCTACTTCTTTCTCTTCCTCTACCCTCTTCCTCTTGGCTTGCACTGATGTCTCCACCATGGGTTGTATTTGTGAGGGAAGCCTCTCATCAAGGGTTTTCATCACAATGTCTGTGATTATTGGTGTGATGAGAGGCAAGGATTTTTGGAAGATAGCAACTAGTTGCTCAGGAAGGTTCTGTTCCTGAGAACTAGTGCCAGAAGCAGAGGCAGGTGGCTGAGTTTTTGGGAGTGGTTGAGTATATGTGAGACCTTCAGGTGAAGGTGCCATCTGTGGGTTTATGGTAGAAGATGGACTTGCATCCTGGGACATTTTGGCTAGCAGCTCTTTGAGTCTGCTAACCTGATCTTCTAGGATGGTGTTTTGAGCGACCACATCGAAGAATAAGCTCAGGTCATCATCAGTTTGCACTGAATCACCTGACCTCCTGATAGTGTCGGGACGTACATGCGCTGAGTGTGGCTCAGTAGTTGTATGTGCCCCTTTGTCTTGGTACTGGGGACTTCCAGCCTCCGGATTGGATCGATCATCGGCAGTTGCCTCTGGTGAGGTCTTATTGATGGTACCAGCTTCTCCCTGCTCAAATGTTGATGCAGGGGAAGTGGCAGCCTCACCAGAATATCCTATCTCCCTAGCCACACTGGGATATGGGATATGTGATTCTCGGTGTTGTGGGCTCCCACTAACACTTGTTTCCACCCTCTCTTCGGTTGGAGATACCCCAGTGGTAATTGGTTTCTGGGGAGAGGGTGGAGTGTTTAGATGGGTCAACACTTTGGTGATTATTAGGGTAGGGCTTTGTGGGGCGGTTTCAGTGGCTAGAAGCAGAGTGCACATGGGGAGGAATGTGCTTTTCAATGGCAATCTTCTCAACTGAGAAAGATTCCAGATTAGTGGCAGCCCCTGAAGTGATTGTGGTAGGTGGAGTCGTGGTGACTGCTGGGAGAATCTGACCAGCAGTCACTTCCTACGTTTGTGTTACAGGGGCATCCTCAGGGGACTCATTTCCCTGAGTAGCCTTTGTTGGTTTCTTTTTGATTTTGGGCTTGGTGGGGACTTTAGATTTGGAGGTGGAGGCTGTGGGTTCCAGCTACATGGGTGTTCGCAGCTTGGCAGCCTGTTTGAGTGTCTGGTTGGTGTTGTGCCTGGAGTATACCTCAGCTAAAACAGCCATGGCAGGGACCCCAGTGCCAACAAGTCCCTCAACACTAAGCTAGCTCTCTATGATGGCCATAATGAACCGAGGATACAAGATCCAACGGTTAGAAATAGGTTTTGTGGCCATATCCTTGATTTCCAAAAATATTATTTCAGTAAAGTTCAAAGGTTGTTTTTCAAGGATGGAATACAATACCTGTTGCCACCTTGTCGACATCTGGTCCCATAAAGATGTTTTTGGGGCCAGACAAACATTCACCATATGAAATATAAGGCGTTGAGGATCTGGGAAATGCTTCTTCAACAAGGTGGAGGCGGAGAGGTCACCCTGATAGTCATTGGCAGTGAAAGATAGATCGAGGGCGCCTTTGGGGAAGGTGGTTGGGAAGGTGGCATCCTCCAGCTTTAGGGTTTGTCGAATAGTAGCTGGAGTGATAACCACTGGATGGTTGTTCACGGACGACCGGAGAGAGACCTCGCCATCGTTCTCTCCGGTTTGAACGGTTACGTTCATCCAGAACTCCGATAGGGAATCGGGGTAGATGGTGGGGTTGAGTAAGAAAGTCGTTTGGTATGGAGATTCGTTCATCAGATCGACGGCATTGTGGAATTTGGACCAGAATGGAGATTTAGTAAGATGTGCGACACAGTTGTGTCGAGGTTTGAGTTGCATGGTCGCCATTAATGGTGTATGGGTGGTTTCAGAGGTTTTTGAAAGTTAGGTCAAGTGAGAATGAAAAGCTCTGAAGGTTGGGTATTTATAGGGTATGGCAAAGGCTGAAAGAAAACTACTGAAGGTTTTGGTGTTAGTCATCAGTTGTTGAAACGACTGATGACGTGGTTTTAACCTTCAGTGGTTGTAACATCTGAGGACTTGGTGTTAGTCTTCAGTAGTTGAAACTACTGAGACCTTGGTTTTGTCCTTCAGATGTTGTAAACGGCTGAAGACTTGTTGTTAGTCATCAGTAGTTATAAACTACTGAAGACATGGTTTTCATCTTCAGACGTTGTAACAACTGAAGACTTGGTGTTAGCCTGCAGTAGTTGTAAACTACTGACATCAGTAGTTGTAAACTACTGAAGACGTGGTTTTGCTTCAGTTGTTGTAAACAATTGAGGACTTGGTGTTAGTCATCAGTAGTTATGACACTACTGAAGACATGGTTTTGTCCTTCAGTTGTTTGGGTATGAAACAGCAGATGTTGGTATCAGCTGAAGAGTAAAGTTACTCATCAGCTGTTTCCGTCAATTCAGTTGTTTCATTCTGACCTCCATATTTACTCATCAGCTCTTTGGCCGACTTTCAGATGTTTCATTGGCCCTTCAGCTCTTGTGAATAGTTATGCCACAGCTCTTGTGATCAGATGTTCACAAGTGCTGATGAGATATTCTTCAGAGCTGGTGAACAAATTGTCTTCAGTACTTATGTGTAAGATTACACATCAGTACTTGTGAACAAAATTTGTTCTTCAGTACTTATTTGTTTAGAAATTATACATCAGTAGTTATAACCGCATCAGTAGTTGTAACTACATTAGCTGTTTTCAACAAATAATGTACTTCATTACTTTGAAGCATTTTATCTTCAGTAGTTGTGAAAATGCTGAAGACTAAATTACTCATCAGTACTTATATTTGACCTTTGCATACTAATGCTCATCAGTACTTGTGAGCTGAGAACATCAGTATTAGTCAAATTATTCTAGCTGTAGCATACCAAGCCTTAGTACCAAATTTTGGAGTGTTGCACTATCTAAAGGCTTAGTAAAAATGTCTGCAAGCTCATCAGCACTAGGCACAAACTTAGGATCAATCAGACCTTTTTCATAGCAATCCCTAATAAAATGATGTCTGATCTCTATATGTTTGGTCCTAGAGTGCTGGATTGGATTTTTAACAATACAAAGAGTAAAGCACTATCCATTAATAATGGAGTCTTAGTCTCTATAAAGCCATAATCCAAGAGTTAGTTCTGAAGCCAAAGTACCTGAGATGTACAACTTGCAGCAGCAATGTACTCAGCTTCAGCAGTGGATGTAGCAATTGATGTTTGATCCTTACTCTGCCAAGAAACTAAACAATTGCCTAGGAATTGGCAACCACCAGAAGTGGATTTTCTTGTGACTTTGCATCCTGCATAGTCACTATCAGAGAAAGCAACTAATTTGCAAGAATGCCTAGTTGAATACCAAAGACCTAGTGATTGGGTACCTTGCAGATATCTAAAGATCCTTTTGACTGCAATCAAATGGGATTCTTTAGGTGCAGCCTGAAATCTAGCACAGGCACATGTTGCAAACATGATGTCTGGTCTAGAAGCTGTAATGAACATCAAGGACCCAATCATACATCTGTAAAGGGTTTCATCAACCGCTTTACCTTTCTGATCTACATCTAGTTATGTGATGCTGCTCATGGAAGTTGAACAGGGCTTACAGGTTTGTAAGTCAAACTTATTAAACAACTCTTTTGTGTATTTAGACTGATGAATAAAGATTCCATCAGCCTTTTATTTGATTTGCAAACCTAGAAAGAACTGTAATTCCCCTATAGCACTCATTTCAAACTTTTGCTTCATGAGCTTTGTGAATTCATCAAACAACTGTGGATCAGAGGATGCAAAAATGATGTCATCTACATAAATTTGAACAAGGAGCTTATGCTGTCCCACAGTCTTTATGAACAATGTTTTATCAATGGTGCCTCTAGTGAACTTATTTTGAAGAAGAAAAGTTGATAGTGTCTCATACCAGGCTCTAGGAGCTTGTTTCAGCCCATAAAGAGCCTTATCAAGCTTATACACCCAATCAGGATATTTATTGTCCTCAAAGCCTGGTGGTTGACACATATAAACTTCCTCTTTTATTTTACCATATAAGAAGGCACTTTTGACATCCATTTGATAAACCTTGAGACTGTGAAAGGCAGCATAAGCTAAGAACAATCTAATTGCCTCCAGTCAGGCTACAGGGGCAAAGGTCTCATCATAATCGATGCCTTCCTCTTGTGCAAACCCCTGGACAACCAGTCTGGCCTTGTTCTTAACTATTTGGCCATTTTCATCTGTTTTGTTCCTAAATACCCATTTGGTGCCTATTGCACACTTACCTTGGGGTAAAGGAACAAGCTCCCACACTTGTTGTTTTCTGAACTGAAGAAGCTCAAGCTGCATTGCTTCCACCCATCCATTGTCTCTTAAAGCAACATGATAGTTCTTTGGCTCTTGCTGACTGATGAAGAGAGCATAGAAGCAAAAGTTGGACAATTGACTCCTGGTTGAAACTCCAGCATTGATATCACCAATGATTTGAGATGTGTTCAGCTCTTGATAGACTATAATATCAGTGCAAGTGTTCGTGGGACTTTCAGCAGCAACAGATGGTGATGAGGATTCTTGAAACCATGTAGGAAATGGCAGCTCAAATGAAGTGGAGCATGCAGAAATCTAATCAGCATTTGTTGTGGATGGGGCTGCTGAAGCTACAGGAGCATCAGGTTTAGTGGACTCAGGCAGGTTGTCACTAAACCTGAAAAGGTGAGTACTGACTTCATCATCATCAGTACCACCAGGTAGAGAACTTTTGACAGGCACAACAGCTGGAGGTTGATAAGAAACATATTGCAGTATGTCTAGATCAAACAACTCCACAGGATTTTCTGGAATCTTGTCCTTTGGAGATTCATTGAACTTGACATGCAGAGTTTCTTCAACCATCTTTGTCCTATAGTTGAAGACTCTGTATGCCTTGCAAGTTGATGAATAACCAACAAAATACCCTGCATCCACCTTACTAGCAAACTTCTAGAGTGGATCGCTAGTGTTGAGAATGAAACAAGGACACCCAAAGGCTCTAAAGAAGGAAATCAAAGGGGCCAAATGATGAAGTACTTCATAGGGAGTCTTCATCAACCTTTGATTCACTAAGGCTCTATTCTGCACATAGCATGCTGTGTTTACAGCTTCAGCCCAAAAGGTTAGTGGCAAACCTGAGTCAGCCAGCATTGACCTTGCAGCTTCAATGAGAGTCCTGTTCTTTCTCTCAACTACTCTATTCTGTTCAGGAGTTCTAGGAATACTAAACTGCCTTTTAATTCCCTTGGACAGGTAGAAGTCATCAAGTGTGTGGTTTCTAAACTCTGTTCCATTGTCACTCCACACACACTTGACCTGCAGGGAATACTGCTTCTCCACAAATAACACAAAGTTCATTATAGCCTTGGCAGCTTCATCCTTAGAGTGCAAGAAGAAAGTCCATAAAAACCTGGAGTAATCATCCACAATTACCAGGCAGTATTTCTTCTTTGCCATGCTCATCACCCTGACAGGACCAAAGAGATCCATGTGCAAGAGTTGCAAGCAGGCAGTGGACTTTGGTTCTTCTATTAGAGGGAATGAAACTCTGTGTTGTTTTCCCTTTAAGCAAGCAGTATAGTTGTCTTCACACTTGAACTCCTTCAAAGGCAATCCTCTTACTAAACCATGGCTTATCAGCTGATTCATGTTCTTGAAATTAACATGCCCCAGCCTTCTATGCCATAGAGTAGACTCTTGAGGAGAGGCCTTGGAGAATAGGCAAGGATGGCCTTTTAGATCTATCTTTTTGGAAAGATCTAAGGCATACACTCTTCCTGTCCTGTTGGCCTTCAGGAGAGTGTATTCATCCAATACCTTGTCAATCAAATTTAGAACTTTGGATGACAGAATCCGACAGTTCTGGCTTGTGAAAAGGGCAACATGGCCTTTATCACACATTTGACTGACACTCAAGAGATTGTACTTGAGATTCTCCACATGGTTAACATCATCAAACCTTATTTTCCTATTGGAAACAAAGCCTTTTCCGATGATGTAACCCTTTGCATCATTGCCAAAGGAGACAAATCCCTTCTTTCCTTGAGAGTAGTCATTAAGAAGGGAGCTGTTTCCTGTCATGTGCATGGATCCTCCACTGTCTACATACCAGATGCTTCTTTGGCATGTTGAAGAACCCTGCAATCATAACAACCAGTTAGTTAGTTTTAGAGACCCAAACCTTTTTGGTTTTGGGTCTATTCTCAACAACAGGTGCAACACTAACAGGTGTGTTATATGTGACAGCCTGAGGTGAAGGAGATGGTGCAGATGAAGAATCCTTTGGCTTGGATTTCTTCTTCTGTGGTTTCAACACAGGATCATCTATTTGGTTGACTCTTCCCATTAGATGCTGAACCATCATTACAAGTTGTGTCTGACTTTGTGATAAAGCTTTCAGCTCTTCAGACACATTGGGGCTTGCAGATGATGGATTCCCATGTTGCACCATCTTCTTTTGAGAAACCTCAGCTGCTGCCTGAGTAACTCCTACCTTATTTTTGGATTTTCTTTTGGGCTTAGGAGTTTCAGGCTTTGATGTTACTAGTACAAACTTGGTCTCAAACTCATTTTTCATTGTATTCATGTGCTCTTTAATTTTCTCTTTTTGTTTGAGTTTGGAACCCCTTTTGTACCAGCAATCATCAGTAAGATGATTGAACAAGCCACATACTTCACATGGCTTCTTCTTCATCTTATGTTGATCATCAACTAAAGAAGATGAAACTGCTGAAGACTTGTTCTTCAGCTGTTTGCTATCAGTACTAGCAGTTTTCTTCCTTGTAGTACCTGCTTTCCTGACATCCTCTTTAGTTGTCTTCAAACCTTTTCTACTGTCAGTTTTCTTCTCTTCAGTGCTGGCAGTAGTTAAGGTTTGAACTTCAGGTGTTATCACTTGCTCTCCAGTACTTTCAGTACTTCTAGAGATAACACCTGAGTTGATCAACTTTACCATGTGACAGTCAGTATTTGAACCATCAGCTGTTGTAGCATCAGCTGATTGGTTTTGGCAGGAGTTAATGCTGACTTCTATCTCTGATGATGCTGAATCAGAAGATAGTAGGTCACATGATGAGAAGGATTGGTTATTACTCTCTCCATCAGATTCTACATCTGCTCTTGAAGTAAAATCTGTTGGAGGAGCAGTGTGATTATAACCAATGCCAAACTTCACATTGGAAGCTGATTGCTTACTAAGAATCATTTCAAAACCCTTGCATGATTGCACCCATCGATCACACTCTACTTGGGTGGATGCAAGAGTTTCCTTGAGGTCTCTGTACTTCTCTAGAAGTACATCTTCCCTAGCTTTGTCATCTTTTATTTGACATTTAAGCTTATATATCTCATCATTTTTCTTATTAAGTGCAGCCTCAAATTCAGCTTTCTTTTTGGAAATTGTTTGCTCTAGCTCAAGGTTTTTATCTATTAAAGCTACATTTGCTTCTCTAATAGAAGCAAATGCTGCTATGCATGAATCAGAACAAAGCATGGCTTTAGCCTCAGAGGATACCTGTGATGAAGCATTGGATGATGACCCATCAGCAGACTCAAAGGCCATCAGAGCAAGATTTCCAAATGGATTATCACCACCATGTTGACCAGCACCTTGGAATAGTTGTTCCTGACCAGATAAGTCATCTGGCAAACTACTCCAGTCAACAACTCCTGGGGTGAAGAAGCTGTGTTGTTGAGATTGGGTTTGATGATGAGATTGGGAAGATTGAGGCTCAGGGAGAGCATGTGGTGGCTGAGCAGAAGGTGCTTGAGCTTGACTGGGCTGAGGCACATAGTAGCAGGGGTATGGGTATGGCATATGACCCTGAGGCACAAAGTAAGCAGGTGATGCCTGTGCTGGTGATGGATGGCTAGAACTGGAGGAATGTTGGCCTCTGTGCTGTGAGCTATTGCTTGGAAAAGTCACAAAGGGTGCAGAGGAGTTAGATCCAGATGATCTACACTCTCTAGCAAAGTGTCCAAGTCTCTGGCACTTGTGACACCTCAACTTGCTCTTGTCAAAACCAACTTTGGTTTTGCAAGAGAGACTAGGAAATTTCCTACCAGTTCTCCTGTAGAACTTTTGAGATCTGATATTTATCATTGCCATTTGACTCGAAATATCTATCTCTTCCAGATCATCATCTAGAATGCCCTTCAAGTCCTCCATCAGAAAGCACAGATTATCACTGTTACCTCCTGAACTACTATTAACACCAACAAAAGCATGTTCAGAGTTGGTAGAGAAATCAATATGCTCATCATAAGAACTCTCTGATACAGCATATTCCGACTCCTGACCTATCAAGGCAGCATTGCTAGTGACAAAGTCATCAGTGAGCTTGCTAGAGATGGACAACTTCCTCTTTTGCTCTATCTCTCTCTCAAATGTGAGCAGTTTCCCATGAAGTTGGGTGAGAGATAGAGTATCTAGATTTGCACTGGAGCGTAGGACAATGGTATAAGTGTACCATCTCTCAGGCAGTGATCTGAGGAATCTATTGTTCATCTGGCGATTAGAGTACTCTTGTTTGACCATCTTGAACTCAGAGATCAAACATGAGAACCGCTCATACTATTGAGTCAGAGTCTCACCCTTCCTATGTGAGAATGTCTCGTATTGTTGGGCGAGGATTTCCCTTGTGTTTGCTAAGACCTCATTGGTTCCTCCGAATTGTTCCTTCAGAGCAACCCAGAGATCATGAGCAGTTTCATGATGCAAAAGCCCTAAATAGATCTCATTTGGAATTGCCATAGCTAAAATTCCATGGGCTTTAGCATCAATCTCGAACAGCTTAAGATCTTCATCCGAATATTGATCAGGTTTCTTCGGAACCTGTTCATTTGATTCAGGGACGCTCACCATAGGCTTGTATGGTCCATGCACCACTGACATCCAACAACCAGCACTGTTGACAGACAAGTGGTGAAGCATACTGTTGGGTTTGTTGGACCTAAATTATGTTGTTTAACCATTTTAAACAAGAAAACGCAGCGGATTAACATCAAATATCAACCATTTGAAATCTGAAAATTATACTTCATTGCATGTCTACAACAAACCCAAGAATGCAAGGATCTTATTTATGTGTTTGAACTAGTTATCACAAATAAAACAACCCAAGAAAGCAATACATACTACCTTCAAATCTTGCTGAAAAACGTGGATGTTGATGAAAAGGATGATGCTCTTGAGCAGCCAAAACACCAAGAGAAGGTGTTCTCAAGTGTTCATACCCACAAGCATTAAGCACACACCATTCTTGTTAGGATTTGAGCACCATAAACGAGTCATGCAAGCTGCTGGAACTTGTTTCAGCCTTGAACACACTTGTTCCAGCCTTGAACATCTTCAAGATCGAACCATGAAGGCTGCTCAAACCTTGTTCCAGCCGTGAACCACTTGTTCCAGCCGTGAACCACTTGTTCCAGCCTTGAACATCTTCAAGATCGAACCATCAAGGCTGCTTGAACCTTGTTCCAGCTGTGAACCACTTGTTCCAGCCTTGAACATCTTCAAGATCGAACTATCAAGGCTGCTTGAACCTTGTTCCAGCCGTGAACCACTTGTTCCAGCCTTGACATCCTTCAAAATCGAATTAAGAAGGCTGTTGGAACCTTGTTCCAGCCGTGACAGCTTTGTTCCAGCCGTGACATTCAATGTTCCAGCCGTAACATCCAACAAAGATGTTAAATGCTTTGTTGGAGCCTTAAGATCTACTCTTGCATGTGAGAAATTGAGAGAGAGAGATCTGAAAAATAGAGAGAGTATGTGTGTTCTTGTGAGATCTATTTCTCTAAACCTTGAGAGAAAAGAAAACAAAATTTGAAAGGGTAGAACCAAGGGGGCGGCCGAACCCTTGGTTATATTAGGGTTTTCCCTTAAAACTTTGTTTTTATAAAAATGTTACAAGAGTTTAAATATTATACATAATTAACCTTTTAATTATATATATAATATACACACACACATTTATTATTTGATGTTGCTTAATTAATTTAAACAACATAACAAATAATATCCATGAACAAAATATCCTTATAATTTGTTCTTTCTCACATACAATTTATTTAGAAAACTCATTTTCTAAATTGGTGCAATTATTTAATTGCATGATCATATCATCAATTAAATATTAATTGGTGTTTGCTAAGCTTGTTATTGGGTATGACCCGACTTGGATCACAACGTACTAACCACATCAATGTTCTATGTGTCTTGGGCATACAGAATCCAACAATCTCCCACTTGCACAAGATACATAGAAGATTGATGCAAGTAGTAAATACCGCCTAACAACGGTTTACTACCCTTAATACGCGTGACTTAGAAGCCATTCAATAACATCATCCCCTTCAAGCATCCAACTTGAAATGATTTAGGTGAATCAATCATTTATCCTTTTGTTACAGATGTCATGTTAAATCCAAGGACACAGAATGATCATTCCTTGTTGATTTAACTTAATCAGGCCTTAGACATCATACTCTCAACGAATAAGAGGAACAAATCCCATCTTGACTACATACGTTTCTCACAATCACCTTATGTCATATCTGAACATAGTCTTATGTACTGACAATTATCTCATATCAGTGAAGAACTAGCTCAAGGTATAACACTTGGTGAATATCAAAACCCAATATGTATCTCAGGTCGGAGGATACCAAATGATATTCGCCTTTACTCAAATTTACTTATGATCAATCAATAAGATTCCATGTAGTAAGATTTGAGATGCGGGTCAGTCCAATATTCGTATCCCACGAATATCTATGAACCTTGGCAGCAACCAATTGCTCTATATCCATGCCTTATGAATATCCACCAATCCAAGTTCATAATAGTCTTACATTCATATTTGTTCCCACAAATATGACCGACTACGGACATTTAGAATAATAAAATTATTCATGGATGTAAACATGCTAAAAGGGAACATTACTTAAAATATCGTAAATACATAGATAAGTTAAGTATTACAATTGTTCCATATTAATAATATTAATACTAAACAGATCAATTCCAATCACTAGAATATCGAAGTCCTAAGGCACAAGCATGACTTTCATGCTTTGCCCTTTCAAGGAGCTTCGTGAGTGGATCCGCAATGTTTTGATCAAAGCGAACTTTGCGAATACATATCTTTCCCTTTTCAACTTCATCCCATATGTAGTTGAATCTCCGCTCATTATGCTTAATCTTTTGACGTGCACGGGGTTCCTTGATTTGAACAATCACACCCTCGTCATGACAAAAGATTTCTAAGGGGTCTTGAATGGTAGAGACCATCCTTAGATTGGTGATAAACCCTTTTATCCATGCAGCTTCCCAAGCTGCTAATGAGGCAGCTATGTATTCAAATTCTATAGTGGACAATGCTACCCTATTCATAATGGAAACGTACCCCAATTGTGATCGAGGATCATCTCGATCAGTTTGGAAACTAGCATTCGTGTAACCCTTTACATAGTTCCTATTCATCAGATCTGTATATTAGAAACAGATCCTTAGTCCTCCTAAGGTATTCTAATATACTTTCAACAACCATCCAATGGCTGTTACTTGGATTCTGCTGATATCTATTTGTCATGCTTAACGCGCATGACTCGTCCAGTCTAGTGCATATCATCGCATATATGATGGATCCTATAGCAGACGCCTATGGGATGTCCTTCATACGATGTTGCTCATCCTTTAAGCTTGGACATTGAGATGCACTTAATATTGTCCCTCTTTGAATAGGTACTATACCTTTCTTAGAGTTTACCATCTTGAACCTTTTCAAGATTTTATCAATGTATGCACTTTGGTTTAACCCTATCAACCGCCTCGATCTATCCCTATAGATCTTTATTTCTAAAATAGAGACGGCTTCACGGAGATCCCTTTTGGAAAGATAATTTCCAAGTGTAGTATGTCATCAACATACAATACTAAGAACGTAATTGTACTCCCACTAGCCCCTTGATACACACAATCCTTGTTAGTGTTCTTGATGAAACCCAATTTCTTGATCTTTCATCAAAACGTTGATTCCAATTTCTCGATGCTGGTCTCAATCCATAGATTGATATTTTTAACTTGCATACTTTATCAGGATGACTTTAGCATTGCCATTGGCGAGAAGGTTTCATCATAATCAACCCTTTAACTTAGAGTGAAACCTTTTGCTACAAGTTTTGCCTTGTAAGTATCCAAGTTTTCATGCATGTCAGTTTTCTTCTTGAAAACCCACTTGCATCCAACCAGTTTGGAGTTAAGTGAAGAGTCAACCAATTCCCAAACTTGGTTGTCATACATGAATTGCATCTTTACGTTCATGGCTCCTAGCCACATGTCACAATCCGAATTGGACATTGCATCATGGTATGTAGTTGGCTCTTCGGAGTCAACAACGTAGCATCCATCTATGAAAAATCCACATCTTTCATGTGAAATGCTAACTTTACCAGATCAGCGAACGTTTTGTGTGTATTGATCAACCTCTTGATCATGATCAACAACCTCTTATTGATTGCTAGTGTCAACCAAACGTGTATCGGCTTGTGGATCTTGATCCTCATCAAATTCCACTGTTCTATGCGTCATTCCTTCCATAAGGAACTTGGCTTCCAAGAACTCTGCCTTTTGAGCAATGAATATCTTTTGCTCTGTTGGATCAAAGAAATAGTATCCTATACAGTCCTTTATATATCCAACAAATATACACTTAGTGAATCGACTTGCAGTTGGTTTGGGTGTTAAGCTTGACATAAGCTTCATAACCCATAATTTTAAATATGATAGCGATGGAACTATTCCATTTCATATTTCAAGAGGCGTCGAATCCACTTTCTTGGTTTGGACCATATTCAAAATATGAGCCACGGAGAGTAGTGCGAAACCCCAAAATTATAGAGGTAGTGAGCTTATAGCCATCATAGGTCGAACTATATCCAATAGGGTTCGATCTCCTTTCAGACACATCATTATGTTATGGTATTCTGTGAGGAGTAAGTTGTGAGACAATCTTACAACTTCCTAGATGATCCCTAAAAGTCTCACTTAGGTATTCACCTTCTCTACCTAGACGGAGAATTTTGGTAGTTCTATCGAGTTGATTTCCTACTTCATTCTTGAAGTTTTTGAACATTTCAAATTCTTCATGTCTATGTGCCATCAAGTACACATAACCATGGCGACTATAATAGTCGGTTAAGGTAATGAAGTAAGTTTCATCATACCTTGTCATTGTATTAAAAGGAGCACATACATCCAAATGTATGATTCCTAATAAGTCTTTTTGCCCTCTCATTAGTACCACTAAAGGGCGTGTTGTTCATCTTACCTTGTAAACAAGATTCACACTTATCAAATGAACAATTTTCATTTGCTTTTAAAAGACCATTCTTTTAAGGTGTTTAAGTCCGATTCTTGTTTATGTAACCAAGATGACAATGACAAGAATAAGAGTCACTTAAACCATTTTAAGTCTCTTGGTGTATGATAGGTATAATGTGTTATTATAGGACGAATCATCATGAACCAATTCACAAATATCATTAGAAGGCATGGCCTTAAAATAATATATATCATCCATATAAATATATAAATACCATCATTTACTAACTTTAAATCATAACCATATTGCTTTAAAAGGGAAACTTAAATCATGTTCCTAGTCAAACTAGGAGCATATAAACATGTTTTGACGAACAACTTCCAAACCTTTTGAAAGTTTCAAAACATAGTCTCCTTTCTTAAGGTGCTTATTTCTTTTAAACCCTTGCAACAAATTGCAATAGTGAGTTCCATATGAGGTATCCAATTACCCATGTGCTTTTAGGAAATAACACCTAAGTTAATATGGATTATGAAAGTTATACTTAAGGTTTGCCCAGCATCCCTTTTATTTCTCAACTCATTGAGATAGGTTGGATGAATCCCTTTCAAATGACCTATCTCACCATACATAAAGCATGGATCGTTTTCGATTACCTTAAGCTTCATAAGCTTAGGTTTTGGAGGTTCCGCTTTGATCTACCCTTACCCATTGCCTTTGATGTGCCCTTCTCCTTTGGCAACATTTGCCTTAGGATCGGGAATGGCCTCAACATCGTCGGGGTCGGGTTGGTTAGGAATAGGATCGTCAAGGACATATGCATTTGCTCTTGCTTGAGAACAATTCTTAAGTTTCGAGACTAGTCCATAAGGTTATTATGGTAGAGACGATCCCTCTCTAAAATAGCTCTCAGTGATAGGGTATGGACGGGCAGGGTGGTAGCATTATTGTTTGCGGTCATTCTACAAATTTTACAAAGTTCTTTTTAGTATTTTTGAAAAATTTCATTTTAATTATTAATACCCTTTATGTCTCATAGACAATTAATAATTAAAATCTAGAATCCAACGTTACATTCAAACAATGGTTAGGTGACCTTTATCCCATTATTCAAATTAACAAGGTAGTCAATATTTGACAATTGCAACCCTTTGCAACTTCTAGCGGTATGGGATCGACTTTAAACGTCATATGCAAAGTCGGCATGTTAATCCCATCAACACCATTTGGAAACCATATTTTAGGTGATCCATTCAACATGGTTTGCAAATCAAGTTACCCTACTTGCACACACATGTGAGTTTACCAACACAAGTGGTTAGGTGACCTTTATCCCACCAATGTGGTATTCTCACCTTAAGTCATAAGTTCCCTCAAAATGGTTAGGTGACCTTTATCCCATTAAGAGTTTCCAAATGACTTAAGTGTTGTGCAAAAGGACGGTGTTAAACTTGTTTGAAAAAGGGATTTTTAGTTTTCATTGATTCTAGTTTGAAAACTCTATTTACCTTGTATTTGCATGCTTTCAAATGCAAGGTATCCTATGGTTCACTTTAATAAAACCTCTTTTATTAAATCATTAATCCTTTTAATAACCTTTTATTAATCACTTAATGATTAGGAACCATAAAATTCAGCTTGTTAAGTTTGTTAATTAGTTTGTTATGCACATCCTAATGTCAAATAACAATCACACAACAAACAACCAAACAAGTACAATCATACAAGCATATGTGCATAACTATAGCCACTAAGTTGACTACACTTGTTTGCCATCACAAGTGTTGTCATAAGGTCTTTCCTAAGGGTTCAACACAACACAAATGATGAGGTCTTCAAAGACTCCCACTTGAACTTGCATCCAAATGCTTCAAGTCCATCCTTTGTGTCTACCTTTTGTGCTTCCTTCCCGAGCATCTTCTTTTACAAAATATATATCCTAATACATATTTTCTAGTAAAAGAAAAAATACTCCTAATCTATTTATTACATGCCAAATGAATAAATAAATTACAACCCAAATAGAAACACCAAAAGGATTATTACAACCCATAAAGAATGAATACAACCAACATGACAAGATTACAATCAACCAAATCCAAAACACACATGGTCAAGGCTATGTTATGCACTAATATATGTATCCACATACATCATTTCAAGAACCAAAATGAACCCCATTTGACCCTAAATTTTCAGCCAACACAAACTAAGAATTTAGGGTCTATTGTCCAAACAAAAACACAATCAACCAATTTGATATCTTCCTTTCAAGATCCAATCATAAGCATGCATGATTACAACCTTGAAAGGTTGGGGTATCATCAAATCATCACAAAACAGCCCTAATAAGGTTGTTAAACCTTATATATCCAAATATACAAGAACCTATGAAACTAGTCATCCACATATTCGGCTCTAGATGCCATTGTTGGGTTTGTTGGACCTAAATTATGTTGTTTAACCATTTTAAACAAGAAAACGCAGCGGATTAACATCAAATATCAACCATTTGAAATCTGAAAATTATACTTCATTGCATGTCTACAACAAACCCAAGAATGCAAGGATCTTATTTATGTGTTTGAACTAGTTATCACAAATAAAACAACCCAAGAAAGCAATACATACTACCTTCAAATCTTGCTGAAAAACGTGGATGTTGATGAAAAGGATGATGCTCTTGAGCAGCCAAAACACCAAGAGAAGGTGTTCTCAAGTGTTCATACCCACAAGCATTAAGCACACACCATTCTTGTTAGGATTTGAGCACCATAAACGAGTCATGCAAGCTGCTGGAACTTGTTTCAGCCTTGAACACACTTGTTCCAGCCTTGAACATCTTCAAGATCGAACCATCAAGGCTGCTCAAACCTTGTTCCAGCCGTGAACCACTTGTTCCAGCCGTGAACCACTTGTTCCAGCCTTGAACATCTTCAAGATCGAACCATCAAGGCTGCTTGAACCTTGTTCCAGCTGTGAACCACTTGTTCCAGCCTTGAACATCTTCAAGATCGAACTATCAAGGCTGCTTGAACCTTGTTCCAGCCGTGAACCACTTGTTCCAGCCTTGACATCCTTCAAAATCGAATTAAGAAGGCTGTTGGAACCTTGTTCCAGCCGTGACAGCTTTGTTCCAGCCGTGACATTCAATGTTCCAGCCGTAACATCCAACAAAGATGTTAAATGCTTTGTTCCAGCCTTAAGATCTACTCTTGCATGTGAGAAATTGAGAGAGAGAGATCTGAAAAATAGAGAGAGTATGTGTGTTCTTGTGAGATCTATTTCTCTAAACCTTGAGAGAAAAGAAAACAAAATTTGAAAGGGTAGAACCAAGGGGGCGGCCGAACCCTTGGTTATATTAGGGTTTTCCCTTAAAACTTTGTTTTTATAAAAATGTTACAAGAGTTTAAATATTATACATAATTAACCTTTTAATTATATATAATATACACACACACATTTATTATTTGATGTTGCTTAATTAATTTAAACAACATAACAAATAATATCCATGAACAAAATATCCTTATAATTTGTTCTTTCTCACATACAATTTATTTAGAAAACTCATTTTCTAAATTGGTGCAATTATTTAATTGCATGATCATATCATCAATTAAATATTAATTGGTGTTTGCTAAGCTTGTTATTGGGTATGACCCGACTTGGATCACAACGTACTAACCACATCAATGTTCTATGTGTCTTGGGCATACAGAATCCAACACATACGACGTTGCCATATGTTATACTCATTCCTCACAAGCATCGGAGGCTTGGTTGAGGAACCAGTATTGTGAGGATCGTTCGTTGGTGTCGCCATCTCAGTTTTCAGTCAAAATCAAGTTTAACAAAACAAATGTAGCTCAAAACCACAGAGAACCTCAAGTTTAACGGCCCGAAACAGCAGAATCTCACTCTCTATAGCTAATTCTTGCAAATTGCTAATTCGATCAAACGTAGAGATCAAAAGAGCAGTTTCAATGATCAATGATGAAATCGATCAATGATTAACCAGCTTTGATACCATTTGACAGGATCTCAGCTTCTAGTTTGATCAATTAGGTTGTATTCGCAGTGGATTTAGCACGAGAATTAGCAATTACAAGCAAGAACACAAGGATTTTGCATGTAACAGTACAAATATAGAGAGAGAGAACAATTCTACCAAAAAGGTATTTTCTATTGCTCACACGTTTCGGCACGGTTACAGTTAGGTCATCTTCCTTTTATAGAGGAAGAATGACGTAGGCTGATGTCACTTGATAGCGACATCAAACCGTCAGTAACAAACTACTGAAAGAACACTAAACTACTGAAGATATCAAACAGCTGACATCTTCTTACAAAAGGCCAAGTGTTCTAACTTATTACAAACTACTGAAGAAATAAGAAACTACTGAAAGTTACAACGACTGAAGAACAAACTCTTCAGTCGTTTACAACTACTGAACTATAACAGCTGAAGAACAAACTCTTCAGCTGTTGTACAAACTACTGAAAGGAAAAATACAAAACAACTGAGAAGTAAAAACCATCACAACAACTGAAGAAGACTTCTTCAGCTGTTGTGACAAACTCTGAAGCTTCAGCACTTTGGTCTTTAGACTTTGGTCTTCAGATGTTTCATCAGCTGATGACTTCAGTAGTTGTCATCAGCTGATGTCTTCAGCCTTTGTCTTCAGACTTTGTGCATCAGTTGTTGATCATCAGCTCTTCAGTTCTTCAGTTGTTGATCTTCAGCACTTGTCTTCAGTACTTGAAGTCTTCAGTACTTGTATTCATCAGTAGTTCAGACTTCAGTACTTATCTTCAGTACTTGGGATCTTCAGTTGTTGTTCTTCAGATCTTTGATCTTCAGCTGTTGAGTCTTCAGTCTTTGTCAAACTGCTGATGAAGCCTTCAGCAGTTGTTGTGATGTCATGTGGGACTTAGAGGTTTTCCTGATCTTGGCTCATTGGTTCTTTTGGTCCAACAAGTTTGTTATGATCATTGAAAGGATTGTTAAGCAAACAGCATATATTAGCAATCAACCACAATGCCATAAACAAACAACCATGAATCAACCAAATATTAGTGCATAACCATAGCATCTAAAGTGGCCAAACTTGTTTGCCATCACAAGTGTGGTCCATAGGACATTCCTAAGGGACAAAAAACAACACAAAGAAGGCTTCCATGAACCTCCCCTTGAAACCGCATCCAAATGCTCCATGTTTCTTGTGTCTTCCCTTTGTGCTTCCAACGCGTACATTTTCATGTTACAAGATATTATATCCTAATACAATATTTCTAGTAAAATGAAAAGTACCTAATATATTTATTACATCCCAATAATAAATAAATTACACTTTAAACAAAGCACAAATAAATGATTATACAACCCAATTGAATGAATAAATACAACCATTACAATCATCCAAATAACACAAGGTCAAGGGCTAGGTCATGCACCATAATGAAAAATGATCATATCATCCAAAACAACAATGAATCCCCACTAAAACCCATGAAATTTCAGCCAACAGAAATTGAAATCGGGTTTTATTTTGTCCAAACAAACAAACAATTTAACATACATGTCTTTCAAAGTTAAATCACAAGCACGTGTGATATAACTTTGAAAGTTTGGGGATTCATAATACATGAACATAGCAGCCCCTAAAGGGGTTTTAAAGTCCCATAAAATGAATTTTTCAAGGACTATTGAAGCATGCATTCCATATAACCGGCTCTAGATGTCATTGTTGGGTTTTAGCCATGTTTATCAAAGCTAGTTTACCATTTAAACTATAAAACACAGTGGATATAAGGTTAAACATATGGTTAATAATCTGAAATTTTGATCATTTTAAACTAAAACTAAAACCTAAGAACAAGGATCATTTATATATATGAAATAACATGCTATCAAAAACGAAAATGCAACCATAGGATGTTCTTGAACTACCTTTCAAGAACAAGATGTTTTAGTCGGGAAGAGATGAAGATGATGATGTCCTTGTATGTGCAGCCCTCAAGGAAGAATGCCTCAAGCTTGTATACCCACAAGCTCCTCCAAACACCTACTTGGTAGGTAGTATAACACCTTAACACTTCTCTCTCTTGTCAAACCCGAAAATCAGCAAGTAAACTTCAATATTCAGCCAAAAAGAACTTCAAAATCAGCCAAGGATTTGAATTCTTTTAGAGAGAGGAAAGAGAGGAAGCACTTTGCATGTGTGTGAGAGAGAAGGAGTGTGTCAAGGGAAGAGTGCAAGCATGCCTAAGGTCTTGTATTAAAACAAGACAAGGAGGAATCCAAGGCCTTAAGGGCGGCCAAAAATCCTAATTAAAATGGGTTTCCCCCCATTTTAGTTTTATAAAAAATAGTTACACACTTAGCCCCTTAATTTTATAAAATTAAAACCTCTTTTAATTTTATAACAATAACACACTTTTTTGTTATTATTTAACCAACTTAAATAATGAAACAAATAATTTCTCATGAACAAGCTGTACATATAATGTTGTTCTTTCACAAAAGCAAAGTTTTAGAAAACCAATTTTCTAAATTGGTGTCAATATTCATTTGTTTGATCTCATCAACAAATGAATATTTCTTGGTGTTTGTATAGCTTGTTATTGGGTATGACCCAACTTGGATCATAACATACTAACCACATCAATCTTGTATGTGTCTTGGGCATATTAGATCCAACAGATTTGTGATATCACAAATAGAACAATACTTATTAAAATAATTGTTTTCATATGTATGATTGTTCATGTCACAGGTTGAGCAATATTGATTAAAATAACACTAAATCGTGTTATGATTGGACATGTGATAATTTTACAGTACATCTGCTTGATCTTTGTTTTGGAGGATGAAGCTTCATTATGGTTAATTGGTTTTAATTTTGACTCTTGTTTTGCTTTTGTTGAACAGGAAAATTCATCCATTTTAATATCAGTAGATTGTTTCCCAATTCTACTGTATTGTTTGTTTAAAGGATGTCTTTGCTTTTTATCAGTCTTTCTCATCTCTGAATCAAATTGATCTATATTCTTTTTCTTGAAAATATCATAACCTATTCCTTGTATTGACTTTGGTGGTGAGCTCAGTTCAATTTTCATTTTTGGTGTTTGAATCTTTGGTGATTTCAATCTAAATGATGAGTAGCTAATGCTTTGCCTTTAGTTTTCATTGAAACCTTTTCTGATTTGCTTAAATTTTTAGGAGATTTAATTTTACCATTAGATTTGCTTTCAGCAGTGGATTTCAAAGGCACTTTAGCATTCTCAATCACTTTAAGTCTTTCTGGAATGAATTTTACAAAAGGAATGATGGCCTTGACTGGACTCTTTTGTTTCTTGACACTTACATGTTTGTCTGAGCACTGTTTGATCTTGATTGGATGACCTAATCTGATTTTATCCTTATTTGTTTCAATGTAAATATTTGGATTATTTTGAGGATTGGTTATCTATGAAACTATTGTTTTTATTTGAGTAACTTTAGGTTTATTTGATTTAGATAGAGTGAGTGGCTCAGGCATAACGGTGTAATTATCATTGTATGGTGGAAGACAAGAATTGTATCCTATCCCAGTCATGTCCTTGGGATCCTTTTGTGAATCAAGTAACTCTTATAGCTTGGTAGAAGAGAATTGAAACTTTTTAAGTTTCTTTTCAGTGGCTGATTGCCCAGCTTTGGTTTTGGTTAACAATTTATTTAACCTCTCATTCTCAATAACAAGAGAATACTTTTCACCATGCAATCTTTCAATATTTGAAAGTAATAACTTGATTTTAATTTCAAAGCTTTTCATTTCATGTCTTAACATTTTAGATTTTACTTTTTCTTCTTTGATTTTAACGGCCAATTTGTGATTGTGTTCTCTATATCCTTGTAATTCATTAATGCATTTTTCACTACAGAGATTTGATTTTACCTCAAATGGCGTGGGAATTGGACTATCATTGATGTGGGCCATGGGTGAATGATTTTGAAATTAAGGTTTGACTTCCTCTGCATGTAGGCTCCTATCACAGATCCATCTTGTGTGATGACAAGTGCATTTGAGGTTGATTGGCTATTTCCATGGGCTTGTTGAGTCAGTTGGTGTTGACTTTGATGAGATTATTGATGATGATGTTGATGAATGTGACAACCGGTCCCAAGGTCACTATTCTAAACCCTAATTTGATTGCATCATATCCCGTCTTATGAGTACTAATAATGGAAACAATTCAATTATATCAAGAGTGTTAGAATCATTAATTTTTACTTGATCAATTTTTATGATTCTATGTGATTTACGTGAATTTAGTCATTTTAGGTCTTGCCTTTTTAGAAAAATTCGTGCCCGGGAATATTAATTAGTCACCCTAGCTAGAATTAAGAATATCAATTGAAACAATTAAAAATATATGTGTGCATACACACACTTGAAATTTTTGGATTTAAGTATGCATTACCATGCATAACACTTAGTCAATTTACTAACAACTTATACCACCTAAAATACTACCCTTTTATAAAATCTACACTACCAATTAATTATTAAAACTTAAAATTAAAGGGGCACTAGAGGACAAGGCCATTTCGGCCGCCCCCTTGTCCTCCAATGGGACTCTCTTGCTTACTTACACATCCACTCTTCCTAACTCACCATTCTTCTTACATGCATTTTCTCAATACTTGCAAGACACACTCCACACTCCTTATCTCTCTCCCATTTCGAAATCCTCAGCTGAAGAACTCTCATCCTCTCCAAAAATCCTCTCATTTCAGACCCTAAAATCGCAACAACAAGCTGCCATAATCGGCCAGCAGCAAAACCGCAGCAAGGGTGGACTTTGGATGATGTTTTGAAGCCTTGAACGTGCAAGACTTGAAGTTCCAGCCTTTGTTCCAGCTACGCCAGCCTCCTCCAAGAAGATTTCAGCCATCCACGGCCATCCACACCTTCCAAATCGTGAGTTACATCAAGTGTAAGCTCTATGTGTCGGTTTTGGTCATTTCTTAAGCTAGTCTTCGTTTTTCACCTAAAAACCCATCTTTTTCTTGTTGTATCAGAATCATCTCACCCTCACTTTGTTCTTGAGGAGTTACCCACGTTCTTGAAGGTATACCACACTTTATAATGCTCATTCCAAGGGGTAGAATCTGATTTACCCCTTTGAAAACCCACTTTTTGGTGTTTTTGTCACCATGCACTTGTGAATCTTGTAACCCTTCAAAACTAAACGTCTAACCTGCATATTAATGGGTTCTAAGACTATAAACAACCTGTTTTTGAAGTCCCCAAGGGTGTACACCACCTACATGTGGTAAAAGTATGCCTTACACCTTGAATGATGCTTCATTCAACTACTAGTAACTTCTTTTAGTCATTTCTTGAAAAACCTCTTAGACAAGGGTTTTAATCTGCTCAAAATAACTTTTAAGTCACCCTAATAATCTGATTTTTAAGTTAGATAAAGTTAAAGTAATGGTTAAACTCAAGTTACAAGGATTTACACATGTGTAATGGCCATATATGACACTTTCTTCATGTTTTAAAGTCCATGGATGTATAGAACAACTAGGCAACGTTTGGGACTGTCATTACAGTAATTTTTGGTGCATATTAAGTTTATTAACATGGCTTGACCTCTGGAACAAAGGACATAATGTGTTTAGGCCTAGTTTGGTCACATTCGGGACCCGAAAACGGGTCAAAACGACTTAAAATAGGAAACATGGACCATAAACGTTTTAAAGAGAAATTACAGGTTCTAAATGGATAAATAAAGTGTTCTGGAGTCAATGTAAAGTTTTAGTGGTCAAAAGATAATTTAAATGGATTTTTAGTGAAACCGGGTGTAAACCGAAAGACGTTTTAAGGAAAATTTAAGATCAATGGGTTAAATGCTACAACTTATAAAAATCATGACTTTCTAGTAGGTTAATAGATAAAATAACCTCAAAAGTCACATGGTTGGTTAAACAAGCCTTTAAAATGGTCAACCCGACTAAAAACGCGTTTTAACGGTTTAAACGTAAAAACGAGCCTTTCCACTTTTAGAGACAAATTTTTATAATCTAAAAGGTTTGAAACCCATAAAAATGATTTTAAGAAATAGCTACTGGACTTAGACTCCAAAAAGGTGAAAACTCATAAATAACCATTTTAAACCGTTCGGTTTTACCGTAACCGGCAACGTTAAATGCGTATTTTAGAAACCGAGTCTATAAACTGAAATTTTGGTAATAAGTCCTTAGAACTAAGTTTAATTAAGTTCATGAACCTGATTTTTAAGAATAAAGGCCATTTAATACAAGAAACCAAACTTAAGGGTAGAAAATGTCAATTCTGAAACTTTAGGGGCTAAACTGTAAAATTTGGTTACACTTCCTAATCGACCCCAATGAGCATTTTAGTCACTTTGTTAGCATAATTATCATACATTCTGGACTTAGTAATGTAAAAACCATTAATTGTATGAGAAACCTTAACTTTCCATAAAAGGAAACTTTTATACAAACCCAATCGAATCAAAACTGAAACCGTCCATTTAAGTCTTAGGCACTATTGTTGCTCCCTAAATAGGTTTAGAGCAGTAGCTAATCACTTAATATATTCATATTAGGGTGCTAGACTTGAGCTATTCCCGGCACACGAAGAATTCTATTTGCTTGATACCTAAGGTGAGTTCTCGTGTTCCCCCTTTTTACTTTTATTTTGGGGATGAAGCATGCTCCTTTTAAAACTGAAATTCTTATGTGTGATACTGTTTACTACTTTGCATGATCTTCTGTTTTATGAACTTTCATTGTGCTTACTTGATACTTGTATGTGGGACTTTTTGGATACCTGCTGATACTTTAGTCATAATCATTAATTCTTTTGTGAACCGCTTGTCTGTACGTGAATAGATCTATTTGGGGAATCCCCTACGCACAGTGGCTCCCGCCACAGGGAGGTACCCCACTGAGATCCTGAGGGGTCGTTTGTGGCATGTAACAGGTTTTGGGTAAGATACTATGGTGAACCATCCTAGCAGGAGTGGTTCACTATTCTGAGGCTTGGTCCTTTTTCCTACGGGAATATCCGGTTAAACACAAGTTTAGAAGAGGCCAACCGGGGACCAAGTGCAGGGTTGATTGTGATACCCCACAATGACTGATTCTAAAAACGATACTTTTCAAAATCGATTGAGATTTTTATAAACTATCACACTGGATTCTAAAACCTTTACTGTGGACTTTTATAGTTCCTTTTATTTGTTTTGAAACTTTAAGCACTTCAATTCACCAACTTTTTAGTTGACACTCTTTTCTTTTGAGCATGTTTCAGGTAACCTGTGAAGACTCTTAGCTTATGGACGACTTAGACTCAACCCCGAGACCATGGCATTGTTGTGTGACCAGAATTTATGACTTTGACAATTTGATATCATGACAATTTAAATTTATATTGAACATGTAACCATTGGGGCTGGATCTGTTTCCAGCCCGGTGTCTTTTAAAACTTTTAATGCCATGTGATGTTCTCTCCCTTTGAGCTCTTATAATGGTTTGTTTCCGCTGCCATATATGTTGTTGCTAATCTGTGACGTCCCACCCTACCTAGGCCGGGGGTGTGACAGATTGGTATCAGAGCCAAAGGTTGTAGAGAAGTCGGGGATACCATAGTAGGCCCTAGGCTACAACCCTGATACCCTAGGACTGTCCTTGTGGGAAAGTGTTGGAATGATCGGGTTGGGTAAATTGATGATTACCCCTGATCAACATAATCATGAATTTACTGAACGCGTAATTTCCATCATGGACCTCTAAGTTAGGTTTGGACCTTTCTGTTTGATGTTGATTAACCTTGAATTTTATTTTGACTGGGGATTTGAAATTAATTTCCTTTAGATGAACTGTATTGCCTGACACTATTATGAGAAACAATTGATTCTAACCTCACTGATAAGGGATACATAGAGATCCCTGATACTAATGCCATCACTATTACTATGAGTATATTATTATTATTAAGACTATCATGAGCTATGAGAAACCAAATTACTCATGATGTCTTTTTACAGGAAACTACTATGGCTGAAAGAGGTAAGGCACCCGCACCTCCAGTTGATGAGACTGCCCCCATTGGGACACTGAGGAGGAAGCCCCAAACGGAGTACGAGGCGTACCTGCAGAGGTGTGGAAACCCGGGATGGATCTCCGTCACGTCAGAGGACACTGGAGCTTCCGAGGATTCTTCTTCGTCAACGCCGCCCAGGAGCCGGACACGCTCCCGTTCGCCACATGTTGCCGCTCCATCCCTCTCACCGATACCTCCCATTGGGAATTGGGGAGCACGCACCGTCACTGGTCCATGAAAGGCTGTTGGACCTGGGACTTCGGTCTCATTTAGGTTGCCTCCTCCTCCTCCACCACCGGTCAGGGCTCCCATACCCGCACCACCGCCGTACGAGCCACACCGACGCCACCCACAAGAGGAGCCTTGGATGCCTCCAAGGCACAGCATGCATGTCGGTCCCAGCGTGTTCTCTCGAGACCAGCACTCTCAGTCTAGCCGGCGGGCTAGTGGCTTTGGTCCATCCGACCCTACCCTGAGTGAGATACTGAGGACCATCGAGCGCCACGAGCTGACTATTTAGCACGCCACCCGGACCTCACAGTCCGCTCAATTCCAAGCTATGCTGGCATCGGAGGGTGTGTAGAGATTGGAGCGGGAGCAAAGGAAGAAGAGCACCGGATGGATAGGATGGCTGAAAAAGGAGTGGATGTGAGGGCGACCATGTGGGAGAAGAAGAAACTATCTGTCTTAGAATATTTGAAGGAAACAAACTTATTATTATCCAACATTATTATTATTATTATATTTCATGGGGGTGATGGTACCTTCCACCTTGTAAGAGCTAGACTCTGACGCTATGAACTTTGTCTTGTTTTGAACTAATTCATATGATACAATGCTGTTGAAACATTTACGATTATCCGTCATGTGTTGTTTATTCATGATGATTGGGCCATGTTATTCTTTTTGACTGCTTAAACTGTTTAAATTGGTAATCTGTGAAACTTGGTAAATTGTATGCAAATATACATCGTATTCTCTCTTCGTAGAGAGGAAGTCTTGTAGGGAATTGATGCATAGACTGATTGAAACAAATTATGAGATGCTAAACGACTTTGTCTGTCATACTGTCAGAATGCCTACCCGCAGAGGAACACCCATTGGAAGGGCAGCAGCTAACCGAGGTCGTCACGAAAGGACAAGGCGAACCAGAAACCAACCACCTACCCCTCCAGGGACTCTCGCCGGGGAGAATGCTAACTCAGGAAACGATGAGAGGATGGCAAATCTTGTGGCACAACAAATTGCAAATGCTATACCAACCATTATTGCCCAAATAAATGCTGACCGGGATGACACCGGAGGTGGTACTGGGGCTGCCAATAACGAAGAATCTGAAGCGATCAGGAAAGTGTGCTCCTACAAAACATTCATGGCTTGCAAGCCAAAGGACTTCCATGGCACCGAGGGTGCAATTGAAACCTATAGATGGCTGGACGAGATCGAAGCTGTGTTAGACATCAGTGAGTGCAAGTTGGAACACATGGTGAGGTTTGCTTCTCAATCTCTCAAGGGACCAGCACTTGAGTGGTGGAAAACCATCATCCAGCCCCGAGGTCGGGATGCTGTGGGAAGGATGACCTGGTCTGAGTTTAGGGAGCTAATCACCAACAAGTACTGCCCGATCAACCAACTAGAGAAGCTAGAGGCTAAATTTCTGAATTTGGAAATGAGGGGTCCGAACTACACTGAATACATCAACCAGTTCCTTGCATTGTCTCGACTGGTACCACACTTGGTGATGCCAGAATCCAAGGGCGTGGCCCGCTTCATCTGGGGGTTACACCCAAGGGTAAGGGGCATGGTTCGGTCATCCAGGCCTAAAACCATACAGGCGGCGGTCAACCTTACCAGTAGTCTGACCGACGACCTAGTTAGAGCAGGGTGGATTGAACATGGGAAAATTAAGGACAAGAAGAAGGTTGTGGAAGAAAAGAGAAAGTGGGTTGATACTAGGAAGATGGTCGGCAGCAGCAGCGGTTCAAACAAGAAGCCTAGAGAAGAAGCAAGACGAAATGACCAGGGTTGAAAGGCAAGGAGGTTGTATCTGGGCACAAGCCCCTTCTACGATAAATGCAAGCTTCATCACCAAGGGGAGTGCAATCCCATGCCTTGTTATCGATGCAAGAAACCTGGTCACCTGATTAAAGACTGTACCTACGAGCCTGGAAAACAATGCTATGAGTGCGGGGACCCCGGGCATATGAGGAACAAATGCCCTAAGTTAGGAAGAAACAAGGACAACCGACCCAATAAGCCCAAGGGAAGAGCTTTTGTGATGGATCCCGCTGGAGCCCGAAAGGAACCCGATGTGGTCAATGGTACGTTTCTTGTAAACGGTCATCCTGCTACTGTTTTATTTGATACTGGAGCAACTGCCAGTTTTATCTCTAGTGCTTTTAGATCCTCGATTGACTTAGCTACGTGTGCCTTAGCCGATACGTTTACCGTCGAATTAGCTGATGGTAATATTTTAGAAACTAATGAAATCATCAAGAATTATTCGATAAATCTAAGTGGGCATGCATTTAAGATAGATCTGATGCCTATTAAGTTAGGAGGATTTGATGTAGTTATCGGCATGGACTAGTTAGCTAAGAACAGAGTCGAAATTGTTTGTGATGAACGCCTACTCAAGATACCATTGAATGACAAGGAAGAGTTAGTGGTGCAAGGAGAAAGGAGTAACACCTTATGCCCCATGATATCCCATTTAAAAGCTACCAAGAGCTTAAGGAAGGGATGCTCATCTTTCATCATCTACGTGATGAAGACCAAAGAGGAGAAGAAGATTTCGGACATCCCAGTAGTTTCCGAATACCCTGAGGTGTTTCCGGAAGACCTACCGGGACTTCCCCCGAATCGACAAGTTGAGTTCCAAATAGATTTGCTGCCTGGCGCTGCACCAGTAGCCAAAGCGCCGTATCGACTCGCTCCTCCTGAAATGAAGGAACTGATGACGCAAGTTCAAGAACTATTGGACAAAGGATTTATACGTCCAAGTGTCTCTCCATGGGGTGCTCCGGTATTATTTGTGAAGAAGAAGGACGGCACCTTACGCATGTGCATCGACTACCGGGAATTAAATAAGTTGACCATAAAGAACCGTTACCCTCTCCCGAGGATAGACGACCTATTCGATCAACTTTAAGGAGCAAGCTACTTCTCCAAGATAGATTTGAGATCCGGTTACCACCAACTGAAGATCCGAGAAGAAGATATACCTAAGACGGCTTTTCGAACTAGGTATGGGCACTATGAGTACTTAGTCATGCCCTTCGGACTGACTAATGCACCAACAGCATTCATGGACCTCATGAACCGTGTGTGCCGCCCATATCTTGACAAGTTTGTGATTGTGTTCATCGACGACATTCTGATCTACTCCGGTAGTAAGGAAGAACATGAGAGGCATCTCAGACTAATTCTCGAATTACTCAAGAATGAGCAACTATATGCCAAATTTTCAAAATGTGAATTTTGGATGCGAGAGATCCAATTTTTAGGGCATGTAGTGAATGAGAATGGAATTCAAGTTGACCCTTCCAAGATTGAAGCTATAAAGAATTGAAAGATTCCTGAGACTCCCACTGAGATTAGGCAATTCCTAGGATTGGCCGGATACTACCGACGATTCATAAAGGACTTCTCACGAATTGTGCAACCGTTGACCTCACTGACTAAGAAGGACAAAGCCTTTGTATGGGAACCCGAGCAAGATGAAGCATTCGAGACGCTTAAGGAAAAACTATGCAGTGCACCTGTTTTGGCCCTTCCAGAAGGAGTCGAAGACTTCGTAGTTTATTGTGACGCCTCGCGTCAAGGGTTAGGTTGCGTGCTAATGCAACGCAACAAGGTTATTGCCTATGCATCTAGACTGCTAAATGATCACGAGAAAAACTATACTACGCACGATCTGGAATTAGGTGCCGTGGTGTTTGCTCTCAAAATGTCGAGGCACTACCTCTATGGCACGAAGTGTATCATTTACACTGACCATCGAAGTTTGCAACACATTCTCGACCAGAAAATGATAAACATGCGTCAAAGAAGATGGGTTGAGCTGTTGAACGACTATGAGTGTGAAATCCGTTATCATCCCGGAAAGGCCAATATGGTGGCAGATGCTTTGAGCAGAAAGGAGAGAGAAAAACCTCTTCGTGTACGAGCTCTAAGGATAAGTGTGTATACAGACCTAGTCGCAAGGCTGAAAGAAGCTCAGGGTGAAGCGTTAAAGGAGGAAAATCTAGCAGTAGAAGGATTAACGGGAATGGAAAAGCGATTTGAAATGGGAACTGATGGTACATATAAGTGCGAAGGGAGAACTTGGGTGCCAAAGTATGGGGGAATTGAGAGGTAATTCTCGATGAAGCTCACAAATCTAGGTATTCAGTTCACCCTGGGAGTGATAAAATGTACCGGGATTTGAAGGCACTTTTTTGGTGGCCTGAAATCAAGAAATCAATCGCTATGTATGTCAGTAAGTGCCTAACCTGTGCCATGGTAAAAGCCGATAATCAAAAACCATCAGGGATGTTACAGCAGCCAGAAATCCCAGAATGGAAATGAAATAACGTCACGATGGACTTTGTTACCAAGTTACCCAGAACATCTAGGGGTCATGATGCCATTTGGGTGATAGTGGATCGACTAACCAAAGCAGCTCACTTTTTACCAATTCGGGAAGACTATGAAATGTCAAGACTGGCTCAACTGTATATCAATGAAATAGTGGCTAGGCATGGTGTGCCACTATCAATAATCTCCGATCGTGATAGTCGTTTTACTTCGCGTTTCTGGAAATCACTTCAACGAGCCTTAGGAACCCGTCTAGACTTAAGCACGATGTACTATCCGCAAACTGACGGTCAAAGCGAGAGGACTATTCAAACCCTAGAAGATATGCTGAGGGCATGCGTAATTGATTTTGGTGGGAATTGGGATAATCATCTTCCACTGGTGGAGTTCTCCTAGAACAACAGTTACCATGCAAGTATCAATGCTACTCCGTATGAGGCTCTCTATGGTAGGAAATGTCGGTCACCCTTGAGTTGGAATGAAATTGGTGATAGTCAAGTATTGGGACCCGACATCGTATTGGAGACCACTGATAAGATTTTCAAGATCAAGGAACGTCTACGGGTGGCAAGGGATCGTCAAAAGAAGTACGCTGACAGAAGACGGACACCATTAGACTTTCAGATTAGTGATAGGGTAATGCTGAAGGTAGCACCGTGGAAAGGAACCGTGAGGTTCGGAAAAAGAGGCAAGTTAAGCCCAAGGTACATTGGACCATTCGAAATACTAGCAAGAATTGGTCCTGTGGCTTACAAGTTGAAACTACCTCAGAAATTGAGTTATATACACGACACCTTCCACGTGTCAAACTTGAAGAAATGCCTGGTAGACAAAGCCTTGGAACTACCGTTGAAGGAGACAAGAATCAATGATAAGCTGAACTTCGTGGAAGAGCCTATAGAGATCACGGACCGCTTGGTCAAGCAACTCAGACGAAGCCGCATACCCAAGGTTAAGGTTAGATGGAACTCGAGACGAGGGCCGGAATTCACTTGGGAACGTGAGGACGAGATGAGGAAGAACTACCCGCATCTCTTTAAACCCACCCGTACCAATGCTAAGCGAAGTTAAAATTTCGGGACGAAATTTCCTAAACGGTGGGAGAATGTGACAACCGGTCCCACGGTCACTATTCTAAACCCTAATTTAATTGCATCATATTCCGTCTTATGAGTACTAATAATGGAAACAATTCAATTATATCAAGAGTGTTAGAATCATTAATTTTTACTTGATCAATTTTTATGATTCTATGTGATTTACGTGAATTTAGTCATTTTAGGTCTTGCCTTTTTAGAAAAATTCGTGCCCGGGAATATTAATTAGTCACCCTAGCTAGAATTAAGAATATCAATTGAAACAATTAAAAATATATGTGTGCACACACACACTTGAAATTTTCGGATTTAAGTATGCATTACCATGCATAACACTTAGTCAATTTACTAACAACTTATACCACCTAAAATACTACCCTTTTATAAAATCTACACTACCAATTAATTATTAAAACTTAAAATTAAAGGGGCACTAGAGGACAAGGCCATTTCGGCCGCCCCTTGTCCTCCAATGGGACTCTCTTGCTTACTTACACACTCCACTCTTCCTAACTCACCATTCTTCTTACATGCATTTTCTCAATCCTTGCAAGACACACTCCACACTCCTTCTCTCTCTCCCATTTCGAAATCCTCAGCTGAAGAACTCTCATCCTCTCCAAAAATCCTCTCATTTCAGCCCCTAAAATCACAACAACAAGTTGCCATAATCGGCCAGCAGCAAAACCGCAGCAAGGGTGGACTTTGGATGATGTTTTGAAGCCTTGAACGTGCAAAACTTGAAGTTACAGCCTTTGTTCGAGCTTCCCCAGCCTCCTCCAAGAAGATTTCATCCATCCACGGCCATCCACACCTTCCAAATCGTGAGTTACATCAAGTGTAAGCTCTATGTGTCGGTTTTGGTCATTTCTTAAGCTAGTCTTCGTTTTTCACCTAAAAACCCATCTTTTTCTTGTTGTAGCAGAATCATCTCACCCTCACTTTGTTCTTGAGGAGTTCCCCACGTTCTTGAAGGTATACCACACTTTATAATGCTCATTCCAAGGGGTAGAATCCGATTTACCCTTTGAAAACCCACTTTTTGGTGTTTTTGTCACCATGCACTTGTGAATCTTGTAACCCTTCAAAACTAAACGTCTAACCTGCATATTAATGGTTTCTAAGACTATAAACAACCTGTTTTTGAAGTCCCCAAGGGTGTACACCACCTACATGTGGTAAAAGTATGCCTTCCACCTTGAACGATGCTTCATTCAACTAGTAGTAACTTCTTTTAGTCATTTCTTGAAAAACCTCTTAGACAAGGGTTTTAATCTGCTCAAAATGACTTTTAAGACACCCTAATAATCTGATTTTTAAGTTAGATAAAGTTAAAGTAATGGTTAAACTCAAGTTACAAGGATTTACACATGTGTAATGGCCATATATAACACTTTCTTCATGTTTTAAAGTCCATGGATGTATAGAACAACTAGGCAACGTTTGGGACTGTCATTACAGTAAGTTTTGGTGTATATTAAGTTTAGTAACATGGCTTGACCTCTGGAACAAAGGACATAATGTGTTTAGGCCTAGTTTGGTCACTTTCGGCACCCGAAAACGGGTCAAAACGACTTAAAATAGGAAACATGGACCATAAACGTTTTAAAGAGAAATTCCAGGTTCTAAATGGATAAATAAAGTGTTCTGGAGTCAATGGAAAGTTTTAGTGGTCAAAAGATAATTTAAATGGATTTTTAGTGAAACCGGGTGTAAACCGAAAGACGTTTTAAGGAAAATTTAAGATCAATTTGTTAAATGCTACAACTTATAAAAATCATGACTTTCCATTAGGTTAGGTTAATAGATTAAATAACCTCAAAAGTCAAATGGTTGGTCAAACAAGCCTTTAAAATGGTCAACCCGACTAAAAACGCGTTTTAACGGTTTAAACGTAAAAACGAGCCTTTCCACTTTTAGAGACAAATTTTTATAATCTAAAAGGTTTGAAACCCATAAAAATGATTTTAAGAAATAGCTACTGGACTTAGACTCCAAAAAGGTGAAAACTCATAAATAACCATTTTAAACCGTTCGGTTTTACCGTAACCGGCAACGTTAAACGCGTATTTTAGAAACCGAGTCTATAAACTGAAATTTGGTAATAAGTCCTTAGAACTAAGTTTAATTAAGGTAATGAACCTGATTTTTAAGAATAAAGGCTTTATAATACAAGAAACCAAACTTAAGGGTAGAAACTGTCAATTCTGAAACTTTAGGGGCTAAACTGTAAAATTTGGTTACACTTCCTAATCGACCCCAATGAGCATTTTAGTCACTTTGTTAGCATAATTGTCATACATTCTGGACTTAGTAATGTAAAAACCATTAATTGTATGAGAAACCTTAACTTTCCATAAAAGGAAACTTTTATACAAACCCTAATCGAATCAAAACCGAAACCGTCCATTTAAGTCTTAGGCACTATTGTTGCTCCCTAAATAGGTTTAGAGCAGTAGCTAATCACTTAATATATTCATATTAGTGTGCTAGACTTGAGCTATTCCCGGCACGCGAAGAATTCTATTTGCTTGATACCTAAGGTGAGTTTTCGTGTTCCCCCTTTTTACTTTTATTTTGGGGATGAAGCATGCTCCTTTTAAAACTGAAACTCTTATGTGTGATACTGTTTACTGCTTTGCATGATCTTCTGTTTTATGAACTTTGATTGTGCTTACCTTATACTTGTATGTGAGACTTTTTGGATACCTACTGATACTTTAGTCATCATCATTAATTCTTTTATGAACCGCTTGTCTTTACGTGAATAGATCTATTTGGGGAATCCCCCACGCACAGTGGCTCCCGCCACAGGGAGGTACCCCACTGAGATCCTGAGGGGTCGTTTGTGGCATGTAACAGGTTTTGGGTAAGATACTATAGTGAACCATCCTAGCAGGAGTGGTTCACTATTCTGAGGCTTGGTCCTTTTTCCTACGGGAATATCCGGTTAAACACAAGTTTAGAATAGGCCAACCGGGGACCAAGTGCAGGGTTGATTGTGATACCCCACAATGACTGATTCTAAAAACGATACTTTTCAAAATCAATTGAGATTTTTATAAACTATCACACTAGATTCTAAAACCTTTACTGTGGACTTTTATAGTTCCTTTTATTTGTTTTGAAACTTTAAGCACTTGAATTCACCAACTTTTTAGTTGACACTCTTTTCTTTTGAGCATGTTTCAGGTAACTTGTGAAGACTCTTAGCTTATGGACGACTTAGACTCAACCCCGAGACCATGGCATTGTTGTGTGACCTGAATTTATGACTTTGACAATTTGATATCATGAAAATTCAAATTTATGTTGAACATGTAACCATTTGGGGCTGGATCTGTTTCCAGCCCGGTGTCTTTTAAAACTTTTAATGCCATGTGATGTTCTCTCCCTTTGAGCTCTTATAATGGTTTGTTTCCGCTGCCATATATGTTGTTGCTAATCTGTGACGTCCCGCCCTACCTGGGCCCGGGGGTGGGACAATGCTGATGCTAAAATTGATTTTGATAACTTGTTTAAGGAGTTGAAGTTGATTAAGATGACGGTTGACTGTGTGAATTTCTTTGGTAGTTGTTGTTGCCTCTGCGGGGTGCATTGCATTCCCTTGAGAAGTGACAAGTCATACCACAGTTGGAACACTTCACCTTGGATTTATCATATCCGAGCTTGGTGTTTTCATTCAAGCTTAGCTTCTTTCCTTTTCTAAAGAATTTCTTTGCCCTCATAGCAATAATGGTCATTTGCCATTGTAAATCCATTTCATCAACATCATCTGGATCCATTTCTTCCAGATCTTCTTGTATCAAGTGAGCTCAAGTGAGTCTTCCTCCCAGGTATGCATTAATGCTTCTAATAAAGCATTGTAGGTAGCGTTTTGTTCTTTAGATTTTTTATCAACAGGCATGCTAGTAGGTGTGGAAGTGGATGGATTAGATGATGATTGCTTGTGTTTTTTAGATGAGCAGTGAATCCAGTGGTTCTTGATTGATCTCTAGAGGACAAAAAATCAACTTCTGCAGTTATAAAGGCATTTTCCATAGAATGAGTTTCTGAAGGAATTTGTATGCCTCAATTAGTTGAGGTCCACTTAAGTTTTTGCATCATTCATCCAACTCAAGAGCTTCAATTTTTGCTATCATGATGTCTAAACTTGTGCTCTCCAAATCGAGTGTATTCTTCAGCATGGTCACATTCTACTTCAAATACTCTAGCAGACTGTGCAACATTTTCTTATTCATTTCCTTTTCTTTGTTTATGACCCCCATTATCTCTAAATGATTCACCAATTGGACAAATCGATAAAGCTATTTTGAGATTGATTTTCCGTTGGTGTGATGGAAGGTTTCATATTGATCAACCAGTTTGTCTTTGTTAATCTCAGTCACCTCACTGCTACCTTCACACATGATTTACAGTGCATCCTATACACCTTTTGTTATGCCATACTTTTCCAATCTTTTGAGGACGTCTATCTTTAAATCCTGAGTCAGAATGGAGTAGGCTTTAAGATCAATCTTGATCTTCTTATATTCTTTATTATCAAGATTAAGACATGGATCCTCGATGGGGATTCTGACTGTCTTGTATTATGCAGCTTGATCAGCAGTCAAAGATACTGGAATGTAAGGTCCCTTGCATATAGATATCCAATAATCTGGATCTACACCTATGATATTGTTCCTAAACCAAATTTTCCATTGCTTAAACATATATTTGTGTTTAAGCATTGGTGGTTTGGAAGCATGACAAGTTCAACAAAGTTAGTAGGATCTATGGTTAGTAAACTGATTTTAAGAGGTTTGAATATGGTTTAAATTGATTGTATATCCAATAGTTCAAAAAGTCCTTAGTTTGGGTATATTTGTATGTATTCTATAAAAAGTAACATCAGTAAGGTTTCCAAATCAGCAGCAAGTATCTTTTTGAGTCACTTAAGGTTGATTTTATGTGATTTGTTTGATTTTTGTCAAAGATCAACACTCAAAGAATGATTTTCAAGTGTTTAGCTCTGAAGAAAAGTGAATGTTGATAAAGTTTTTCAGTACTTTTAGCAGTATGCTCACTAACAGTAGAAACTAGTTAATAAACAACTGAATCACCAGATCAATCATTTTTCATTCAAGATCTGAGCAGATCTTGAGATGAATCTAAGAGCAAAAGCTCTGATATCAATTGACCGGGTCCAAGAATGATATTGTCTGTTAATGTGACGTCAACAAGGATCGAATATGATGATTGAGTCAATGATTAACTGTGGAAATACATAATCAAAGAACATTAAATGCTCAATTGATACTCATAAATGCTTTGTATATTGATTGGTGGTAAACAAGTTATAGTGGATGCAAGTGAGTTGCTCGTAACTTAAGTACTATGTTTCTTACATACGAAAAAACTTACATAAGATGGATATTCTCTTGTATTTATAGGCTAACATAAAGACTGTGCAAAATGACTAAACTACCCTGATAACTATATCAAAATACTAGTATAAGTACAAAAGGCTAATCAGTATTTGTGTGTGTTCATCCGCATCAACTAATGCGGATGATTTGAACTTCATCAGCATTTCTTCTTTGTCTTCAGCATTAAGTGTTTGGTCATCAGCATTGACAAATATGATTGAACAAACACTTTTCAAGATTTCTTCTATGCATCCGCATTAGTTAATACGGAAGAACAAATTCTTAACAATATTTGTTTAAAATGTCCTCATTTGTATATGCGGGAGAACAAACACTTGTCTGCATTTAATCATTGGTCATCCATATATACAAATACGGATAGCCAACACTTGGTCTTTATTCTTCATCAGCGTATCTTCTTGGATTTGTGGGATTTCACCAACAGAACAACCATAAAGCACCTCTTAAATTGGTATATATGATCCTTTCAGGGTCCAATAATTTAGTTCTTGTTAAAATGTTTTGTGTGAAATATTATTCTTGGAAGTCTTTATAGGTAACAATACCATTTTAACATGAATGACTTTTGTGGATGATATTGTTACATATGAACTACTAGATGATAAAAATGGTAAAATGATACATATGTACATATATATACAAGTAGATGAAGTTCTCACTTAATTCAAGCAAGGAAAGATGGATTTTGAAGATGTAGGAAGCTTGAAACCTAGCACACTTGATTTGTAGAAATTTTAAAAAGTGATGGAATGATGGAGATGCTGTGGTGTATGTTTCATGGAGGGAGAAAGAGAAGTGGTTGAAGTGTGTTAGTATGTGTGAAATGAAAAAGTGGTTTTTTTTATAACTTTCTCTAGTATTTGTAATCCATCTTATATTTGTCCTAAACTGTTAAAGTTGGTCAAACATGAGGGAAAGAGAATACAAGAATGGAAATGTTGGTACACTCCTTTAAACAATTCTTATGTAGCTTCATTAAAGGGGAAACCTTTAAAAGAGTTAAGTCAACATGGATTTACATGGGGATAGTGCAAAAGTGAATGAAGATAGGAGGTGGGATGAGAGGATAATGACAAACATGGTAGGGAGAGGGGATTATATTTTCAATTTATGAAGTATTGGGTATTTTGGGTGGTATTTGTTGTACTATAGGTATTTTTACATATTTTATATTATATTTTTTTACTTATTAAAATACAGCAAGATATTATAGGTGTAGGGGTTTTAACATGTTTATCAAAGCTCATATAACCTTGTTTATATGAAAACGCAGCGGATTTTATTTTTTAAAACATGTTAATGAGACGGTTATTAAACTCATTTAATAAAGAACCCCAAGCCATGGATCATTATACAAATGCATACAATAAAAGAACACAAGATAGTTAAGAATATACAACCTTTGTAGCTTCCTAAAACCGAACTTGTGAGGTGAGGGATATGAGTTTATGTGGCTGAAACTTCAAGCTAGAAGTCCTCAAGAGGTTATACCCCAAGCTTGTACAAAGCACCTTCTTGCTAGGTCTTTCAACACCAATTTGAAGAACTCTCCTTTTGATGAATCTTTTCAGCCAAGAACACTTCTTGGAGCTGAAAATTTCCTGCCCTTTTGCTCTTAGAAACCGAGAAGAGAGAGAGGAGAGAAATTCTTGTGTGTGTGTAAGAGAAAAACAAATGCAAGAGTGTTGAAGTGGGTAAATGCTTGCATGGCCTTGGAACTAAAAAGGGGACATTCCAAGACAAAAGGGGCGGCCGATTTTGGCTCCCTTTTGTTTCCCTCTTGTTTTAAATTTTATAAAAAAATATACACTCTTGCACCCTTGTTTTATAAAATTAAACCATTTTAATTTTATATCACTAACACACACTATTATTTGTCATTGTCTAACTAATTAAAAAATGAACAAATAATCCCATATGAACAAATTATATATATATATATATATATATATATATATATATATATAATCTTGTTCATTTGCAAAAGCAATGATTTAGAAAACCCGGTTTCTAAATTGGTGTTTATATTTATTTGTTTGATCTAATCAACAAATAATTATTTGTCGGTGTTTGTTTGGCTTGTTATTGGGTATGACCCGACTTGGATCATATCACACTAGCCACATCAATTTAATATGAACCTTGGGCAGATCAATTCTTACAATCTCCCACTTGCACAAGATTCATAAAAGATTGATGCAAGCAGCAAATAACGCCTAGCAACGGTTTGCTACCCCTAATGTATATGACTAAGTGCCATTCAATAACATCATCCTTTTCAAGTACCTTAGTTGAATATGTTTTAGGTGAATTAATCATTTATCCTTTGTTACAGATGTAATGTTAAATCCAAGAGACACAGAATTGTCATTCTCCGATGATTTAACTTTAACAGGCCTTAGACATCTAACTCCCAACGAATAAGAGGTTCAAATTCCATCTTGACTACATACGTCTCTCACAATCACCTTATATCATACCTGAACTCAGTCTTATGTACTGCCAATATTTCAAAATAGCAAAGTACTAAGTCAAAGTACAATACTTGGTGAATATCAAGACCCAATATGTATCTCAGGTCTGAGGATACAATGATATTCGCCTTTACTCAATATCTCTTATGAGTAATCACAAAGATTCCATGCAAAATAATTGAGAGCGGGTCAGTCCAATATCTATATCCCATAGACATCAATGAACCTTGGTAGCAACCTCTTGCTCTATATTCATACCTTATGAATATCAACCAATCCAAGTTCATTATAGTCTTACATTCATAATTGTTCCCACAAGTATGATCGACTACGGACGTTTAGAATAACTCATTTATTCACGGATTTAAACATGCTAAAATAGAAGAACAAATGAAAATTATAACCATATAGTTAAGTCAAATAACATAAGTTCCAATATCCAAATACAAAATACAAAATCAAACCCAGTCACTAGAAAATCTAAGTCCCATGGCACAAATATGACCTTCATGCTTTGCCTTTTCAAGGAGCTTTATGAGTGGATCCGCAATGTTTTTATCAGTGTGGACTTTGCGAATACATATCTTTCATTTTTCAACTTCATCCCTTATGTAGTTGAATCTCCGTTCAATGTGCCGAGTCTTTTGACGAGCACGAGGTTCCTTGATTTGAGCAATCGCACCCTCGTTGTCACAAAAGATCTCTAGGGGATCCTGAATGGAAGGGACTACCCCTAGATCGGCTATGAATTTCTTCAGCCATGCAGCTTCCTGTGCTGCCATTGAAGTGGCGACGTATTCTGACTCTGTAGTGGACAACGCCACGACTTCTTGCTTTGAGCTTTTCCAAGAAACAGCTTCCCCATTCAGAATAAAGATGTACCCCGATTGAGATCGTGAATCATCCCTATCGGTTTGGAAACTCGCATCCGTGTAAGCTTTTACAACGAGTCCCTCTTCACCAGACCCGTAGATCAAGAACATGTCCTTAGTCCTCCTTAAGTACTTCAAAATGTTCTTGACAGCCATCCAATGACTATCACCAGGATTTTGCTGGTATCTACTTGTCATGCTTAAAGCGCATGACACGTCCGGTCTAGTGCATATCATTGCATACATGATGGATCCTATAGCAGATGCATATGGGATTGCCTTCATTCTATTTTACTCCTCCTTTGAGCTTGGACATTGAGTCGTACTCAATATTGTCCCTCTTTGAATAGGTACAGTACCTTTTTTAGAGTTTTCCATCTTGAACCTTTTCAAGATTTTGTCAATGTATGCACTTTGATTCAAACCAATTAGCCGCCTTGATCGATCCCTATAGATCTTTATTCCCAGAATATAGGCGGCTTCACCAAGATCCTTGATGGAAAAACAACTTCCAAGCCAGGTTTTTACGCCTTCCATGGTTGGAATGTCGTTTCCAAATAGTAGTATGTCATCAACATACAATACTAGGAAGGTTATTATGCTCCCACTATCCTTCTTATACACACAAGCCTCATCAGCGTTTTTGATGAAGCCAAATTTCTTTACCTCCTCATCAAAATGGTGATTCCAGCTCCTTGATGCTTGTTTCAATCCATAGATTGATTTCTTTAACTTGCATACTTTATTAGAATGTTTTGGATCGACAAAACCTTCAGGCTGAACCATATAGACATCTTCCTCAAGATATCCATTTAGGAAAGCGGTTTTGACATCGATTTGCCAAATCTCATAGTCATAATGAGCAGCTATGGCAAACAATATCCTTATAGACTTTAGCATTGCAACAGGTGAGAAAGTTTCATCATAATCAACCCCTTGAGTTTGAGTGAAACCTTTTGCTACAAGTCTAGCTTTGTAAGTATCCAAGTTTCCATGCATGTCCGTTTTCTTCTTGAAAACCCACTTACTTCCAACTACATTGGAATTAAGAGGTGGTACAACAAGTTCCCAAACTTGATTGTCATACATGGATTGCATCTCAACGTTCATGGCTTCAAGCCATTTGTCACAATCCAAATTGGACACTGCATCATGATATGTGGTTGGTTCATCTGAATCTACCACATAGCATCCATCCATGAAAAATCCGTATCTTTCAGGTGGATTACTAATTCTACCACTTCTGCGAACGTTTTGTGTGTATTGATCAACCGCTTGATCATCCTCAACATCCTCATGTTGAGTGCTAGTTTCAACCAAACGTGCATCGGGCTGTGGTTCTTGATCCTCCTCAATATCCACTATTCTACTACTAGTTCCTTCCATAAGGAACTTTGTTTCTAAGAACTCACCCTTTCTGGAAACAAACACCTTTTGTTCCAGCGGATCATAGAAATAATATCCCATAGAATCTCTAGGATATCCAATAAAGATACACTTGGTGGATCGGACTTCCAATTTGTTTGGGGTGGGAGTCTTAACATAAGCCTCACAACCCCAGACCCTTAAGTATGATAGGGATGGAACTCTTCCATGCCATATCTCAAAGGGTGTCTTTTCCACCTTTTTGGTTAGGGCCATATTCAGAATACGGGCCGCGGAGAGCAAAGCAAAACCCCAAAATGATAGAGGCAATGTGCTTCTAGCCATCATAGATCGAACCATATCCAATAAGGTTCGATTCCTCCTCTCAGACACACCATTATGTTGTGGTGTTCCAGGTGGAGTGAGTTGTGAGACAATCCCACAACTCTTAAGATGATCTTGAAAAACATCACTTAGGTATTCACCACCTCTATCAGTGCGGAGAACTTTAATTGACCTGTTGAGTTGATTTTCAACTTCATTCTTGAAGACTTTGAACATTTCAAAAGCTTCATCTTTGTGCCTTAATAAGTACACATACCCATAGCGACTATAATCATCGGTAAAGGTAATGAAGTATCTTTCACCATTCCTAGTCATTGGCTTAAAAGGACCACATACATCCGAATGTATGATATATCTTTCACCATTCCTAGTCATTGGCTTAAAAGGACCACATACATCCGAATGTATGATACCTAATAAATCTTTTGTCCTTTCATTAGTTCCACTAAAGGGTGCCTTAGTCATTTTTCCTTGTAAACAAGATTCACATACATCAAATGAATCACATTCATTTGTTTTTAAAAGACCATTCTTTTGAAGTGTTTGTATACGTTTCTTATTTATATGACCAAGACGACAATGCCAAAGGTAGGTATCACTCAAATCTAATTTGAGCCTTTTGGTGGTTGCTTGGTATATTGAGCTATCATATGTTGCGTTTTCATGAACCAATTCATAAATACCATTACAAGGTATAGCCTTAAAATAAAATACATGATTTAAAGAAAAATGAATATCATTGTCAACAAACTTGAAATCATAATCATATTGTCTCAAACGTGAAACAGAAATAATGTTCCTAGTCAAACTAGGAGCATATAATACATTCTTTAAAATGACGAAGGCATATAGAGTTTGAAGTGGGAGATAGAGTTATGTTGAAAGTATCTCCTTGGAAGGGAAATATCAGATTTAGAAAGAAGGGAAAGTTAAGTCCTCATTTTATAGGACCGTTTAGAATTATAGAACGGATTGGGGAAGTGGCTTATAAACTAGAATTACCTGATCAGTTGCAAGGAATCCACCCAACCTTTCACGTGTCACAGTTGCGCAAGTGTTTGGCCGATGAGAATGCTTATGTACCTTAGATGATATAGAGGTAGATGATAAGTTGAACTGTGTTGAGAAACCTACTGCTATAGTAGACAGAAAGGTGAAAAAGCTGAGGAATAAAACTATTGAGTTAGTTAAAGTGCAGTGGTCGAATAGAAAGGGGTCTGATTTCACTTGGGAATCAGAAGATGAGATGAAGAAAGATTATCCCCAGTTGTTTGAATAGTTGGTTTCGGGGGCGAATCCTATTTAAGAGGGGGAGAGTTGTAACATCCAGTTTTTAAATCCGGACTTGTAATTATAATATAGTTATGATTAATTAATTAAGTTGAGTTTGTTTGATTGATTAAATATTCATCACATGGGTTATATGCGAATGAACTTCAGTCGCACCCCTTACGTGCGATTGAGACTCAATCGTACGAATAGTAGGCGAATGAACTTCAATCGCATGATTCAGTCGTGCGAATGGTTTAGTCGTGCGATTGGAAGTAAGGCGGTTAAGTTGTAAGTATGGATAAGTAAGGCGGTGTATAAGGGTAAAAACAGACTTCTGTCTGTATTATCTTCAATCTCTTATTCGCTCTAAACCCAAAGCACCCCTGTTCTTGCCAATCGACTAGGCTAAACTCCGTTTTGGTAAGTTTGAACATCACAGATCAATCCGGAGATGTTATCAGCTGTGTAAATGGTTGAATTTGATCCAACAACGTGTTTTAAATCATTGAATTGGTCTGGTTCATTTCTAAATTAAAATCCGGGAATTCGGGTCCAAGTTTTTGTGAAGTTTTGATGAAATAATGGTCCGAAACCATTGTAAACGATGTGTATATGATCTGTTTTGAATATGATATGATTTGTATGGTTAAAACTCAAATTTTGAGTGAGTTTGGATCAAAAACGTCAAGAACACAGCTGCTGATCCGTTTCAGGCGAATGGGCTCAATCGCATGTTTCAGTCGTACGAATGATAATCTAGTCGTGCGACTGAGTGCGAATGAGGTTCAATCGTGCGATTGGAACTCAGTCGCCTGGTTAGAAGGCCGAATGAAGATGAGTGAACACTGGGTACGAATGAGAACTCAGTCGTGCGAATGAGAGGCCAGTCGTACGGTTGAAGGTTCAGTCGCATGGTTCATCCGCATAGGTCCAGTCGCGTGGGTGCTCATTCGCATAAGTGTTCAATCGCATGAGGGCCCTGTTTGAGAATAAGTTTACTGAATCAAGGTTTGTTGCTTTAGATATACCTTGATTAGAGGAAGGACTAGTTACCTTGTGTACGTGGATTGTGTGGACTGTGGTAAGGAAATTGATAAGGTGAGTTCTAAGCCCTTTTCAAATGTTTGGTTTTAATATTCGGGCTAGCACACATACGATGATAAATGAATTGAACGTTTTAGCACTAGAACTGTAATAATGATGGTTGGATGTATCTAACAGCTTGTAAAGTTGTTAGGGGAAATGTGGAGGTAATGAATGCTTATCTGAACATTGTGAATTATTACGTGATGGTAATGATTCTAATGGGTCAGATAAGGTAAAAGGATGGTCATATGAACGTTGTGAATCATTACATGATGGTGATGATTCCAATGGATCTGATGGGGTGCCATGATGAATAAAAATGTGTTAAAATTGGTGCTAAAAGAAAGAAGGTGTGGTGCGTAAATGAATGTGATAATATTGGTAATAAGTAAAAGAAATGTTTTCGAAATGGTAATGTGATGTAAATCTCAACAGGCCAGTTAGGGTAAGATGCCTGGGTGTATGAACTGTACAGTTAGATAGGAGTGATGACGATCACTCAGCTTTGTGAACATCTTATGGTGACGACCCTGGATGATTAATTGTAGAAGTGATGACGATCACTGAGCTTTGTGAACATCTTATGGTAATAACCCTAGATGATTAATTGGCATCCTACTGGATGAGAGATAGAAACTGGTAGTTGCTGGATGTGGGAAACCGACGTTTCTGGGTGTAAGTAACTGGTAGTTGCTGGATGTGGGCAACCGACGTTTCTGGGTGTAAGTAACTGGTAGTTGCTGGATGTGGGCAACCGACGTTACTACTTACGGGGAACTGGTAGTTGCTAGATGTGGGTAACTGACGTTCGGTGGAACAGGCCAAGTGGGACAAAGTAATGATAAAAGTTGAATTTATAATATTGGCAATATAAATATAACTTTTGTGTGTAATGATGCTATTAATGTTTAATAAAAATTTAGAACTCACCAGTTTATCTGATGTTTTGAGTATATTGTGTGTGCTAGGTAAGGAGGGATCCTCTAATAATAGAGGAAAGCAAGTATGAGCTGAATGAGGACGCTATCCCGGAGTAGTTGCTGGCATAGGATATAGGGCTAATACTGTAAATAGGGCAATGTATAATTAAATACAATTATATGTAAAATGTTTTAGTAGTTGGGTTAATATATAATATTGTTTAAAGTCTTCCGCTGTAAATAGAAAGCGCTAATTTGTGATTAAAATGTTAATCCAACTGCGTGACGTGCCTCCGGTGCCCTGCTGGATTTAGGGCGTTACAGGTTGGTATCAGAGCAGTAGTTAAAGGGATCTAGTGTCATAATAACTAGACTTTAACTAGAAAATAGATATGCCAGCAGGGATAGCTAGATAGAATAGTCTATTTAAACAAGAGAAGGTGATGGGGCTATCATGAGAAGGAATAACGAGAATAGTAAAAGTAAAGTAAACAATTAATAGTACTTGGCCAACATTATTAATAACTTACTTTACTTATAGTATTCTGGTTATGTACTTACATGTGAATACCAAATAATCCTGATCTCGTTTAATAGGTTATGGCTGATAGAGAGAGTGAAAGAATGCAAGGTGGAACCTCAGAAAGAAATGTTGATGAGAGCACCGAGGTGCTTAGTATGACGAGACAACAATTCCGTGATGCAATTTCTGAGGAGGTTCGTAAAGCCTTGAATGTAGCTAGACCTGATGAAAGTAGGAATGTTGATAAAGCTGAGGGGTCTAGCGAGAGAAAGGGAGTTACATATAGTCAGTTTAAAGAGTGTAATCCTCCACGATTTTCTGGGGCTATGGATGTGGTAGCCACTCATAAATGGCTTCGTGAAATGGAAGCCGTGATTAAGTTGAGTGAGTGTAGGGAGGATCAGAAAGTAAAGTTTGTAGCCCACTCGTTTGTGGGTGAGGCTCTGTATTGGTGGGATACGATTATCCAAACGTTAGGGGAGGAGGTTACTGACGAAATGTTGTGGCCTGAATTTAGAAAGCTAGTGTCGGATAAGTTTTGTCCGAAGGGTGAAATGGATCGAATAGAGATGAGTTTCCTGCAGTTTCAGGCAGGTAATATGTCCCATAGGGAGTACACGTCTAAGTTCGAAGAGATGGCGAGGTTGGTGCCTCATTTGGTGGTTCCTGAAGAAAAGAAATCTTAAGGTACACTCAGGGGTTGCCTCAAGAAGTCAGAAAGTTGGTTAGATCATCTGCTCCGAGTAGTTACCAGTTGACGGTAAACTTAGCAGCAGATATGTATCAAGAAGTTTATGGTAGTAATGTTGCTCCTGATGGGAGTAAAAGAAGGCGTGAAGAACCTGTAGTGCAAAGAAGATTTGAGAATCCAAGTTTTCAGAAGAAGGGTAGATTTGGAAGGGGTCAATTTCCGAGGAATGTCAGAAATGAGTTGCCACGTTGCGGGAAATGTGGCAAACTATATCAGGGTGAATGTCTGATGGTGGTAGGATTTGTTATAGATGTGGAAAGTTGGGACACTATGTAATGAATGTAATGAAAGTCCTCATAGATGTTTTGAGTGTGGGGAAACGGGGCATATTCGTAGTGAATGTCCAAGATTAACCGTTAGAAAGCCTGAACCGGGTAGATCGATGAAAGGGTCAGGAGAAGGGTCAAGTGCGGCGAAGGGGCGAGCTTATTCTATGTCAGCTAGTGAGGCTAAAGTTTTGCCAGATGTAGTCTCAGGTATGTTTCTAGTTAATGGAATTCCAGCTAACGTGTTATTTGATTCTGGTGCAAGTGGAAGTTTCGTATCTGTTGATTTTTGTCCTATGCTTACGTGTGAACTTCAACCATTAGAAGTAGCTTTCGTAGTTGAAACTGCTAATGATAGATCTGTGATGATCAGTAGTATGATTGATGGTTGTTATATTGAACTAGAAGGATATAGGTTGCCTGTTAAACTATATCCTATGGTGTTAGGAGGGTTTGATGTAGTTTTGGGTATGGATTGGTTGGCAAACCATGAAGCCCATATTGTATGTAATAAGAAGTTAATTCAGTTAAGAGCACCGGATGGGAAAATGATTAATGTATACGGTGATAGAGAGGAGTCAACTGTGAAAATAGTATCTATGATGAAAGCTGATAAGTTAATAAGTCGCGGGTGTGCATCTTACTTAATATATGTAATTGATTCCCAAAAGTCTGTAAAGAAGATAGAAGATATTCCTATAGTTAGAGATTTTGTAGATGTGTTCCCAGAGGAATTACCGGGTCTTCCCCCAGATCGTGAAGTCGAGTTTAGAATTGATCTAATTCCAGGTGCTAAGCCAGTTGCCAAGTCACCTTATAGATTAGCTCCATCGGAATTGAAGGAATTCATGAAACAGACTGAAGATTTGCTTGAAAAAGGTTTCATTAGACCCAGTTCTTCCCCGTGGGGTGCTCCAGTGTTGTTTGTAAAGAAGAAAGATGGGAGTATGCGTATGTGTATCGATTATAGGGAGTTGAATAAATTGACGATAAAGAACAAGTATCCACTCCCGCGAATAGATGATTTGTTTGATCAGCTACAGGGAGCCAGTTGGTTTTCTAAGATAGATCTCCGATCCGGTTACCATCAGTTGAAGTTAAGAAGGAAGATATACCTAAAACGGCGTTTCGTACACGTTACGGCCATTATGAATTTTTGGTTATGTCCTTTGGGTTAACAAATGCACCTGCTGCTTTCATGGATTTGATGAATAGGGTGTGTAAGCCAATGTTGGATCGATCAGTAATTGTGTTTATAGATGATATACTGATCTATTCGAAGAATGAGGGAGATCATGCCTGTCATCTTCGGGAAGTGTTGGAAAGGTTGAGAAAAGAAAGGCTTTATGCAAAGTTTTCTAAGTGTGAGTTTTGGTTGCGGGAAGTACAGTTTTTGGGGCACGTGATCAATGCAGAAGGCATTTTAGTAGACCCTACCAAGATTGAAACAATAGTGAAGTAGAGTCCTCCAAAAACGCCATCTGAAGTTCGTAGTTTCTTGGGTCTGGTGGTTATTATAGAAGATTTATTCAGGATTTTGCCAAAATCGCATCCCCGTTAACGAAACTGACGAGGAAGAATGAAGAATACATTTGGGGACCAGAACAAGAAAATGCATTTCAAGAACTGAAGCAGAAATTAACCCAGTCACCAGTGTTGTCTTTGCCAAATGGAAATGAAGACTTGGTGATTTATTCAGATGCTTCTTATCAAGGTTTAGGATGTGTATTGATGCAGAGGGGACGAGTGATCGCTTATGCTTCTAGACAGTTGAAAGAGCATGAAAAGAATTATCCGACGCATGATCTAGAACTGGCGGCAGTGGTATTTGCCTTGAAGATATGGAGGCATTACTTATATGGACGAAATGTACGATTTACACGGATCATAAGAGTTTGAAATATTTCTTTGATCAAAAGGAATTGAACATGCGCCAACGGAGATGGTTAGAGTTGGTGAAAGATTATGATTGTGAAATACTTTACCATCCTGGTAAAGCAAATGTGGTTGCTGACGCGTTAAGTAGAAAGAATGAACACCCTCCGATTCGAGTTAAGGCATATAAGTTAGTAATAACCCCAGATTTTATGCACCAGTTACGCGAAGCTCAATTAGAAGCATTGAAAGAAAAGAATGTGAAGCGAGAGCGAATGAAGGGTCAAACAAAAGATCTAGAAGAAAATAGTTTTGGGGTTAAAATAAAATGTGGCCGTATGTGGGTTCCGATTAAGATAAGGGAGTTGGTGTTAGATGAAGCTCATAAGTCCAGATATTCTATACACCCTGGTGCTACTAAGATGTATAAAGATTTAAAACAAGAATATGGTGGCCCGGGATGAAGTTTAATGTGATGCAGTATGTGAATAAGTGTTTGACGTGCCTTCAGGTCAAAGCTGAGCATCAAAAGCCATTTGGTAAGCTCCAACCCTTAGAAATCCCGAAATGGAAATGGGAAGAGTTGACAATGGATTTCATAACTAAGCTTCCGCGTACAGCTAAAGGTTATTTGGGTCATAGTGGATAGATTGACACGTAGTGGGCATTTCTTATCAATCAAAGAGACATATAACTCCGAGAAGTTAGCAGAATTATTTATTCGGAGATTATTGCTCGTCATGGAGTACCAGTATCTATTGTGTCGGATAGAGATACGCGTTTTACTTCGAGGTTTTGGAGGAAGTTTCATGAAGACATGGTACTCGTTTATTACACAGCACATCTTTTCACCCCGAAACTGATGGGTTGACTGAAAGGACTCTCCAAATAGTTGAAGACATGTTACGAGCTTGTGTTATAGATTTCGGGGGTAGCTGGGATAGTCATTTGCCATTAGTTGAATTCTCCTACAATAATAGTTATCATTCCACAATCGGGAGAGCCCCTTATGAGATGTTATATGGCAGAAAGTGCAGAAGTCCCATATGTTGGGGAGAAATTGGACAGAAAGAGTTGGGTAGTTTAGAAATTGTACAGGCTACAAACAAGAAGTTGGATCAGATTAAAGCTCGGTTTAAAGCTGCTCAGGATCGACAAAAGTCTTATGAAGATAAAAGACGAAGGCATATAGAGTTTGAAGTGGGAGATAGAGTTATGTTGAAAGTATCTCCTTGGAAGGGAATTATCAGATTTAGAAAGAAGGGAAAGTTAAGTCCTCGTTTTATAGGACCGTTTAGAATTATAGAACGGATTGGGGAAGTGGCTTATAAACTAGAATTACCTGATCAGTTGCAAGGAATCCACCCAACCTTTCACGTGTCACAGTTGCGCAAGTGTTTGGCCGATGAGAATGCTTATGTACCTTTAGATGATATAGAGGTAGATGATAAGTTGAACTGTGTTGAGAAACCTACTGCTATAGTAGACAGAAAGGTGAAAAAGCTGAGGAATAAAACTATTGAGTTAGTTAAAGTGCAGTGGTCGAATAGAAAGGGGTCTGATTTCACTTGGGAATCAGAAGATGAGATGAAGAAAGATTATCCCCAGTTGTTTGAATAGTTGGTTTCGGGGGCGAATCCTATTTAAGAGGGGGAGAGTTGTAACATCCAGTTTTTAAATCCGGACTTGTAATTATAATATAGTTATGATTAATTAATTAAGTTGAGTTTGTTTGATTGATTAAATATTCAGTCACATGGGTTATATGCGAATGAACTTCAGTCGCACCCCTTACGTGCAATTGAGACTCAATCGTACGAATAGTAGGCGAATGAACTTCAATCGCACGATTCAGTCGTGCGAATGGTTCAGTCGTGCGATTGGAAGTAAGGCGGTTAAGTTGTAAGTATGGATAAGTAAGGCGGTGTATAAGGGTAAAAACAGACTTCTGTCTGTATTATCTTCAATCTCTTATTTGCTCTACACCCAAAGCACCCATGTTCTTGCCAATCGACTAGGCTAAACTCCGTTTTGGTAGTTTGAACATCACGGATCAATCCGGAGATGTTATCAGCTGTGTAAATGGTTGAATTTGATCCAACAACGTGTTTTAAATCATTGAATTGGTCTGGTTCATTTCTAAATTAAAATCCGGGAATTCGGGTCCAAGTTTTTGTGAAGTTTTGATGAAATAATGGTCCGAAACCATTGTAAACGATGTGTATATGATCTGTTTTGAATATGATATGATTTGTATGGTTAAAACTCAAATTTTGAGTGAGTTTGGATCAAAAACGTCAAGAACACAGCTGCTGATCCGTTTCAGGCGAATGGGCTCAATCGCATGTTTCAGTCGTACGAATGATAATCTAGTCGTGCGACTGAGTGCGAACGGAGGTTCAATCGTGCGATTGGAACTCAGTCGCCTGGTTAGAAGGCCGAATGAAGACGAGTGAACACTGGGTACGAATGAGAACTCAGTCGTGCGAATGAGAGGCCAGTCGTACGGTTGAAGGTTCAGTCGCATGGTTCATCCGCATAGGTCCAGTCGCGTGGGTGCTCATTCGCATAAGTGTTCAATCGTATGAGGCCCTGTTTGAGAATAAGTTTACTGAATCAAGGTTTGTTGCTTTAGATATACCTTGATTAGAGGAAGGACTAGTTACCTTGTGTACGTGGATTGTGTGGACTGTGGTGAGGAAATTGATAAGGTGAGTTCTAAGCCCTTTTCAAATGTTTGGTTTTAATATTCGGGCTAGCACACATACGATGATAAATGAATTGAACGTTTTAGCACTAGAACTGTAATAATGATGGTTGGATGTATCTAACAGCTTGTAAAGTTGTTAGGGGAAATGTGGAGGTAATGAATGCTTATCTGAACATTGTGAATCATTACGTGATGGTAATGATTCTAATGGGTCAGATAAGGTAAAAGGATGGTCATATGAACGTTGTGAATCATTACATGATGGTGATGATTCCAATGGATCTGATGGGGTGCCATGATGAATAAAAATGTGTTAAAATTGGTGCTAAAAGAAAGAAGGTGTGGTGCGTAAATGAATGTGATAATATTGGCAATAAGTAAAAGAAATGTTTTTGAAATGGTAATGTGATGTAAATCTCAACAGGCCAGTTAGGGTAAGATGTCTGGGTGTATGAACTGTACAGTTAGATAGGAGTGATGACGATCACTCAGCTTTGTGAACATCTTGTGGTGACGACCCTGGATGATTAATTGTAGAAGTGATGACGATCACTCAGCTTTTGTGAACATCTTGTGGTAATAACCCTAGATGATTAATTGGCATCCTACTGGATGAAAGATAGAAACTGGTAGTTACTGGATGTGGGCAACCGACGTTTCTGGGTGTAAGTAACTGGTAGTTGCTGGATGTGGGCAACCGACGTTTCTGGGTGTAAGTAACTGGTAGTTGCTGGATGTGGGCAACCGACGTTACTACTTACGGGGAACTGGTAGTTGCTAGATGTGGGCAACTGACGTTCGGTGGAACGGGCCAAGTGGGACAAAGTAATGATAAAAGTTGAATTTATAATATTGCCAATATAAATATAACTTTTATGTGTGTAATGATGCTATTAATGTTTTAATAAAAATTTAGAACTCACCAGTTTATCTGATGTTTTGAGTATGTTGTGTGTGCTAGGTAAGGAGAGATCCTCTAATATTAGAGGAAAGCAAGTATGAGCTGAATGAGGACGCTATCCCGGAGTAGTTGCTGGCATAGGATATAGGGCTAATACTGTAAATAGGGCAATGTATAATTAAATACAATTATATGTAAAATGTTTTAGTAGTTGGGTTAATATATAATATTTTTAAAGTCTTCCGCTGTAAATAGATAGCTCTGATTTGTGATTAAAATGTTAATCCAACTGCGTGACGTGCCTCCGGTGCCCTGTCGGATTTAGGGCGTTACACACATCCGGTATCTAATACCCATGTGTTAGAAGAAATAACATTTAGCTCAACATGTATCATGTAAATTATACCTGAGGTTTGCCCCGCATCCCTCTTTTCTCTCAACTCTTTGAGATAGACTGGACAATTTCTCATCCAATGACCTATCTCACCACATTTGAAGCATGGGTCGTTTACAGCAACCTTTTGCTTCTTCTCCTTGGGCTTTGGAGGTTCCGCCCTAACAACCATCTTCCCCTTTCCCCCAACGTGCCCCTTTCCTTTGGCAACAGTTGCCTTAGGAGGGGGTAGAGACCTTCTCCTTCTCCAACCTTCATTAATGGTGAGAACGGGTAAAACCCTATTACCCATTCCCGCCTCGGCTGATTTGAGCATTGAATGAAGTTCATTTATGCTCTTGTCCCATCCGTTCATGTTGTAGTTCATGATGAACGCCTCAAACTTTTTAGTTAGGCCGTTAAGGATCAAATCCGTGGCCAACTCTTTTGAGACAGGATAGTTTAGCCTTTGAAGGCGGTCGATGTGGCTTTTCATCTTAAGAACATAAGATGAAACTGATTGTGATTCCTCCATCCGACATGCATGAAGCGCTCGAACCATTTCGAAGCGCTCCTCCCTAGCTTGTTGCTGGAACGTTTCCCGCAACTGAGTGATCATGTCATAGGCTCCATGGAGCTCATAATCCTTTTGGAGTTCGGGTGTCATACTTGCTAACATTAAGCAAGAGACCTGGATGGAGTCTTCCATATATCTAACCCAATCATTATATGCTTCCACATCCTCCTCGTTAGGTTCATCGAGGATGGGATCATCAAGGATGTAGGCCCGCTTTTCTTGCTTGAGAACAATTCTCAAGTTGCGGTACCAATCCATGAAATTGTTAGGTGTTAGACGATCCCTTTGAAGGATCGCCCTTAGGGATTGGTTGTTTTGGTTTTGTACATCATTATTAGCGTTGTTGTTGTCAGCCATCTACAAGATTTTACAAAGTTCCATTTTAGTAATCGTTGATATAATTATATTTCATTTATTAATACCCTTTATGTCTCATAGACTATTAATAAATAAAATTTTAGAATCCAACGTTATATTTAAATATTGGTTAGGTGACCTTTATCCCATTATTTAAATAAACAAGGTAGTCATTAATGACAATTGCAACCTATTGCAACTTCTAGTGGTATGGGATCGTTTGAACATCTTATGTTTATAACGGCATGTTTATCCCATCAACACCTTTTGTAAAACATATTTTAGGTGATCCATTCAATATATTTTCCAAATCAAGTCGTCCTACTTACACACACGTGTGAGTTTACTACATAAGTGGTTAGGTGACCTTTATCCCACAAACATGGTATTCTCACCTCAAGTTACAAGTTCCCTCAAAGTGGTTAGGTGACCTTTATCCCACTAAGAGTTTGCAAGTAACCTAAGTGTTGTGTAAAAGGATGGTGTTTAACTTGTTTTCAAAAGGGATTTACAATTTCACAATTCTTGTTTTAGAAAAGTCTATGTACCATATGATTGTATGCATTCAACCATATGGTACCCTATTGGTTCTTTTAAATAAAACCCATTTTATTTTGCAAACCATTAACTCCTTTTATAGAACCATTCTATTTATGCTTAATGATTTGAGAACCAATTACTTGTTTATAGCTTGTTTTAATTGGCGGTTTGTTAATCACATCCAAATATTCAAAACAAACATCATCATATGCATTCAACCAAACATAAACAAAACATTCACATATGCATAACAAAGCATACTAAGTTGAGCACACTTGTTTAGCCAAAACAAGTGTGTCAAAAGGTCTTGTCCTAAGGGTTAAGTACATGACACAAGGTTGACAAAAGGACTCCCACTTGAATCCACATCTTCAAGCATCCTCTTTGTATATCTTTTCTTCAAGTCTTGATCTTGAGCATCCTTACAAAAATGTATCCTAATACAATTTTTCTAGTAAAGGAAAAACTCCTTTTATATTTATTACAAACCTTATGAATAAATAAATTACAAAACAAGACTTGAAACATAAAATTGAATTATTACATGCCCAAATGAATATAACATGACAACCAATCATTCAATCCACATGGTCTAGGCTTTGTTATGCACAATCAAAAACAACATATCCAAATATACACATGTACATCGATTTTGGCAGCCCCTTTTTAACCATATTTCTTGGCCAACATAAACCAAGAACAAATGGGTTTTGTCCATACAAACAAGCACCTTATGATATAGATTTTTAAAGATCCTTACATGCATAAGTAGTATCTTTAAGAAATCAAAAGGGGTGACCATAACAGCCCACTTACTCACGGGTATGTGGTGTCAAACACCACAAAACCGTGAACAAAAATGTATGCATTCGTATAAGTGGCTCTTGATGCCATTGTAGGGGTTTTAACATGTTTATCAAAGCTCATATAACCTTGTTTATATGAAAACGCAACGGATTTTATATTTTAAAACATGTTAATAAGATGGTTATTGAACCCATTTAATAAAGAACCCCCAAGCCATGGATCATTATACAAATGCATACAATAAAAGAACACAAGATAGTTAAGAATATACAACCTTTGTAGCTTCCTAAAACCGAACTTGTGAGGTGAGGGAGATAAGTTTATGTGGCTGAAACTTCAAGCTAGAAGTCCTCAAGAGGTTATACCCCAAGCTTGTACAAAGCACCTTCTTGCTAGGTCTTTCAACACCAATTTGAAGAACTCTCCTTTTGATGAATCTTTTCAGCCAAGAACACTTCTTGGAGCTGAAAATTTCTTGCCCTTTTGCTCTTAGAAACCGAGAAGAGAGAGAGGAGAGAAATTCTTGTGTGTGTGTAAGAGAAAAACAAATGCAAGAGTGTTGAAGTGGGTAAATGCTTGCATGGCCTTGGAACTAAAAAGGGGACATTCCAAGACAAAAGGGGCGGCCGATTTAGGCTCCCTTTTGTTTCCCTCTTGTTTCAAATTTTATAAAAAAATATATACACTCTTGCACCCTTGTTTTATAAAATTAAACCATTTTAATTTTATATCACTAACACACACACTATTATTTGTCATTGTCTAACTAATTAAAAAATGAACAAATAATCCCATATGAACAAATATATATATATATATATAATCTTGTTTATTTGCAAAAGCAATGATTTAGAAAACCTGGTTTCTAAATTGGTGTTTATATTTATTTGTTTGATCTAATCAACAAATAAATATTTGTCTGTGTTTGTTTGGCTTGTTATTGGGTATGACCCGACTTGGATCATATCACACTAGCCACATCAATTTAATATGAACCTTGGGCAGATCAATTTTTACAATAGGAACTTACATAATATCATATATTTTAATATTGATGGTATGTTAGTGATTTATCGTGTATCTAGTAGTCGTGTTAGCCGTTCAGGGTAAAAATATCAATTTACGCGTTTAGTTTTATTTATAAATTTAAGGTTTTTGTTTGTTGTATCAACTTATGCGATTGAAGTCTAAGTCTAAGTCTAAGTCTTCAATCGCATAAGCAAATGCCATGGTCTCGGGGGTTGAGTCTAAGTCTTCCATAATAGCTAAGATTCTTCACGGGTTACCTGAAACTTGCTCAAAAGAAAATAGTGTCAACTAAAAAGTTGGTGAATTCAAGTGCTTAAAATTTAAAAACAACAAAATGGACTCTGAAGTCCACATTTAAAAGTTTAGCATCAAGTGTAAAAGCTTATGAAAAATCTCATTTGATTTTAAAAGCATCTTTTTTAGTATCAATCTTTGTGGGGTATCACAATCAACCCTGCACTAGGTCCCCGGTTGGCCTCTTCTAGACTTGTGTTTAACCGAATATTTCCGAAGGAAGGAACCAAGCCTCAAAACAGTGAATCATTCCTGCCAGGATGGTTCACCATGGTTTCTTACTCAAAACCTGTCACATGCCGCATACGATCCCTCAGGATCTCAACGGGGTACCTCCCTGTAGCGGGAGCCACTGTGTGTGGAGGATTCCCCAAATAGATCTATCCATATAAAACAAGCAGTTCATAAAAGAATTAATGATCATGATATAAGTATCAAAAGGTATCCATAAGTCCCACATACAAGCATCAAGTGAAGCACAATCATAGTTCATAAAACAATAGAGCACGTTCCATCCCAAAAACAGTAAGTAAAAAGGGGATCACTAGAACTCATCTTAGATATTAAGCAAAATAGACTCTTCGTGTGCTGGGAATATCTCAAGTCAAGCACCCTAACATGAATATATTAAGTGATTATCTACTACTCTAAACCTATTTAAGGTGCAACAAGAGTGTCTAAGTCTTAGTTTGTCGGATTCGACTTTTATTCGATTAGGGTTTGCATAAGAAGTTTCCTTTAATGGAAAGTCAAGGTTTGTCATACAGTTAAGGGTTTTTACATTATTAAGTCAAGAATATATGGTAAATATGCTATTCAAGTGACTAAAGGGGTCGTTTGAGTCGGGTATGAAGTTTGGCAAAATTTTACAGTTTAGCCCCTGAAGTTTCAAAATTGACAGTTTCTACCCTTAAGTTTGGTTTCTTGTATTAGATGAAATTTATAACCAAAAATAAGGTTCATGACCTTAAACTAACTTATTTTTAAGAACATATACCCAAATTTTCAGATTATGGGTTCGGTTTATTAATTACGCGTTTAACGTTCCCGGTTACGGTAAAACCGAATGGTTTTAAATGGTTACCTATGAGTTTTCATGTTTTTGAGCCATAGACCAGTAGCTAACTTTTTAAAGTCATTTTTATAATTTTACAACATTTTAAATCACCAAGATTTGCCTCTAGTAGTGGAAAGACTCGTTTTTACATTTAAACCGTTAAAACGCGTTTTTAACCGAGTTTGACCATTTTAAAATATTGTTTGACCAACCTTTCTACTTTATAAGTTATTTTATCATTTAACCTACTGAAATAACATGGTTTTTATAATTTCTAACTTTATACTCATTTTTCTTAGATTTTCCCCAAAAACGTCTCTCGGTTTGTACCCGTTTTCACTTAAAAATCCATTTAAATTACCTTTTGACCACTAAAATTTCCCATTGACTCCAGAACACTTTATTAATCCTTAATGAACCTGTAATTCTCTTTAAAAAGTTTACAGCCCAAGCTTTCTTGTTTTTAAGCAGTTTTACCATGTTTTCGGGTCCCGAAATTGACTAAAATGGGTCTAAACACAACATGTCCTTTATTCCAGAGATTAAACATTATTAACACTCTTAATATTAATCAAAACCTACAAAAATTTCAGACCCAAATCTTGGTCTAGTTGTTCTACACATCCATAGACTTCAAATATATAGAAAGTGTCATAATCGACCATTACACATGTGTAAATCATTGTAAATTGAGTTTAACTGTAACACCCCCGCCCCAACATGGAACAGAAGGTCACTTCAAATGTTAACAGAACATTCTAAGTCCAAAAGAATACTTAAGTTACGAATGTCAAAACAAAACATTAACTTATAAAATCTAAAACATCCACCAAAATAAATACTAATTCAAATATTCAAGTCTTATGAAATAAAAGAAATAAATCTCCAAGCATATGTTCCAAACTCCTACTAGCTCTCATCACACAGCCCCGATCAACCCTGATTACCTGCCGCGAAAACAAACAAGAAAACGGCTGAGCTACAAGCTCAGTGTGCGGATGTAGATCACAAAAGATAAAATAATATATATATCGAAGCAAGATGTCAGAGAATTCAAAAATAAACCAGAATCTTTAGTTTAAAACATCTCCATCGAATACCATCCTTTACCCCAGAATAAACAAAAGAATAAAGGCTGAAGCAACGAAGGGCTAGGGTTATTGATACCGAGTAGCCTACAAACAAATATTCAAAAATGCACATCCATAGTGCCAACATGTCATATATCATATCATATATCATAATCACAATGGTACACTGGTCGTGACTCCAATGCACCCCTAAATCGGAAGGTATGTATGGCACTACACAACTCAACCGCGAACTAATCATATCATCAAAATCCTAGGATGCATCCATACGCCTCCCAAAATAATCCAAAAGCTCTTCCATGAGCAAAATCATATAAATAAACCGGAGACGCCGTGAACTAATCACACCGTCACGGGTAGTGTCAAGTCGTCGGTAGCCACAACGACAAGCCTATGGTACCTCCATAGGTAGTTGACTCGGTATCCCTATCTCCTGTCTACAAATCTAGGGTTCTATGGCCGCATGAGTGAATAATAATCCAACCTCCATCAAATATATTAATCATGCGTAAAGATCCTAATTTGAATGAACTCAAGCAATGGCACCCAAACGAACTTTCACAAGCATATCATGAAAATATATATTTTTGTCAATGGTCAAAATAATAGCTCAACAACACATTCAGAGTAGCTCAAAGGAAAGAAGCGGATCATATGAGAAAGTCATAGATCAACCAGAATGATTTCAAACGTTGCATAATTTTAGTAGATCGAGCATATAAAAATAATAAAGAACATCCGTACCTCAATAAGTGTCTAATGCTCTCAATGTCTCAAAGTTCCACCGACATGTTCAACGAACCTACAACGAGTGAATCAACCTCTAAATCAGAATTATTTTCATACTAATCCAATTCATCATCCCCTAACATCTTAACCCTGAGTAAAATTTTATTCTTTGACGTCATTATTCTTATTAATAGTAGCAAGCTTACTATTATTATTCTTACTAGAGTTTGTCTGCTATCTAATAAAGAGTTACCGACATTATATGTTCTTAAACTAAAAGATCATAACTAACATAAGACTTTATAGGTTGAAAGATTTAATTTAAAACATTATGAGCTACTGCCCAAAAAGAGCTACATATTCCATATGTTGAGTGGCTGGGAATGTTGTACCAGAGGGGAAAAGAAAATCTGCTGGAGGCCACAAAACTAAAGATTCATACAGGGAACAAGATGAACGCAGCAGAAACATGACACGAAAACTCTCGTGAACTCCCAACGGAGAAAGTAAGAAACCAAAACAGAACATTACCCAATTGGTTTCATTTGTTTATTTAAACCCTTGACCCAACAGCATGAAACAAAAATCTGACCCGTTTACTAACTCTTCTGTAAACAACTATCCAAATTACATTAATGCCTAAATAATGAAAATGATTCCGATCAGGTCATGGTTTTATAAATCGGGAGATTTATATTTGATATAATCTAACTCTTAGAAATTCGTGTACTATGTAAAATTGTATATATTATGGGTCAAAAGAAATGTTACACCTGTGAAAAGAAGGAACGAAGCAACATGCATAAATTAAATTAATTAGAATTTGCATTAAAGTATAAGTAAAAGTAGTATGGTCTCAATTAGTTAGTTATTCTTTTGTCATTACAGATCCTACCATATATATAAATTACTTCATGAGGTCCCACTATTAATTGGAAGGACCTGGATACTAGTTAGTTTAAAAGCTCTTGATTGTTTTTTAAGAACTACTAGAAGATTTGTGCAAGTCACAACAGTTAGCAATGACCTAAACCGACCCAATAGGGAATATTAAGAAAAGTCAGAACCAACTAGATCTTGACCCAACAGGTGAACGAGCAAGCTAACCCGATTAAATATCATTAAAATCATTGACCCAACTGCTAATATTTATCTAACCTAAGTCTGATCAGATCACTTTTAGTGGAATAAAAATTAATTCATGATCTAAAACTTGGCTTATGCTTTGTGAGGTAGAAGAAAAGAAATTGGTTGGAGGATAAATATAAAAAGAACAGAAGCATCGTAAAGGAAACATTTAAATTGTTTACAGGTTAATAATGGTAACTAGAATTATAGTTTAGTTCCAATTTGATGAAGGGAACAGAACCTCACATGCACAATTATTTATTATTGCTTCATGATGTTTATACAATTGACTAAAAATAACCTCTCTATTTAGATTACTTGTATAGAATCCTTCATGTTGAGTTTTCAGAGGATTGTGCAGATTAAGAACATAACAACAGGGAGTTTCTAGTGATTACCTTAAGTGCAAATTAACAACTTTTAGGGCAGATTGCTATCTCGATGTCAGGTTCTTCAAAACAGGGGCTGGAATGCAAGTGCCATAACCCTATTTGTGAGAAGACTTAGGGTTTAAAAGAATGGAACCTGTTCAGAAAACATAACAGGAAGAACAAGACCTTAATTTACCTTAATTGCGAGTTCAAAAGCTAGCTCTAGACGAGTTCAAACGAGGATCAACAGCCTGCGATATAGTGGTGCTCGGCAGCAACTTCTGACCCCAAAAAAAAGAGACCGAATGGGAGGTGAGATGGAATTGTTGATGAGGGTTTTAGTGAGAATAATTGAGAGTTGAAGATCTGTTTAATACCACCATAGTTGTGTGGGGATGAGGCTTGACTACCATTATTATCGGTGTTGTTTGTTGTTGAAGATAAGGAAGAAGAAGAACGACTTTTGATTTGAAGATTAGGTTCATGTTTTTCTCTTTTTGTATCTATTTATTTACTTTAAAACATAAAATTGTATGACTATTATTATTGTTATTTTTGTTATTATTATTATCATTGTTATCATTATTATTTTCTAAGTATTATTTATTTAATTTCTTCTTTCACTTAGGTTATTTCATTAACCATTACCAAAACTTCATCTAACTTAGAAATCAGATTGTTGGGGTGTTTAAAAGTTATTTTTGAGCAGGTTATAACCCTTGTTTGAGAGGGGGTTTTTAAGCAAGTGTTTAAAGTGTGTTGTTACATGTAAAATGGAGGGTTTTCTTAGGTGTAATTCATGTTGTAACCACATGTAGGTGGTGTATACTCTATGAGACTTTAAAAAAGGGTTATAATTAGTCTTAAAACCCATTAATATGCAGGTTACACGTTTTGTTTTGAAGGGTTACAAGATACACAAGTTAGATGGTGCAAAAACCCCAAAAATAGGGTTTTCAAGGTGGAAATCAAGTTCCATCTTAAGAATGACCAATCTAACATGTAAGATACCTTTAGTGAAGTTAATATCTCCTCAAGAACGAGATGATGGCGAGAAGTTTCTGCTACAACAAGGAAAGGTATGGTTTTTAGGTGAAAAATGAAGAAAACATGAGAAATGATCAAGACCGACAACATGGAGCTTACACTTGATGTAACTAACGGTTTGGAAGGTGTTGATGGTCGTGGATGGATAGAATCTCCTTGGACTTGGCTGTAGAATCTTGAACAAAGGCTGGAACCCATGGTTTTGCAAGATTCAAGCACCAAAACTTCACAAAAGAGACACCCTTCTTGCGGTTGGAGCTTGGCTGATGGATGAAAGCTTGTTGGTCGTGATTTGGTGCTGAAAATGGAGAGGGAAATGAGAGAGTTTGTGTGTGTTTTCAACTGAGGATTCAAGAGAGAGAGGAGAGGAGTGAAATGGGAGTGGATGTCTTGTAAAAAGGGAGAATGCATGAGAAATGTATGGTGGATAGAGTGGGTTGTGTGTAGTGGCAAGCTAATGCATTCATTGGGGGTCAAGGGGGCGGCCAAATTTGGCAACTAGTGATAAGTTTTAGTTATTATGT